>BSBM01001192.1:5730000-6930000 GCA_027924585.1 Larix kaempferi
ATCCTTGTCAAAGCTTGCCTGAAATTATCAAAGCAGTATGGATCCATTTCCTTCAGAGATGAAGAAGAATACAACCATTTATATTCACTACCTTCCAGAGCACTTTGCCGCATATTAAGAATCACTGGGACACATGTGGTGAGGATTTTATCTCGCAGGATTTCAAAGTATTGGGAAATTGAAGGAACCCTGAGAGATTTAGCATGATTTTCTATGAGTGCTTTTGGATCCTGAGGTTCCTCCCTAATCCAGAGAGTAGAATTCTCCTCATTCTTGAGGATGGTTTGGAAATCATCTCGCCATCTTACATGATTAATGAAAAAATAGGCAAATGCCCTCAGCTGAACGTCCCCTAGACAAGGTAATGGATTAGATGGAGAGCTAATATAACAAGCCCTGTCATGTAAATATAATTCACATAACAAATGCTGATCCTCAAAATCACTCTTCAGAAAAGTTTCCAAAAACTGAGTAGTTGTTGCCAAATCAAATGGTCTCCCTTCTTTCAAAGCCCTTAATTGAAATAAAGTTGTCTGCTCATGGAGAAAGACAGGGTAAGAGGGGGATGGAGCCCTGCAACTCAATAATTCTAGGGAAAGAGTATACATTTTGTCTTTTTCTTGTTGCAGGGACTTAAGTTTCTTCAATCCTTTCAATTTTTCTTGAAGTTTCTCCCACTGGAGTTTCTGGAAGAATAACTCCTCAACCCACTTTTCTCTCAGCCCCTTAATGACATTCCTATGTTCTTGGAGATAGATCATACCTGTCCTGAACTGATCAGTCCACTTGTGCCTTTTATCCAACTCGAGATTTAACCAGAGAATCCTCTTGTCTAGCCATTGAAATCTCTTGTCTTCTACCTCTTGTTAGCACTCAAATTGTGCTAAGTTCTATGGCATATTTCATGGGAATGAAGGTGGTTCATGGTCATCAAAATCCCTGAAGGGAGAACCAGCTCTCGGGCCACATCCCCACGAATAGAGGAATCAGAGTTCAGCATAAGGAGAATCAGTTCAAGAAATAGAAGATTTAAGGAAGATCCAGAGGTCCATGATGATCAGAGGACTAATGATGAGCTAACACGCCAGAAACAAATGAAAATATGTATGGATGGTTCAGATAAAATGCCATGAAGATCGAAGGCCCTGATTGCATGGCGCAAATGAAGTTGTGGGCGATTTGACACATGGGCGGGCATGAGTCGGCGGGAAAGTTCTTGAAGCAATTAATGGCGAAGATCAGCGGGAGGAAAGATCTACGGTGTACAGCGACCGCGCTGATCTAACTTGCGCGAAAGGTGTTATGTTTCAAATCACCGCGGTTGGAGTAGAGCCGTGCATCTGTCAACGGTGCAGATCTACCGGAGGAAAATGAACGGCCTAAGATGACCACGCTGATTTATCTCATGGGTAGTTTAACCGCATCTGAAATCGCCACGGTTGGTAAAGTTAAGGCCTTCATACGGTCAGGATTTGAGCAAGAAAGGAGATCAACGGCTTAAGTAATTCGAAGATCTAAATGGATATTGAAGTCGAGTATGACTTGATTGGGAGCCGTGGGAGATCGAAAAGTAGATCTACGGTGGAGAAAGGACCAACCAGGAGGGATGGCTGATGTGGCTTCACCACCATCACACCAGGAGGGGTGATATGGTATTTATCATTATAAAAACTGGGTATGTACAAAAGACTTGAACTCCACCTGTATCGGATGCGTTGGAAAGCGAAAGAACTTGATCCGGCAGAGCAGACCAACTGACCAGAAGCTCAGGATGATTGTCCAGGTGTCGAATCACCAGGTTGGTTTGTTTTTCTCCCTTCCCGTGAAGTTGTTTGAATGGATGAAGTAAGAGATTCCCCTGGTGCCGAATATCCAATCACCAGTTCCCGATTGGAAGACAAGGATGGTGACATTTTTTACACCATACTGATCAACATCTCCATAGATATGGCCAAGGAGAGGTTGGAGGTTATAAGAGGAAGAAGAATAGATATCCATAAGGTCTATTAGTCCTTCTTTCATCTGTTCACCACCACCTAGACCTGAAATTTCCCTGAATTCACTGAGTGGTGTGCCACAAATTATTCCTCAGAACAGAGAGCGATTCTTGACGCCTCACGCTCTAAGACCCTCTGCTTGGTGAAAGCCCCGACTGTTAGAAATGCCTTAGCCGTTCCCCATGAATTCGGTTAGAAAGCCCTAGGGTATCGAATGGAGGACCTGGTTCAATACTTTCACCTAGCCCCAAACAAACTCAAACAAAGCTTTTACCACGATGCCCTATTACCAAATGGGTCCTTCCCAGGTTCAATTTATCTCGATGAGGCCAGTTTGTTCAGAGATGATTCTAAATGGATAATATCCATGATGTCCTAGTTTTTAGGGTTAGATAGTGACCAATACGTTCCAGAGACATTGATCTGTTTGATGTTGGTCTTAAGTACCTATCCAATAGAACAAAAATACCCAGATTCATTTGTCCATACTGCATGTCTAAGGTTTGATGATGCCCTAGATGAAAATATTCACTCCGAGTTAGTTGAGTTCCCTAAGACAAGGACCTTTAGATTCCAGTCTTATTTACTGTTCAAGATGTTCTTAACAACATTGAAGACAACCTATAGGTACCTGGGCTGAAAATTACAAGAGAGATGTATTCAAATTACATACTTTTCATGAATAACTTGATGGCACGAGTTTATCACATCTTTTTCCAGGATAATTTACCTAGAGTACTCCCAGAAATGAAGGATTTGCTACATCCTCCTATCGAGAAAGGGATTGGGGACTGGTTTTTGCTAAAACAGAGAACTGTAATTAGAGTATATGGATTTTCACACCCACCATATGTACTCCCTGCATTTTTGACACCTAGGTTGTTCCATTTGGAGTTCATAAGGCAGAAACTGATAGCTGAATGTGAACATTTTATAGATATTAAGAAGTTATCTGACTTAGCTTTCTACTAGACAGTGGGTTCTTTTGTAATCAAACACAAAACAACCCTGTTAGGAATCAAAAGGATGATGATACACCTAGGACTCCCTTCCTAGGCTGCAATGAATTATGATCCACATCAAATAATCTCAGAAAGAAGGAAGGTAGCTCACAGAAAGGGATATAAGCATTTTGAGATGGATGGAATGACCGAGAGAGCCAATTGGTTAGAATATATTGATCAAGGACAAATGGAAATTGATGCTTCGGAGGACTCTCAAACTCTGAGATTCATTTTTCAAGGAAGCACACCTTCACCGAGAAAATCTCCTGGTAAAGATCCTACAGGACCCACAGACTTATCTCTTGACAATATTCCAGAAAAAACCAGTACTTCAGGGGTCATTAGCCCTATGGAGGTAGATAGTGACTCTGAAAGAGCTGCAAAGAGGCAAAATGTGGAGTATGATGACCAACAAGTAGTGAAAATACAAGAAGAGAAAACTAAGAAAAAATAGGTCAAGTTTCTCATGCCTCATTATGAAGTAAAAGAGCATGTATTTGGAAAACCACCCAAAGGACCTACAGGATCAAGTATCAATAGGGCCCAACTGTTGGAAGAATATGATGAAAATGCTGATAACATAGCAGCAGAAGCTAAGCTATATTCTAAGGTACGAAAGATATCCAAGAAAGAAGTGGCCTTGGTTACTAGCTGAAATCTGGCCTAGAACACATTAAGCCTGGCCATGGCCACCAAGAGAAAAGCTACAGAGGTAAAGTTTAACATGGAAGACATCCCTATCCCTGATATAATCAATCTACTCAAAGAGACAAGGGAAGTCATCTATAATAGGTTGTTGAAGCTTGCAATAGAACTATCAAAAGTGCAGACAAATAAGGCTAGAGTCTAGAAACAGTTGGGGCTCGAGAAAGCAGAAAATAAGTCTCTGAAAGCGTAGGCAAAGAAACATCAAACACAATTGCTGGAAAATGAGACCGAAGAGGATAAAAAGAAAAACATCAAAGAGTTGTTGAATGAAAAATATCAAGATATCTTGTCACTAAAAAAGCAGCTAAAGATCCCCACCACTCAGTTGGCAAATAGTTCTGAAATAGCAGAGAAGGAAGAAGAGAAGGAAAAGTTGAAAGGGGAGTTGTTAGACTGTAAAGCTAAATTGGTGGAGTTTGGAGATATGGAAAAGAAGCTAAAGTTTGACATGACCTATGTGGAGGCCAGTGCAAACTCATGGAAATCCTAGTTTGAAGAATTGGCCAGGAAAGTGAAGAAAAAGGAAAAGGAAATAGATAAAGAGGCCTCAGCCTCCATTGCAGCTGGATATTTTTCCTTGGTAGGGCAGATAGCTAATGCCAGCTTGGAGGATGTTGAGGTGATCCGATTAAAGAATCAAATTCCAATCTACAAACCTTGAAGGATACTGCAGAAGTCCAAAAGGAGGCTTGGGAAACCAAGTACCAGGAGACGCGGTCAGAGCTTGATAGTTTGAAGGAACAGGTGATAGGGCAGAAGGTGTTACCGGAAGCCAGGAAAATCATATGGGATGATATCATAAAATAGGCTGAAGATATAAGGCCCTACCTAAATTTTATAATGGATAAAGGAGTAGTGGTGAAATTAGCCCAGCAAGGTGTAACAGTGGTGAAGGAGAGATTTAACAAAAAGCCTTTGGAGCATGCCCAGAATGCAGTTGAGTTCTAAGGTGGCCTTTAAGAGGAACAAGCTACAACTGCAAACATCTAGGACAGGGTATCCATAATCATAGAAGCTAAGAATATAATTAGTAGATATCAGCAAATACAAGTTGTCTAATCAGGGATAGATATATTGAAGCAGGCACAGCTCTTTAAACAAGTCTTTGATCCTCTATTCAAAAAGGGCTTGCCTACCTTTTGGGGTGAGAATGAAGTCATGCTTAGAATATATGAATACAAGTCTAAGTTGTGGGACTACAGGAAGAATGAAGAGGACTTCATCAGCATAAATATGCGCTTAACAGGCGGCACAGTGGTTGATACACTAAAAGGTGACTTCGAGTTAGCAGCAACTTTTAGAGAAGCCAGAACTCTTCATCTTGGCTATTCGTACACTGAACACACTGAGCTGAGGATATTACTCAAAGAGCTTGCCTCCCAGGATTTACCCTCACCCGAGCAATGGAAGCTGGTAGAGAAGTATGGGAAAGAAAAGTTAAGGATAGGAGCATGAAAGGATGCAGTGAAGTCCGAAAGCAACCAACATGGACGCATCCAGGATTTGATGAGTAGTGAAAGCAATTCAGCCGAAAGCAGGTACATAACTGCAATTTTTATATTTTGTTTAAAAGTATTTTGGCCATGTAATGAAATGACCACACAATTGTAAATGGCAGTTAAGCCTGCCTCGTAGATATTTTGTTTTGTAATAGCGACAACAAACAATGCCTCGATTTGGTTGTTAGATAGGTGTCATATGGTTGTAACTGTTTTCTATTTAGAAGGAGCCGAGCTTAGAGCTCGAAGACATCTATAAATACATTTGTAATCAAAGGCACAAGGGTTGAAAATATTAATTGAAAGCTTTTGGTATTTCAAATATTAGTCTGTAAGACATTTTTGAGTTGTTTTAATAAAGTTTGCAAAGCCAAAGCCTGCGTTATGACAAGGATTCTAGTGTAATTAGTCTGGTAGTCTGTATTTTCCTTTTTCCCATGTGAAATTGTGTTTCTCTCTTTGTTATTCCATTATGTGTTATTACTTTCATGCTTGGATCAGGGTAATGGTTAAGTGGAATGCATAGGAATTATGCTCCGCTTAGCTTTCTCCAAGTATTTCACCAACATATTCTACTAAAGTTGATGTAGGATTCATCTTGGTATGCCTTACATTGATGGACTATTTCTTTCCTCTTCTGTTCCACAAATTAAATCTCTTTGACTACTAGTTGCTTGCTACCTTGCCCTTGTAAATGCGTTTGTAGAATCTTTGTGAATGATGTTTCAGAGTTTGTTAAATTTGAGTCCATTGCCCAAACGAAATTCATATGTTTTCAACCAAACAGTGCTTGAATCATTTTTGTTCCAAACAGAAATCTGATCTTCTGTATAATTGTTGTAATTGAATATCTTGGCCGTGAATGTTGGTGTTTCTTTTTCATTATTGACAATCTTGATTATTCCAGTCTTTTCATAAGATTTTAGAGAGAGTCCTCTCTGTCTGTGTTGGGTCAGTAGCATAGGCCAAAGATTGGTTAGTAGTTACCCAGAATTACCCTCTTTCAGCCTTGGGGGTCAATTTCGGTGTTAACAAATTAACGCTGTTGCTGGGGATCATGATTGTTTTATCAATCCCTGGGAGAACGACATATACGTCCAAATTTCAAAGAACAAGAGAAATCCCTGTGGGAAAACAGAGGTTTCTGCATTTTCAAGAAGGTTGAAGAATTTTGCCTTGGTGACTCCACTTACAAAGATCAGATAATTCAAGACGACTCCACTGAAGAAAGATCAGTATGCCAAAACATACTACTGAAGAAATTCCAAAGGCATCCTGGCCTCAAGAAAGATCCATACGAGAGGTAATCCTTTCCCTGAAATCCTATTAGGTGTAGATAACCCTGAAAGTTTACTCAAACGTAGAACTGTGAAATATCGGGCTAGTGCTCCTAGCATTGAGACTATTTCATTTTTAGAGGATGCATCTGTTTTCAGGAATTGGAACTATAGATTGATATTAGAAAACCTTTGCCAAGAACAAAATCTGAATCATACCTAATCCTAGGCGAAGAAGCTCTGAATAATTTTGAATCATATCTATTAGATCCTGTGTGGTTTGATTCTAATAATCTTGCCAAAGTTGAAGGCAATAAGCCCAGTTCTTAGGCCCCCCAAGCACATACTACAATCCCAGCCAGTGATATTGCTCAGAATATTTCCCCACAAGCTCAGAATCCACCTAGACCCATGGCTTCCAGATTTGCACCTTTGGTCCTACCTGTTGTTTTGCATGACCTCCCTCAGAACTACACTCAGAGAATTGTCTCTTATAATGGAGAGGGAGACCGGTTGGCCAAACAACATGTTGATAGATTTGAAGATTTTGTAGACCTGGAGGAAGTGGACCGCGATGACGCTAAAATGAGATTGTTTGCCCAAAGCTTGTTTGGAGAGCCTAAAAAATGGTTCAGACAGATACCCAATGCTTCCATAGCATATTTTACAGCTCTTAAAGTATTGTTTCTAGAAAGATGGGAAACAATGGGCAGTCCTGCCATAGTCCTATCCCAGTATAATCACTTAAAGAAAGGCGGGTTTGAATCAGTCCATGAGTTTTCTGCCAGATTCATGAAGGCCTATAATTCTATTCCTGATGATCTAAAACCCTCGGTAAGCACTGCAAAGCTCCACTATGCAAATGCCTTTGATGGAGATTTCTCATGAACATTAAGAGAAAGAAAATCCGCCTCCCTACCTGTTATGTTGAGATGCCATGGAGGTTGAGGCCAACATGATGGCTTCTGGAAAAATAAAAGGAAAGAATGAAGCAGATAAGAAGAAGCAAGAAACCCAAGCCTCTTCTAGTGATGCTAAATTTGATACCATGATGAAAACTATGGAAAGATTGATGGATAAGTTAGCCATGGAAAATAAGCCTCTTGTTAGGGAAGAGCCTGAAAATCAGATAAGGAACCCTAACTTTAGAAGGCCGCCTCCTCCAAGAAATCCAAGAAACCAAGAAGACCACCAGATAAGGCCTCCCTTCCCTGAGAATTTGATAGATGAAGAGGGACCTGAAAACCCTGCTGGTGACCAGATACATCTCTTCGACACCCTAGAACACGAAGTTCATTTGACTGAAAAGGAGCATGATTTTTTCACCAAGGGAAATGCTGATAAAGCTGTAGAATTCAATTCTAAACAGTACCAAATGGGCTACATGAATGCTGTGGATGATATCCAGAGAACGATGAGGTTGAGAAATAGAGAAATACCAATAACTGAAGGGAATTATGCTCAGATTCATCCCCCTAAGACTCAACATAATATGGATAAGCTGAAAGAAAAACAACCAGAGGATGTTGCATAGAAAATCCCAGAAGATAGGGGGTAGCATTCTAAAGAAGGTAGGCAACTAGAAGTCACTGAAGTTGGGAAGCCAACTTCAATATTCAGCTTGAAGGTTGAACTGTCTAAGGTAAATATCTTTATCCCCTTGAATGAGCTGTTAAGAAACAATGAATATAGGGAAGAGATAAATAGCCTAGTAAAAGGGTAGGCAGGAAATACACAAGACATGTTGGAAGTGATTGTTGGGTTCAAGTTGGGACAAATTTTTGGTAACACTTTTGATAAGTACGAGTACTTTTGTCTAAGTGTTGAGGGTGCTGCGAAGTTGTGCGCAACATCCAAGTTTTGACCATGCTGCGAAGTTGTGCACAACGTCTGAATTTTGGAAGTACCACAAAGACCAGCACTGTGAGGAAGTAGTGCTGTGAAGCAGTCAGGACACGTGGAGCCAGCAAAGCGGAGTGCTGGACAAGGATCAGGTGCAGGTATCGGATGGACCAGTAGTGGTCTAATTTTGGAAAGATGCTCCAGGAGTGCCGAGCGGGGGGCACGAGCAAATCAGGAAGGCGGCCAATGAATGAGTTTGTTAAGGAAAGGACAGCTCAGGGAAAGCGAGGGCTTGGCACGCCTGGTGGGTGAAACCGTTAGAGATGAGCAGTTCAGTGAAAAAGACATGTTGGCATGCGTGCGACAGGAAGGCCAATAGCGACAGAATGAAGACATGGAGAATCGCCATGATAAAGCAGACGCTACCAGATGCCAGCAAGCTGGTTTAGGAAAATTGACACAGTTTTGTAAACCCTAAGGGTTTTTGGGTTTAGGTCTTCGGCATTGTAAAGACATGACCTTTGGGCATGATCTATTTAAGAATACAATTTTGTATGGGAAGGGGTTACTCTTTACTTTTGTTATTACAATTTTGGGTTGTTGTATTGTAAAATATCTGAGTCGAGAAGATTGTAAAGGCTCTGCAGCTGTGTGCGCAGAGACCTATCCAAGAGGAAGGAAGGTCTGCAGCTGAGTGCGCAGACTAAGAATGGTTTTCCCCATCCCTTTTAAATAAATATATTACCAACCGTTCTTGTGGACGTAGCTTCCCACCCGGGGAAGTGAACCACATTAAATATTGCGTTGTGCGATTGTGTTTTATGAGTGAATGATTATTTGTGTTATATGTAATTGAATGTCTAGATGTTTCCTTGCATGTTGTTATGAGAGAACTTTGATATGCATTTTCGTTCAGAAGAAGTATGGAAATGATATGTTAAGTTCCGTATGAACAGATGAATGATGAACATTTAGTGTTTTTTTTGAAGAACAGTGAATCAGTCATTTCGTTAAACACTTTCTTATACGCAATAAAAGAATGCAGAATAGTTGGATTGTATAGTCATATATGTTCAAATCGCAACATTCCAACTTAACGAATGAATGTTAGAAGAATAGTCATTTAAGTTCCTGAACGAGTGGATGAGAGATATTCATTTCAGTTCCTTAAGCATTTTCAACGTAGTTGAGTATAAAGTTGAACTGCATAGTGCACGTTTTCAGTAGAAGTCATGTAGTAGAAGAAAATAGTGGTGCAGACCACAGTGTTTCCCATCACTGCGCAATTCCCCCTTCGCAGCGCATACCCTCGGTTGCGTTGTGTGGTACATCTGTCCAATAAACTCGTCACTTACTGTGGAAACTTGATTCTGTAGTACCCCATAGATACACCTCGCGTGAGACCTCAACCTGCTCACAGGTTGTTGCCGAAAGGGCCGGTGCGAAGGGGTTTTGTTGGTCAAAGGGAAACTGCGAAGAACCTGGGTCTTTTAGAAAAACCTCTGGGTCAGTTATACCCAACAGTGGCCGATGATGCCCCCACTATAATCTTTGGTTCCAAACTGGAGGAGCCAGATGATGAAGAAGTCCCTCCCTTTTATTTGAGTCTGAATATCCATGATAAGTTATTACATAATTCCTTGATAGATTCTGGGGCTTCACACAACTTGATGCCAAAGTCAGTGGTGGACCAGTTGGGGTTAGAAGTCACTAGACCCTACAAAGACCTATATTCTTTTGATTCTAGAAAGGTACCCTGTTTAGGTCTAATTAAAGATGTGGTAGCAACCCTTGTCCAGATCCCAGTGAAGAGCGTCATGATGGACATAGTAGTGGCTGGTTTTCCTACTAAGTTTGGGATGTTGTTATCAAGATCTTGGGTAAAAAAGATAAAAGGAACCATGCAGATGGACTTATCTTATGTTACTATACCACTTTTTGGACACAATAGGAAGTTATACAAAGAGAAAAGGATGGCTTATCTGGTCAGTAGTGACGACAAACCTGAAAATCACCCTATATTTGCTGTGGATACATACATGGGTTCCTCTATCATTTTCAATGATGGTCCACATACTGATCCCATACCCCCATTTTTCCACGAAGTCAAGGAAGATAAGGAGTTTGTAGCAAGGTATGAGGCATCAGAAAGGTGAAAAAACGAAGAAGGGTTGTGGAAGATGTACTTTGATGGGTCACTGAGTAAAAATGGAGCTGGGGCTGGGGTTTGGATCATACCTCCAGAACCAAGAATCCAGAGCCCTATCCTATAAATTTACTTTTGAATGTACAAACAATGAAGCTGAGTATGAAGCTTTACTTTTAGGATTGAGAGCTCTGAAAGATCTGGGAGCCAGAAGAGTACATGTATTTGGAGATTCAGAGCTGGTGGTGAACCAGGTAAATGATAGTTATCAGGCAAAACACCCTAGGATGAGGGCTTATAGAAATTAGGCGTGGGACATGTTCAGAAATTTTTTCGATGAACATAAGATCTGGGCAATTCCGAGGTGTGAAAATCAAATAGGAGATTCCTTGGCAACTACTACTAGTGGTTTTAAAACTCCCATTTTTTCCCAAGAGAAATATGAAGTCGAAGTAATAAACAGACCCTCCATCCCAGACAATTCCAAGTATTGGAAAGTGTTTGAAGATGATCTACAAATTAAAATATTTTTAGAATTATCTCATGAGTTTGCTAATGTCCATATTGACACAGAAAACAAGAATGTAGAAGGTCTGATGGACCAGGAACAGTCAGAAAGCAAAGAGAATGAAAATAAAGATTGGAAGATTACGTTGGGAGGCAAAGACATTGTCAAGTTAAAAAACAACTATATTCCCAAGGGATTAATACCTCGGGAAAAGCTCTTTGATCAAAATGATGTGGCAAAGAATCCAAAATTCGAACATCCCAAGGATACTGTAGAAGATCAGAATTTGGGTTCTATTGGGGAACCTCGAATGGTGAAGCTGTCTAAAAAGATGGAGACTAGGAGGAAAAAGTAGTATGTCGATTTGATGAAAAAATATGTTGCTTCCTTCACCTGGAGCTATGAAGAGTTAAAGGAGTATGATACCTCAATAATCTAGCATTCTATCCCAATCCGGCCTTGGGAAAAACCTTTCAAACAGAAGTTGAGAAGAATGAATCCTAAGTTGATACCGGTAATAGAAAAAGAGATCAAGAGGTTGTTTAACGCAAAGATTATTGTCACTTTGAGATTCTCTCAATGGATATGTAACATCACATATTTTCATAAAAATTTAAAATTTTTTATACTAGCAATAATAGCTTAATTTATGATAATTTATAACTGCGGAAAATAATAATTGCTGATTGTAACATCATTAACTAACAGCTGTTGGTACTATTCACAAATAAAATTATGTTATAAACAATGCGACAGTGGCAACTTAACATATTCATAATAACTCTGATTATGATAATTAAATGAACTAATGAATTGGAATTATGATGCGACACCTTTTTCTTCTGCAATGATAAGCATGATTAATGTAATAAAAGAAATGATAGGTTAGAAATGTGATATGATACTTTTTCTTTTGAGATGATGCTGAAAGTTTGCTTTTTGCTGACCAAGGGAGTCCTATGAGGGACCCCGAAGCTTACTTAGCGGCAACGCTAAAGCATTGAACCTATTCTATGTGCAGACGACAGGTAAGAAGTTTCATGATTGCAATAATTTCCAGTTTGTGTAAGTTCAAAATCATCATCATAAATAAAAATAGAATATTTAGAGACTATTGCAATTATAAAAGCATACAGGTACGATTCACATGCTTACACGTTTTCTTTCCAAGGTTCGTCTTGTAGTTGAGTAAAATCAACCCAAGTTAGCTATTGAACAAGCATCTAGTTAGCAGTATCATTACTGTAGTCATCATTGTACTAGCTGGTTCTGTCGTCGTCATTGTTGTGATGGTAGCTGTCTTGTTGTCATCATTTGTATGGTAGTACCAATATGGTACAGTTTCAATGTATCGCATGAATAAATATGGATAGGAAATCGAAGAAACTTGTTGTTTTTCAAAATACCGAATGAAATATGATAGCATAAATGCTTGCGAGCTTATACAACACTATAAGTCCCTATGTATCTAAATGGTCATCTATATAAATTTTATGGTCCATGTTCCTATCTACCACTATACTTATTTGGATCTTATGAGATCAAAGTGGTCTTCCCTAGAGATTATACATTTGTAACAAATAGATGATTTAAACAAAAATTAAATAATACCAACCATAGATTTATTATAGTGCAACAAGACTTGGACTATTTAATTATTATCCAAAAACATAACATATTCAAAATCTTATGGTTATATCGGTGTGACTATATCTATTCTCGGTTTAAAGTCAAAATTAAAACGTATAACGAATCTATTGCAATACCATGCAAACATTAGAATTAAAACTATACGATATGTTTTGCAAATATTTATCAACATTGTATTATGTCGATATGATAGCATTATAGCGAAATTAATCGATGCTAATACCAGGTCGAAATAAAAAAAGAATTTGCATAGGTTACTATCACGTCGATTTCGCTGACAAGCAATAAATTTGATACTTGACAGGTTACAGGTTCAATACGTTGACATCTGTCTCGAGCTGTGGTAGAGATCACACAACGATCCTGCATTAAAAGCTTGGTACCACATCCCTGCCGAGTTGGATTTCCAACGATCCACGTAGATGTGATTGTCTCCTTGCTCATTGTTGTGAAAGAGTATTACGCCTTTGCACTGGTTGTTACTGGCTTAAACGTTTTCCATGGTGGCATTGTCAACCTGTGAAAAAGGATGGCAATTAATGTCGACCTCGTTGATACCAATGTTAACATAGATGGCAATACTGTGACCGTCGATGAAGATGAGTCTAGGACGTCAAATTGTAACCCTAACATCTACCGTGTGTTTTGGTTTTTGAACTTGAGAAATTGTTCATTGTGCTATTGTTATGACCTGTGTGGCCGACAAGCTGCTGAAAATTTGTCAAAGGGTTTTGGGAGAGGTTTGATCTTGAGACCTTCTGAAAACGTTGAAGTAGCAGGGTTTTCTCACTGTAATGTCGATGTAGTTTTAAGAGATTAGGTCTTTGGTTCGAAGGGTTATCGAAATCATAGTTTTAAGCTTTATATTTTGAGAAAAAGAGTGAAAAAAAATACACAAAGTTGCAAGAGGATGAAAGCATCCTAGTGTCATTCGTGGCATCGTTCTCTTCAAGGTTATGAAGGTAAGCATTCCTTTAAGGAATGGGTATTTCTTTTGCTGCACTTCGATTTTCGGTTTACAATGTAACAGATTACTAACTTCGAGCTTACCGTTTGTCAGTTGCAGGGTTCTAAAGAACGTTTGAGTAAGGTTTTGGCAAGGGTAACAACGTGCTTCCTCTCTGGTAAGCTTCAGGTCTTCCAAAAACCATCATAGTACTCTCTGACTGTGATTGAGGTTAATTCAAGAAAAGAGTAACAGGTCTTGTCACGACTTGTCGTTGTTCTGTCGTTGTCGATAGTTGAAGAAACTTCTGAAGCACGTTTGCTATTCCGTGATATGACTTTCATTCGTTTGAATGTTCTTGGTTTCTATACTTTAAATTTTGATAATGCCGACTGGAGCTGTGACTCGTCGATGCTTGAGAAATTTAGGTTCTTTCAAATTGTTGGGCAATGGTATAAATCTTGTATAATTTTGTTTGCAAAAAAGTGTTGTAAATCTCATTCTGAGAATCCACGACTTCATAGGTTTAAGTTATGAGATAAGAAAATAGAGCCGAGGGCTCGTCTTCTGTGTAAACAATGTTTATCCCTCTCGGCAATAAAAGAATGTATGCTAAAATATTCTGTGTAATTGTCTATGTTATTTGATTTGATGTTGTAGGTTATTAGTGGGGTTTTCAAGCTAGACTAGGTTTTAAGAACTTCATCAAAGTTGGGGAGTCTATAGAATAGAGTGTCGAAACGATTTTCAATTTGTAAAAACAAGTTATCAAATCGAAAACTTCACCCAATGATGTATCAAACGGGTCTGTAATAAACAATCTAATACTGTAGATTGTAATCGTAAAGTTACGAGTTAGGGTTTGTGTACAATGTTGGAAGAAATAACTGTGAATAGTATAACTGTGAAATGGTTTGTCTCTTTGCTGAGAAAATTTGTAGTACGATAATGTGGAAAACAAAAAGACCTAACTTAAGATGTGATAAAGTCCAGTTTTATTTCCAATAATAAAATAATTCATAATGTGTATGGTTTATGAAATAGTTAAATGAGATGAGAGACATCGACATAGTTTAATATATTTTCAATACATCTAGATAATAATCTTGGAAACATTAAAAGAGATAATGAAATCAATGTGTCTATAAGCAAAATGAGAACTGAATGATTAATGTTGTGTACAGTCTTATTCTGATAATCACTATCATTTATTTTGCTACCCTGTTATGATATATATATATATATATATATATATATATATATATATATATATATGATTTCTATATTTTCCTTTGTACATAATAGTGATAAGAATAATGTGATTGCAATTTACATAGGAATTATACATTGTTTAATGTTTTGAAAACTTTGAAACCTTTATAATACATACATAGATATAATACAGAACTTTCTACTATGATTTAACTACAATGCAGATTAGTAAAAACATAATTCGATCACTGTTCTATCTATTCGAATCAATGGCATTTGCTTATCTTCTAATCTATTTTTAATTTGCATATCTCTACTAGAGTACAATGCTTCAAAACAAAATGTGGAAAAATAGAGATATTGGTTTATCAATTCAACTTCAACATTAAGCTTAAACATTCAGACTTAAAACAATTCTAGAATTAGATTCTTTTTTCGAAAGCAGAAAAATAGAAAATACTAGTTAAATAGAACAGAATTATTTACTGAGAATAAGTTAGAAAATCTGTAGAACTTGAGAAAATTTGTAGGGCAACAAATAGCCCAAGAAGACTGTTCCACCCAACCAATTCCTGAAAACAATCAAATACTGTCTTAGGATTCCCAAGCCTGTTCACTGAACCACCAGGAGAAAGAAACTCAGGAAATGGGACTTCTTCTTGCTATAGCAAATAACTTAAGAATCCTCAATAGTTAGCAGCCCAATAGATCTGCACCAGCATCTCTGGTTGTTATCAGCAATGATGCAGACTTAAGATTATAGTCACTACTAACCTCCCTATTCGAATCTCTCTTGTGATCACCTGATTCACCAGAGGAAAATATTCTGCAGAAATATTGATTAAGAGTTGCCTGCCCAATTCGAATTTGCCTTTATAGGCTGCCTAGGCCTTTTTAGATGTTATTGGGTCATTAAATGAGCTGCCTGCTCACTCCCTCCACCGGGGGGATAATGCCCTATTTTTAGGGGGTTTTGTCCCATAACCAACAGCTAGTGGTGAAGTGAATTTACTGCCATCTGTCCCATACCTTCCAACAGCTTCCATTCCTCCTAGTGGGTCAGTGAACACTCATTCAACAGTCCTTTTGGGTGTTTGTCTCCTAATTAATTTATTTAAATAATAATATTCAGTAATTACATTCATCCATGATTAAAACTGATCATAATTACACAACTTTGTAATTTAAATTAACATAAAGTATTTTGCAAATAAAATAATAATTCTCATAAATTTGGGTAGGTGATAGGATAGTGAACCTAGTTCCTGTAAGAAAAAAGAATGGAGAGATTAGAATCTGTATAGACTTTAGGAACTTGAACAGAGCTCCCTTAAAGGATAATTACCCTTTGCCAAAAATGGAACACATCTTGCATAAGGTAGTAGGAGCAGAAAGGATTTCTACGATGGATGGTTTCTCTGGGTACAATTAGATCAAAGTCAGTCCAGAAGATCAAGAAAAGACTGCTTTTACCACTCCATGGGGCACTTTCATGTATGCTAAGATGCCTTTTGGATTGATGAATGTTGGAGCTACCTTCCAGAGAGCGATGGACATATCCTTTGCTGAAGAAAAGGATAAGTTCGTAGTGGTGTACATGGACGACATAACAGTATACTCAAAGTCTGATGACGAGCATCTAAAACACCTAGAACGAGTCTTTAAAAATGCATAAAATATGGTATCTCCCTCAACCCAAAGAAATCTCATTTTTCTTTAAAAGAAGCTAAACTGTTGGGACATATCATATCCAAAGGAGGTATCAAGATTGACCCTGAGAGGGTTAGTTCCATCCAGAAAGTTGGAGAGCCAAGGAGCAAAAAAGAGGTATAGTCTTTCATTGGACAAGTTGGTTTTCTGAGAAGGTTCATTCCTAGTTTCGCTGAAATTATGATGAGTATCACTAATATGCTAAGAAAGGAAAGTCAAATAAAGTGGACAGAGGAAACTAGAGATTCTTTCAAGGGGATTAAGAGTGCTATCACTGACACCCCTGTATTAGCCAGCCCTGATTTTTCTAAAGATTTTTTGATTTTTTCTTATGCTTTTGAGGATACAATGGCATGAGTGCTACTACAGAAGAAGGGCCAGAACGCAGAACAACCAATTTCTTTTTTCAATAGCGTGCTGAGAGATGCAGAGCTGAAATATGACATCAAGGAGAAACAGGCTTATTCCTTGATCAAATCACTAAAGGATTTCAAGATTTACATACTTCACTCACACATCATCACCCATGTACCAAATAGTGTTGTGAAAGGTATCCTTACCCAAGCAGATCCTGAAGGTAGAAGGGAGAAATGGATTGCTATATTACTAGAATATGACTTAGAAATAAGGCCTACAAAATTGGTGAAAGGGCAGGGATTAGCAAAATTGATGACCAAGGTCGATTGTGATTCCTTGCAGATGAATTTTTTAGAAGAGTATTCATGGCAGCTAGACATTGAAGTACAGATAAGCCCATAATTTTTTGCATCCCCTTGGTACGCTGACCGTGTTTATGTGTTGCAAAATTTACAAGCTCCTCCAGGATTAAACAAGAGTAGGTCCAGAGCTGTAAAATTAAAGGCTGCAAAATACTGTATTATGAATCAGTTCTTGTACTGGTAAGACCCTAGAGGTGTATTGCTAAATTTCCTATTAGAGGAAGAAGCTATACATACTAAGAAAGAATTTCATAAGGGAGATTGTGGCGGACAACATTCTTGGAAAGTAACGGTGAATAAGATCTTAAGGGTCAGTTTCTATTGGCCTACCATGTTCACAGATGTGTATAAGGAAACAGTTGCTTGTCACCAATGTTAAATATTTGAAGGAAAGAGGAAAGTTGTCTCACTGCCCCTTCACCTAGTCATAGTAGAAGCTCCTTTTCAACAATGGGGACTAGATTTCATTAGGGAAATAAACCCTAACTCCTCTGGGAAACACAGGTGTATATGGACAACTATTGATTACTTCACCAAATGGATAGAAGCTATACCCACCAGGAGCAACAGAAAATGTTATTATGGACTTTCTGGAGGATAACATCCTATCTAGGTTTGGATGCATCAAAGGAATTGTGACTGATAATGCACCTTTTTTTTGTTCTAAGAAGATGATTAATTTTTGTCACAAATACCATATCAGTCTGAACCACTCTACAGCCTATTATCCTCGGGGAAATGGTCTAGCAGAATCCTCCAATAAAAGCCTAGTGAAGATAATAAAGAAATTATTGGAAGAAAATAAGGTGTGGCACACTAAGCTGAAGTATGCTCTATGGGATGATAGAATAAGCACTAAAAGGGCAATTGGGATGTCTCCTTTCCAGTTGGTATATGGGGCGGAAGTGGTTTTTCCAGTTTCTTTAGGGTTACCAATCATGAGGTTGCTGCAAGGGTTGGAAGAAGAACCTAATCATATGCAAAGAAGAGTGAGTCAGATAATTGAGTTAAATGAGATGAGAACTAAAGCATATGACAGAATGCAAGGACATCAATAAAAGATGAAAGAAGCATTCGATAAGAAGACCAAGGAAGATCAATATCAGGTGAATGACTTGGTTATGAAATGGGACTTCCCAAGCGAAGACAAACATGGTAAATTTGACCACATGTGGATGGGGCCATACATTATTGCTGCACACAGAGGAATAAATTATTTTATCCTAGAGAATCAAGATGGATCTGCCTGGTCAGGAGGTCTAGTTAATGGAAGATTCTTGAAACATTACCTGTCCTGAGTAAAAGCAGGTGACCCATGTACCATAGACTATATGTATATATTTTTCGTTATATTTTACAATTTTGTGGTGTTCAGTAAAAGTGTGCAGCAAGGCACAGCTTAGTTTTCATTTTTCGGAGAATTTCTCCCCCTCTAGGTCAGGCATGCCCAATGGATCAGGCACTTAGTCTACGGGTGTTGTTTGCTACCTCGCTGGGAGGATAGCATCCCCATTGGAGCTAGTTGTTAGCACTCAAATTGTGCTAAGTTCTATGGTAGATTTCATGGGAATGAAGGTGGTTCATGGTCGTCAAAATCCCCGAAGGGAGAACCAGCTCTCAGACCACATCCCCATGAATAGAGGAATCATAGTTCAGCAAAGGAGAATCAGTTCAAGTAATAGAAGATTTAGGGAAGATCTAGAGGTCTATGATGATTAGAGGACTAATGACGAGCTAACGTGCTAGAAACAAATGAAAATATGTATGGATGATTTAGATCAAACGCCTCGAAGATCGAAGGCCCTGAGCGCATGGCGCAAATGAAGTTGTGGGTGATCTAATGCATGGGCGAGCATGAGCTGGTGGGAAAGTTCTTGAAGAAATTGACGGTGAAGATCAGCGGGAGGAAAGATCAACGGTGTATAGCCACCGCGCTGATCTAAATTGCGCAAAAGGTGTTATGTTTCAAATAGCCATGGTCAGAGAAAGAGTCGTGCATTTGTCAATGGTGCAGATCTACCAGAGGCAAATCAACGGCCTAAGATGACCGCGCTGATTTTTCTCGTGGGTAGTTTAACCGCGTCTCAAATCGCCGTTGTCGGTAAAGTTAAGGCCTTCATACGGTCGGGATTTGAGCAAGAAAGGAGATCAATGGCTTAAGTATTTCGAATATCTAAATGGATATTGAAGTCGAGTACGACTTGATTGGGAGTTGTGGGAGATCAAAAAGTAGATCTATGGCGGAGAAAGGACCGACCAGGAAGGAAGGCTGATGTGGCTTCACCACCGTCACACCTAGAGGGATGATATGGTATTTATCATTATAAAAACTGGGTATGTACAAAGACTTGAACTCCACCTATATCGGATGCATTGCAAGGAGAAAGAACCTGATCCCGTAGAGCAGACCAGCTGACCAAAATATCGGTAAGATTGTCCAGGTGTTGGATCACCATGTTGGTTTGTTTTTCTCCCTTCCAATGAAGTTGTTTGAATGGCTAAAATAAGAGATTCCCCTGGTGCCGAATCTCCAATCACTGGTTCCTGATTGGAAGACAAAAATGGTGAAATTTTTGACACCATACTGATCAACATCTCCATAGATATGGCCAAGCCGAGGTTGGAGGTTATAAGAGGCAGAAGAATAGATGTTCATTAGGTCTATCAGTCCTTCTTTCATCTATTCACCACCACCCAGACCCCAAATTTCCATGAATTCATTGAGTGGTGTGCCCAAATTATTCCTTAGAATAGAGAGTGATCCTAGATGCCTCAGGCTCTAAGACTCTTTGCTCGGTGAAAGCCCCGACTGTTAGAAAGGCGTTAGCCATTCCCCATGAATTCGCTCAAAAATCCCTAGGGTATCGAATGGAAGACCTGGTTCAATACTTTCGCCTAGCCCCAAACGAACTCAAACAAAGCTCTTACCATGATTCCCTATTACCAAATACGTCCTTCCCAGGTTCATTTTTCCCTAACGAGGTCAGTTTATTCAGATATGAGTCTAAATGGATAATCTCCATGATATCCCAGTTTTTAGGGTTAGATAGTGACCAATATGTTCTAGAGACATTGATTAGTATGATGTTTTTCTTAAGTACCTGTCCAGTAGAACAAACAGACCCAGATTCATTTTTCCAGACTGCATATCTAAGGTTTGATGATGCCCTAGATGAAAATATTCACTCGCAGTTAGTTGAGTTCCCTAAGACAAGGACCTTTAGATTCCAGTCTTATTTACTGAAGATGTCCTTAACAACAATTGAAGACAACCTACAGGTACCTGGGCTGAAAATTACAAGAGAGATGTATTTAGATTACATACTTTTCATGAATAACATGATGGCACGGGTTTATCACATCTTTTTCCAGGAAAATTTACCTAGATTACTCCCAGAAATGAAGGATTTGCTACAGCCACCTGTGGAGAAAGGGATTGGGGATTGGTTTTTGATAAAACAGAGAATTGTAATTAGGGTATATGGATTTTCACACCCACCATATGTACTCCTTGCATTTTTTACACCCAGGTTGTTCCATTTGGAGTTCATAAGGCAGAAAATGACAGCGGAACGTGAACATTTTATAGATATCAAGACATTATCTGACTTAGCTTTCTCCTGGACATGGGTTCTTTTGTAATAAAACACAAAACAACCCTCTCAGGAATCGAAAGGATGATGATAGACCTAGGAATCCCTTCCCAGGCTGCAATGAACTATGATCCACATCACATAATCTCATAAAGAAGGAAGGCAACTGACAGAAAGGGATATGAGCATTTTGAGATGGCTGGAATGACTGAGAGAGCCAATTGGTTAGAATATATTGATCAAGGACCAATGGATATTTATGCTTTAGAGGACTCTCAAACTCTGAGAGTCCTTTTTCAAGGAAGCATGCCTTCACCAAGCAGATCTCCTGATAAAGCTCCTACAGGACCTGCAAACTTATCTCTTGACAATATTCTAGAAAAAACCAGTACTTCAGGGGTCATTAACCCTATGGAGGTAGATAGTGACTCTGAAAGAGCTGAAAAGAGGCAAAAGGTGGAGGGTGATGATCAACAAGTAGTGAAAATACAAGAAGAGAAAATGTTATAGCTTGAAATGACACCTCTCCGTCCGTGACGACACTTGCTTCCCTTGGTCGCATGACGACACTTCTTGAGATCAAGTTCAGTCACACAACAGGACATTTGTGGATGGAGGAGTCATTTGGGACACTAAAAATGGTTGAAATTACCTCATTCTTGACCCATTTGATGTATATGACCCTTAGGAACATTTTTCCAGACCAAACCATCTCCTGAAAATGAGCAGAAAAGCCTGTTTTTGGCCATTTTTCACTATGAGCGCGACTCTACTGTTATAATAGTAGCGTGTGTACGCGACTTTGTCTCATTTAAAGTAGCGCCCATTTCCATATGTACGCGACTTTGTATACTGTAGAGTAGAGTACACTCTTGTTTTGGTCAAAATCTCAAAATTCGAGTAAGTTAAGTTGGTTGGGAAACCTCTTGAGTGGTTATAACTTCTTTTCCTCTTCCTCATTGATTATATAAGGAGGGTAGAAGGGCCATGTGAAAGGAGCAAACCTAATTGCAAAGTTATGCTGGAGGAATGGAGACCCTCATCCCCCTCTCTTGTGCTTCAGTTTTGGTAAACCCTAGTACAATTGCTTAGAGGTTGGGATCTTTGGAGAACAGAAGCAGGAGACCTTGAATCTAGGTTTCGTGAAGTGCCAAGCTTGAAGGAAGGTATAATTGTATGTACTTGATTTCATTCATTAATAAAGATCAGACGTTCTTCTCTTTCCAAATATGACCTATTAATGTGTCTCAGATTTGATTACTGTTTGATTATAGTTTGATGTCTTCTTCTATTATAGATATCAGTATTATATATGTAGTCAAATGTATTTGAGAAAGGTATCAAGTTGTTTTGCAGGTCTGGGCATTGCGACACTGGATAAGCATTGAAGAGCGAGGGAGGAAAAGCTAGGATCAACCTTCTGAATAAGGTGCCTACATCTCTAAACCCTAATCTCTTCATTTATTAGTTATACTTGCAGAATGCTTGTAAGTCTATCTTTATCACCGTAAGTTGGTAGTTTCTCCCCTGAACTATAGGTGCATTTTCCCCACAACAGAATGGCGACTCCGCTGGGGAAAGCCTAACTGCTTAGGGGTATCCAAGGTCATTTCTTCAGTCTTTTTTTATGGTCTTTGTTCATTTTCTTGATTAGGATCAGTTAGTAGGCTCTGTTTGACCCTCCTGGGCTTTTTACAGACCCTTCCCAACCCTTGCAAACCTTTGTGGACCCAGTTTGGGGGTTTTAACCCCGTTTTTTAGACTTTTTTTTCTTGTACGCTACTGTTTGTACCACACAGTAGCGCCCATACGCTACTTTTCCTTTGCACAGTAGCGCCCATACTTCTATGAGCGCTAGTTTCCTTCATACACAGTAGCGCTCAAAATCTGGGTTTGAAATTTTTTGAGTTTTTGGGTTGTGGACCCAAATCTGGGGGCTGTGGCTGCATTTTTTGGGGTCCCTGATGACCTTAGGTCTGTGTTAAATCCCTGTAAGTGGTCTCCCATCCTTGTATTGATCCTACATTCATGATTTGAACCTCTTTTGATCATTTTGGGCTTGTTTGGAAAGTTTTGGGGTTTGTTGACTTAAGTTGGGGGGTTGTGGACCTGTTTGGTGTTTTGTACCCTAATTTGAGTCTGATTGAACTTGCTTGCCCCATTTCCACTGGATTTGAAACCTCTTGAGTCTTTTTGACCCTGTTTGTATCTATTTGAGTGAAATTTCTCTTTTAGGTTGGTTTCTTGTCCTCCCTTATGCTTTTAGTTTTTCTTTTGTAGTGAAAGCTCAAGTGTTTTGGCTGTTGTTCAAGACCTTGTTTGCATTGTTTACGTGCAGACCTGACTTTACCAAACCTTACTTCTTCGTAGGTCATTTGCTTCGTTTGGGTCTAAAAGTAGTTTTTGTACTCTTTTCCCAATGTTTAGCATGCTTACATCAATAAGAATTTGAAAGTCATATTTGGTAGCTTTTACTGTTTCATAAAGAGAACCTGAAAGTTTCTTTGCTTTGCTTTGATAGTAGGTTAGTTTCAGTTTTTGTTTCTTACCTTTGAAAAGCATAAAGAATTTTGATTCATTTTCTAAATAGAGTACCTTGCAAGTGGCTTAAAAGATTTTAGAGTGCTCTGCATCAAAAAGAACAAGTTTTCTTTTGCATACCTAGTTGCTTGAGTAGCTGCATTCTTAGGTTTTGAGTTTAATTTTTTACATTTAGACTTTATTTTTACCTTTTTTGCATTCAAAAGATTAAAAAATTGCATTTGCACATGCATTCTAGATCAGAATTTTAAGACTTGCATTGAAAAGAAAAAGATTTGTTTGGTGGTAAATATTTCATTTTCAGTACTCTATTTCTATTATAACCACTCTCACACACCCACTACCTTTTTGAGTAATCAAGTAACCTTTAAAATGAACTCTAATAAAATGAACTAGCAACATTTTCTTTTCTAGGTTACACTACACCAACTAGTTTTGGTTAGGATCTTGGGTTTAAAACACCTTAAACCACCCAAGATCACACATTGCGCAAAAATCGTAGTGAGACGATCATTAGGCAAACCCACCTCACTCAAAATTTGCCTGGGAGCATATGCAGTAGGTCAATGTGAGATCAGTTTATGGGAATACCCCTCCTACTTTCTGTTCGAGCATACGCCAGGATCGGATTGCGTATTGGGGACTCTTTCGAGTTTCGGGCTTAGCTACCCTGCCCACGCTTTCTGATTCGACCGGTGACTGTTCCCCCCGGAGTTTTCGGTGTTGTGGTATCCTTAGTATCAGACTTTAGGTTCATACACAGGTGACAGCGGAGGGTATATCTGCTGTGCCTAGGACAGACGTGGGAGGAAATCCCTTGCAGGTCTTTGGGAGGGCGGTTGGGTGATTCCAGCACTTGCACCCTTAGTCATTGTATTGTGGACCCCGGGTAACTGTCCTTCATCCTTCGTTGATCTGTTCTGGGCCCTCATCATCCCAGACTCTTCTCCGGAAGGCATCTGTTTTCCTGGTTTGATTTACTTAGGACCTTTTTTTAGTGGTGTGCTCTTTGTGCTACTTGTTTTTAGTTTTCCTTAGGGAACTTCTTGTTCATTTGAGCGAGAAACTATGTCTAGCATTCCGGCGAGTGCCAATCAAGGTACCCCTGTTCCGGGGGATCCTTGTGCTGTTCCATTCATTGGAAACATTGGTGCTCCCTTAATGGCTACTCTGAATCTTCCTGGATTCACTATTGGGCTGCCGGTTTGGTTGTTTTCCACTCCGAATGCCTTGCATGCTCCTGACGCTTCTTTTGTGAGCACCTCAAATCAAGAGCATCAGAACCCTGTGCCTCCTTTGCCAGTAACATCTTCTCCTCCTCCTTCTACCTCATGTGGTGAAAGTAGCAATACTAGTAACCAGCAGTCTAAAAGGAATAGACGGGGGAAGAATAGGAAGAAGATGCCAAAACAAGGGGGCAAGCACCCTGCCTCTGTAGATCATGCAGGGGGCACCCACCCAGCCTCTGGAGGTCATGCTGGGAGAAAACTTTTAGTCACTGAAAATCATACTGAAAGTTTGTCTTCAACCACTGTCAATCATGTTGAGGACACGTCATTGATCACTGCTAGTCATATTAATGACAAGTCACCAGTTCCTGTGAGTCATACTGGAGACACCAGATCAGCCACTGCAAGTCATGCTGAGGGAGTTGACATTGTCGACAAAACCAACAAACAGAAGCTTAAGTTCCCTTGTAAGTTTTGCGAGGGAGACCACCTTACTTACTTGTGCCCTGTACTTCCAGAAGTGCAAAAAGTGTGGTCCTTAGTTCAAAAGTCTTCTGCTTCTGAGCAACCAGCCTCTGTGAGTCATGCTGGGGGCAAGCTGTCAGCCAATGCTAGTCATGCTGAGAGTACTGACTTTGTAAAGGAGTATAAACCTATAGGACGGAAACCAAAGTTCCCTTGTAAACTTTGTAAGGGAGATCACCTTACTCACCGATGCCCTGCCATTCCATAGGTACGAAGAGTGTGGTCCAAGTCTGAAGGAACCTCTGTTCCTGAGTTGTCTATAGATTCCCTGCAGTCAGATCAACTTTTGGTTGATAAAGTGGTTGAACCAATGCAATCTTTGGTTGACCCCACTCTTCCTTCGGAGATTGAAGTGATTGAATCGATGCAATCTTCGACCGATCCCATCAGTCCTTCAGAGATTGATACACCTACTACTGAAGTCTTCTGCATTTCCAGTTTGGATGTTCCTGAAAAAGGGGGCACTTCATCTGTGCCATGTGAACCCCTACCAAGCCCTAGAATTGTTTCCTTTGATTGGAATAGTCTAGCCGAGCCTCGCCTTCCTTCTTCGACACCTTTCCAGATAAAGGTTGATATCGGGAACCATACGGTTGATCGATGCATTGTTGATGAAGGTGCTTCTGTTAGTATCTTATCCGCTTATGCTTGGAGAGATCTGGGTTTCCCTAATGTTTTTCCAGCTGCTAATTGGCCGTTGACCTTCGATAGAAGACCTAGTGAACCGATCGGATTCCTCCGTCAGGCACCTGTTACCTTGGGTGGAAAAACAGTCTTAGTTGATTTTATGGTTCTAAAGGACCCTGTGGACTTTGATATGATCCTTGGGCGTGATTACGTTTCTGCTATGCATGCTGTGGTGTCTACGCTTTTTCGTGTGATGCATTTCCCTCATAACGAAAACATTGTCACCATCGACCAGCTTGCATTCGTTGATCCTCCTTATTACCCAACTGTAGACCAGTATGATCCCTCGTCATTAGGCACTACTATGTCACATGCGCCTCATGTGGCATATTGTTCCTTGAGTTCAACTGCTACTGAGAAGAAGTCTCTGAGTTCATGCTTACCTTCTCGGGACTTGGTGCCAGCTTTTGACCAAGTGACATCTCCATCTGAATGTTTAGATATGTATTCTATCTGGGATGATATACTTCCTTCCGATGAAGTTTTCCTAGAGTCTATGGTACAGTCTGCCATTCACTTGGATGTTGATCCAGTCACAGTTATGTCCAGCCCCGGTTTGACCTTAAAGTCTGATCTTCCTACTGTTAAGTCTTTGGACTCTCCTATAGATCAGCAAATCGGTGTTCCTGCTGAGTTTGATTATGCTTCTAGAATTTTCAACTCCCGTGATGATGAATTTGTTTCTGCAGATTCCATCATGTCCTTCAACTTTGATCTTCATCCTGAATTTGATCTTGTTGATTGTAAGTCCTCGGGCTTGGGCACCATAGAGTCTTCATTCGAAAACTCTGCCTTGTTTATGCCTGCTGTTGATGATAGTGAAGTTGAAAGTATTTCTACCACAGTGACTTGTATCGGGTCTTCCTTTACATATGTTTTAGATATGATCCCGGTACTAATGTTTCTTGGAGACAAGATTCTTAGCTGGATGTATACTTGCTTATTGGTCCTTTTCGACACCTTGTGCGACTATGTCAGGTATATTCGGAACGTTGCATATAGGTTTAGGCTTCCCCGCTGTTATGTTGCATTTGAACCTTTTGCCATCCGAATTCACCATAGGGTCGAACCTGTTGGATATTGGTGTGTTAGCCATCTCTTTATGCATTGTGCACCAGTCCGACAGCAGAGCCTACCTAACATGGGTCACCCTAGTCAGCACCCTTATGCCATTCTGGTGCCCATGCTGAGTTTTTCTCATAGGTTCGGGAGCCTTTTTAGATTCACCATGACTTTGAGAAGAAGCCTCATATCTTTCTTCCTCATATATTTCTGACCATCCCTGATAAGGCTCCCATCTTTGTGTTCAAGTTGTATATGCATCTATTATGATCCTGCTTGCGCTAATGAGCCTGAAGCCGGCTTCCACGCTTTTAGCTCGTTGTATAAGCCTCCATCTCTGATCTCATTTCCGCTAAGCCCTGTATCATTTTTCCTTTTCAATTTGACACCTTTTACCTGGAGGAGACACACCCTGAGTGTCCTTATCTTGCCCATGTTCCTTGCATTAGGCATAGCTTTGTTCCATGCGCTTGGAGCTAGTTTTGCATGTCCCTGACACTCGTCTCTTCCCATTTCGAGCATTCTTCTTCCTTTACTTCGAGCTCGTTAAAAACAGTAAGTAGGTTTCGAGCATTCTTCTGCCTTCACTTCGAGCTCGTTAAAAACAGTAAGTAGGTTACGATCAGTCTTCCACCTTTCCTTCGAGCTCGTTAAAAACAGTAAGGAGGCTACGAGCATTCTTCTACCTTCACTTCGAGCTCGTTAAAAACAGTAAGTAGGTTATGAGCATTTCTTTCATCTTCACTTCGAGCTGATTAAAAACAGTAAGGAAGTTATGAGCATTTTTTCTATCTCCTTTTGAGCTCATTAAAAACAGTAAGGAGGTCATGAGTTTACTTTTTCGGACTCGTTAAACCTTTACGGAAAAGATCCCTATGGAGTTCTTTTAAGCCCTTTTCAGACTCCTTAAATAGGAAAAGTTTGCCGAGCATAGTTGTCTTTTCGGGCTCGTTAAAATAACTGAACCGACATCCACTTAGGTATAGAATTACCCCTTTTCCGGGCCTTGGTGGATAATTTACGGAAAAGGTATACTCTAGGTATACTCTTGTATGCGCTAGAAGAGTTCTTCTTCCATCATTTTACACTTTTTCGGGGAAGGAGACTAACTTTACGAAAAAGGACCTTTGGAGTCGTCTTTAGGGTTTTCAGACTCTCGAAATGTGAAAACACCAAGTGAGCACATACCAATCCGGGCTCGATATAAAATCCACAGATAGGTGTATAGAGGACTGTTTAAGTTTTTCAACTCTATAAGCAAGAAAACACCGCCGAGCACAGACCAATCCGGGCTCGATATAAAATCCACGGATAGGTGTATGGAGTTTTCTTCTAGGTTTTTCAGACTCCTTAAATATGAAAATACCGTCGAGCATGCTTTAGTTCTTTGTTGAGCTCGTTAAAAAACGAAAAAGGAAGGGGAAGGGAAGAATGCTAAAATATCTTTCAATATGATGGCAGCAAGTCAACTATCTCTTTGAACAAAGCACCTGTTTTGAGTCTATTAAACAAGTTGGGTTCTAGCATTGGCCTTAGGGTAAACCTGATCTCAGAGTTCCTACTCCTCCGTTTGGTTAGTCTTCCAATCATTTGGAGAATCTGTTAATGTCTCCTACATTGCAGATATGTATCGTGGTCTCTTTGTGTTCAAAGCTACCTAAGTCACTCTTGTGTCGTTCTCACTGTTCAAGGATACAACCTGTGTCGGCCATTCTGCAGTTGCCTTGACCTCATGTGTCGGCCATTCCTTGGTGTCAGTCTATTTCATCATGTGTTCAGTCCTACTCCAAATCAGCTCATACCTTTTGAGTGTCCCTCGTGTTGGATGATGGAGGATGCATTAAAGCCTCCCTTCCAACGGACTTCTTCCCATCGACTTCAACTCATTGTGCTCTGGGAATGAAGTTTAGAGTTTCGGTTAGTACCTTGGGGATTGCAATCATTAGTGGCAGTTTCCCTCGCTATTGGATAGATGGGAATACATCAATGTCTCCTATCCGATGGATTCTTCAAGTGTTCGACGGCAAGACCACTTATTCGCACTTGCTTGAATGTACTAGGTACCTTGGGTTCCATTTTCATTATTGGTGGACACCCTCGCGTTTGTTAACGGTATACATCAATGACCGGTAATCAAACGATACCTCCCATGTTCGACAACAGCTCATTTATTCGCATGGATAGGTTTGTACCTTGGGTTGTTTTTGGATGAAGACCTTGGGATCCTCAATAGCATCACCTCATTTATGTTATCGCCCAAGTTGCGCAAGACTGAGCCCCACTCCTTTTGGCTCTTGATGAGACATAGATCCAGCTTGTTCTCTATGGCTATGTTCTCCAGTTTTGACATAGATCCACCTTGTATTTATGTGGCTATGTTTCGACTTATGTTCCTCATGGATCCACGCTTGTATTTTAGTGGCCATGATATATGCATCAGTATTTTGGATCATTATTGTATCCTCTTGGAGATCATGTTCCATCATTTGAACATGGACAGTTACCCCATGGATAAGTTTGTCTGACTTTGCCTTTGCTTTCAGGTACTTCATTTGAGCCTATGATTCTTGGTTTCTCCGTTCCTCCATGATTCAAATCTTTTTTATTTTTTTTTTATAATGTATTTCGGCCATCGTTTCCCATACTCCATCTGACCTCATACATTAGGGGGCATCTGTTATAGCTTGAAATGACACCTCTCCGTCCGTGGCGACACTTGCTTCCCTTGGTCGCATGACGACACTTCTTGAGATCAAGTTCAGTCACACAACAGGACATTTGTGGATGGAGGAGTCATTTGGGACACTAAAAATGGTTGAAATTACCTCATTCTTGACCCATTTGATGTATATGACCCTTAGGAACATTTTTCCAGACCAAACCATCTCCTGAAAATGAGCAGAAAAGCCTGTTTTTGGCCATTTTTCACTATGAGCGCGACTCTACTGTTATAATAGTAGCGTGTGTACGCGACTTTGTCTCATTTAAAGTAGCGCCCATTGCCATATGTACGCGAATTTGTATACTGTAGAGTAGAGTACACTCTTGTTTTGGTCAAAATCTCGAAATTCGAGTAAGTTAAGTTGGTTGGGAAACCTCTTGAGTGGTTATAACTTCTTTTCCTCTTCCTCATTGATTATATAAGGAGGGTAGAAGGGCCATGTGAAAGGAGCAAACCTAATTGCAAAGTTATGCTGGAGGAATGGAGACCCTCATCCCCCTCTCTTGTGCTTCAGTTTTGGTAAACCCTAGTACAATTGCTTAGAGGTTGGGATCTTTGGAGAACAGAAGCAGGAGACCTTGAATCTAGGTTTCGTGAAGTGCCAAGCTTGAAGGAAGGTATAATTGTATGTACTTGATTTCATTCATTAATAAAGATCAGACATTCTTCTCTTTCCAAATATGACCTATTAATGTGTCTCAGATTTGATTACTGTTTGATTATAGTTTGATGTCTTCTTCTATTATAGATATCAGTATTATATATGTAGTCAAATGTATTTGAGAAAGGTATCAAGTTGTTTTGCAGGTCTGGGCATTGCGACACTGGATAAGCATTGAAGAGCGAGGGAGGAAAAGCTAGGATCAACCTTCTGAATAAGGTGCCTACATCTCTAAACCCTAATCTCTTCATTTATTAGTTATACTTGCAGAATGCTTGTAAGTCTATCTTTATCACCGTAAGTTGGTAGTTTCTCCCCTGAACTATAGGTGCATTTTCCCCACAACAGAAAACTAAGAAAAAACAGGTCAAGTTTCTCATGCCTCATTATGAAGTAAAAGAACATGTATTTGGAAAACCACCCAAAGGACCTATAGGATCAAGTATCAGTAGGGCCCAACTGTTGGAAGAATATGATGAAAATGCTGATAACATAGTAGCAGAAGCTAAGCTGTATTCTGAGGTAAGGAAGATATCCAAGAAAGAAGTGGCCTTGGTTACTAGCCGAAATCTGGCCCATAACACATTGAGCCTGGCCATGGACACCAAGAGCAAAGCTACAGAGGTAAAGTTTAACCTGGAAGACATCCCTATCCCTGATATAATCAATCTACACAAAGAGACAGGGGAAGTCATCTATAATAGGCTACTGAAGCTTGCAGTAGAACTATCAAAAGTGCAGAAAAATAAGGCCAGAGTCCAGAAACTGTTGGGGCTCAAGAAAGCAGAAAATAAGTCTCTGAAAATGCAGGAAAAGAAACATCAAACATAGTTGCTGGAAAATGAGACCGAAGAGGATAAAAAGAAAAAAATCCAAGAGTTGCTGAATTAAAAGGATCAAGAGATCCTGTCATTAAAAAAGCAGCTAAAGATCCCCATCACTCAGTTGGCAAATAGTTCTGAAATAACAGATCTGGAAGAAGAGAAGGAAAAGTTGAAAGGGGAGTTGTTAGACTGTAAATCCAAATTGGTGGAGTTTGGAGATATGGAAAAGAAGTTGAAGTTTGAAATGACCTATGTGGAGGCCAGTGCAAACTCATGGAAAGCCCAGTTTGAAGAATTGGACAGGAAAGTGAAGAAAAAGGAAAAGGAAATAGATCAAGAGGCTTCGGCCTCCATTGCAGCTGGAGATTTTTCCTTGGTAGGGTAGATAGCTAATGCCAGCTTGGAGGATGCTGAGGTGATCCGAATAAAGAAGCAAATTGCCAATATACAAACCTTGAAGGATACCACAGAAGGCCAAAAGGAGGCTTGGGAAACCAAGTACCACGAGACGTAGTCAGAGCTTGATAGTTTGAAGGAACAGGTTATAAGGCAGAAGGTGTTCTCGGAAGCCAGGAAAATCATATGGGATGATATCATAAAACAAGCTGAAGATCTAAGGCCCTACCTAAATTTTATAATGGATAAAGGAGTAGTGCTTAAATTAGCCCAACAAGGTGTAACAGTGGTGGAGGAGAGAATGAACGAAAAGCCTTTGGATAATGCCCAGAATGAAGTTGATTTCTTAGGTGGTCTTTCAGAGGAACAAGCTACAGATGCAAACATATAGGACAGGGTATCCATAATCATAGGAGCTAAGAAGATAATTAGTAGATATCAGCAAATGCAAGTTGTCCAATCAGGGATAGATATCATATCGAAGCAGGCACAACTCTTTAAAGAAGTCTTTGATCATCTATTCAAAAAGGGCTTGCCTACCTTTTGGGGTGAGAATGAAGTCAAGGAGGCACGGTGGTTGATACACTGAAAGGTGACTTCAAGCTAGAAGCAACTTTTAGAGAAGCCAGAACTCTTCATGTTGGCTATTCCTACACTGAACACATTGAGCTGAGGATATTACTCAAAGAGCTCCCCTCCCAGGATTTACCCTCGCCCGAGCAATGGAAGCTGGTAGAGAAGTATGGGAAAGCAAAGTTAAAGATAGGAGCATGAAAGGATGCAGTGAAGTTAGAAAGTAGCCAACATGGACACATCCAGGATTTGATGAGCAATGAAAGCAATTCAGCCGAAAGCAGCTACATAACTGCAATTTTTATATTTTTGTATTTTGTTTAAAAGTAATTTGGCCATGTAATGAAACGGCCACACAATTGTAAATGCCAGTTAAGCTTGCCTCATAGATATTTTTTTTTGTAATAGCGACGGCAAACAATGCCTCGATTTGGCTGTTAGATAGGTGTCATATGGTTGTAAGTGTTTTCTATTCAGAAGGAGCCGAGCCTAGAGCTCGAAGACATCTATAAATACATTTGTAATCAAAGGCACAAGGTTTGAAAATCTTAATTGAAAGCTTTTGGTATTTCAAAGATTAGTCTGTAAGACAATTTTGAGTTGTTTTAATAATGTTTGCAGAGTCGAAGCCTGCATTATGACAAGGATTCATGTGTAATTAGTCTGGTAGTCTGTATTTTCCTTTTTCCCATGTAAAATTGTGTTTCTCTCTTTGTTATTCCATTCTATGTTATTTCTTTCATGCTTGGATCAGGGTAATGGTTAAGTGTAATTCATAGAAGTTATGCTCCGCTTCGCTTTTTCCAAGTATTTCACCAACATATTCTACTAAAGTTGATGTAGGATTCATCTTGGTATGCCTTACATTGATGGACTCTTGAAAAATAAGATTGAATGGTTTCTCCATTTTGAAACTTTACCCCTTTCAATTGGTTCCACAGGGTCATCTTTCGATTTATGTTCTTCCCTTCAAATAGCTTGGTCAAAGAGTCAAACATCTCTTTGGGTGTCTTTAGAGAAGACACATGGGGTATGAGATGGTCTTTGATAGAATCAACAATGATTCTCTTTGCCTTGACCAAGTTCTTCTTATGCAATACTTTAGTCTCTTCATCCTCTGGGATAGGGATGTCTTCTTTTATATATGAGTCCAACTCATTCTCTTCCAGGATTAACCCAATCCTATACTTCCAAGCTCGGAAGTTATCAGCCCCTTCAAGATTATCCTCAAGCTTGGTGTGGTGAGACATCTTAAAGAGTACTTCAAATGGAAATAGAAAAGATTTAGGTCTTACCACTTGAAATGTTGAAAAATGGATCTGGTCCTGGATTAGGGTTTGTCGAAAAAATCCTAAAAATTCAAAATGTAAATTTCAAATTTCTGAAAGGAAAGAAAGATGCGCCTTGATGAGCTGATCAGCCTGGTGCATTCAGAATTTGAGATCAGCAAAGCTTTACCCTTCAGATTTGTCTTTTTGTCCTCCTGGGTTCACTCGGGAGAGCCTTGAATTAGGGTTTGAGTTTCCCAGAGATCTACCCAGCCAAAAATCTCGATCCAGAGCTCTAAACTTCGATTTTTACAAGGAGCTTCCAGCTATGTCTTCATATTTCAAAAATTCCTACTTTTGTGGAAACCCTAATTTTTAGGGCCAAATCTGAAAATGCTCGGAATTGAATTCTGATTGGATAGATAGATGCGCCTTGATGAGTAGAGTCAATATACTATACTTCTTTTCCAAAATCTATGGAGAGAAACTCAATAGACAAGGAACTCAAGTTTTCGTCACTGCAAAATGTCTTCTTCTCAGGTTAGCTCTGATACCATGTTAAATTTTGAGCATTAATTCACAATACTCTAGGATCTTCACTGAGATAATAACATGTACAGTATATCAATGCATAACAATAACAATAAGCATGACAAGCATCACAAGAATCAAAAGCATGAGAGATAAGAGACACAGAGTTTCCGTGGGGAAAACCCTAAGGTGAAAAACCCCACAACTTCCTTAGAGATAGAGAGAGAAATGGCTCAACCAAAGTACAACCAAAATACACTGAGATAGTCTCCTAGTAGCAGATGATCCTCCTCCTTACTAGTGCGCCACTTTCTGAGTGAGAGAGATGTGCTTTTCCGAATGATATAAATAGAGATCACCTGATCTCTATTTATACTAACCTGTTTGCCCAGTGACCTTCTGGGGCCGACTTGTCTAGCTAGGTACATCCACATTATAATATATATTTTAGGGCCGACCCCACACATGGTGGTCTAATAACCCATCGGAAAGTACACACACTTGCGACACTTATCAATCCACATGACGAAACTTCCTTATAGAGGAATGACACATCTCTTATAAGGGTACAATAAATATATATAAAATACACAGACGAAATACATTCCGATGTTACATATACATCAACATTCCTCGCATCCAGTATCATGGCATTGTAATGATCCTTGTGGTATATATCGCCATGTCCCTCCCATAAAGATGGAAGACCGAGTGGAAAAACTTATCTAAATAAGTCTTTGAACGAATGGACATCTTGTTTTAACTGGATGGCCATATCAGCGACATTCTGAGACATCAACCCTTTCGCAATAATTTTATTTGCATCCATGATTACCTTTGTTCTATCTGAACGACATATGTTTGGTGATCGTCGAAGGTCTTCTCATTCAAGAAATCGATCACAGCTGTTGGCACAATATTTTTTCTATTTGATTGGGATATGGCTAATCCAAAATTTGGTTTTAATATCATCTAAGCTTGGTAAGAAAGGCTCTAAAAGGAGGACTTAAAGTTTCATAAGTAAAACATTCCATATGACCCTCGGCCACATTAAAGAAGAGCCAAAGTAGTTAATTAAATAGCTTGGGATACCATGAGAGGAAATCAACGGTTCAGATTGAAGCAAGCGATAAGGTTGATGGGGGTCCAATTGGCATAACATTGTGATGTTCCCATGGAGTGTTTGAGTTTCTAGGATAAGGTATCCCGGGAACAATGTTCCTGGGATGGTATTTTCCCGACATAGGGTTGAATTTACCTAGATATGCATAGCTCCATAGTGATTGAGCTAGGTTGGATGGCCCCCCACCATGATGTAATGCCATGGTAGGTCCCACAACTGGTAAGGAACTGCCAACGAAATGACCAGTTGGAATCCCTCCACTCGTATTATGGCTAAGGAACAAGGGTTTCCCCCCAGTAATGATGTTTTGACAACTCGTTGTTGGTTGAATCGTAGTAGGTTGATGATTACTAACTAGTGGAGGAGCACTACTCGTGATGAAATTAAAAGGTAAAGAGTATCCTCCCCTCGAATTTTGGGATGGGGAAGGTGGGGGTAGCATCCCACTAGTAGTATGAGGGTTGTTCGAATATTTCTCTTCAATGTTTTGAGTCACCTAAGGTATGGAACTGGTCTCCCAATTAAGAGGTGTACTCATAGGAAATGAAGGTTGACCAGGTTCGTAAGTGGTCATGGTATGTATAGGTGTTTCCGGTGAAGTGAAGGATAGAGAACGAATTGGGGTATGTTGAGACATGGGTACTTCCGATTTTAGACTCCGTCGTCTGAGTTCGTCGTGGGTTGTACGTAGCCGGTTGAGGTGGTCTTGAAAGGTTGCCAGAAACGCATCATTAGGAATCCAATAAGGGGGTGTGGTTCCTGCAGACCTAAGTATGGCGAAATGAGCCCACTGTTTCCCTAGAGTGGTTTCCCAAAAGGATTCAGACGGACCAAAAGCTATGGATACATGGTCATCCTCAGGTTGATTGTACCATTCTACAGCCCCAAGTTCTCCTTCTATTGAATGGTGGAAAGATGTGTCTCATCAAGTATACGGTTCCATGGTCACAGACCTTGGACAATCAATGATTGGTGGACTCAAGGGAAGTGAAAAGTTCACTCCTGACTCCATGGTGGAGTGTTCTATGCAAAAGGAAAAGAAATCCAAAATCTACACAAACTAAGGACAAGCAAACTTATGTGACAGGTGTGGATTCAAAATTCTATAACCTCACAAGATTGTCAAGGCTTCGCAACTCGCAATATACCCCAGGGTCCAATAGTTATACTCGGCCCAATTTTTCAGAGCACTAACCAGGGAGGATTGGGACCATACCCCTAACCGTATAACCCAACTACCTAGAAGCACGTGCGTGGTAGCTCCCCGAGTGTTGTTCTTGGTGTATTTCTCTGCCAAGATGACCAAATGGTTTACTCAGTTTGTTTTAGTAATCCTCGGAGAGTACAAAGTAACTCTTTGGTATGCGAAACCTGCAGTTCTCAATGATCCCTTCCCAACCCAAAACCAACAAATAATTACCCAACCCTCTACTTCTTAAGGAGAAACATCCTCCACCGTGCATGTTCTCATGATGCGTAATGAAATGGTTAACCAAAATACTCGATCACGATCATACGACTCAGCCCCTCACAAGGAATCCACCGGAAGCAATACCAAAAAAGCTTCTGCCTCTACCTCATAGATTCCCGTGCCCTAAGGTACTCTCACCATTGATAAACCTTCATTAGATGCAGTGTTGCGTCCACCTAAGAGCATGATAAGAAAAGTGGTTTTCAATCCTAACGCTCGGGAAGCTCAGAACTACAACATTGTGGAAGACTTGCCCAAGATCCGTGTTCCATGTCGACGCTAGAAGTCTTACAAAGCTATCCCAATCAACGTAAGACTCTTCTCGCTGCCATCGGCACTATAGACACGGATTTCTCAAATACGATCATGTTTAAACTTGATTATTTTAAGCCGAGGATTTCCCACCAGCGGGAATTCCAAATTTCCACAAACATTGCTAGGAAGACAATCCATTGTATTGTTTTAGATGAAGGTGCCTCCACCTCGGTCATGTCATTATCATGTTTGCAAGCCATCGGATCTCCTGAGTTAAACCATTCCCCTACCACCTTGAAAGCATTCGACGGTCGTGGATTCCAACCTCACGGGCTCTTACAAGCCTTAGCATTATAGTTGGGGGGAAATATTGTGGCCATTAACATGGAAGTAGTCGCTGCCCCATTGGATTATAATCTCTTTCTTGTTCATAACTGGTTTTACGCCATCACTATGGTCGCGTCATCTAGCTTTCGCATTATGCAATTCCCCCATCAGGGTCGAATTGTCATCAACCAATTGGAATTCTGTATACCAGACACCTCTACTCATCCTGGAGACAACATCCCTTTGTTAAGGAAATATTTGCAGTTATATGAGAGCGTGGGGGTCGGCCTCATAAAATATTCATCTCTTATGGGCATCTTTCCAACCCCGGATCCCTCTAACCATGTTTCCATGGTGAACATGATCTCCTCCATGATTCCATCTTCTTCCAACTCTACAGATGGTTCATGCCCGATACAACCACCATGCATTTGATTGGAGATACTATGCCTCTCTCATCAGCTAAATCTACCTATGATGCTATCCAGTCAGCCACTGAGGACCACTTGACCGTGGCCTCTACGTCTCGTTCTCTAAAGCAGATGTCATCCTTACCAGATCCTCTACTCCAGACTTTTGATTCTGATGAGTCCATTATGGAGATTATGAGCCAACATGAACCTCCGTGGGAATACCTCCACCATCAATCATCTTTCCTACCCCCATTGGCTTCTGTGGAGAATGCTATCACAACCATTTTCACACTAGATGTCTATCCTTTCCTGTAGTCACATATCTGTTAGAAAAAACAAGATCTCAGAGCAATAAACAATAAACAAGAAATGCAAATACAATCACACAAACACATTACAAGAGAGACATCAATATATCATGGTTCACCCAAGATGGGATACATCCACACTGAAATTGCTAGTCCTTATTATTATACCATCCTGTCAATGAAGGGATACAACTTGGAGTACATCCGCTACACTTCCTTTTCACTTTCTCACAGTCTCTCTTTACAATGTCAGAGATCTTTACAATGCATAATACCTAATACATCAACCCTAGCCGTATTACAATGTCTTTCTTATAAAGGGGAAATACAATGGGAAAATACCACGGGTTACCCAAAACCATGGGCCCGTAAAATGTTGGTGAAAACAACCCCTATGGTCAAATAAGAATATGCACGAGTAAAAGAAGTACTCCCTGAAACCTTGAATACTAACACTTATGGAAAATTACCTATGTATTAAATGATCGTGACCATACATAATTAGAATCATAATGTTTTGATAGTATTGTTGAGATTATACTAATGCATGTATGATTGTGTATTAGATCTTGAGGATGACACAATGATGACGCTAGTGCACAGTTAAGCATGAATAGTGTTCCAGGATGGATAGAAGTTCAAAGTCAGATAATCCAGGACAAAAAGATCAAGAGGGAGTACACTCTAGTAGTTCCTGCAAGGAAGCAAAGATCAAGAGGGAGCATACTCTAGTAATTCATGTAAGGAAGCAAAGATTGAGAGGGAGTCCACCCAACAAACAAACAAAGATAAGTATTTGAATTGTCATTTCTTGTATATATGATTAATTAAATGATGTTGGTCATTCATGTACATACTAGTGTTCCTAGATTTAGGATGTATATTATGCATTTTAGAAAAGTTGCATTAATGAACAAGATACTACTAATATACACGTAATGGGTAAGTGGCCTATGGTACTATACAACATTCCATTTCTACTTATCTAGAATGAAACCTTTTTGCTGACATGTTGGAGTATTGAACACTCTCGACAATGTTCTGGTAGAGATGGAAGGCATCTAGAAAGTTACCGTATGAATACGGGATACAGATGAATGTTGTATTGAAGCATTGGCTAAGATAGTTGCATGACTGTATGACATATGTCCTTATGTGTAAGATTTTATTCTGAAAACTATGAGATGTTTCTAATCATGCAATTGAATTTGACTTGTAGGAAAGATCGTGTACAATCACATACAAAAGAAGGAAAACGACATTTGTTCCAGCATCGAAGTTCAAGAAAACTACCTATTGAAGATATTGAAGAATCTAAAGTTCTAGGGATCCGGGATGCAGTAATGGAAGGATTCCATGATCGAGGAGTACTAGTCGATCATGAAGAATGATGTCTGGGATTTGGTCCCGAGACCAGAAGGGAAGTTTTTCGTGACTTCCAAGTGGATCTACAAGATCTAGAATGCTGCAGATGGTAGCATAGAGAAATACAAGGAAATGTTTGTGGCTTGTGGCTTCACCCAGAAAGAAGGGATAGAATGTGAAGAGACTTTTGCACGTGTAGCCAGATACAATTCCATCAGAACAGTACTTGCTCTAGCTGCAGTAATGAAGTGGAAGATACACTAGATGGATGTCAATACAACTTTCTTGAATGGTATAGTCGAAGAGGAAGTGTATGTGGAGCAGCAACTCGATCTTGAGACACATGATAGGGAGTCATATGTGTGCAAGCTAAATAAAGCCTTGTATGACTTGAAGTAAGCACCTAGGACATGGTACGATAGGATAGACAGCTTCCTGTCTAGTTTGGGATTTACCAAGAGTAGAGTAGATTCAAACCTTTACTACAAGGTTGAGGAGGGAAATACAGTGATACTCCTATTGTATGTGGATTACTTGTTTTTGATAGGTGAGGATAGGTTGATTGCCGACACAAAGATGAAGCTTGCTTCCGGGTTCTAGATGAAGGACTTGGGTATGATGCATTACATTCTAGGTATGGAGGTGGGGTAGAGTGCAGATGGTATCTTCCTTGGTCAACGGAAGTATGTAGTAGAGATCCTGCAGCTGTTTGGGATGATGGACTGCAAGGCCATGGATACACCTATGGCATTGAAGCTGAAGTTATTGAGTGATGCTTCATCAGAGTCAGTTGACGCCACAATGTATCGTCAGATGATTGGGTCCTTGATGTACCTGATGAACACGAGACCAGATATGTGAAGCACCTGCAACAATTAATTAATAAGAATATGCGAAATAGCAGAAATGACAGAACTCAAAATCACTTTTATATTGATCGCAGGCCACTTCGAGGGGGCAACCTCCTTTGAGCAAGCTCAATACAAATAACTTCACAGTGCCTTCATAGGCCTCAAAACACACTTATATACTAAGTCTAGGCACCAATACTATGGGTCAAAACCATGGGCCACTACAAACTATGGATCAACAATACTACGGGCGACTTACAAAGCATATGCGCCAACAACAATAACACAAACTATTGATCAACAAATACTATGGGACGACTTACAAAGCATATGCATTCAACAACAATATACTAACAAAGTAAAGACATGGGTTCCTAACATCCCCTCCCCTTAAAAAAAGCTTTTTCCTCAAAGCTTTAGATGTGGAAATTGTTGTTGAATTTGAAGGAGTGGTTCCCATGTAGCATCCTTTGGTTGCATGCCGTGCCACTGAATTAATACCTCTGTGTAGAGCGAGAGAAAAGCTTACGAGTGCGCCGATTGAGTATGGCCTCCGGCTCCAAAAGGATGGATCCTTCATTATCTAGTTCGGGTAAAATAGTTTGTCCACTGATGTTGGTGCCAAGAACTTTCTTCAGACAAGAGACATGAAATACTGGATGAGGTTGGGAAGAAGGAGGAAGTTCCAATTTATAAGCAATGGACCCAGTCTTCTGAAGAATCTGATATGGCCCATAGAACTTTGGAGTGAGCTTATGACGCCCTTTGAGTTTCAGGGAGGATTGATTGTACGGATGGAGACGAAGAAAAACCATATCTCCTGCTTGAAAAGTGCGCTCAGAACGGTGTTGATTAGCTTGTTGCTACATGTGATTTCTTGCCATGTGAAGATTGTCCCAGAAAATGTGAATAATCTGATTGCGGTTTCAAAGGACCGTGTCAACTTCCTGAATTGGTGAACTGTTGTGGGTGTATGGAAGAAGAACCGGAGGTGCCTGACCATAGACTGCTTCATATGGGGTCATTTTAGAGGCAGTGTGGTAAGAGGTATTGTACCACCATTCCGTGAGAGGGAGCCACTTTGCCCACTGATGTTGTTGTTCATAGGTGAAGCAACAAAGATACGTTTCCAATCATTTATTGATAATTTCAATCTGACCATCTGTTTGTGGGTGATACCCTGAACTCATCTTCAGTTTGGTGCCAGTGTGGTGAAATAGTTCTGTCCAAAAATGACTGGTGAAAGTCGCATCACGATCTGAGACAATGGAAGAAGGGATGCCATGAAGACGAAAGATCTGGTCCAGGAAAATTTGAGTGACTAAGGAGGCTGTATAGGGATGGCTGAGAGCACAAAAATGACTATATTTGGAGAGGTGATAAACCACAACGAGAATCACTGTCTTCCCGCCAGATTTAGGGGGCCCTTCAATGAAATCCATAGAAATATCTATCCAAATCTGTGTAGGTATGGGCAAGGGTTCGAGCAATCCTGGAAGGAGTGTTGTTTCACCCTTATTGTGCTGGCAGGTATCACACTCAGCCACCATCTATTGAATTGTCCTTTTCATTCCCTGCTGTAGCTAGGGTTTTACCCCTAGCTTGTGCCAATGAGCACCTACTAAGGAGAATGGACTCCTTAGTAGCAGTTCAGTATATTAAACTAATTATGCAATAAACAAAAAATTAAATTATTTCTAATACAAGCATGAAGCATAAACACCAAAATGAAAGAATGTCTTTGTATTGATGTTACCTTGAGTGTCAAGGTTGGTGAAGCCCTTTGCAGTGTCCAAGAGGATGCTCCAAGCTCCAAGAATGCTCCTTCTCCTTCTCCAATGTTGGGGATGGGCCAAAGGTGGCTCTCAAGGTGAAACTAGTTCAAAGGTGGACTAGGGTTTCGAGAGAGATTTTGGCAGAGTAAGGGTGCTTGTGATTGTGGATATGGAATAAGGGATCTCCATCACCTATTTATAGTTTTTTGGTGGTGGAGTGCTGACCCATGGTTTTAGGAAACACATGGTTTTATGCAGCTGTATAGGGTTTTTTCTTCCTTTTCCTCATTATTTTATATTTTTATTCCCTTTTTAGGGGATTTTTGCTATTTTTGGAGGAAAAGGGGGTTTTTTTAGCCTTTTTTAGGCTATTTTGATGGTTTTTTGGCCTTTTGGAGGCATTTTAGGCCTTTTGGAGGCTTTTTAATGGGTTTTTTGGGATTTTTAATGGAAATATGGTAGGAAAATGGACAAATGAGTCATGTAATGTGGTAAATGAGCTAGTGAGCACTTTTTGGGTGTTAACAGATTGCCCCCTGATGTGCGAGGGCAGGAGCTCATCGTATGGCCGATGGACATCATAAGTCATGAATGGTTTTCCTGGGATGTGGAGAGAAGAGAAGAAACAAACTGGAGCCCGGAACAACGATCCCGAACAACTGCAAGAACTAAAAGTACATAACCTCAATAAAGGATGAGGAATCATCTGATCATATGGACGAGGCGGGCATTCCCATGCTCGTATCAGGATATAACATAATAACAACAATGGGGTCCAAAAATGGGGACCTGAAATATACATGACCTCAAATACTGACTGAGGAATAATCTCAATATATGGACGAGGCGGGCATACCCATGCTCGTATCAAGATATATAAACATAACTGTGAGGCCCGAAAAGGGGGACCTGTAAGATACATGACCACTGTGTACATCATAAGAGTCCAGAGGGGACACAAATCGGGGACATACTGCTGAGCGGATCATGTGTGAACTGCAGAACTGGTGCACCGGAACAATCAACAGTGCTACTGAGTTTGGTACCAAAGGAACTGATGAGCTGCTGGATCATAGTGACTGGGGTCATACTCTCCATGGTACACTGAACTGGAACTGATCTGGAACTGAAACTGGGTACTCAAGGAAGCATGAAACTGGATGGCTTCCGAATACAAACGCCAACGCAGCCCGGACATCCACGGGAACATACAACTGGGCGTTCCGAAGTGACTCACCAATGTGCTAGAGTCGGGGGAAATCCGGGGTCTTCGACAAAAAACTGATGGAATATAATCCTACGCGATCCTCAACGATGCGATCAAGGTGCTGAAGTCGAGCATGTGAGGAACAACCACTCGGAGAGGCAATGATGTCTCCTCTCAGAATGATCCGTAGGCACTTACCACAGATGGTGATAAGTCCAGGGCGTAGGGACCTCTGGGCCTATCCTCTGGAATAGAGGAGCTGTCGTCGACAGAGGGAGACCTGCCCCTAGCAAGGCAATGATGTTTCCTTGACAGGAGCGCGAGGTACAAGACCGAAATGTGATAGTGCTGATGGCAGGACTGATAAACTGTGGGGGGACAACTGGGCAAGTAGAGCGGGTGGACTCAAACTTCCTTTGTTCAGAGTATGATAATGGAAGTGATCTGGCAGCATATGAAACTGACTCAGGGGAAAGGGATCATAGCTGTAATGGATCTGGGGGAAGAACTGGCTGAGGGATACTCAAGCTTGGTGTAACATGGCAGGAGACTGCAGAATACTCTGAACAAAGGCGACCTAATTGGGGGTGCTGCCGAGATGATCGATCATAGTGCCATGAGGCACGGGAGGATACTTCTTCATGGGTTAAGGAACTAGAAGAAGTGTGTGGATAAAAGATACTGTCGTGTGGATTTTACGAGCCCAGGACAGTGCATGCTCGTGGTTGCTTTCAATTTTAAGGAGTCTGAAAGCGATAAGAAGACTCTGAAGTGATGGAATGGTACTTGTCGTGTGGATTTTACGAGCCCAGGACAGTTCATGCTCGTGGTTGCTTTCAATTTTAGAGAGTCTGAAAGCAAGTAAGAAGACTCCAGGGGGTTGCTTTTTCGTAGATTTAGTCTCCAAGGCCCAAAGAAGCATAAAAGGATGCAATGAAGAACTCTTCTAGCCGGTGTGACTAGAGTATTCCTTTTTCGTAAGTAGTCTACCAGGTCCGGAAAAGGGTTAAACTTATACCAGATAGACGCCCTTTCAGGTACTTTAACGAGCATGAAAGGAAGCAAGATTGCTCGGCGATCTTTTCATTCTTTTAGGAGTCAGAAAAGAGCTTAACGGAAACTCCCTAAGTGCCTTTTTCGTAAAGGAGTTGTCCGGCCCGAAAAAGGGATAAAATTATACCGAACAAAAGGAATAGCCAGGCAAGGAGGACGTGTTCAATCAAGGTTAAGTAATGATGACCAAGAATGAGGGTAGGTGGGAACACTGATGGACCTCCTTGCGGGGTAGATGAAATGGTGGCAAAATAACGAAACATTTGCAGTATGACAGGAGTGAATGGCTCATGTAAAAAATGTGGAACAATCCGATGGCGGCCGATGTGGCGCGCAAACCGAGGCAGCAAGGTGTTGGGACACAATGTTGAAATTGTACCAAGTGAGAGCGAGAAATGATCTCGAGCATCATCACGAGCTCGGAAAAATGAATCCGGCGATATAAAGGATGTCAAAAAAAAATGGGTGACGGCCGATGTGGCACGCAAACCGAGGTGACGGGGGCATGCTGAAAAATGCCCGGAAAATCTGGAGGTGAGAGCGAGAAATGATCTCTAGCATCATCACCGGCTCGGAAAAATGAATCCGATGATATAAAACATGTGAAAAACGGAGAACGGCCGATGTGGCACGCAAACCGAGGCGACTAGTGGCGTCTGGACAGAATGTTGATATTGGTCCTAGTGAGAGCGAGGAATGATCTCAAGCATCATCACGAGCGCGGAAAAATGAATCCGGCAATGCAAATGGTGCAAAATACGGAGGTCATAAGGACTCCAGAATGGTCAAAGGGAATAACTAGGTGTATAAAATCAAATATACAAGTGATATGTGACCTCAAAAATGGTTGAGATCACAAATGTGAAAAAAGTGAGCAGGGTTAATGACCCTCCCTCATGCTATGTGCATAGGGTTTGTGATTATGGATCACATATGTGTTGGGTTGAACAATGGGTTCGTTGACGTGCTGAGATAGATGAGATGGGGAAGGTTCAAAATGATTGATCATGCCCCCTATCCCAGGGTCGAGGGAATCTATTATGCCCCTTGACTCAGAGGTGTCAAGGTGGTGCTCTATGATGGCGGGGTCAAGACCGGGCATTTCGGTATAGGACCAGGCAAAGACATCACGGAACTCTTTGAAAAGGTGTGTGTAGTCCTCAATCTCTTGTTTACTGCAGAATGCTCCTAAAGTAATGAGTTCAGGGGCACGACCTGGAACAGCAATATCAACTTGTATGACAGGTGAGATGTTGGCCATGTTGCCCTCCTCGAAGGCATCAGGAGCAGGAATAGGGTCCTTGAACCAGTCAACCTTGGTGGGGAGGAAGTCTTTGGATTCGACCGCGTATTGGGTAGCGGTGCTAGAGGAAGACGCTTCTGGGATGAAATAGGAACGGTGGTGCATATCATCCCAAGGATAATCCGGGGCAGTTAGGGCCTCAAGAATCTCCTCATCAGTACGCAAAATCTGTGTCGTCAAATCGGTTGACGAGGGGGTAGTGGAAGTATTGGTTGAAGAGATCATGTAGATGGTATTAACCTCTCCGGAAGGTGAAGAGTCTGGGGGGTAGATCTCTTCAATGGTAGGTGGTGCCGTCTCAAGGTCCAGATTGTTCATCTCATAAAGAGATGCTCTGTAATCCGGGAGATCGGGACAATGATGTGAATAGTGCCCGTAAATACCGCAGATGGCGCATGAGTGGTTGGTACGTAGGGACTTATCTTTAGGCTTAGGAGTGGGGTTTAATTCGACAGTTGGGACGTTGGGGTCATCATCGAGCCTTTGCATGTGCTTCTGTAATGCGGGTAACTGTGGGCATTGGTGGGTCGCATGGCCCAACTCGTCACACAGCGAGCATTTGGGAGGAGCACGAAACACTGGAGGGTTCTTGACTGTCTTGGGAGGTGGGACAGCAGTGTAAGGTTGTGGACCTCTGCCCCCAGTGGGTTGAAGAGGGGGAGGAGGTGTCGTGGAGGACGAAGGGGTAGGGACCCCGGGAGGTGGGTGGGTGGTAGTAGCCATGGGTTGCACCGGCTGGAGGACGACATCAGGTGTCGGCGGGCGAACGGGAGGCGAAAGGTACCATACAGGTAATCCCAAGGTTAACCCAGGGAGGCTAAGGGTAGCCATGACCGGGGCGCTTACTACTCCTGCTGGAGGAACTAGGAAGGGGATCGTATGGATCGGTGTAACACCAATGTGACTAGGTACCAAGGGTGGTTTAGGCAACAAAGATGGCTGATTGTTAGGTGGTAGGATGTCATGGGACAAGGTACATAATTCAGACATTTCGGGCGTAGATGATGGCGGAGGAATGGATTGAAAGGTGGAGGTCATCGGCGCGTCTGAGTAGACTCCAGGCCCCGTAGAGGAAACGAACGAGGTGGAGGCAGGAGAAACAGGTTGTTCAACCATGGGGAGAACATTTTCCGGTGCCGCGGGAGCACTGGGATCATAGTAGGTGAGCTGGTCAATCTTAACCACGCGTCCTTCATGGGGGAACATCATGGTGCGAAAGACAGAAGAGGCAACCGCCCGCATGGCATACATGTAGCTGCGGCCAAGTAGAAGGTTGTAATCCAATTGGGCATTGATTACCTCTATGTCAATAAGAACTGTTTTACCACCTAACTGGACAGGAACGTTGGGCAGGAGGCCTTGGGGCTGGGCCGAACGACCGTCATAGGCACGTAACGCAGTGGTGGACTGCTGGAGAGGAGGGGATCCTAGTTTCTGCCATACAAATGTAGACATAACGCATGTGGAAGCACCCTCATCAATGATGCACCGATGGATAACAAGATTCCTAACGGAGACTGTAACTTGGAAGGCTAAGCTGGAAGGTAGGCGTGGTTCAGACTGGTCTAAGTCAAACGCCATCAAATGTGAATCAGTTGGGTCAATCCCCCCGATGGCGGAAAGTAAAGTCTTGCGCTGGGCAGGGCAGTTCTTCAAGACTTCTAACGCAGACATGGCTGCGGGAGATTGGGCTAGGTCGTCTACAATGTTGTAGTTTGACGCAGCACGTGCATTAGGGTTATTATTGATTCGGCGCAGTGGGAAACGAGGTGCTTTCGCAGCGCCGTCTGTGGGAGGCGGAGGTATGCGTAACGCCTGATCGGTGGGGTGGGCGTTAGTAGTTTTATCCGTGGGAGTGGCTTCAGAGGTGGAGCCATATTGGTTCCGACGGGTCTGGAGGTTGACGTCAGCGGATGACATCATCAGTAAGTGGTGGGTACCTGAGTCAAACATGGGTTGATCAGGGGCAGCGTAGGTGATCTGTTGTTGTTGGGGTTGCACGTTAGCTTGAGGGGCCAACGGCTGAGTGTTCACCACGCCTTGGGTCGGTAAGGGGTTTTGCAGCACCAAAGGGGGTTGCTGAGGTTGGGGGGGGTTGGGCGGTGCTTGGGGAGCCGCATGCCCTTGGCGATGGGCCTCGTCAACCCAAAGCTGCCGAGCTCGCTCCAAGTGTGGGCAAGCATGGGTGTAATGTCCATAGACCCCGCAAATAGAACAAGGGTGGTTCGTTCGCAGATTGGGGTTTTTGGCCTGCTTGGGCGGGCGATCAGGGTTTTGATTAGCGGGGGCCGCATTGTTATTGTCAGGGGGATTAGCCGGTTGACCAGCTTGGTCTGCAGGTTGGTTGTTTCCCCGATTACGGCCCTTGCCGCGGTTCTGTTGGCCCTGGTTACGTTGGTTATTCTGGTTTTGCTGCGGGTTATGTTGGGCGTACACTTGCCCTTGGGCAGCAGGTGGATTTTGAGGTTGCGCAGGTGCTGGAGCAGGCTGCGGAGGATGATATGCAGGTTGAGGCTGAGCAGGTGCAGCAACTTGAGGGGGTTGCTGATAGGACTGCGGAGCCGGTTGTGGATGTGCCGCAGGGGCTGCCTGGGGCGGATAATAAGCTGGTGGGGCTTGGGAAGGCGCAGGAGCTGAGGCAGCCTGCTGATGGTAGTAAGGCTGAGGGGCGACTGGAGGAGCATAAGCAGGAGTCGCATACCCGAAGCACTGTGGTGGACATGAGGGCCCATGGGAATGGTGATGTGTCATGGGAGCATATGAGTTGGTTGCTCCAGACTGTGAAGTAGCCCGCGACAGGTCGGGGCCAGGGGTAGGACGTGCTATAGAAAATGGTTGGGGATGCGAAGAAACACGGCCAATGATACCATCTGCAGCGTGGGATGCCCCCGGCGCATCATGATGGGAGGACTCGCCGCGAGGGGCGTCAGGTATAATGGTATAAAGGTAACCCGACTGGGCGTAAATGAGGTCGAACTGCTGTGCCTTAAGGATGGCCTCTTCTTCAGACTGGGGTCTTTCTGAAGCTACATCCTTAGCGATGACAGGAAGCAGGGACTTGAGGAACCAATCGAGGAAGATACGGTCATCTAGTTTAATCTTGCATAAGCTACGGCGTTTACGCCACTCATGGATGTGGTCCGTGATATGGGTAGCTGTGTTTTGTCTACAAGATAGAAGGATCTCAACGCCCGCGTCATAGCGGACTGGCAACTGGAAGAACTGCAGGAAGGTCGAGGCCAGGGAAGAAAAGGTGGCGTGGGTCCCATGAGGCTGCTCAATATACCACTTGGCTGCAGAGCCAGTAAAGGTGCGTTGTAAGAGACGGAGGCGAACAGAGTCATCCACAATGGAGTTAGAGGAACACCATAGGTGGAAAGACATGATGTGGTTCTGTGGGTCCTCACCGGCCTTACCCTCGAATTTAGGGATGTCAGAGGGTAGTTTGGTAGGCATATGAGGCCACATAGGGTCGTGTCGAATAGGATCGTTGGTCAATCTGGCCAGGTCAGGTAGGTTGAGGCTAGCCATGAATGGCAAACTGGAAGAAGGCTGCGACACAGTAGTGCTATGGACCAAGTTGGGGCCAGTGCCCCCAAGTGGAGGGACAAGATTTAGGGTGGTGCCCCCAAGTGGGGGAACTGAGGTAGTGGAGGATGGTCCAGCACCACCATGGGTAGTGTGAGCCACTGATGTAGTGGGGATAGGTATTCCTGCTGTGGGAATAGGTACCGTGAGGGGAACGGTAGATGGTTGCCCCATGGAGGGCATACCAAAAACAGGTGTAGTAACTGGTGTAGTAGTGGTGGATATGCCACCAATGGTCCCTATGACAAATGGAGTGGAAGTCGTACCAGCCATGGGGCTAGTAGGGGCAGTATAAATAGGGTTCTCAGACTCTTCGTCAGAATCAGAGGTAAAGTAAGGTGCGTCACTATCTGGTGACGGAGACCTACGTCGCTGACGGGTGGAGTCAAGTGACAAGGCTCTAGATCTGTGATGAGTGGTATCAACGGACAATGATCGGAATCTATGACGAGTGGTGTCGAGAGAACCGTGCTGTGGGGGCTCGCCCCTGAGGCGCCGAGAATGTCTCGGGGACTCAATGGTGACAGATGGTGTCTAAATCTCTGTGGGTTGAGGTGAGTATGAAAACAGCTCAAAAATCCTAATGCAACCGAGTGTGCAGAAGGAGAGCTAAAAAGCAAGGCACTCAGGCCAACAACCAACTCAAAACACCCACTGCAACAGCTGTGCTACAATAGGTGGAGTAACAACAAAGATGGTCAGAATACCAACAAGCAGCAGGCTTCCTAGAAAAGAAAAATGGTGGACTCACTAGACCAAGGGAGGTAAAGGAGCATGCAAACACCTAGCTAAAAGTATTCTGACTTAACTAAACATATCCTCTGCAAGGTGATGAAATCCAAGTCAGACAATATGAGTAGGAAAGCCAAGTGGCTATGATATCCCCCTACCGGGAGGGATACCGGGTAGTCAATCCTAGAAGAATGGCAACTAAGATACCCCGTTCATGACACGTCCAGAAAGGTGAATCTGCCGTTTAGTTCGTTGACCGCAATACCCCTATACAGGGATATCCCGCGAACCGCGAAAGGTAGCCCTTCGGTTACTGAATGGAGTGCGGTATTCCACTCAGGCCTCCGGAACCAGTCTCCCGACTTCAACCCTCCTAAGGGAGAGGCCCTCTGATAAACTGGTCGTGACCGTGCCAAAAAGTACTAGGGGATTTTGGTTCCCTAGTTGGACAACAACTATGTCTCAAGTGAAATGACCAAGGGGTGTTATTGGAAGCCTATCCCCCTGATCCTACCTAACTACAATGATTCTTTAGTGTTCCCCAAGTGGGGTTAGAATGTTGGTTTAGTTAGGTACTTTTTAAGGCTCACTTGATTTAATGTGACAGAGTGTGTGCTCGTGAGGTGTTGAACCCAAAAACAGAAGTGCCACAAGGGAGGGCAACTTCCAATCTATCAATAATGCTGAAATTGATTCTTTTAATTTGCAAAATTTTCTGAAAATAAAAATACTGAAATTTTAAAAAGATTCTGTAAAAGGAACAGAAATTATGTTGCAGAAAGGCTGTAAGGAAGTAGGCTGCAGGTGGGACAGAGGGCTGTTCAAATGCAGAAAATATTGCAGCAAGAGGGGCTGGGCTCAAAAACAGGAAAAGAGCAGAAATCAGACCGCGAGTCTGTGGCGGGTCAGAACAGGCCGACCGCGGGTTTGAGGGAAACAGCGGCGGTCAGGTCGCGGCTATCGGGCCAATAGTTGCAGTCGGGACGCAGGAAACAGGGGACAAGGCACAGTCGGGTCGCGGCTATCGGGCCAACAGTGGCAGTCGGGACGCAGGAACAAAGGAAAAACAGACAGTCGGGTCGCGGCGAAAAGGCTAACAAGCGCAGTCGGGACGCCCGAAAGAGGCAGAAAGCCGCAGTCGAGACGCGTGAACAAGGCCGATAGGCGCAGTCAGATCGCGGCAAACAGGCTGGTTAGCCACGGTCAGATCGCAGGTAACAGACTTGAATCCGCCGACTGAGCGTCGGAAGCAGTCTGATAGCCACGGTCGGATCGCGGGTAAAGGCCTGAAAGGCGCGGTCGGGACGCGACTGTAGAGGAAAAAGACGCGGTATGCAGCGGCCGAAAGGGACAGCCGAAAGAAAAAAATTTAAAACGGAAACCAGAAATTCGAAAACCAGTTGAGTCGCCAAAACTGTAGCTAGGGTTTTACCCCTAGCTTGTGCCAATGAGCACCTACTAAGGAGAATGGACTCCTTAGTAGCAGTTCAGTATATTAAACTAATTATGCAATAAACAAAAAATTAAATTATTTCTAATACAAGCATGAAGCATAAACACCAAAATGAAAGAATGTCTTTGTATTGATGTTACCTTGAGTGTCAAGGTTGGTGAAGCCCTTTGCAGTGTCCAAGAGGATGCTCCAAGCTCCAAGAATGCTCCTTCTCCTTCTCCAATGTTGGGGATGGGCCAAAGGTGGCTCTCAAGGTGAAACTAGTTCAAAGGTGGACTAGGGTTTCGAGAGAGATTTTGGCAGAGTAAGGGTGCTTGTGATTGTGGATATGGAATAAGGGATCTCCATCACCTATTTATAGTTTTTTGGTGGTGGAGTGCTGACCCATGGTTTTAGGAAACACATGGTTTTATGCAGCTGTATAGGGTTTTTTCTTCCTTTTCCTCATTATTTTATATTTTTATTCCCTTTTTAGGGGATTTTTGCTATTTTTGGAGGAAAAGGGGGTTTTTTAGCCTTTTTTAGGCTATTTTGATGGTTTTTTGGCCTTTTGGAGGCATTTTAGGCCTTTTGGAGGCTTTTTAATGGGTTTTTTGGGATTTTTAATGGAAATATGGTAGGAAAATGGACAAATGAGTCATGTAATGTGGTAAATGAGCTAGTGAGCACTTTTTGGGTGTTAACACCTGCCAAAAGAAGTTACGCCGTGCCCGTTCATACGTTTTGAGGAACCTAGAGTGCCCTGCCGATGGAGAAGCATGGAGTTCATAGAAGACAATTTGTTGAAGATCTGTGCTCTGGGGAAGCACCAAACGACCCTTGTATCTCAGAGAAGCACCATCCCAAGAGTAATGTGGTACAGCAGAAGGGTTGTTGGTCAAGCATTGGATGATTTGAGATAAGCAAGAGTCATTGACATAACCTTGTTGAACAAATTGCAACCAATTTGGAACAGGCATAGAAATATCTCAAAGAGAACCTTGGGCATCAAATGTGCGAGAAAGAGCATCTGCCACAATATTGTCTTTACCCTTCTTGTAAGTGATCTCATAGTCATAACCCATGAGTTTGCTATCCCATTTCTGTTGTGCTGGGGAGGAGACACGCTATTCCAAGAAATATTTCAGACTTTGGTGATCATTCTTGATGTAGAAATGATTCCCTAATAGGTATGGTCGCCACTTCTATACTGCATGCAAAATAGCCATCATTTCCTTCTCATATGTAGAGGCAGCTAAATTCTTACCTAAAAGGGCTTTGCTGGTGAACACAATGGGGTGTTAATCTTGAAGGAGAAAAACACAAAGTCCATTGCCACAAGCATCACTCTCAATAGTGAAGGGCTTGGAAAAATCAAGCATAGCTAGAACAGGTGTAGGACACATAGCTTGTTTCAGTTTGTCAAATGCACATTGAGCAGCATGTGTCCATGTAAAGGCATACTTTTTCAATAGAGCAGTTAATGGAGCTGCAATCTTCCCATAATCCTTGAAAAACTTGCGGTAGTAGCCAGTGAACCCCAAAAAACCATGAAGGCTCTTGAGTGTCTGAGGATGTAGCCAATTGTTCATGGCATCGATTTTAGCAGGATCGACGTGAACCCCTTGTGCTGAGATAGTGTGCTCGAGATACTCAACTTCCTTCTGTCCAAAAACACATTTAGACTTCTTGGCGTGGAGATGATGGTCAGAGAAAAGTTGCATGACAAGATCCAGATGCTGGAGATGTTCATCCCATGTTTTACTGTAGATGAGGATATCATCAAAGAATACCAGAATGAATTTCCGCAAGTAGGGCCGAAATATTTTATTCATTAAGGCCTGGAATGTGGAAAAGAGCATTAGTGAGGCCAAAGGGTATGACCAAAAACTCATAATGGCCATCATGTGTGCGGAAAGATGTTTTAGGGATATCATCCCCATGAACTTGAATTTCATGATACCCAAAACGAAGATCCAACTTGGAGAAAAATTGAGCCCCATGAAGCTCATCAAGAAGCTCATCAACAATAGGAATTGGAAACTTATCCTTGATGGTGAGGTGATTAAGTGCTCGAAAGTCAATGCAGAGGCGCCATGACCCATCTTTTTTGGGGACAAGAAGAACTGGAGAAGAAAAGGAACTAGTGCTTGGGTGAATAATACCTTGCTTCAATAAGTCCCGAACGAGCATTTCAATCTCTGTTTTGTGGTGAAATGGGTAGCGATAGGGCCTGATGTTGGGAGGAACACTGCCAGGAAGGAGCTGAATACGATGGTATTCTAGACTTGAAGGTGGCAATCCCACTAGTTCAATAAAGACACCTGTATATCGATCGAGAATTTGTTGTAGATCCAAAGGAGTAGTGGAGACCGCTGATGGTTGCATCTAAATGGAATGGATCTGAGTGATGACACCATGTGAATTCTTCTTGAGGATTTTTTCCATGCGATGTGAACTGATGATGCTAAGAGACCCTAGTTGTAATCCTATCAATGTGTGTTTTTTTCCATTGAGGGAAAACTGCATCCAAAGTTCAGCAAAATCCCATAAGATAGGGCCAAGTGTGCATAGCCATTGAGCGCCCAAAACCACATCACATCCGCCTAAGGTCAAGGAAAACATGTCAAAGCGCAAGGTAGAATCTCCCATAGAGATACGCACATTTCGACACTTCCCTTTGCAAGGTAAGGTGCCCCCATTGGCAACCATGACTTCAAAGTTGGAGCAAGGATGGATAAAACAATCAGCTTGTTTAGCGATCCAAGGGTCAATGAAATTATGAGTGCTACCAGAATCAATGAGTATTGTAAGAGGAAGCTTCTTGAAGTAACCCCTGACCCGCATTGTTTGGGGGGTGGTGATTCCAGCTAAAGCATGGAGAGATATCTCTGGCTGGTCATCCTGAGACGAAGGGTCAATAGGGGGTTCCTAAATGTCGACTTGAGCATCCATTGTTTCTGGATTTTCGTCACCAATTTCAGAGGCAGGCAGATGTTGAGCCCAGAATTAGCCCTTTTTGACCATCATTTATCATCTTCCCTTCCCTTGTCTTACACCCATTACCTTGGAAATTCGACTTATTGTCCTTATCTTATTCCCCAAATTACCAAGGTATGGCCAATTATTATTTTATTGTATTAATACTTATGATTGTGATGATTAAAGCTGTGCATCTCTTAATTTGTGCTAACATGATGCGATTTATTAAGGTAGTGAGACAATTAGACTGCAGGAAGATCGGAGCTGAACAAGTCATGAAGGAAGGGACGTTCATTGCTTGTAGACGGTTCCTTGGGGCTCAAATCGTCAATCAAGGCACAGTCGTGTCGGGTCAGCTGTAACAGAAATGGCTATCTTAAGTACGTCACTGCTCGAGTCCAGCTGTGAGCTGGAAGGACCGCCACTCTTGGGGCAATTAATAACTCTCTTATATTTGGATATTTCAGTTCTGCCACGCAATGTAACAGCTAGATTATTTAGGGCGCCTGAAGATCAGAGATCTTCATGGCTGCCCAATTATAGGTTTAGATGTTGCAAAATTGTATGTATAAATATGGGGAATTGCCTCGACCGAGGGGTTGGACAGCAAACAATTAATTTATCTTGTATTAGCAGCCAAGCCAAAACTGTGTACTCATTCTTCTGTTAATATAAGGAGTTACTTCTGAGTTAAAGAGAGTGTTGTTCAACCAGCGTCTCTGTGTGAAGACTGGGCCCATCTTCCACATAGATTGCTGCGTTAATTTAGGATTTCATCTTTCTTGTTGTGTGATGCTTTGTTCTTTCTTTTGTACGCAGCAACAATATTTATTGTGTGGATTTCCCAGTAAACGATTATATTTCTGTGAGATTGGTGAATGGTATCGAATAACAGTCGACTGAGTCAGGTTTGCTTTACACATTTCAATTTCTGTTCACACTGCCGTGTTCATCCTACAGCTGAGACGTAATCCCAGGAGCTCTTACAATTTAGCTTTCCTGTTATGTGTTGATTGATTTATATTTTGCAATTCAGTTTCTTAGAACAGTTGCTTCAATCTCTTTCATTAAAGTTCTAGAGTAATGTTCAGGTCATGCTTTATGATTCCCAACTTGATTAGACTAGACAAGTGATTATTTTAGAATGCGAATGAGATTTCCTTCTTGCAATCGTTGATTAGATCTGATACCATTTCTTCTTGATGCATAATAGAAAAGAATTGTAGTATAGCAGTTAGAAGGCAATTGGGATTGCATAGATTCTTGGGATGAACAGGGATGATAGAAGATAAAAGTATTTACTTCTAATGGTTTTGTGTTTAAGCATATATTGTGCACTTATCCTTTGAAATAAAAATACTTTCTCGGGTTGACAATAAATTTCATATACTCTGTGTGTTTGATATTTAATTATCTACAAATAGAGTGCTTGACATTTTGGCGCCGTTGTCGGGGAAGGATGAAAATTAAACACTAGTCGTTAGTTGTATTTGATAATTGCTTTTAGTCAGTCTTTTGGTTGTTTTTGAAATGATCTGCTTCGCATGAATACGAGGAGGGTAAAACGCGACCACCTCCCAACCCCCAAAACCCCACAAATTACTAACAGTGCAGGTGGTTCGGGTCGTGGTCGAGGTCCACCGCTGGGTAGAAGAACATTTATCGACGACCTTGTTGACAAAACTGATTCAGCTATCAGATCTCATCAACGGGAGACTCCTATCAAAAGAGGCCCTGCTGATCCTGGAGCGTTAGCATCAGGATCTACAGTGGAAGATACAGGAGAAGCTGTGATTCCTGCATATACTCCTGCTAAAGAAGGAACAGCTGATTCAGCTGTTGCAATTGAAGAGTACGCAGCTGTTACAGCCGAAGAATACGCAGCTGTTACAACCGAAGAATACGCAGCTGTTGCAATTGAAGAATACGCAGCCGTTATAACTGAAGAATACGCAGCTGTTACAACTGAGGTAAGGAACAAAGGAACAAACGAAGGAGAAGATACAGAAGAAAATATGAATAACAGACATGAGAACGAAGAGGAAGAAGCAGTGGTACAATACCATCATGAAGATGATTCCCCGCCAGAAACTATGGCTACATTGCAATTCCCAATACAGCAGCTAGAGGGGACAGCTCCTATGAAAAACATCTCACCGTCGGTGTTACCTCGCTTCCATGGCAGGGCGGCAGAGGATCCAGACGAATTCCTTTTTGAATTCGATATCCTCTGTCGCAGTTATGATTATGTCACAGATGCTCAAAAGTTGAAGCTTTTTCCTGCCACCCTGAAGGACAATGCATTACGATGGTTCATGAGCCTTGGGGGAGGAACTGTTGCTAATTGGAATAAGATGAAGCAAGTGTTCCTGGAAAAATATCAAGAATATTGTAACACCAGGGACAAAAGGGAGGAGTTATTCAAGATGGTACAGAAGGAGGATGAAAGTTTGGAGGATTTTGTGGAGAGGTTGCTGTACAATGTGCAGAGAGCTGGGCAGACGAACATGGGACTAGATGTGCTTAAGATAATCCTGCTCCGAGGGATCAGGGATGATTGTTTAGACATGCTAAATTTATTAGGAAAGGGAGATATCTCTAAAGAATCTTTTGAGACAATTGTGGAATTATGTAAGAGATACTCCAGGGGATCTTCTAGGCATAACAAGCAGCATAAATGAGATAAGCTGGAGCGTGATGTCTTCGACAGAACTCAGAAGTCATCCAATGGGGGAGCTACACGGGCAGAGATAGGCAATCTTCTTGAAAATTTTAAAACAGAAATGATGAGCTCTATCTCTTCAGAGATTGATGTCTTGAAGGACAAGCAAAGACAGGCAGTGGAGGATCTCACACTAGGTGTGTTTTGTCCCCGGTGTAGAAAGACTCATCCACTGAAAGAATGCCCTCTTGACAAAGTACAAGTGTGTCAGCTGTGCGAGCTGAACCATGATATGAAAGAATGCCCCACATTGCCCCAAGTGAAGGCTGTTCTGCAAGCATCAACTCCAGAGGTGGATTCAGCCTACTTCATTGCACAGAAGAAACCCTGGCAGCCCCGGAATCAAGGTATGTCTCCTGATTCATTTCCATTTTTGAATAATTTGAATAATTGGAATACTAATATGCAAAATGTGAATACACAATTCCCTTCGAATTATGCTCAGTGGAATTCCCCTCAACCTGCGATGCAAGGTTATAATTCATGGAGTCCTTGGACACAGCCACCTCATCAACCTACTTCATGGTCTCCTGGATGGAGGAACTTCCATCCTGGGAACCAGTTTCCTCAACCACCTCCACCTCAACAGTTACCGTATCCTCCATATCCTCAATTTCATCAATATCCTCAATACCCACCTCAGCAGTCGCAGCTGCAAAATAATCATGTTCCTAACATACCAATACGGCCTCAGCTGCCTGCCCAACCCAACCCTAACCCAAATAATAAAGCAGTCCAGCAATTGGAAGCTCTCAATATGCCAGCCTACTCTCTTTCCCCTGTACCTTGTAATGACATTCGCTTACGGTCTGGGAAGATAGTCGAATGTGTAATTTCAGAAAATATTCCACCATCTGAGCATGACAAAGAAGAGAGTTCCCAGCATCCATTTGATCTGGTTCATAACACTGAAGGTGCTGAGCATCCCTCAGATGGGACGACTGAAACATTAAACGATAAAGTGGATAACACGCAGCCTACCCAGCTGGTAAGGCAACCACCATACCCTGAGAGATTGATGCTACCACAAAGAGGGGGGCAACCTCAGTTCAATCTCTTAGGAGAATTGAAGAACCTTTATGTTAAGATTCCCCTTTTACAAGCTCTTCAAGATGTACCTATTTATGCTAGAACTGTTCGGGACCTGTGCACTAAAAGACCGGGAAGGAAACCCAGAGATCCTCCTACTGTTCATGTTATAGGGAATTTATCCGCTTTAATGACTGGAAAAACCCCTCTAACCAAGTATGAGGATCCCGGCAATCCTACTGTCACTGTACACATAGGACAAACGCAGATACCCAACGTACTAGTAGATTTAGGAGCTGCGATCAATGTTATAACAATGGAGACTGTAAAGAAGCTCGGATTCACCAATATTAGACCGACCCCTACTATTTTAGAATTGGAAGACAGATCCACCATCAGACCCGAAGGGATTTTGGACGATCTTGTTATTTCAGTAGACACATGGGAATACCCTGCCGACTTTCTGGTATTACAACCAAAATCACAGCTGGGGGGACACCCATTGATCTTGGGGAGGCCCTGGTTGGCTACAGCTGATGCTTGCATCAACTGTCGATCAAGATCTATGACTATATCTGATGGTATGGAAACCAAAAACCTCACCCTGTACCCTCTAGCACGGCCGAGTCTAGAAACTGAAACTTCCCTTTGGATAGAACAGGAAGAGGAGGAAGATGTTCAGCCATTACTAACAATAGGGAAGGCACTAACATTCAAAAACGAAACAGAAGACGATGCCATTAATAATGTCATTAGCGAACCTGCTTCAGTAGATAAGGAAGTTTATCAACTCCTGAACAGTACCCTTGGGAAGGAAGAACAAGAACAGCTTACGGAGGAAGCACTAGTCAATGACACAAACATAATCCCAGTCTTGAAAAACTCCAGAAGCATTCCTATTGAGGTAGAGCCTGGAAAAACTTTGAACATCAACCCTGGTCTCTCCTCAGAAGAACAAATGCGCCTAACCAATCTCTTGAAGGAACGTAAGGGGGCATTCGCCTGGGAGTATACAGACATGAAGGGTATTCCTTCCAGTCTGTGCACTCATCATATTTATATCAAAAATGACTCCCGGCCTGTATGTCAACCCCAACGACGCATGAACCCCAATCTGAGGGATATAGTGAAGGAGGAAATCCAGAAACTCTTGGAAGCAGGATTTATCTATCCTATCTCAGATAGTGAGTGGGTTTCCCCACTTATAATTATGCCCAAGAAAAATGGTAAATGGCGAGTCTGTGTCGATTATAGGGAGCTGAACAAAGCTACACAAAAGGATCACTTTCCTCTGCCCTTTATTGACCAGGTACTTGATACCCTATCAGGGAAGAAGTTCTTCTCCTTCCTGGATGGGTTCAGTGGGTACAATCAAATTCAGATTGCTCCAGAGGATCAGGATAAGACCACCTTCACTTGCCCCTGGGGAACGTTTGCCTACAGGGTGCTTCCCTTTGGATTGTGCAATGCACCTGCAACGTTCCAAAGAGCTGTGATTGGCATATTTTCTGAATTGGTTAATGATAGCATGGAAGTTTTTATGAATGATTTTACTCCTTATGGCAGGGATTTTGAGGAAGCACTGGAAAATTTAAAGAAGTTTTAATTCGCTGTGAACAGGCTCGCCTCTCACTAAGCACTGAAAAATGCCACATGATTATGAGTGAGGGGGTGGTATTAGGACATTTCATCTCTACTAATGGTATTCAAGTGGATCCTTCAAAAATTAAGGTGATAAAAAATATACCAACCCCTTCAACTCAGAAAGAGGTGCGAAGTTTTCTGGGACATGCTGGATATTACAGGAGATTTATAGAAAACTTCTCCAAACTTGCTTCTCCTTTGTTTTCATTATTAATGAAGGACGCACAGTTTGTGTGGAGTGCAACATGCCAGACAGCATTTGATAAGCTTAAAGAGAAACTGTCCACAACCTTTATTTTAAGGGGACCTAACTGGACCATACCTTTCCACATTTCTTCAGATGCTTCTGATACTGCCATTGGAGCAGTACTAGGACAACAGGATGGTCAAGTACCTTATTCTATTTATTATATTAGTAAAAACTTGGCCCCTGCTGAACTAAACTATACTGTTACTGAAAAAGAATTCCTTGCTATTGTTTATTCTATTAATAAGTTTCGGCATTACATTACTGGGTATCCTACATTTGTGCATACTGACCACTCTGCCATTAAGTATTTAATGAATAAACCTGTCACTAATGCCAGAGTAACCAGGTGGCTTTTATTATTACAGGAATTTGATATTACTATTATAGATAAACCTGGAAAAGAAAATGTTGTTGCTGATTTTTTATCACGATTCACTAACAGTGATGACAGTTCACCTGTTGAGGATGCTTTCCCGGATGAACATTTATTTGCACTCTCAGCTCATTCACCCTGGTATGCAGACGTTGCTAATTATTTAGTTGCAGGGAAGCTTCCGCCACATATGTCTAAACGAGAGAAAAGAAAAATTATTCAGCAAAGTGCCAGGTGTTGTTGGCTCAAAGGCCATCTCTTTTACACGGGACCTGATCTTGAAATTAGAAGATGTGTAAGGGAAGATGAGATCTTTCATATACTGAAGGCCTGTCACGATGAACCTTGCGGAGGACACTTTGCAGACAAAAGAACAGGGCATAAGGCGTTGCGGATGGGCTATTATTGGCCGACACTGTTCAGAGATGCTAAAAGATATGTTCAGTCCTGTGACAGCTGCCAAAGGATGGGCCAACCTAATAAGATAGATCAGATGCCTTTACAGCCCCAAGTGGTACTAGAACCGTTTGATAGATGGGCATTGGACTTTTTTGGTCCTATCAACCCTCCTTCCAAACAGAAGGTTTACATTTTGGTGTGTACAGATTACATGACCAAGTGGGTAGAAGCTGTAGCTTTGGCTAAGGCAAATGACCAGGCGGTGATTGATTTCCTGTACAGTGAAGTTTTTACCCGTTTTGGGGTACCAAAGGAAGTAGTTACCGATGGGGGACCACAATTTATTTCACACCAATTTGAATCCTTGCTCTGGAAGTATCATGTGCAGCACAAGATAGCTTCACCTTATCATCCCCAGGCCAATGGTCAGGTGGAAAGCACTAATAAAGTTATTGAAGCAATCCTTACTAAAACAGTTAAAAGCCATCGAAGGGATTGGGCTGACAGGCTTCCAGAAGCACTGTGGGCATATCGCACGACTTGGCGTAACACCACGGTCTTTTCTCCTTATGATTTGGTATATGGAAAGAGTGCCATTTTTCCAATTGAATTTGAGATCAAGACCCTGAAAACAACCATTGAAATGAACCTGGATGTAACAGAAGCCCAGAAAAGAAGATTAAATCAATTAAATGAGTTGGATGAGAAACGATTAGCTGCAGTAGACCAGACTGTGCTGCTTCAGCAACAGAGATCTAGTTGGCATGACCGATTCATCAAAAAGAAAATTTTCCGTGAAGGAGACTGGCCACTATTATACGACTCCAGATTCAAGAAGGATTTTAAAGGGAAATTACGCACAAGATGGCTGGGTCCATATTTGGTTGACAGGGTATTTGACAACGGCACTGTTCGCCTGGTCACCATTGATGAAAACCGTATACCATTACTTGCTAATGGCCACAGACTGCGACTGTATCGGAAGCCCATTTCGAAAGATGCATTCATTTCACAGATTGCTGCTGATCCAAACTATCAATTGGCACCAGAGCAGGAACATTTCTCTACCTTTGCCAAATCTTAAACTGAAAATTATATTTGTTGTACATAAATAATTTCTTGCTGTAGCGTATAGTTGTCATTTTCTTTCTTTTTTCATTTGATCTCTTTGCTTGCTGTCGTCTTTTAAAAAATTTTCAGGGAAGCGCCAGGAGAACGACCAGTTTGGGCCCGTAATGAAAATCTCCCTGTGCTGTCCTTGCTCCTTAAAAAAAAAAAAAAAAAAAATTGCCGACAGCTTCAACATATTTTTCGGCAGCTGCAACATATTTTCCGGCAGCTGCATATCCTTTTCCGGCAACCACATTATCCTTTTCCTTAGCAGCCGCAAAATCCCTTTTCCCGCTTGCCGTCGATTTTTTTTCTGGTAGCTGCGACATCGGCGGCTGCAACATCGGTGGCTGTGACATCGGCGGCTGCAACATAGGTGGCTGCGACATTAGCGGCTGCAACATCGGTGGCTGCGACATTAGCGGCTGCAACATCGGCAGCTGCAACCCCAGCCCCTGCGGCTGCCACTTCATCTTCCCCACGGTTTCCACCTCATTCACCAGCTATTGCCACCTCATCTCTTCCCACGGCTGCCACTTCATTTCCCAGCAACTGCCATTTCATTTCCCGGTAGCCGAAATGCCCTTTTTCCGATAGCCGTCAATCTTTTCCGGCAGCTGCAACTTCGGCGACTGCAACATCGGAAGCTGTAACATCTTTTTCCGTAGCCGCCACCCTATTTCCCAGCGGCTGCCACTTCATGGCTATTTTATTTCCCGGTAGCCGTAATGTCCTTTTTCCGTCAGTCGTCAATCTTTTCCGGCAGCTGCAACTTCGGCGGCTGCGACTTCGGCGGCTGCAACATCGGAAGCTGCAACATCTTTTTCCAGCGGCTGCCACCTCATTGACCACTCACTGCCACATCATTTCCCTGCAGCTGCCATTTCTTCCCAGTGGCTGTAACATATTTCCCATAATCATAAAATCTTTTCTCGACCAGCTGTAATTTTTTTTCCCGCCGCCGTAAAACTTTTCCGTAACAGCCGTAATTTTCCCTGATATTGTAAAATCTTTTTTTTCGGCTGCCGTGAATTCTTTTCCGGTGGCTGCAACTTCTTTCCTGCCAGCTGCAACAAGCTTTTTCATCGGCCGCGCTATCATTTTTTTTTTTTTGGCAACTTGCAGTGGTAGCTCCTGTGTTAACAGAAGAATTGTTTCAACTTGCTAATCATGATGTTTATTCATCCCAGTCATGCCGGCGAACTCATCATTCCAACCCTCAGGACGCGATGGCTTGTGTTTTACCGGCGAAAGAAATTAGTGCCTTATCCGAGTCATCATGATCCCACGGCTGACTTTGCACGTGTTCGGCTCCGTGATGTCACCAACTGCATGCTCCACCAGTTTCCGCAGCCTTCCGACGCACAGTTTTATGAGGTATGGCTTTCATTTATCACGTGATTAAGTATTGATATCATTTAAACGATATTGGCCGTACCTTCACTCGTACCACCATTTATATTTGATTAAACCTTTCCCTCGTACGACGTAATACTAATAACTGCCACCTTCCCCAATTTGGCATGGAAATTTTAAACGCTTCTCTGTGCTTAACTTTCCGAATTAGCTCATTCGCTCAACGTCTCCGCTCAACGATTCGTGCATTCTCTGTGCTGCAACTTTCATTCTGGGATCCTGTACTCTGTCGAAGTAGTTTCATCTTGCATCCAGGACCATGGGCATTCCAGTTCGCCATGAACCTTTCAATACCCGGGAACTCAGACGGAATCTGCCAGTTCTGGCCATTTTTCAAGCTGCTGGCTGGGTCGAGTTCTTTGAGCGATTGGACGGATTCGATCAGGACGCAGCCCTGCAATTTGCCTTGAATCTTACTAAAACACACTCCACGGTGTGGGGGCTGTGTATAGATGTTTCTGAGGTCATTATATCTGAGGTTACAGCTATCCCGATGGTGGGAAAACCTTGGTTTAACTGTCGAGTCCCTGCAACGGTTGCACGAGAAGAATTTTTACTTCCAGGGGAGCAAGTTGAAGCATCCAGGAGAGGGATTGCACTGAAGTCACTGCCGCAGCCATGGGACCAGGTTGCTGTCTTCCTCAAGAAATATATTACCTGCGAAGGTTGATACCAAACTGTGTACAACTCTGAACTTCCTTTGCTTTCTCATCTCCGCCATGGCATTTTGTTGAATATTCCATTTTATTTATTGCACGACTTGCGTCATATGGCCACATTTGTTCAGTCTGCAAAGCATCCATTGTCCTCTCTCACCCACCATGGCCTCATTAAGTTAATTATTGTGAGAACCCTTGCCCAACATAATATAACATGGGAACAATTTATAACCCGACCACAGCAACCTGTTCCCTTGAGGGTCATCCCATTGCAGCAATTACCGGTTCCGCCACAACAGGAGGACCGGAGTTCCTCCAGTGAAGTTGGGGGGAGGGATGAAACAGAAGAAGAACAACAGGGGGCACAGGCAGGACCATCAGGGGTTGGTAGAACCACAGAGGAAGAACAACCAGGGGCACAGGCAGAGCCATTCGAGGTGTATGAATCCCCAGCACAAGCAGAACCAGTGGGGGATGACACTGCATTTGAAAGAGAGCGAGGGGAAGCACAAACAGAGCCATCAGGCGACAATGTAGATGAAACCCTCGTGGAAAACCTAGATAACAGGGCAGCTCCGGCAGCAGAAGGTGAAATTGGAGCAGCATCAAATGCTGCGACAATGGAACCTGAAGATGACGGAGCTAGAGCAATGGAAGAAGATATTGAGCTGGTCACAATCGAGTCTTCACCTGAGTGGGTAGGAGGATGAGCTGTGATTGAAGAAGAACAGCATGGGGGGCAGGGAAATATTTCTTTAACTTCAGTTTTGCCCCCCTATATTCCAGCCCCACAAGAAGAAACACCACAAAAAGAAAAGTCACAAAAGAAAATGCCACAGAAAAGGAAGAGGGCCACCAATGAGTTTGATTTAGTAGCACCAATCAGAAGGAAACGAACTCGATCAGTCACAGCAGTAGAGGCAGCTAGAAAAAAATGGGCAACCTTAGAGACACAGGTTGAGCCCCCAATCCTTACACCAAGACCGAGGGATGCTCCACAAAGGCCAGTGGAGGAAGAACCTGGAGTTGAGGGACTCTTGTATGAGAATGCAATGCTGAAAGAGGACCTCCAAGCACTTAGAAGGGAGCTGGAAACTTGGAAGGAAACCTGCAGAAAGCAGGGTGGAAGAAAAATGTACACATTAATAGAGGCTGCAGACCAAGTGGAGGAATCAGCTTCTGCTGGAGCCGGAGAAAAGGATGAGCGAATAATCTGCCCCACCTGTGGGGAAATCTTTGAGGAAGCAGGCCATAAAATTTTACTGAGTACTTATTCAGCACAACAGCCTGTAGCCACAGAAGGGAAAGCAGTGGAAAAAGAAGGTGTTGTTACACAAGAACCAGCACTTTTAAATGTCCTTGCTGCAGCTGCCACTTCCCATGATGCAAAAATTATAGAACAGATGGGAGAAGAACTGGGAGTGGAGGACGCCCTCGAGATTTATAAGGAATGTATGGTAGCCCCAAAATGCTCCCACGACATAGAAATTATAGGACAAATGGGAGAATAACGGGAAATGAAGGATGCTCTGGAGCTTATAAAAGAATATAGTGAGTCCCCAGAATGTTCCCATGATACAGAGATCATGGAGCCGAAGGATACTCTGGAGGATAGTGAAGAATTTTGTGCTGTAACCCCAGAACATTCCCAGGACACAATAATTTTGGAAGAAGAGATGGAAAGGTAGGACAATGATAAGTTGGAACAGGATGCTGCAACACAAGAACCAGCAACCCTGAATATAACTGTCCAACCGGTCAAGCAGATAGGAGAAGAAGCTGGGACAGAGGATACTTTGGCTTTTAATGATGAACTCTGGGTTGTAACCCCAGAGAGCTCCCATGATACAGAACTCATAGAAGAGGAGCTGCAGCAGAAGAAGGATGAAGAGGTAAGCCAGGATGTTGTTACACAAGAACCAACATCCTTGGAGGCTGCAACAAAAACTCCTGAATTGCAGCTGGGAGATAACCTGGGAGTGGATATCATTCCTGACACACAGTGGAGTGACAATGAACAAGTACAGACACCATGCTCAGGTGACACTGAAATCTTGGAGGAGGAGCTGCAAATTGAAAAGGATATTCAGTCTCAGCAGCAGAATGACAAAGAAGACATTGTTACACAAGAACCAGTGTCTCCGAAAGCAATAAAGGTAGATGTTGAAGATGGGTTAAAGGATGTTGCTGTTACACAAGAACCAACAACTCTCCTGTTAACATTAGATGCGCTGGAAGACACTGTCACACAAGAACCAGTGCTTCCGCCTCCTACAGGTGTCATTGAGTTGGATTCAGATTAAGGGTGTCTTTTCAACTTTCCCAGGCATAGCATAAGACAACTGCAGAAAGATTTCCACCACACCAAGTGCATTCCCACATATCAGCAAGTAGCAGTAGAAGGGAAACAGTGAAGTTGGAAGATGCCGGGTTGCTCACAGAAGCCTTTCAAAAAAAAGATAAATGAGATGCCTGATTTACTTACATTCCCTCCTCTCTCCTGGACAGAGCTCAGTTCAAGATTCAGATGCAGGTTGTTGCATGAGGACATGCAACAGGGTAGTTGGGGGGAGATGTTGAGCCCAGAATTAGCCCTTTTTGACCATCATTTATCATCTTCCCTTCCCTTGTCTTACACCCATTACCTTGGAAATTCGACTTATTGTCCTTATCTTATTCCCCAAATTACCAAGGTATGGCCGATTATTGTTTTATTGTATTAATACTTATGATTGTGATGATTAAAGTTGTGCATCTCTTAATTTGTGCTAACATGATGCGATTTATGAACGTAGTGAGACAATTAGACTGCAGGAAGATCGGAGCTGAACAAGTCATGAAGGAAGGGACGTTCATTGCTTGTAGAAGGTTCCTTGGGGCTCAAATCGTCAATCAAGGCATAGTCATGTCGGGTCAGCTGTAACAGAAATGGCTATCTTATGTACGTCACTGCTCGAGTCCAGCTGTGAGCTGGAAGGACCGCCACTCTTGGGGCAATTAATAACTCTCTTATATTTGGATATTTCAGTTCTGCCACGCATTGTAACAGCTAGATTATTTAGGGCGCCTGAAGATCAGAGATCTTCATGGCTGCCCAATTATAGGTTTAGATGTTGCAAAATTGTATGTATAAATATGGGGAATTGCCTCGACCGAGGGGTTGGACAGCAAACAATTAATTTATCTTGTATTAGCAGCCAAGCCAAAACTGTGTACTCATTCTTCTGTTAATATAAGGAGTTACTTCTGAGTTAAAGAGAGTGTTGTTCAACCAGCGTCTCTGTGTGAAGACTGGGCCCGTCTTCCACAGAGATTGCTGCGTTAATTTAGGATTTCATCTTTCTTGTTGTGTGATGCTTTGTTCTTTCTTTTGTACGCAGCAACAATATTTATTGTGTGGATTTCCCAGTAAACGATTATATTTCTGTGAGATTGGTGAATGGTATCGAATAACAGTCGACTGAGTCAGGTTTGCTTTACACATTTCAATTTCTGTTCACACTGCCGTGTTCATCCTACAGCTGAGACGTAATCCCAGGAGCTCTTACAATTTAGCTTTCCTGTTATGTGTTGATTGATTTATATTTTGCAATTCAGTTTCTTAGAACAGTTGCTTCAATCTCTTTCATTAAAGTTCTAGAGTAATTTTCAGGTCATGCTTTATGATTCCCAACTTGATTAGATTAGACAAGTGATTATTTTAGAATGCGAATGAGATTTCCTTCTTGCAATCGTTGATTAGATCTGATACCATTTCTTCTTGATGCATAATAGAAAAGAATTGTAGTATAGCAGTTAGAAGGCAATTGGGATTGCATAGATTCTTGGGATGAACAGGGATGATAGAAGATAAAAGTATTTACTTCTAATGGTTTTGTGTTTAAGCATATATTGTGCACTTATCCTTTGAAATAAAAAGACTTTCTCGGGTTGACAATAAATTTCATATACTCTGTGTGTTTGATATTTAATTATCTGCAAATAGAGTGCTTGACAGCAGAGAATCCACATCCAAGAGATAGAGCTTTTGTTGAACACATCTATGTCCCCGAGTGAATTTCTCATCACAATTATAGCAAATCCCCTTTTCTCTGCGTGCTTGCATCTCTGTTTCAGACAAACGCTTGATAGGAGTTGGTCGAGGAGCCTGTGGTATGGGTGTTCGTTGAGAACCCATATTTCGGAAGGGAACAAAAGTGGGTTTGGAGCGTTGTAGGGCTGCAATCTTGTCTTCTTCCAACTTAGCCAACTTTAGGGCTTCCATCATTGTGTTGGGACAGAACATTTTGATCTCAGAGCAGATGGCATCCTTTAGAGCACTGATAAAACAACTCCAGTAAAAGTCATTAGACAATCATTCAGTGTGGTTGGCTAGTTTCTCAAATTTGGTTTGATACTCTCTTACAGTGCCAATTTGGCGAAGTTTAGTGAGGGCTCCTGTGAAGTCATCAAAAGCACTAGGACCAAATCATTGCAAAAGGAGCTGGCAAAAGTCTGGCCATTTTGGCTCTTCATGAGCCCTGATGTACCAACGGTACCATTGAAAGGATGCAAGCGGAACTTTGTTGACATCAAAAGTATTATGTAGACTGAAATACTGTTCTGCACGATAGATCCATCCAGTTTGATCAGTACCATTGAAGCGAGGAAAATCAAGCTTCGGACCATGGAAATTGCTGGAAGAAGAGAACCCATTGTCGGATGAAGACTCAGACTGCTGTTTGTTGTTCATAGTTGAATGTTCAAGATGGAGGCCGAGAAATTTTCCATCTAGATCTTGGAGTTTGGCTTGGATGGCTGCAAGTGCTTCTTCCATGGTTTTTGCTCTTGCGTGGGTGACAACCATAACTAGGAGTTTTTTTTTTTGGCTGACTGGGTAGAAAAACAAAAACAGAAACTGCTTCAATAAAGGAAAATCTGGATTTGGGAAAAAATATGAAGGGTAATTGGGGTTTGACTAGGTTTTGGACACTGTCGAATAGACAGGGAAGCAAAAAATGAGGATTTCTGAAGCGGGGTGAAAGGATGGGAAAATTTGGCAAAGTTGGACAAAGAAGCAGAATTCAGAAAGGAACTCTATGGTAAAATTTGAAGGTGATTGGATGAAATCTGAGGAAGTTATGGCAAACCTTGAAAATAGACAAATGTGGGATTTCGGGCTTTGGGAAGTGGAATTGGGGATAGGGTCCTCAGGAATGAAATATGCAGAATGGGATTACAGGGGTTCCCCGAAAGTTTCAATGGAAATAGAGTTAAAACAATGGAGATATGGAGAAAAAACTGAAACAGATAGATCTGCAACGGCCTGGAAGTGAGCAGAAATAGAGGGATCTGAAACAGTGCCGAATGGATTGAAAACGGCTAGATCTAAAATGGAGCAGCAGTGATCGACAACAGTTCAGCTGAAAATAGATATGGACCCCAGGTATGTGCGGCTTCCTAACAGTTTAGGGGTTTCACTCAGCCACCAATGCTGTCTAACGGCTTGCGTATTGGGGCGGTGCCCCTCACTCCACGGCTCAGGTAAAACTGATAACCACTTTGCCACAAATGACAGCTCTTGGTTTACCTCATGGGTGGGAACTAGTCAATCAGGTAGGGGTCGTTTCCCTTTTCGCTGGCAGGTCCTCTCAATGGGCCAGCTACTTCGGGGTTCCTATGGTACTCCTCACAATGAGTTTTAGGGGTTATGCCCAAGTACTTCCCACAGTTAAGGGGATAGGGATTATTCGCAAATCTGAACCTGCAATAGGTGCAAAATAAAATTTGGAAGAAATTTCACCCAGCGAGCCCAAGAAAGTGCTCTGATACCAGATGTGAAGCACCTACGACAATTAATTAATAAGAATATGCAAAAGAGCATAAATGATAGAACTCAGAATCACTTTTATATTGATCGCAGGCCACTTCGAGGGGGCAACCTCCTTTGAGCAAGCTCAATACAAATAACTTCACTGTGCCTTCATAGTCCTCAACACACACTTATATACTAAGTCTAGGCGCCAATATTATGGGTCAAAACCATGGGCCACTACAAACTATGGATCAACAATACTATGGGAGACTTACAAAGCATATGCGCCAACAACAATAACACAAACTATTGATCAACAAATACTACGGGATGACTTACAAAGCATATGCGTCCAACAAGAATATACTAACAAAGTAAAGACATGGGTTCCTAACAAGATATTTGATTTGCGGTAAACACCTTGAGCCAGTTCCTGACAGATCTTAGACATGTTCACCTGATTGCTATAAAGCATATTCTGAGGTACCTAAAGGGTACAGTTGATTATGCGCTCAAGTATGATGCAAATCAAAAGTTTAACCTGGAGGGTTATGTTGATTCAGATTGGATAGGTAGTGTTGCATATAGGAAGAGCACTTTGAGGTACTGCTTCAGTATGGGATCAGGTGTGATCTCTTGGTTTAGAAGGAAGAAATCCTGCATAGCACTGAGTACAGCTGAATTCGAGTATGTTGCAGCTTGTTTGGCTAGTTGTGAGGCAGTTTGGCAAAGGAAGCTATTGTCTAATTTGTTTGATCTCCAGTTGGATGCTACTTGTATCTTCTATGACAACCAGAGTTGTGTGAAGTTGTTTGAGAACCTAGTGTTCCATGACAAGTCGAAGCATATCGATATCAAGTATCATTGTATCAGGGATATGGTGCAGAGAGGAGCAGTGAAGCTCCTGTATGTTGCGACAGATGAGCAGATTGTAGAGGTGTTGACCAAACCAATAGCCAGAGTGAAGTTTGAGTACTTCAGAGAGAGGCTTGGTGTTCTTCATATAGAAGATACTTTGATGAGGAAGTGATGGGACACATTTGCAGGAGCCATTCCAAGCATGGTTGTAGGAGGATCCTTCCCATGGCTGTGGATGTAAGTGATGTGTGATGAGCGTCAGGACGATGTTACGGATAATGCTATGTATGATGATGATTAGGATGATCATGTGTGATGAGCATTAGGACGATGCTCTAGATGATATGCATCAGGATGATGCTATGATGATGATCAGAATGATGATGTGATGATGATATGCATCTGGACGATGCTATGATGATGATCAGGATGATCATGTGATGATACTATGCGTACAGATGATGCTATGACGTTGATAAGGATGATCATGTGATGATGATGTGCATCATGATGTTGCACTGTATGATGATCAGTATGATCATGCTTCATGCAAGGATGATCAAGTTGATCATGAGTATTAGGGTGATACTTCGAGGCTGTGGATATGTGGCAGGTTGTGCATTAGCATGTAATAGCTCCCTGGGAGATCCGATAGGTTGAGCAGTAAGCTCGTAATCATCCCTAGGATGCTCTTTTGAGGTTTTGCAAGGGAGGCATGTAATCAGTCCTGGAGATCTGATAGGTTGTGCTAGGCATGTAAAAGTCCCAGGATTCTCTTTAGAGATATTTCTGGTCGTGCTAGGCACATAAACGTTCCTGGGATGCTCTTTTAAGGTTTTTTCCTGTTCACATGTAATCAGTCCTGGAGATCCGATAGGTTGTGCTAGTCATGTAAAAGTCCTGGGATGCTCTTTCGAGATCTTGTCGGTCGTGCTAGGCACATAAATGTTCCTGGGATGCTCTTTAAATTTTTTGTGAAGGCTGCATGTAATCAGTCTTGGGAGATCTTCCCAGTCATGCTAAGGCACATAAAGGATCCTGGGATGCTCTTGTCAGGTTTTGTAGAGGCACATAATGAGTCCTCAGATTCCACCTCTATCAAGCTGCTCGCAGAGATGATGAAGACCTACAGGAGGCTAGGCCTATATCCAACATGAAGAAGGGTTGGCTCTGTAGAACTTTCGATGACGAGAAGAATTGAGAGACGGCACCAGCGATCGAGATGACGAGCACATCAGTAGTGACGATCATGCTCCAATGATCCAGTGATGATGATCCAACTCCAATATTGAAGACTTGTGCCTATATGTATTGATGGCCTCTGTCAAGAGAATACCTTCCTAGTTAAGAGGGAGTGTTGATGTATTTGTAACTTTGGAAGATATTCACTTGTATATTGTATGCATTACATTTGTACTTTATTGTATCCCCAACGGAGATGTAGTATTATTCCGATTGGAAGTGTCGTCATTTGTATTTGCAAGTGTCACAAGTTACGTTGTAAGTGTCATACAAGATCTCCCCCATACTGGGATGTAGAGAGCCTCTCAGTGCAATAACGTATGTCACATGTAACGTTTGTCGAACATAATAAAATGTAAAAAGTAATAGTATCGGGGAGATCTTGTAACGATGTCACATGTAACATTTGTTGAACATAATAAAATGTAAAAAGTAATAGTATGGGGGAGACCTTGTAACATGTAACGTTTTTTGAATATAATAAAATGTAAAAATTAATAGCATGACGGATGTAACATGTAAGATTTGTAAAAAATAATAAAATGTAAAAAGTATTATATATTATGATATATTAAGTCGGTAATTAAAATATATATTTGTAACGACGTGTATTTTTTGTTTGAAAAACACCTTCGAAATCAATGGCTATATAATGGAAATCAAAACAACATAAAAATATATAGAAAACATTAATTAAAAAATTAATGTTGGTTCATAAAATAAAATATAGAAATCCATGTTGGTTCATAAAATAAAATATTATGAAAAGTAATTAAAAAATAGATATTCATTTATAAAATAAAAACTTAAACCCGGATCTATCAATCAAGAGAGATCAAATTTCTTGAGTTTAAATTTAAAAAAATAAATACACCTCAAGAAATTGGATCACTCTTGGTGCTTGACAGATCTAGGTTTGAGATAGATCTAAGCTGGTTTATTGTATCCCAAACAGAGATGTATTATTCCTCCGATTGGAAGTGTCGTCATTTGTATTTGCAAGTGTCGCAAGTTACATTGTAAGTGTCGTAACTTATATTTCATGGGTTATTAGACCACCTGTGTGGGGTCGGTCCTATATGAGTCATGTGGATGGGTTATTAGGATTCCTTAGGAAGTCGGCCCTATTAGGGTTAAAGGCAAGTTAAGTTGTTGTATAAATAGAGAGTGTGTCTCTCTCATTTTACTCATTCACTCACTCATCCAACTTGCATAGTTGAAAGAGAGGAGTGTGCACAAGTGGAGGAGGAGTAGTTGCTGGAGACATCTATCTTTTGGGGTTTGATCTTTGCGATATGTGTATTGGTGCTCATTCTATCTCTAAGGAAGTTGCGGGTTTTTTCACCTTCTTGGTTTTCCCCGGTGAAATGCTTTGTGTCTCTTGTCTCTTGTGTTTGATATGTTGTACATGTTGTTCTCTCAGTTAAGATCCTAGATCATATTGAATTAAATGATGAAAAAATAACATGGTATCAGAGCTAGCATGAAGGAAGGCATTGTATGGCATTTACGACACTTGTTGCACTTGCGACAAACTGGAAGCTAAGGATTGGTATAGTAAAAACCAGTCATCGTGGCATTTTCACTATAAATAAATTTTGGAGAAGGTTCAGGATCTGAAACGTTTACAGGACGAATAGAAAATTTTCATGTATCTGGTGTCCACATATCAGCCTCAAATTCGTTGTACTTTGTGAGATATGATTCGTACAAGTTAGGGTTTCTGCCTCTTCCAGAATGTAGCCCTAAACAGGTGACCTAGGCACAAAGGTCATATCTCGGGATAGGAAGCTGTTAGGAACCCATGTCTTTACTTTGTTAGTATATTGTTGTTGGACGCATATGCTTTGTAAGTCGTCCCGTAGTATTTGTTGATCCATAGTTTATATTAGCCCATAGTATTGACCCATAGTATTGGACGCATATGCTTTGTAAGTCGTCCCATAGTATTATATGTCCCATGGTTTTGACTCATAGTATTGGCGCCTAGACTTAGCCCATGGTTTGTATTGACACATAGTACTGACCCATGGTATTGGCGCTTAGACTTAGTATATAAGTGTGTGTTGAGGCCTATGAAGGCACCGTGAAGTTAATTGTATTGAGCTTGCTCAAAGGAGTTTGCCCTCTCGAAGTGGCCCATGATCAATATAAAAGTGATTCTGTTCTATTATTTCTGATATCTCGTGTATTTGCATTAATTAATTATTGCAGGTTCATCACATCTGGTATCAGAGCACTTTCTTGGGCTCGCTGGGTGAAATTTCTGCCAAATTTTTTTTTCGCATCTGTTGCAGGTTCGGATTTGGGAATAATCCTTATCCGCTTAACTGTGGGAAGTACTTGGGAATAAGCCCTAAAACTCAGTGTGAGGAGTACCACAAGAACCCCAAAGTAGCTGGCCCATTGAGAGGACCTGCCAGTGAAAAGGGAAACGACCCCTACCTAATCGACTAGTTCCCACCTGTGAGGTAAACCAAGAGCTGTCGTTTGTGGCAAAGCGGTTATCAGTTTTACCTAAGCCGTGGAGTGAGGGGTACTGCCCCAATACGCAAGCCGTTAGACAGCATTGGTGGCCGAGTGAAACCCCTGAACTGTTAGGAAGCCGCACATACTTGGGGTCCATATCTACTTTCAGCTGAACTATTGTCGATCACTGCTGCGCCGTTTCAGATCCATTTTGCAAGCCATTCCATATTCAGCCATTTTCAATCCATTCGGCGCTGTTCCAGATCCCTTTCGAGCCGTAGCCGCTCCAGTCTGGAAAAAAAAAAAAATCCCTTTCCCTTGAAATTTTTGGGGAACCCCTGTCATCCCATTCTGCATATTTCAATCCTGAGGATCCTATCCCCAATTCCCCTTCCCAAAGCCCAAAATCCCACATTTGTCTATTTTTAGGGTTTGCCATAACTTCCTCAGATTTCACCCAATCACCTTCAAATTTTACCACAGAGTTCCTTTCTGAATTCTGCTTCTTTGTCCCTCTTTGCCAAATTTTCTCATTCTATGACCCCGCTTCTGAAATTCCCCTTTTTCCTTTCTTGTCCTTTCGACAGTGTCCAAAATCTAGTCAAACCCCAATTACCCATCAGATTGTTTCCCCAATCCAAATCTCCCTCTACTAAATCAGCTTTTGTTGGTGTTTTTCTACCCATTCCACCAAAAAAAAAAAAAAAAAAATACCTGGTTATGGTTGTCACCCGTGCAAGAGCATACACCATGGAGGAAGCACTTGCAGCAATCCAAACCAAAATCCAAGATCTGGATGAAAAATTTCTCAGTCTCAATCTTCAGCATTCAACCATGAACAATACCAGACAGCCAGAATCTTTTGCAGCCACGGGGTTCTCTTCTTCCAGCAATTTTCGTGGGCCGAAGCTTGATTTTCGTCGCTTCAATGGTACTGATCCGACTGGATGGATATATCGAGCAGAACAATATTTCAGTCTGCAGAATACTTCTAATTCCCAGAAAGTTCCACTTGCATCCTTTCATTTGGAACAGGAAGCCCTTCAATGGTACCGTTGGTACATCAAAGCTCATCCCGAGCCAAACTGGACAGATTTTTTCCAACTCATTTTGCCACGATTTGGTCCTAGTACTTTTGATGATTTCACAGGAGCACTCACTAAACTTCACCAAATTGGAACAGTGAGAGAGTATCAGACAGAATTTGATAAATTGGCCAATCACACAGAAGGATTGTCTGATGAATTCTACAGGAGTTGTTTTATCAGTGGTCTCAAGGATGAAATCCGCTCAGAGGTCAAAATGTTTTGTCCCAACACAATGATGGAAGTCCTAGGGTTGGCTAAGCTGGCCGAGGACAAGATCGCAGCTCAACAATGCTCCAAACCCACCTTTGTTCCCTTCAGAAATATGGGTTCCCAATGACCTTCCATCACGCCTGCTCCTCAACCAACTCCTATCAAGCATTTGTCTGAAATAGAAATGCAGGCACGCCGAGAAAAAGGGCTTTGCTATAATTGTGATGAGAAATTCACTCGGGGACATAGATGTGTTCAACAGAATCTCTACCTCTTGGATGTGGATTCTCCGCCTGCCTTAGAACTTGGTGAAGAAGCTACAGATATAGTAGATGATCAGGTCGACATTCAACACCCGCCTGTTGACACTCCATCTCAGGACGACCCACCCGAGATCTCTCTCCATGCTGTAACCGGTGTCACCACCCCACAAACAATGTGGGTCAGGGGATACTTCAAGAAGCTTCCTCTTACCATACTCATTGATTCTGGTAGCACTCATAACTTCATTGACCCTCGGATTGCCAAACAGGATGATTTTTTTGTCCATCCTTGCTCCAACTTTGAAGTCATGGTTGCCAATGGGGGCACCTTACCTTGCAAGGGGAAGTGTCACAATGTGCGTATCTCTATGGAAGATTATAACCTACGCTCTGACATGTTTGCCTTGTCCTTAGGAGGATGTGATGTGGTTTTGGGCGTTCTATGGTTACGCACACTTGGCACCATCTTATGGGATTTTACTGAACTTTGGATGCAGTTTTCAGTTTATGGGGCACAACACAAAGTTATGGGCTTACAACCAGGGTCTCTCTGCATCATCAATTCACATCACCTGGAAAAAATACTTAAGAAGAATTCACATGGTTTCATCGCTCAGCTCCATTCCATTCAGATGCACCCATCAACAGTCTCCACTACTTCCTTGGATAGATATGCAAGTGTCTTTGCTGAACCAATGAGCTTGTTGCCTTCAAGAGCCCTTTTCGGTAAGAATTTAGCCGCATCTACCTCTCAGCAGGAAATGATGACTATTTTGCATACAGTACAGAAGTGGTAGCCATCCCTATTGGGGAATTATTTTTGCATCAATACTGATCTCCAGAGTTTGGAAACCTTCCTGGAACAACGGGTCTTCTCCCCAACACACCTGAAATGGGTTATCCAACTCATGGGTTATGACTATGCGACCACTTACCAGAAGGGTAAGGACAATATGGTGGAAGATGCTCCTCCTCACACATTTGATGACCCAGTTTCTCTTACAGCTATTTCTCTGCTTGTTCCAAATTGGTTGCAATCTGTTCAACAAGGCTATCTCTTCTATGAACTCCATGCTTCTTCATCAGTAGGGCACTCTAGGTTCCTCAAAACATATGACCAGGAACAATGTAACTTCTTTTGGCAGGGTCTCAAAAGGACAATTCAATGGATGGTGGTCGAATGTGATACTTTCCAGGTCAACAAGGGTGAAACGACCCTCCTTTCGGGACTGCTCGAACCCTTGCCCATCCCTCCACAGATTTGGACAACTATTTCTATGGATTTCCTAGAAGCGCTCCAGTGGTATAGTACCACATCTCAAAGGACACCATATGAAGCAGTCTCTGGATAGGCACCACCAGTTCTTCTTCCATACACCTTCAGCAGCTCCCCAGTTCAGGCAATTGACTCAATTCTTCGAAACCGTGATCATCTTCTTCTCATTCTGCAAGACAATTTTCACATGGTAAGAATTCGACTGAAACAACAAGCCGATCAGCACCGTTGTGAGCGCACTTTTCACATCGCTGATATGGTTTTTCTTCGTCTACAGCCTTCCATGCAATCCTCGCTGAAACTCGAAAGGAGCCAGTGGCTCAGAATGAGACCCGAGGATGCTACAGGGGACCCACTCCTTCAGATTCTGCATCAATTTCCACATCTAAAGCTTTGAGGACAAAGCTTTTTCGAAGGGAGAGGGGATGTTAGGAACCCATGTCTTTACTTTGTTAGTATATTGTTGTTGGACGCATATGCTTTGTAAGTCGTCCCGTAGTATTTATTGATCCATAGTTTATATTAGCCCATAGTATTGACCCATAGTATTGGACGCATATGCTTTGTAAGTCGTCCCATAGTATTATATGTCCCATGGTTTTGATTCATAGTATTGGCGCCTAGACTTAGCCCATGGTTTGTACTGACACATAGTACTGACCCATGGTATTGGTGCTTAGACTTAGTATATAAGTGTGTGTTGAGGCCTATGAAGGCACCGTGAAGTTAATTGTATTGAGCTTGCTCAAAGGAGGTTGCCCCCTCGAAGTGGCCCGTGATCAATATAAAAGTGATTCTGTTCTATTATTTCTGATATCTCGTGTATTTGCATTAATTAATTATTGCAGGTTCATCACAGAAGCTGAAAATGGAATTTTGTAAAAAGTGGAAGTTAGGGAATGGACTATAGTTTCATAGGTCCTGGTTTTAGAGGTCGAAGTTGAAACAGTGACACATGGCGCTCCATACAAGTTCACCATGCGGTTTCATCCCATAAACAGGTCATGTTTCGACACTTGGCATATCTCTCTCATGGAGAATACATTGGAGGTCAGATCTATGGGGTTGGAAAGAGAACAAGTCATTCTACCACAAGACAAATTTTCAGACCCTGAGGATCTGAAATTTTAGAGATGCACTAGAAACAATATGTCATACATTTCTGTCCAAACAAAATTGGATTCTGAGCACTTTCATTTTTGGCTCGTCACTGCTGCAGTAAATTAGGGTTTTTGACAGAAGTGGAATTTTGGATTGATCTCAACAAAGGATTTCTCTCCTTAGCAAAATCAAAATTTAGAGACCAAGATCGAAATTTTTTGTTGGGTAGAACCCCAAGATCTATCAAACCCTAGTTCAGGTTTTGGAGCAGAAAACCAGAAAACCAGATTTTGACAAAAGTTGCAGATCTGAAATTCGAAAGGTCAATTTTGGAGGGTCAATTTTTGAATTTTTCAAAATCTGAGCACAACAGTTTTCTCGCCTCATTTAGATGCATCTCCCTGTCCAGATAGATGTTTGAAATTCCAATTTTTTATTTTTAGGGTTTCTCTATCAAACCCTAGCTAGCTCTAGATCCAGATTCAACAAATCAAGTGGGGCTGTTAACTTCCAAGCATGGAAGTATAGCATTGGATCAATCCTAGAAGAGAATTATTTGGATACCTACATAAGGGAAGAGGTTGCAGTTCCAGAGGGAGATGAGGCTAAGGCCTTACAAAGAAGACTACAAGCAATCCCGACATGTATGACTTGAGGAGATACACGTATGTTTTGAAATCTGTTCATGATTAAGTTTGTCTTCATATTATTAAGGTTAGTACAATCTTGATTAACTTTTAGACTTGCCTTATTACCCTAGTAAAAGTATGAATGCATGTGAATGATAGAAGACATTCATTGATTAGGGTTTTGACACTTATGATTGTACTGATGCACTGTGGTGTAGTATGAGGATGATGTTGTCCAATAACATGAAAGGTACATCAAGAAAGACAAATCAAGTTCTAGATCAAGGACATATGACCATGGTGACATGAAGACAAAGAATCATCCATAGCCATTGAACACATAGAAGCTCTACTTACAAGGTATGTATAATTTGGTTCTACAATGCTTAACCTATGAGATATGCAGGTTACTAACACAAGGTCTCTAAATCATTGAAGAGAACAAAGAAGACATTGTTTGGGTGTGTTAGACATAAATCGCAAACATGATAATCCAGGTATGTTTTCCTATATCAAGTTAGAGTCCTACCTTGTCTTAGGATCTCATATAAGTATACTTTTGTATGATTGACAATGATTATTCATGAAGTTATAAGTTTGAGTAATCATGGGTTTATGCATATTATGATTCTTACTTTGATTGATGATATGACAAACTAGAAGAGTCCTATGGTCAAATAAGAATATGCACGAGTAAAAGAAGTGCTCCCTCAAACATCGAATACTAACACTTGTGACAAATTACCTATGTATGAAATGATCATGACCATCCATATTTAGAATCATAATGTTTTGATAGTATTGAGATTATACTAATGCATGTATGCTTATGTATGAGATCTTGACGATGACACAATGATGATACTAGTGCACACTTAAGCATGTAGAGTGGTCCACGATGGATATAAGTTCAAAGTCAGATAATCGAGGAAGTAAAGATCAAGATGGAGCACCCTCCAGTAGTTCCTGCAAGGAAGCAAAGATCAAGAGGGAGCATACTCCAGTAATTCATGTAAGGAAGCAAAAAGATTGAGAGGGATTCCACCCAACAAACAAACAAAGAGAAGTATATGAATTGTCATTTCTTGTATATATTATTACTTAAATGATATTTTTTAGTCATGTACATACTTATGTTCCTAGATTTAGGATGTATATTATGCATTTTAGAAAAGTTTCATTAATGAACAAGATACTAATAATATACAAGTAATGGGTAAGTGGCATATGGTACCGTACAACATTCCATTTCTACTTATCTAGAATGAAACCTCTTTGATGACATGTTGCATTAGTGCACACTCTTAACAATGTTCTTGTAGAGATGGAAGGCATCTAGAAAGTTACCGTATGAATATGGGATATGGATGAATGTTGTATTGAAGCATTGGCTAAGGTAATTGCATGACTGTATGACATATGTCCTTATGTGTAAGATTTTGTTCTGAAAACTATGAGATGTTTCTAATCATGCAATATTTGCTTTGCGGTGAACACCTTGAGCCAGTTCCTGATGAATCCTAGACATGTTCACCTGATTGTTGTAAAGCATATTCTGAGGTACCTGAAGGGTACGGTTGACTATGGGTTCAAGTATGATGCGAATCAAAAGTTTAACTTGGAGGGTTATGTTGATTCAGATTGGGTAGGCAGTGCTATGGATAGGAAGAGCACTTCGGGGTGCTACTTCAGTATGGGATCAGATGTGATCTCTTGGTTTAGAAGGAAGCAATCCTACATAGCACTGAGTATAGCCGAAACAGAGTATGTCACAGCTTGTTCGGCTAGTTGTGAGGTAGTTTGAAAAAGGAAGCTACTGTCTGATTTGTTTGATCTCCAGTTGGATGCTACTTGTATCTTCTGTGACAACCATAGTTGTGTGAAGTTATCCGAGAACCCGTTGTTCCATGAAAAGTCGAAGAATATCAATATCAAGTATCACTATATCAGGGATATGGTGTAGAGAGGAGTAGTGAAGCTCCTGTATGTTACGATCGATGAGCAGATTGCAGATGTGTTGACCAAACCACTAGCCAGAGTGAAGTTAGAGTACTTCAGAGAGAGGATTGGTGTTCATTAGATAGAAGATACTTCAAGGAGGAAGTGATGGGACACATTTGTAGGAGCCATTCCAAGCATGGTTGTAGGAGGATCCTTCCCATGGCTGTGGATGTAAGTGATGTGTGATGAGCGTGAGGACGATGTAACGGATGATGCTATGTATGATGATGATCAGGATGATCATGTGTGATGAGAATCAAGATGGTGCGTCAGATGATATGCATCAGGATGATGCTATGATGATGATCAGGATGATCATGTGATGATGATATGCATTAGCACGATGCTATAATGATGATCAGGATGATCACGTGATGATAATATGCATCAGGATGATGCTATGACGATGATCAGGATGATCATGTGATGATGATGTGCATCATGATGATGCACTGTATGATGATCAATATGATCATGAGCATCAAGATGATGCTTCATGCGAGGATGATTAGGTTGATCATGAGTATCAGCGTGATACTTCGAGGCTGTCGATATGTGGTAGGTTTTGCAGTAGCATGTAATAGCTCCCTGGGAGATCCGATAGGTTGAGCAATAAGCTCGTAATCAGCCCTGGGATGCTCTTTTGAGGTTTTGCGAGGGAGGCATGTAATCAATCCTGGAGATCCAAGAGTTTGTGCTAGGAACGTAAAAGTCCTGCGATTCTCTTTAGAGATCTTTCTGGTTGTGCTAGGCACATAAATGTTCCTGGCATGCTCTTTTAAGGTTTTTTCCTGTTCACATGTAATCAGTCCTGGAGATCCGATAGGTTGTGCTAGTCATGTAAAAGTCCCGGTGTTCTCTTTAGAGATCTTGTCGATCGTGCTAGGCACATAAAAATTCCTGGGGTGCTCTTTAAAGTTTTTGTAAAGGATGCATGTAATCATTCTTGGGAGATCTTGCCAGTTGTGCTAAGGCACATAAAGGATCCTGGGATGCTCTTTTCAAGTTTTGCAGAGGCACATAATGAGTCCTGAGATTCCACCTCTATCAAGCCGCTCATAGAGATGATGAAGACCTATAGGAGGATAGGCCTACATCCAACATGAAAAAGGGTTGGCTCTGTAGAACTTCCTATGACGAGAATAATTGAGAGACAGCACTAGCGATCAATATGACGAGCACATCAGTAGTGATGATGATACTCCAGTGTTGTATAAATAGAGACTGTGTCTCTCTCATTTTACTCATTCACTCACTCATCTAACTCGCATAGTTGAAAGAGAGGAGTGCGCACAAGTGGAGGAGGAGTAGCTGCTGGAGACATCTATCTTTTGGGGTTTGATCTTTGTGATCTGTGTATTTGTGCTCATTCTCTCTTTGAGGAAGTTGCGGGGTATTTCACCTTCTTGGTTTTCCCCGGTGAGATGCTTTGTGTCTCTTGTCTCTTTTGTTTGATAGGCTGTACTTCTTGTTCTCTCAGTTAAGATCTTAGATCATATTGAATTAAATTATGACAAAATAACATGGTATCATATCTAGCGTGAAGGAAGGCATTGTATGGCATTTACGACACTTGTTGCACTTGCGACAAACTGGAAGCTAGGGCCTTGTATAGTAAAAACCAGTCATCGTGGCACTTTCGATATAAATCAATTTTGGAGAAGGTTCAGGATCTAAAACATTTATAGTACGAATATGAAATCTTCATGTACCTTTTGTTTGAGGATCAGCCTCAGATTTGTTGTACTTTGTGAGATATGATTTGTGCTATTTAGGGTTTCTACCTCTTCCAGAATGCAGCCCTAAACAGGTGACCTAGGAACAAAGGTCATATTTCAAGATATGAAGATCCAAATGGAATTTCGTAAAAAGTGGAAGTTAGGGAATGGATTGTAGTTTCACAAGTCCTGTTTTCAGAGGTCGAAGTTGAAACAGTGACACGTGGCACTCCGTACAAGTTCTCTATGCAGTTTCATCCCATATACAGGTCATGTTGCGACACTTGGCATATCTCCCTAATGGAGAATACATTGGACGTCATATCTATGGGGTTGGAAAGAGAACAAGTCATTCTACCACAGGCCGAATTTTTGGACCCTGAGGATCCAAAATTTCAGAGATGCACAAGAAACAATATGTCATATATTTATGTCCAAACAGACTTGGATTCTGAGCACTTTCATTTTTGGCTCGTCACTGCTGCAGGAAATTAGGGTTTTTGACAGAAGTGGAATTTTGGATTGCTCTCAAAAAAAGATTTATCTCCTCAGAAAAATCAAAATTTAGAGACCAAGATCGAAGTTTTTGGTTGGGTAGAACCCCAGGATCTATCAAACCGTAGTTCGGGTTTTGGACTAGAAAACCAGAAAAGCAGATTTTGACAGAAGTTGCAGATCCGAAATTCGAATGGTCAATTTTGGAGGGTCAATTTTTGAAGTTTTCAAAATTTGAGCACACCAGTTTGCTCGCCTCAGTCAAACGCATCTCCCTATCAAGACAGAAGTTTGAAATTCCAAGTTTGGATTTTTAGGGTTTCTCTGTCAAACGCTAGCCAGTTCTATATCCAGATTCAGCAAATCAAGTGGGGCTAATAACGTCCGAGCATGGAAGAATAGCATTGGATCAATCCTAGAAGAGAATGATTTGGATACCTACATATGTGAAGAAGTTCCAGTTCCAGAGGGAGATGAGGCTAAGGCCTTACAAAGAACAGTACAAGCAATCTTGACAGGTATGACTTGAGGAGATACAAGTATTTTTTGAAATCTGTTCATGATTAAGTTTGTCTTCATATTCTTAAGGTTAGTACAATCTTTATTAATTTTTCGACTTGTCTTATTACCCTAGTAAAAGTATGAATGCATGTGAATGATAGAAGACATTCATTGATTAGGGTTATGACACTTATGATTGTACTAATGCAGTGTGGTGTTGTATGAGGATGATGTTGTCCGCTAACATGAAAGGTACATCAAGAAAGACAAATCAAGTTCTAGATAAAGGACATATGACCATGGTGACATGAAGACAAATAATCATCCATAGCCATTGAATACATATAAGCTCTACTTATGAGGTATGTATAATTTGGTTCTACAATGCTTAACTTATGAGATATGCAGGTTACTAGCACAAGGTCTCTAAATCATTGAAGAGAACAAAGAAGACATTGTTTGGGTATGTTAGACATAACTCACAAACATGATAATCCAGGTATGTTTTCCTATATCAAGTTAGAGTCCTACCTTGTGTTAGGATCTCATATAAGTACACTTTTGTATGATTGATAATGATTATTCATGAAGTTATAAGTTTGAGTAATCATGGGTTTATGCATATTATGCTTCATACTTTGATTGATGATATGACAAACTAGAAGAGTGCTATGGTCAAATAAGAATATGCACGAGTAAAAGAAGTACTCCCTGAAACCTTGAATACTAACATTTGTGACAAATTACCTATGTATGAAATGATCATGACCATAAATATTTAGAATCATAATGTTTTGATAGTATTGATATTATACTAATGCATGTATGATTATGTATGAGATATTGAGGATGACACAATGATGACACTAGTGCACACTTAGGATGATTATGTATGAGATCTTGTGGCTCGTGGCTTCTCCTAGAAAGAAGGGATAGATTATGAATAGACTTTTGCACCTGTAGCCAAATACACTTCCATCAGAATAGTACTTGCTCCAGATGCAGTAATGAAGTGGAAGATACACCAGATGGATGTCAAGACAACTTTCTTGAATGGTGTAGTCGAAGAGGAAGTTTATGTGAAGCAGCCACTCAGTTTTGAGACACATGACAGGGAGTCATATGTGTTCAAGTTAAATAAAGCCTTGTATGGCTTGAACCAAGCACCTAGGACATGGTATGGCAGGATAGACAGCTTCCTGTCCAGTTTGGGCTTTACCAAGAGTAAAGTAGATTCCAACCTTTCCGACAAATTTGAGGAGGGAAATCCAGTGATACTGATATTGTATGTGGACGACCTGTTTGTGACATGTGAGGATAGGTTGATTGCCAACACGAAGAGGAAGCTTGCTTTCGAGTTCAAGATAAAGGACTTGGGTATGATGCATTACTTTCTTGGTATGGAGGTGTGGCAGAGTGCAGATGGAATCTTCCTTGGACAAGGGAAGTATGAAGTAGAGATCCTAAAGCAATTCGGGATGATGGACTACAAGGCCATGGCCACACCTATGGAATCGAACCTGAAGTTATTCAGTGATGCTTCATCCCAGTCGGTTGATGCCAGGATGTATCGTCAGATGATTGGGTCCTTGATGTACTTGATGAACACGAGACCAGATATTTGCTTTGCGGTGAACACCTTGAGCCAATTCCTGAAGAATCCTATTCATGTTCACCTAATTGTTGTAAAGCATATTCTGAGGTACCTGAAGGGTACAGTTGATTACGAGCTCAAGTATGATGCGAATCAAAAGTTTAACCTGGAGGGTTATGTTGATTCAGATTGGGCAGGAATTGCTGCGGATAGGAAGAGCACTTCGGGGTGCTTCTTCAGTATGGGATCAAGTGTTATCTCTTGGTTTAGAAGGAAGCAATCCTGCATAGCACTGAGTGCAGCCGAAGTAGATTATGTCGCAACTTGTTCGGCTAGTTGTGAGGCAGTTTGGCTAAGGAAGCTACTGTCTGATTTGTTTGATCTCCAATTGGATGCTACTTGTATCTTCCGTGACAACCAGAGTTGTGTGAAGTTGTCCGAGAACCCGATGTTGCATGAAAAGTCAAATCATATCGAGATCAAGTATCACTATATCAGGGATATGGTGCATAGACGAGCAGTGAAGCTCCTGTATGTAGCGACATATGAGAAGATTGCAGATGTGTTGACCAAACCACTAGCCAGAGTGAAGTTTGAGTACTTTAGAGAGAGGCTTGGTGTTCTTCATATAGAAGACCTTCGAGGAGGAAGTGATGGGACACATTTGCAGGAGCCATTCCAAGCATGGTGGTAGGAGGATCCTTCCCATGGCTGTGGATGTAAGTGCTATGTGATGAGCACTAGGATGATGCTCGGTATGATGCTATGTATGATGATGATCAGGATGATCATGTGTGATTAGCATCAGGACGATGCTCCAAATGATATGCATCCGGATAATACTATGATGATGATCAGGATGATCATGTGATGATGATATGCATCATGACGATTCTATGATGATGATCAGGATGATCATGTGATGATAATATGCATCAGGACGATGCTATTATGATGATCAGGATGATCATGTGATGATGATGTGCATCATGATTATGCATGGTATGATGATCAGTATGATCATGAGCATCAGGATGATGCTTCGTGCGAGGATGATCAGGTGGATCATGAGTATTAGGGTGATACTTCGAGGTTGTGGATATGTGGTAGGTTGTGCATTATCATGTAGTATCTCCCTGGGAGATCCGATAGGTTGAGCAGTAAGCCCATAATCAGGCCCGGGATGCTCTTTCGAGGTTTTGTGAGGGAGGCATGTAATCAGTCCTAGAGATCCGATAGGTTGTGCTAGGCACATAAAATTCCTGGGATGCTCTTTAGAGATCTTGTCAATCGTGTTAGGCACATAAACATTCATGGGATTCTCTTTTAAGGTTTTTCATGTTCACATGTAATTAGTCCTGGAGATCCGATAGGTTGTGCTAGGCACGTAAAAGTCCTGGGATGCTCTTTAGAGATCTTGTCGGTCGTGCTAGGCACATAAATGTTCATGGGATGCTCTTTAATGGTTTTGTGAAGGATGAATGTAATAAGTCTTGGGAGATCTTTCCGGTATTTCTAAGGCACATAAAGGATCCTGGGATGCTCTTGTCAGGTTTTGCAGAGGCACATAATCAGTCCTGATATTCCACCTCTATCAAGCCACTCGTAGAGATGATGAATACCTACAGGAGGCTAGGCCTACATTCAGCATGAAAAAGGGCTAGCTATGTAGAACTTCCAATGATGAGAAGAATTGAGAGATAACACCAGTGATCAAGATGACGAGCATAGCAGCAGTGACGATGATGCTCCAATGATCCAATGACGATGATCCAACTCTAGTATTGAAGACTTGTGCCTATATGTATTGATGACCTGTGTCAAGAGAATACCTTCCTAGTTAAGAGGGAGTGTTGATGTATTTGTAACTTCGGAAGATATTCACTTTTATATTGTATGCATTACATTTGTACTTTATTGTATCCCCAATGGAGATGTATTATTCCTCCGATGAGAAGTGTCGTCATTTGTATTTTCAAGTGTCGCAAGTTACATTGTAAGTGTCGTAACTTATATTTGATGGGTTATTAGACCACCTGTGTGTGGTCGGCCCTATATGAGTCATGTGGATGGGTTATTAGGCTTACTTAGGAATTCGACCATGTTAGGGTTAAAGGCAAGTTAAGTTGTTGTATAAATAGAGAGTGTGTCTCTCTCATTTTACTCATTCACTCACTCATCCAACTCGCATAGTTGAAAGAGAGGTGTGCGCACAAGTGGAGGAGGAGTAGCTGTTGGAGACATCTATCTTTTGGGGTTTGATCGTTGTGATCATTGTATTGGTGCTCATTCTATCTCTGAGGAAGTTGCGTGGTTTTCCCCGGTGAAATGTTTTGTGTCTCTTGTCTCTTATGTTTGATATGTTGTACATGTTGTTCTCTCAGTTAAGATCTTAGACCATATTGAATTAAATGATGAAAAACTAACAATCTATCCTATTCCTTTAACATAATGGGTCTCGAATGTCGTCCCTGTGGCTAAGAAGCATGGTACTATTAGGGTCTGTGTCGATTACAGGGACCTGAACAAGGCTTGTCCCAAGGACAAATACCCTACCCCCTTCATCAACCAGATCATCGACAATTGCACTAGAAGCGTCATCTTCTCGTTTATGGATAGCTTTTCTGGTTATAATCAAATTTAGATCCACCTGGCTGACCAACATAAAAATGCTTTCATCTGCCCCTGGGGTACGTTTGCTTATTGTAAACTCCTTTTTGGCCTAAAAAATTTTGGTGCTACATTCCAGCGGGCCACGTCGTATGCTTTTCATGATGTGAAGGACTTTGTGGACCCCTATCTTGATGATCTCCCTACTCATTCACAGCATCGTGAGTTCCACATCGATCATCTGATGGCTGTATTCCTCAGACATAGGTGATGTAACATCCGTTTGAATCCTAACAAGTGCGTATTCTGCGTCGAATCAAGATGCCTCCTAGGTTTCATTTTCTCAAAGAACGGGATCCGCATTGATCCCTTGAAGGTGGAAGCCATTGTTTCTCTCCCACCTCCTTCTGATATCACGGAACTACAATGTTTTCAAGGTTAGGAAAACTACCTACGATGTTTTATATGTAATTTCGTTGAGAAGACACAGGGATATATGTGGTTGTGGAAGAAGGACACCCCTTTCATTTGGGATGACCAAGCCCAACAATCCTTCGACAACTTTAAATATTCCATTACGCACGCCCCTATGCTCCAACCACCCAATTACTATAAGGATTATATCCTTTATCTCACCGCTTCTGCCACCACGATCTCCATGCTATTGGCCCAGGAAGATGATAACACCCAGGAACATGTGATCTATTACCTAAGTAAGAGTCTTATTGAATCTGGAACGTGTTATTCACATGTCGAGAAACTCACTCTCACAGCAGTCATTGCTATCCAAATGTTCCACCACTACATACTACTCCACACCACTACCATCATTTCTGACTCGAGCCCCATGTACCATGTCCGTACACATCAGGTTCTCGGGGGAAAGTATTCACATTGGATCGTGATACTTCAGGAATTTTATCTCCTCTTGAAGAAGGCCAAGTCAAAGAAATATTTGGTTTTTACGGAGCTCATTTGCGATCTTTCTCGTGCTGATTCGGGAACTGAGCCCATTGAATCCCTTTTAAATGAGTCATTGTTTCCCATCAGCACGCATGACCCATGGTATGGAGATATCACATTATATCTTCAAACCCAACATTTCAACCCTCAACTATCCTGTGACAACTATCGTTGTATATGCCACCACGCCAAGTACTACTTGATCATCGGTGATACCTTGTATCATCATGGTGTTGACTCCATCCTTTGACGTTGTTTAAGACATGAGGAGGCTGAACACGTACTGAATGACTATCACTTCGAGGCTTGTGGTGGTCATCTTTCTACGATGGATACAACCCATAAATATATATGCATAGGATACTACAGACCTTCGATCTTTAAAGGCTATATTGAGGCTGTTAAGAAGTGTCCCCCATGTAAACACCTTCAATTGAAAAAGCGCTCCCATCGAGCCCCTTTACATCTAGTTATTACAGTCGGCCCCTTTGCTAAGTGGGGCATATAATTCATGCACTGTAAGCCTACCTTGGTCGAGGGGCATGGTTACGTCATTGTAGCCATTGACTATTTCACTAAATTGGCCGAGGATATGCCTACATACAATGAAGACGGAAAAACTGATGCACCCTTCATGTTCAATAATGTCATTGCACGATTTGGAGTCCCACAAGCCATAGTTACCGATCACGGATCTCATTTCCAAAACAAGATGGTGGATGAATTGAGCGCTACACTGGGTTTTCATGGTGAGAACTCAAGTCCATACTACCCTTAGTACAATGGACAAGTGGAGGCCATCAATAAGGTCATGAAAGCCATGATTCAGCGCATGGTGGGTATGCATAAGTCAAACTTGTGTAACATGCTCTTTTCTTCCCTATGGGCATATAGGACCTCCGTTAAGAATTCCACCGGGTTCACACCTTTCCAACTAGTTTACGGATTGGAGGCACTTCTACCAATAGAGTGCGATATTACATCACTGAAACTTGTAGTCGAACTTCTCCCGAACATCACTGTCGAGGAAGAACGTTTCCTTCACTTGTAAAAACTCGACAAGACCCGCCATGATGCTACTCTTGCCAACGAAGCGCATAAGAAACACATAAATCCCAATATGATTGATCTGAGTCATGTTGAGGAAGCACGAGGGCGACAAAATTTTGACTAAATGAGTCGACTCTGTTATGGAGGAAGCTTAATAAACAAAATGATCAAAAGCAGGATTACACAATACAAATAAACACAGATGTGCACAAACAATATGTAGGAATGCGAACTGTTCTTCTATTACTTGCAAATAGATCAAAACTGATTGATTCTGATAAGTTGTATGTTACAATAGTCTACATGCTTGTAAAGAAGTTTGAGATGCTTGGGTGCCTACCCGTTACGTTCAGTTAGAATGAAGAAGTTAGAACGGATTCAACAGTTCAACCGTTACAGTCAACTGGAAGACCGAGAGACAGTCTGTCGAAGTTCGACAGTCGCTGGTCGCATGTCGACACTGCTTGTCGATGTCGTGAACTGCAATATTGTAGAACATGTTGAACATGCGAAACATGTCGCAGTATGTCGAAGTCGAGACTCGTCGGAGTTGTGTCGAAATCGAAAACTTGTCGAAGTGCTGAAGTTGTCGAAGTCAGGTGACGTCGAAACTTGTCGAAGTTGTATCAACAACGATGATTGGTCGAATATGTGTCGAAGTTAGCATCCACCAATAATTCCACTTAAGATGTGGATCAGACCTTCTTCCTTAAGAAATAATGGACCCCATTATTTGCTCGTGGAGGTTAGGAAACTTGTCGATCACTTCAGTAGCAGAGTACCACTTTCCTTGGGATGGGATTTGGTTAGCTTTGGAAACCTAAAACAAGGGAATTATGTTCGTCCTTGTAAGGTATACTCGTCGTCCTACAATGGTGTCGCAAGGAAGAGGCTCCTAAACATCTGGATGGATGTCTTCGGGTGCTGCTATGGAGAAGTCATTATGTTCCAACAAAGGTGCATGGTATGGTCGAAGTAGATCCACATTGAAAACTAGATGCAGACCTGGACAAGCAAGAATGTCGAGCTGGAAAGCGTTTTCGCCAATCTATCAAAGAATATTGTATGGGCCATATAGCAAATGATTGAGCTTCTTGAAAGGACCAGTGAAGCGCTCCTTCTTAAGATGTAACCAAACCTTATCCCCAATTTGGAATGTATGAGGAATACGATGTTTGGCGTGTCGGGTCTTAGCTTTCTCATTTGCTATGTGCAACATATCTTGTGCTTGCTTCTGGATGTCACAAATATGTTCTCTAAACTTGACTGCTTTATCAACTTCTCGCTAGCTACGGTCGAAGTTGAAGTTTGGCTGTGTCGAGGAGCTAATCAAGTTGATAGGTGCTGAGGGTTGAAATCCGTAATAGATTTCAAAGGGACTATTTCCTATAGAGCTGTGTTGAGCATGATTGTACCTGTATTGGATGTATGGAAGACTTTCATCCCATGTGCGTCGATGCTGGTGATTGTACATGCGAAGTAGTTGTACTACCAAGAGATTTACAACTTTTGTCTATTCGTCGGTCTGAGGATGGAAAGCTATCGACAATGAGAGTTATGTGTCCAGCTGTTTCCAAAGGGTCTTCCAAAAGATGCTGACGAATTTGGCATCTTGGTCGGAAACGATGGTTGTGGGTAAACCAAAGTGTTTCCAAACATGTGTAAAGAAGATCTTAGCGGTCTATTGCGTTATTGTGGTCTTCTTACATGGTATGAGAATATACATCTTGGAAAATTGGTCGACTACTACTAATATCGCATCATGTTCATGTCTGGTAGTAGGATAACCCATCAAGTAGTCCATAGAAAAAGATTCCCATGGTCGATTAGGAACTGGCAGAGGTGTATACAATCCCTGTCGTCGATTAGGTGGCTTAGCAATGGCACAAACAAAGCATGATCGAATGTAATTGTTGACATCATATTTAAGTGTAGTCCAGAAGAAATACTTCTGTATAATAGAAATGGTCTTTTCTACTCCAAAGTGTTTTGCAGGCTTGCTGTAGTGCGTGTCCCAAATGAGATGCTGTCGTTGCTCACCGGTCAGTACACAAAGTTGTCCAAGCTTGTATAGCAAAGTGTCTTTCAGGAAATAGTCAGAGTCTGAGGTCGATGACTCGTTAGTATGTAACTTTTGGTAGACTGCTGCGAAGTGGTTGTCATCCTGATACAACTGTTTGCAAGTGGTTGTGTCGTATCCCTACATACTCATCACTGTCAAAAGGAGAGTAATGGGTGGTCGACTGAGGAAATCTGCAGTGGTGTTAGCTTTACCTTTCCGGTACTTAATCACCAACTAGAATTGTTGTAGGTAATTACTCCACTTGAGTTGTAGGTTTGTCTGCAACTTTGATTTTGTCGGAGTGAATTGTAGAGGCTTGTGATCAGTGAGAATGACTGATTTCTTTCCAAGGATATAAGGCCTCCATTTCTTGAGAGCTTGCACAATGGCGTACAGTTATTTTTCATACGTCGAGTATCTTCTAACTGTGTCATTAAAAGTATCGGAATGAAAAGGGACTGGGTGACCAGACTGAGTGATCACTGCACCCAAGGAATAGTCCGATGCGTCCATCTCAATCTCAAAGGGATGATGGAAATCAGGTAACACAAGTACTGGTGCAGTGCAGAGCGTGTGTTTGAGCTGTTCAAAAGTTGCTTGATATGTTTTTGTCCATTGAAAGACAGTTTTCCCGTTTCCCTTCGTCAACTGATTCAAGGGCCAAGCTATGTGACTAAAGCTGAGTATGAACTGTCCATAGAAATTCTCCAAACCAAGAACACTTCTTAGTTCTTGAATGCTTCTAGGAATGGGCCAATATTTGAGGATCTGTACTTTGTTTGGATCAACATGAATTCCTACAGAGTCAATTACATACCCCAAATATTTGATGTTGGTCATCGCAAAAGAGCATTTATCCATGTTCATATAGAGCTGATGTTGCTGGAGAGTGTCGAGGACTTGTCGAAGATGTCCAACATGTTCTTCCCATGATCAACTAAAAATTAATATGTCGTCGAGATAGACAATGACCCATTTTCCTATGAAAGGTCGCAGAAGGTTATCCATATGTTGCATGAAGGTCACAGGTTCGTTGGTTAAGACGAAAGGAATGACTAACCATTCAAAAAATCCTTCCTTGGTCTTGAAAGTATTTTTCCACACATCTGAGGGCTCGATTGGAATCTGATGGTGTCCCAACTTGAGGTTGAACTTAGTAAATAATTTAGCACCTTTCAGACAGTCGATGAGCTCGTCTAGCCACGAAAGAGGGTACTGATTCTTCACCGATATTTTGTTGAGAGATCTGTAGTCGATGCACATGCGCCAAGTCCCATCTTTCTTCTTAACTAGGATGACTGGACTTCCACAAAGAGAGGATTTGGGTCAGATATGACCTTTGTCGATTAATTCTTGGATTTGTCTGGGAATCTCTTCATTTTCGAGAATGGATCTTCTATAAACAGATGCGTTAGGAAAAGAAGAAGTAGGAAAAAGATCAATGGAGTGTTTTACCTGACAATGTTGAGGTACTCCGTCTGGAGCTTGAAAGAGGCACTACAACAAAATAACCCTTTAGGGGTGGTTTTGGCTTGTGGGGGTCTTGGTAACCCCCCCCTTAAAAGTTTTTTCAGACCTTTAGAGGTGGTCTTTTAAAACTGCCCCTAAAGATCATGGAAATTGGACATTTGGGGGCATTTTTTTTAAATCTGCCCCCAAAAGTCCTGAAATTTGACTTTCAGAGGGCGGTTTTTGTAAATCCCCCCCTAAAATCCCAACTCTCATAACTTTTGGGGGCGGTTTGTCAAAACCCCCCCTAAAAGTCATGAGAATTAAACTTTTGGAGGAGGTTTTTTGGGAACCCCCCTTAAAAGTCATGAGAATTGAACTTTTGGAGGCGGTTATTGGAAACCCCCCTAGAAGCCCAATTCTCATAACGTTTGAGAGCAGTTTGTCAAAACCCCCCCTAAAAGTCATGAGAATTGAACTTTTGGAGGCCGTTTTTTTGGAACCCCCCTTAAAAGTCATGAGAATTGAACTTTTCAAGGCGGTTGTTGGAAAACCCCCCTTAAAAGCCCAATTCTCGTAACTTTTGGGGGCGGTTTGTCAAACCCCCCCCTAAAAGTCATGAGAATTGAACTTTTGGAGGAGGTTGTTGGAAACCCCCCCTAAAAGCCCAATTCTCATAACTTTTGGGGGCGGTTTGTAAAACCCCCCCTAAAAGTCTTGAGAATTGAACTTTGGGAGGCGGTTTGTTTGGAACCCCCCTTAAAAGTCATGATAATTTAACTTTTGGAGGTGTTTTTTTGGCACCCCCCTTAAAAGTCATGAGAATTGAGCTTGTGGAGGCGGTTTGTTGGAGCCCCCCCCTAAAAGTCATGAGAATTGAACTTTTGGAGGTGATTATTTGGAACCCCCCCTTAAAAGTCATGAGAATTGAACTTTTGGAGGCGGGTTGTTGAAACCTCCCTTAAAAGTCATGAGAATTGAACTTTTTGAGGCAGTTTGTTGAACTCCCTCCCTAAAAGTCATGTGAATTGAAATTTTTGAGGAAGTTTTTTGAAAACACCCTAAAATTCATTTATGTATGTGGGTTAGGTGTGTCACATGGGTTCAACAATGCATCTCATCAAAACATTGGAGCTAAGAGCACACAAGCTATTGTAGTGTTAGGAAGGGTGTGCATCATCATTCAACACCATATCCCATTAGAGCTCTACAGTTGAGGCATTCATGCTAGGTTTTTCACATCAAAGATGGTTCTCAAACTCCAACTTTCCATGATCCAAGGTCAAAATACAAACTCGTGTGCCCTAATATTATCCTTTATGGCTAATGGGCCATGTGTAGGGCCCTAATCACCACATGATTCCTACACAAGGAATATTTAGCTTGCAAGTGTGTATGGTGGCCATTTCAATATTTACCACATCATGGATGGTTCTTCAAGCCTAATCCATGGTGTCCATGGTGTTAGATTAAAATCTAGTTTATAATGACTGGTAGTTACCTCAAGGTCTTGTGACCTATGGGCGTTTCTCTGTACCACCACATAGGCCTTTAGGAAAGGAATATTTAGCTTTTAAGTAACACATTGTCATTTGTTTTAGTATTTTCATGTCGTGGATGGTTCTAAGAGCCTATGTTATGGTCTAGGGACAAAATGTAGGTTCTTGGGAAATAAAACTTTATTTTGAGACTCATGGGCCATGCATAGGGACTTGAGTCATCATACATACCCTAGATACGGAATATTTTGTTTATAGTATAAGTTCTCGTGTTTATTTTTGCACTAATTTTGGTTTGATAAAATCCCATACAGTGATCATGATTCAAACCTTGATGTCAAAGTCTTTGATCTAAAACCTTGGTTATAAATAACCCAAGTTCAAAGTTTATTGTGTTAGTGTGTTCATTTGGTGCAGTAGGCATGCTAGTGATTGGGTTATGGAGTAGTGGGTTAGGGTTAGAGGGACACTGGCTTAAGGGGATATTTTATACAATTTCATAATGTGGTAGGCTTTGGGGAGTTTTTGGATTAGAAGTGAGGCACCTAAGGGATCAGTGGGTTAGTGGGCAAGGGGTTCTAGTTTTGTTGGTACTAGTGGTTAAGTGGTTTATAAGTTATTATGTTATTCGGTTTGGGGCTAGATGTTAAGGTTAGGTGCAAGGTGAGGGAGTTAGAGGTTGAATCTTCCTAGGTGCATGAATTCATTGCATGGATCAAGTGTGCCATGTGCATGAGTCATTTACATGGGTTGGTTGTGTTAGGTCAATGTCTAATTAGTGTCATTATTTATGGTGGTCATTTCAATATTTGTAACACAAAGGATGGTTCTCATGGCCTGGACTATGGCATGTGAACTAAATTTAGGGTCTAATGCCATATTAATTTTCCATGGGGTTGATGGTCCATGCATGTTAACCTAGATTACCACATAAGAATATCTAGCCTACATGTGAGATCATCATGATCATCATTGTCACCATCGTGGCATATGTTGGTAATTTTGAGATCTATAACACCAGAAATTAAAATTTTCCTTCCAATTTCAATATGCTAGTTATTTTCATTCCATCACCCTTTCTTCTCATTGTTTTCCCCTTTATGTGAAGGGTGACTCAAGTGGCTTCCAATGGAAAACAATGGCAACAAGAAAGCAAAACATAACACAATGCCAATATCTAAGGCCTAGAATATATTGCAAACTAATGAGTTGGGTGAATTCAAGATGCAATTACAAGAATTATTAGACAAAGGGTTCATATGACCAAGTGTATCACCTTGGGTAGCACATATATTGCTAGTCAATAAGAAGGATGGAACCTTTTGGATGTGCATTGGTTATAGAATGTTGAATAAAGTGACAATTAAGAAAAAGTACCTCCTACCCAAATTGATGATCCTCTTTATTAACTCAAATGGGAAAAAGTTGTTTCAAATTTTGACTCAAGTTCTGGGTATCATCATATGATAGTGGAATAAATTAGCGTACCAAAGACTTCTTTTAGAACTATACACATGCATTATGAGTTCCTAGTTTTCCCCTTTGCATTGACAAATGCTCCAAAAGTATTTAGACAAGTGTGTTTTGGTATTCATTGATGACATCCTATATTATATTCTCGAAATGAGGAGGGACGTAACACTTATTGCATTTCTTCCTATTGTTGTAGAAGCTATGTGGATACCATCTATATGCTATGTAAAGAAAATGAAAATTCTTTAAGAAGGAGATTAAATATCCCAGGCATGTCATATCTAAAGAAGGATTAAAGATATAGTACCCCAATAAGATCGAAGCTATGTCTAGTTGTCCAACCCCAAAGAATAAGACCAAAGTAAGAAGCTTCTTGAAATTAGTTGGATATTATCAGAGAGTTGTCAAAGGATTCTAAAAAATTATAAGATCCTTGCCGAAGTTACAAGACAAAGGTGTCAAATTCATGTGGAAAACCATACATGAAGAAATATATTGAGAACTTAAAGAGAACTGTCTTGACAACACCTATAATGATACTTCCTTGCTTTGATAAGGATTTCCTTGTTCGGGTACACAGGGTACTACCAAAGGACTGAACACCAAGAGCAACCACTTCACACAAACAGATCACAGATCAACACACCGATGTTTTGACGTGGTTTAAACCCTCTTGAGGGAAACACTCCACGGCCCCGGCCAAATAGCTTCTACGGGACAATTTATTATGCAAAGAAAGAAAGCTACAAATGAGCTTCTCATAATCGATCAACTAAACAATGACCCTCCATGCTCTTTAAATAGAGATCATGGACCAATCGGGTGTTAAGCCACGGATCAAGGTTAGGTTTGATCTAAGAGAAGTTGAGCCGTCGGATCACTCTATCTCGGAAACATATCATGACTGTCGGATTAAGTATTTACAAATGCATACTAAAGAAACACACTATCCCTAACGGATATATTACACAAGTTGATCTTAACTAACTCCTAAGTGTCTAAATATCCTAACATCCCCCCTTAAGAACAACTTGGGATAGGATTGAAGGATTTACAAAAGTGACACTATTAGGAGAAGGAAGGAGGCATTAGAGCCTATCCCCCCTTAATGACAAGTTCCTGAAAAACTAACATAGATCGAAGTTTAGAAAACTTCGCTTCTGTAAGAGACTTGGTGAAGATGTCTGCAACTTGATCATCTGTAGGGCAAAAGAGCACTTCAAGAACATGATCATGAACAAGATTTCTGATGAAGTGCATATGTAGCTCAATGTGTTTGCTGCGTTGATGTAGAACTGGATCTTTGGCAAGCTTGATGGCACTTTGATTGTCGCACCAAAGTGGAGTAGGCTGCTGCAGCTCGAATCCAAACTCTGAAAGGATCTGTCGAAGCCATAAAGCTTCCTGACTGGCATTAACTGCTGCTCGATATTCTGCCTCTGTTGAAGAAAGAGCAAGAGCTTGTTGTTTCTTACAAGCCCAAGTAATAGGTCCAGATCCCAGACTGAAAACATAACCTGCAATAGACTTTCGATCATCAGGATCGTCGGCCCAATCTGAATCAGTGAAACCAACCAACAAAGGTTTCCCCCCTGTACTGTAATGAATCCCAAACTGAACTGTACCTCGAATATATCAAAGTATTCTTTTAGCTGCTTTCCAGTGACTTTCATGAGGTGTCTACATATAACGGGCAACTCGACCAACAGAAAAGAAAAGGTCAGGACGGGAATGAGTCAAGTATAAAAGACTACCAACAAGCTGACGATACAAGGTGGCATCTACTTCAGGTGAAGTAAAAGTGGCAGAAAGTTTGACTCCAGACTGGAAGGGAGAAGGGGCTGGTGTACAATCTTCCATGTGAAAGCAACGAAGAAGGTCACAAGCATACTTAGACTGAGAAAGAAAGATTCCTTCTTTGGTTTGCAAAACTTGGAGACCAAGAAAATAATGCAAATGTCTTAAGTTTGACATTTCAAAAGTTTGTTTAAGACTGGATTTCACATGGGTTATAAGCTGAGGGTCACTACCAGTAAGAATAAGCTCATCAACATATAGAAAAAGTATGATGAGATGGTTTCCTACTTTCTTGGTATAGACATTGGGGTCAGAATGGCATCTAGAAAAACCAGTGTTAAGGAGAAAGTTATCCATTTTGGCATACCAAGCTCTAGCAGCTTGCTTAAGGCCATATAAGGATTTCTTAAGGCGGCAGACAAGGCTAGAGTTATTCTGAACATAGCCAAGAGGTTGTTCCATGTAAATTTCCTCCTGTAAATCACCATGTAAGAAGGTAGACTTGACATCCATTTGATGGACTTCCCAGTTGTGTAAGGCTGCAAGGGAAAGAACAAGGCGGATGGAGTTCATTTTGGCGACGGGAGCAAAGGTTTCATTGTAGTCAATCCCTTCAACTTGGGAAAAACCTTTGGAAATTAACCTTGCCTTAAGTCTTTCAACACTTCCATCTTATGCATACTTAGTTCTGTAGACCCATTTACATCTGACAAGTTTTCTTCCTTTTGGAAGAGGTACAAGATCCCAAGTATCGTTCGCCATTAAGGAACGATATTCTTCATCCATGGCTGCATCCCAATCTAGATTCCCTGAAGCTTCTGCAAAAGTTTCTGGATCATGATTCTCGAAAACTTGAGCCAAAAGAGAAGAGGCTCGCTGAAACTGAGAACGTGTTCGACATTGATCTCTAGGATCACCGGCAAGATCACCAGCTGCTTCACATGTTGAATGGACCCATCGAGGAAGCACTTGTGCTGGTGCAACTGGAGGAACATGAGCAGGTAGAGGTGGATTTTCATCCTCACTGTCATCATCAGAAACTAGAGTTGGAAACCTGTCAAGGAAGTTGGAAGAAGAAGAAGAAGGCACAAACGCCGAATCAGGCTCGCAGGCCAAATATGGCACAATCGCCGAGTTAGGCTCGCAGGCCAAGATATTTTCATCAAATTTAACATCTCTTCTAATGATTATAGCATGAGAATGTGTTTGAAGAAGTCTATAACCTTTTACATCTTCAGAATATCCAACAAATATGCACTTTTCACTTTTAGGCTGCAATGCTTTCCGTTTTTCATCCGGAATGTGAGCCCATGCTTCACTACCAAACACACGGAAGTGACTTACATTAGGTTTAGTTTTAGTCCATGCTTCTTCTGGTGTTATACCTTGTAATGCTTTAGTGGGGGTGCGATTAACTATGTAATTTGCACAATTAATGGCTTCAGCCCAAAATTGAAGACTTAGTCCCTTAGATTGGATCATACAATTAGCCATTTCTTTTAAAGTGCGGTTCTTCCGCTCAGCTACACCATTTTGTTGTGGTGTATATGGAATAGTGTGCTGTTGTTGGATGCCTTGTTCAGTGCAGAAAGTAGTGAACTGTTTGTTAACATATTCTCCTCCATTGTCAGATCTTAACTTAATAATTTGATGACCAGATTGTTTTTCAACAAGGGCCTTGTAGGCCAAGAACATGTTAAATACTTCACTCTTAAGTTTTAGGAAATAAACCCAAGTGCGTCTGGTGTAGTCATCAATGAAAGTTAAGAAATACTTGAAACCAGAAAAGGAAGCAGATGGAAGAGGACCACACAAGTCACTATGCACAAGCTCCAAGGGAACCGAGGCGTGCCAAGAGGCACGTTTGTCAAAACTGTCCCGATGATGTTTTCCGAGTACACAACCGGAGCAAACACCATCTCTGCAAGATACCATCGGAAGACCTGTCACCATATTTTCTTTACATAGTTGTTGCAATGAGCGATAATTTAAGTGACCAAATCGCTCATGCCAAAGTTTGCTCAAGTTATCACTGTGAGCAACAAAAACTGAAGGGAAAGGTGATGACCCAAAGTTGTTAAACTTATACAACCTGGTAATATCATCAACAATTCTGGTAGCTAGGACCTGTTGAGGATCTTTAAAATCCTTGATTACAACTTGGTGAGGTGTAAAGCTCATAGTTTTACCTTCACCAGAATGAGTGATCTGATAGACTGATAACAAATTGTAGAAAATTCTTGGAACACATAGTACATCACTAAAATGACCATTATCTACTGGAACTGTTCCAGCTCCTACAACACTTAGAGATCTATCATCACCAACAAATATTTGTTTGGTGTTACATTCATGCATAGTAGAAAAGATGGCTTGATCCTTAGCCATATGATAAGATGCTTCAGAATCAATGAGCCATTCATTTGAAGTAGAAGAAGAAGATGCATTATAAGAATAACCAGAAGCACAAAGTGCATGTCCATGAGAGGTAGACTCTGAAGACGAATCTAGGCTGATGTGGTGCTTTTTCATTGCTGCTTCCAAGGCTGCCATCTTCTTGAAACACTTAGATTCATCATGATTATCTTTCCCGCAATAGTTGCAATGATGCTCAGTCTTCTTGCCTTTTGGCTTGGATCCTTTTTCATTTTTTAAAGAAGGAGCTGACTGAGAGGGTTTGGGACCCTTGTTTGACTTATTATTGCGAAAATTTTGTTTCTTGGGAGGCTTGGACTTTTCTTTCTGTTGGGACAATAAGGCTTTTCCAGATGTATCTGCATTGTTGATTATTCCAAGATGAATGAGTTTATCTTGTTCTCTAATCAGGGAATCACAAAAGGATTCAAGACTAGGCTCTTGATAGCTAGCTGCATTCAAGGATGCTTTCATGGAGTAAAATGTAGATACAAAAACAGAATATGCAGGTCCAAGTTTGGAAAGAATATGATAAATGCACTGTTTGTCTTCCCTCTCAATCTTACATTCCGCACATAAGAGTTTAAGAGTTTTGTACTTAGATAAATAATCTTGAATGCATGAAAAGTCACTTGGATTTAAAGAAATCAACTCATTTTCGAGTTGATGACCTCGAATTTCATTGTGTTTACCAAACACAGTTTCCAACTTGTCCCAAGCAGCATTAGGTTCATCAATTCCAGATATGTGGAATCACAAATCAGTAGAGATTGACATCCCAATCAATCCACGAGCTTCATCACATCTATTTGCCCATTTTATTTTCTTATCATCATCAGTGGGTTCTTTTTCTTTCCCTGTTGTAATTCTGAAAAGTCCCCTACTTCGTAGAACATCCTCCATACGAGATTTCCATGAGAAATAATTGGAACTATTAAGTAGAATATCACAAGGGGCGGCCATATTTGTAAATTAATGGCTGTAAAAGTAGAAACCAATAGTCTGGATGTGAAGAGCTCGAAAAAATAGGCGGTTTCAAAAAAACGACACTGAAAACTGACTCTGTATGATGAAGTTATGCTTGAACAAAGAAACTGTTGAAGATGTCCCCAATAGTGACGTGGCACCTAGAGAATGTCCAGCAAAAAAAAAAAGAACCCCCCTCTTCCCAAGATGAACCTTTTGACAATCACGTTACAAGAAAGTTGCTTTAAGTGAACCACTTTTGTAAAATAAGTGATTTCACTTTTACAATGATATTACTTTTAAATAGTGCAACAATAAAAAAAACTTAAGTGACTCACTTGTATTTTTATTTTTTATTATTTAAGTGAGATGCACTTTTACAATAAAGTAACTTGAAATTAGAAATTGCATGCACTTTTTCTTTTAAAAGAAACTTCCTAAGACTTGAACTCAAGACCTATTAAGGAATAAAGCAACTTTGAACCAAGTGAGCTAGATTAAAAGGTATGTAAAATATGGGAATGAGGAAGGGTTTTTTTTTTTTTTTTTTTATCTTCTTGCTCGGTTTGCGTGCTTGCCCTTTTTCTTGCAAAACAAACCACAAAACGAAACAAAAAAACTTTTTCAAACTTGTGGAGTTAGATCTTGTTAGCTTGCCCGAAAAGTCTACGTTTTCTCTCTGTTTCTGATTTGCCGAGATCGCGCAAAGTGCACGGCAAAGAGCATACACAGCCGAGAAAAACCCTTTCCCTTTCTGTTTCTGATTTGCCGAGATCGCTCAAGGTGCACGGAAAAGAGCATACGTAGACGGGAAAGCAACAATCCGAACAAAAAAAAATCTAACCGTAAAAAAGGATGAAATATGAGATTTTTTCTTTGCAAAAAACGAAATAAAAAAATGCGTCACTGTAACATTATACCTTTAGATCTGATGAAAAACGCGTTTCTGGAGCAACCGAGAACCGTATTCAATCAAACGAAAACTATTTCCCAATGGAAACGACGCTTTGGACGCAATGGAACACCTCCCACAGCCCAAAAATGCACAGAATTACCAGAACTAGAAACCCTTTCGAGTTTCGGCAACAACAGTTCAAGATCTAGATCATAACCGGAAGCGGCACTTCATAAAAGCTCTGATACCATGTTCGGGTACACAGGGTACTACCAATGGACCAAACACCAAGAGCAACCACTTCACACAAACAGATCATAGATCAACACACCGATGTTTTGACGTGGTTTAAACCCTCTTGAGGGAAACACTCCACGGCCCCGGCCAAATAGCTTCTACGGGACAATTTATTATGCAAAGAAAGAAAGTTACAAATGAGCTTCTCATAATCGATCAACTAAACAATGACCCTCCATGCTCTTTAAATAGAGATCATGGACCAATCGGGTGTTAAGCCATGGATCAAGGTTAGGTTTGATCTAAGAGAAGTTGAGCCGTCGGATCACTCTATGTCAGAAACATATCGTGACCGTCGGATTAAGTATTTACAAATGCATACTAAAGAAACACACTATCCCTAACGGATATATTACACAAGTTGATCTTAACTAACTCCTAAGTGTCTAAATATCCTAACATTCCTGGTATGCATAAATGCTAGTGGTGAGGGCATTTAGGGAGTGCTCATGGAGGAAGGAAAAGTGGTGGAATATGAGTCCAGGAAGTTAAACATTCACAAGCGAAAGTAATCAAATCATGACAACTTGGATCTCTTAGTAACAATAGATGCCCATGTCCTAAAGGCATGGAAATATTATTTGATTGATAGAAAGTTTGAACTATGAATAGATCATGCGATCGTGAGATACTTGTAGACTCACCCACCATTGACTCCTAGGTAGTGGTGATGGGTGAATTTTTTGGCCAACTATGATTACAAGTTATTTCACATAAAAGGGGAAGAGAATCAAGTGGCAAACTCCTTGAGTTGAAGATGCCCTATATTTGCAATCTCCCAAGCTTAATCAAATTTAAGGACAATGATATGAGGTGATCCAATGATGAAAAATGTTACCAAGAGGTGTTTGAAGCTCTATTAAGAAATGAGAGTTGGATGGAGAAGAAAGTCAACATATCCTTATATACCATGTTTGGGTCCTCAAGCCACAACATAGGCCATGCATAGGAAATATTTGGCATGTGAGTGAGATATGGTGTCACATTTGAGGTTTAGTACACCAAGGATGGTTCTCACAACCCATGTCATGTTTGAGGGTGAAGGTTGTTAGAATAGTAATCAATACTTACTACCATATTCCATAACCATAGTCAAATTTTATTGCTCATGTGCTTCATTACACCATAGTTTGGACTAGGTGACTTTAGTTGGTCAAATACCCATATTTGAGAGTGTTCACACCCACTTCCAAGCAAACTAGTTCACCAAACCTCTTGTTTTGTCCACAAGTGCGCCCTCATTAAATGTTGGAGTGCTATCTCTCCTTGATTTGGTGAATTACTGTTGACTAGGAGCGCTAGGGTGGATTTTGCCCAATTTTGGCTAGATTTGGAGCATTTATTGCTCCCTTGGTCCTCCAAAACACCTCTATTTGCTCACCCATGCCTACCTTGGCCTCATTTATGACCCAACATCTTTATCCACCTTCACACTTGAATTTGTGACTGGTTGGGATGATTAGGACTGAGTTGGACCCACCTAGGGGGGATTGAGGCCAATTTAGCAATTTTGACTTGTACACTCATCTTGAGCTATCTAATGCTCTCGAATTTCTCATGCATGTAATAAAAAACTATTCTTAACATTTTCACATGTTAGACAGTTAGATAATTCAAATATTAAGTTCACATTGTGTGTAAAATTGTCTCCTTTTTCAAGCTTTTTCACTGGTTTTGCAAATAATTCAATTTTGTTAGGTTCTCCATAGCTCCTAGATCTTACTGTGATCAAAATAATCACATGGTATCAGATCCATTGTGGAGTTAGTGATTTGTATATCAATATTGAGCATTCAACTGCATTCTAGAGAGGATTTCCAGATAAAAATTGAGTGTTTTTTGCAGGTGTTTCAGTAGTTTTCTCACCATTAACGCAGCAGTAATGAAAGAAAACCAAATGTTGCTCACACCCTTCAATTTCTTCGATTGGAAGGCTGAAATGGTTATCAAACTGAGATCTAAGGGTCTCTATAGAGTAACCATGGGCACAGAAGTGGAGCCAAACTCTGCTATTGAGAAAGCAAAGTACTACAATCGACTTGATGAAGCTTATGGATTGTTGTGCCTAAGCATTTTGAGGGAACTCTTGTTTCATACAGACAGTTTGACAACCCCAAATGAAGTATGGGTGAAGCTAGAATCACTCTTTGGGAAAACTGATGAACTGAGAGGCCACCAGCTTGAAAACGAGCTCATTAGCTTGAGCCCAGCGCATTTTGAAACCATCCAAGAGTTCTTCACTGAGTTTAAGTCACTAGTGCTTCAACTGCAACAATGTGGAATTGTTAAGAAGGAAGAACAACTGATTATGTCCATCCTTTCAAAGCTAGGCCCAGAGTTTTCGTTATTTGTTATCACATTTCACTCAGCCAAGATGACCCTTCGAAATTGGCAAATGCCATCACGAGCTACCTTCATGGAGTGTCTCACTCAGGAGCAGGACAAACTAGTTCAGAGGCACCATAAAATCAAAGGACCAAGCACTGGAAATGGGTGTTTCAAATGCCAACAAAGGAAAGCAGAAAGCCAAGAATTCGAGGCATCCAGAGAAGAGGAAGTTTGACAAGACCAAGTTTGCAGATGGAGGTTCGAATTTGTCAAAGGAGAAGGACAAGAAGGGAAAGGAAAAGAACAAATGCACCTATTGTCATAAGGGATGGCATCCAGAGAGCTCATGCATGAAGAAAACCATTGACTCAATGGCGCAGCTGCTGGAGAAGAACAACATCCCAGTCCCTGAGGGTGCAAGGAAGAAAGAGAGCACCTCAAATCCTGACAATAAGGAGAAATGTCATGCTTTGGTAGCAGGTATTTCGAATCCCTCATCCTTTATCATTGATTCAGGAGCTTCCAGACATATGGTTTCATCCAGAGAGCTCTTCTCTTATATGCATTCGAATGGTGTCCCAACAGTTCGAATGGGAGATGATTCAAAAATCCAGACCAAGGGGATTGGTAGGATTGACATGGAGCATGGCTATTTCAGTGATGTGCTCTATGTACCTTCATTGGCTGCAAATTTTCTATTAGTTTATCAAATGACCCATACATGAGAAGCCAAGAGAGTAACATTTACTCCAGATTTGGTAGAAATCTCAGAAATTTCTTCAAATCAAGTTGTGGCAGTGGGGTATGCTGATCATGAAGAGAGAATGTACAAATTCTCCAATTTCATTCCAAATTCTAGTGACCATGCTCTTGTCTCTCATGCCAATGAGACCTCCAAGTTGTGGCATGAAAGATTTGGCCACATGAACTACAAATATCTCCAGACATTGCACAAGGATGAGATGGTGGAAGGGCTTCCAGAAATCAAATCTTCAAATGGTGCATGCATTGGTTGTGTAGTTGGAAAGCATCCTGAGCGCAGCTATGAGAAGGGAATGGCAAGGAGAGCCACTCAACCACTTGGATTGGTACATTCAGACCTCATTGGTCCTCTTTCCACTCCATCATATTGTGGATCAAGGTATGTACTCACATTCATAGATGACTACTCTCGATTCTGCTGGGTTTACTTCCTTAAATTGAAATCAAAAGTGTTTGAGAAATTGAATATTTGGAAGGCCTTAGTGGAGAATCATAGTGGTCATAAGATAAAGATCCTTAGGACTGATAATGGAAAGGAGTATGTGAACAATAACATTCAACATCTTTGTGAGGAATGTGGCATCCAAATGCAACATTCAATCCCCTACACACCTCAGCAAAATGGTGTGGCAGAGAGGAAAAATAGATCTCTCAAAGAGATGGCCACTTGCATGATTGAATCTAGAGATCTAAGCCCTAAGCTATGGGATGAAGCCATCAATTGTGCTGCTCATATTCAGAACAAAGCCTTTCACAAATCAGTCAAAGGAAAAACCCCCTATGAGGCATGGTTTGGCCAAAAATCAAATGTGTCAAATTTCAGAATTTTTGGGTCTAGAGCATGGGCTCGAATTCCATCAGAAAAGAGGAAGGCTTTGGAGCCACAAAGTAGAGAATGTATCATGGTTGGATATGGTGAAGAGACAAAGGGATACAATCTATTTGACACATCCACACTCAAAACTTTCATTGAGAGAAGTGTGCAATTCGAAGAAGAACCAATTCCTGATTTTGAGCTTGCACCAGGGGAAAGCTCTTCTCCTCCACACCTTAATGAAATTAGTGATGATTCCAGTTCTGATTTTTCTGATATTTCTGAAGATGACATGGATGAAGATGAAATTGCTATACATGAGTCACCATCAAGGCCCAAGTGGGCTGAAAAAATCATACAAGCTGCAGGTGAATTGGCAGGCAATCCTCAAGAGCCTAGGAAGACTAGATCTCAGACAATCAATGCTTCCTTTGCAAATGAAAGTGAACATGCTGATCACTGTTATATGATGATTGGATCTGATCCAACATCATATCAAGAATCTCATCATTATCCAAGGTGGAGAACAGCAATGCAAGAAGAATTCCAATCTCTTCAAGAGAACAAAACATGGGATTTGGTGCCTCTTCCTCCCAAGAGGAAACTTGTGCAATGTAAGTGGATTTTTCGAACCAAACCTATTGCATATGGTTCTGATATGAAGTATAAGGCTAGGTTAGTGTCTAAGGGATACTCACAAATCCATGGTGTGGATTATACAGAGACCTTTGCACCGGTTGCAAAGATGGACTCAATTAGACTAGCTCTAGCCATGGCAGCTAGTAAGGGTTGGGAAGTTCACCATATGGATGTTAAAAGTGAATTCTTACATGGTGAGCCACAGGAAGAGATCTATATGCAGCAAAATGAAGGATTCCAAGAGGATCTCACACTTGTTTTCAGGTTGAAGAAGTCACTCTATGGAATCAAGCAAGCCCCCAGGGCTTGGTATGCCAAAATGGATGCTTTTTTGCTCTCAATTGGTTTATGTCGATGCAAGTCTGATCCAAATGTTTATTTTCAGCAATGTGATGATAATTTGTAGGTAATTTCACTGTATGTTGATGATCTTTTAATTACAGGGAGCCGCAACAAACAAATTGGCTCAATCAAAGCTTCTTTGCACAGTGAATTTCCCATGAGCGACCTAGGATTGCTAAGGCAATTTTTGGGTTTGGAAATTGAGAAATCTGAGAGAGGTATATTGAAGAGTCAACCTAAGTATGCTTCAGACCTGTTATTGAAGTTCACAATGGCTGAATGTAAGGCAGCCAAGTGCACATTCCTTTCATGCATAAAACTAGGTGAATTTGAAGACTCTCCATTGGTGGATTGCACACTCTACAGGCAGCTAGTTGGAAGCTTGTTGTACCTTACACATACAAGACCTGATTTGTCTTATGCTGTAGCAAGATACATGCAGATGCCATATGAGATCCATTGGAAGGTAGCCAAAAGGATCCTTCAATATGTCCAAGGAACAAATAGATTTGGGGTACAATATGCAGCTGGTTATTCACTACAACTAGCTGGATTTTCTGATTCCGATTGGGCTGGAGATCCCATTGATAGAAAGTCCACTTCAGGTTTTGTTTTCATGTTTGCTGAAGGTCCCATTTTCTGGTCAAGTAGGAAACAACATACTATTTCACTTTAATCAGTAGAGGCCGAGTACAGGGCACCAGTGAACGCAGCCACACAGTGTGTTTGGTTGCAAGGCATTCTTCGGGAGTTTGGTGTTGCTATTGATTCTCCAACCAACATTTGGGTGGATAAGAAAAGTGACATAAATATATATACTAATATAGTACAGAGGCAAAGAACAAAGCACATTGAAATCCATATGCACTACATTCGGGGCTTCGTGCATGACAGGGTGATTTCCTTGCAGTATTGCCAATCCACCGAGCAAACTGCAGATATTTTCACCAAGTGCTTTACTGAGAAGACCTTCACTCACTTGAGAGCTTTTCTTAGGGTGAGTGATGGATGGTGATTGATGCAATTTTATTGCAAGTTCAGCCCCATTTCCATTTTAGAGGGAAGTTTTTATCCCATGTGGTTTTACTTCTTGTCCTCGGTTTATATGGACAAATAAAAATTCTGTTTGTAATGAGGTGGCTTGAGCCTTTGTTGCCAAGGGCTCCCACTTATTTTCATGAGTTGTACTAAGTTTTGGTTAAGGAGGGGTTTTAGAACAGTAATCCATACTTAGTACCATAGTCCATAACCATAGTCAAATTTTATTGCTCATGTGCTTCATTACACCAAAGTTTGGACTAGGTGACTTTAGTTGGTCAAATACCCACATTTGAGAGTGTTCACACCCACTTCCAAGCAGACTAGTTCACCCAACCTCCTGTTTTGTCCACAATTGTGCCCTCATTAAATGCTGGAGTGCGCTCTCTCCTTGATTTGGGGAATTACTGTTGACTAGGAGCGCTGGGGTGGATTTTGCCCAATTTTGGCTAGATTTGGAGCATTTATTGCTCCCTTGGTCCTCCCAAACACCTCTATTTACTCACCCACGCCTGCCTTGGCCTTATTTATGACCCATCATGATTCATCCACTTTCACACTTGAATGCGTGACTGTTTGGGATGATTAGGACTGAGTTGGACCCACCTAGGGGGGATTGAGGCCAATTTGGCAATTTTGACTTGTACACTCATCTTGAGCTATCTAATGCTCTCGAATTTCTCATGGATGTAATAAAAACCTATTCTTAACATTTTCACATCTTAGACAGTCAGATAATGCAAAGATTAAGTTCACATTGTGTGTAAAATTGTTTCCTTGTTCGAGCTTTTTCACTAGTTTTGCAAATAATTCGATTTTGTGAGGTTCTCCATAGCTCCTAGATCTTACTGTGATCAAAATAATCACAAAGGTACATAGTTTTAGTCCATAACATGTGACTTTCGAGTTCTACATAAGCCATCCATTAGTCCCTAGCCCATATTTTCCCTATGACATAGATATGGTGGCCATTTTGAGGCTTGTCACATCATGGATGCTTCTTGGTCACTAATCCATGGTTTGATACCAAAACCCATGTTGTTGGGATAGAAAATTTGTCTATGGGGATCATATTCTTTGCATAGAAACTCACATCATTGCATAATGCCTATGCAGGTAATCCTTAGCCTACATTTGATATATGGAAACCACGTTGAGGAGGGGCAATATTTTTGGTATCTTTCTTTTTATAGGAGCCGATTTAGTGCTCATGCTTTGTATTACTATTGACAACATTGTACTTAGTAGTCCATTGACCCACTTTTGTAGAAATTTGTTGGACATTAATAAAATTATCTTATTTTATCTCGTTGTTGCTCTAGTGGCCTTGTAGAAGCATCCTTAGGCTATTCTGTCTTCATGACTGAGTTATATTTGATTTTAGATCTGTATTACTATTGACACCATCGTACTTAGTAGTATCTTGACCTACTTTTGTAGAAATTTGTTGGACATTAATAAAATCACATTGTTTTATCTTGTTGTTACTCTAGTGCCCTTGTAGAGGCATCCTTAGCCTAGTCTATCTCCATGACTAAGTTATCTTTGATTTTATTCCCGATTTCTTAGCATTTAAAGCAAACCTTGGTTGTAATATACACTCTGTCACCAATCTTAATTTGTAGGAATCCTTTAAGGCATATCATCTCCTTAACGTCTTTTGATAGACCAACTTGCATGTATAGGTGCTTATTTGGATATACAAAAATACCTTGTTGGGACTACAAACATACTAGTACACAGATTGGGTTTGCCCCTTAATGAAAAACCAAAATAGTTTAGATAAATTGGGGAATTAAGCCAAATCAAGGAATGTATGTGGGAACTATGTATTCAATGGTTGAGGATGATGTAGCTTTGCCAAATTTACCCCTTATTCAGTGGAAGCCATGTGTACAATGGTTAAAGATGATGTAGCTTTGTAAACCACTATCCCTCTAGCAATGACATGGTCACCATGCTTTCATTTTCTAGTCAAAACTCAAGGCTTTACCCAACAAATAAGTCAATCAATGTATATAAATTTTGTGTAGAGGTATCAATTATAACATTAGCCTTTCAGATGTTATGTTAATGTAGACTTTTTTTGAATGACTTGTTTTCTTAAACACCTTGATTCTCTTCTTCACTTACAGAACACAATGTGAGAGAGAGGTTGGCCCCGAGCTACTAGAATAGGTCTGAGATTCTTGTCTTAGAGATAATAATGGGGTGTGACTAACCAATAAATGCCCACGTTCATGAATCAAGATTAGAGAATGAAATCTTAGGATTAAGAATGCCAAATTTAGAAAACTAAATCCACAACATCATCTCTTATTCCCAATCAATTCACAAAGCTATTGACTAGTTTTGGTTTGGTATAGTTAATCCCTTCTCTCATTGTTATCCATTTTAAAGCTTATGGGCCATAGAGTAAATTTCCATAGGTGGAAATGTTTTGTCTTATTTTTGTGTTTTTTGGTTACAAATCGACAATCATACAAATAAGCAACATTTTCTTAGGTTATTTTTGTTGTTAAACAATTCCCTCTTTTGCGTCTGTTTATGACATATTTAGTTTGGTTTGTGCATTCTGTCTTATTTTCTAATATTTATCTTTATAAATCATACAAGTATACTATCTTTTCCTCTTTGAAATAAATCTTCATTTCTATATATCTATTTTGGTATTCTTGTTTTTCTTCATCAAAAATATCCTCTGGTTGTTGGAATTGAAAATGCTAGAAACTAAACTACCTATGTCAACCATGTTTTTTATGAAGAGTCAACCAACAAATGTAGAAATCTAGATACTAAAATGGAGAGGTGGGTGGGGTTTGAGGAATAAGAGGAGTGACAGGGAATGAAAAGTAAAAACTGCAAATTTTTACACCATTTCTATCCATGAATATGGTGAACTATTCACAATTTTGAGCTTTTAATCCCCCCATACACTGGAAAAAAAATAGTTCTATTAACCAACAAAATAAATCTTTCTAATATTTGTCATTTTCATTTTTTGATAATTGGCGCTTAAATACATCCTCATCTATAAATATTTGTATTTTCATTTTTTGATAATTGGTGCTAGAAAACATCCTCATTTATAAAGATAATTTGGATGCAAATCTATTGGAGCCTTTGCACCCGAGGATAAGAGGTCCACGAAATATACAGGTACAGAGTATGCCCCAATAGTACGTAGCTGTGACAAGTCACAAAAACAGAGATGAAAACAAATTCCATAGAGAAACCCTTAACAGCATAAAAATAATTGAAATTTTGACTGGTATGGGTAGCTCACGAGCAATATCAACTAGATAGCAGGCCTATGGAGGGTTTTTTCAACCTAAATTTCTGGTGGATTCAAAATATTGATTCAGATCTTGGCTCAAAAGAGTGACAATCTTGTGAGATTCTGAGAACCTCATTACCGGATTTGCCAAACATGGCAAAAGATGACAACACCTGATGTTATGTGGAGAATATGAAGGAGCACGATGCCCCTATGGAAGAGATGTGCCTGGAGAAGCTCAATCAACCTATCCAGATTCCACAGGTTGTTTTTATTCACACCCCACTGATTTTCATGTTATGCTTTTGTTATGTTTGATAGGAGATTTTAATATCCCTTATCCAGGTTTTGCCATAAAAACATTATCTAACCATTCCTCTCTATAAATGAACATCTAGTTTTCCTTATACTTCTGAGGGCCATCGCTATTGGATTATATATACATTTACCCCACTGTTGAGCTAGGTTCTCCAATATCAACACATACTTCATATCGTTCTTATGAGAATGGAATTCTTCTTTTCCCTACGCATTTTTAGAATGTGAAGTCCATTTATTTTCTAAGATAACAGAAATAGGTTTGGAGGCAACATGTCTTTAACACCAGTAGGTTTCTTATAGAATAGGTTTTGCCTCCTTGAAAAGGTTGTGCATTCCATGCCCTTATAAGGTTTCCTAATGCTCAAACACTTTTGTAGCTAACACATAGAGAAAGAGACAATGCACAATTTGTTTTAAAAAAAGGGACTTAATGGCCTTGACAATTATGTGGTTTCGACATAAATTTTAATTTGCAATCTTACAATTTCTCTTTAGACCTACAGAGAATCCCACCCCTTTAAGTCATAAATATTGTTCTTCAATGCCCATTTGATCCATAGAGGGTCAACTATCACATATTGCTTGGATTTATTGTATTTTTGAGTTTGTATCTTGACTATTCATAGAGTCCTATATGGAAAATGGGATCGAGCTTATGCGTTATCCTCGATTTATAATAATGAGTTCTTTATTAGATATATATTTTCTTAGAGAATAACTGATATGGTATTTTGTGGCGATCAAGTTGGCCTTTTAGTAGGGTGCATCTCTAACCTATGGGAATGAATGTGCTCTTTCCTTCTTTCTATGTGCTTATACATTGTTTGTAGTGAGGGCTTACATATTTCTTAGTGCATTGATACTTTTTTTCTACACTCAGCTTGTCCATTTAAGCATGGAAAAATGCATTTAACAGTTTGTTGTTCTTCTTTTTCAACCTCTCATGTTGTCCTTTTAATCCCATCATCATTTTGAGTTTCTTGATAGTGCAAGCTCTGATGGCTATTTATTCATTTGGAGCATCATAGAAACATCCGGAGAAGAGGATGACCAAATAATCAGAGGGAAAATCTCTTTTTCAATCCAAGTCCTTGGCGAATGGGAGTTGGTTCATCCCCCCGTTTGCTGGCTTAATCATGTTCTAATTACAGTATTTGTCTAATAAATTCCATTTCTAACAACTGATTTGTAACCTATCATAGCTTTGGCTAACAACTATACTTATGTCTATGCAGGACTTAGTTGTTGGCATTGACAAATATTTGTTAACCTTAACTTTAGAGGAATTATTTGTTGGGTTTATTGGTACAAAAAAGTATGTGTTGTCTGATTAATTGATCTACATCTTCTTGCATTATGGGTTAGTACACCAACCTCTGTAAGTTGAGCACTGTTTTCCCAACATCAAAGTGTCCTGTAACTTTGGATTTCTAAGACTTTCTTATAAGTTGTGTTCTCGACCACCTTTAGGCACACCGAGCTTATCCAACTTGTGTGGAACAACCCATCTTGGAGTTGTTAGTTGGGCTTGCTTTCACCTTGTTCTTTGTGAAATTAGCCTTGTTGAAATATCTCTGTGGAATTCAATTTGATTTTAGCAAGTGATTTGGCGCTTGAGTATGGGTTCAGAATCTTCATATAATCCCATCCTCTCCCAATGTTTCTCTGGGGAGAATGCATATGAAGCAATTGATTGTATGGAAGCCTTTGACCCAATAAAAAAATTAGTCCATAGAAATATCTGGAGTTTTTCTTTACCATTTGATGGGAATTAACATAAATCTATAGATTTTTTGTGGATCTCAACGTGTTTGAGTGTACCATTGAATCTTTCATCCAACCATGCACCCTCAAACTCTTTGAATATTTAGTCCATAGAAAATTCCTAATAGTAAAGCTAGATACATACCTTCCAGCTTCAGGGGGTACCCAATCCCATAATAAGTAATTGAGGTCCAAATAGGTGAATTAAACAATGAGTGTGGAATCTTCATAAGAAATCTTGGAAGAGCGTACACTCGTGTTGGGCAGAAGTAAAGGTCCCTTTGTCTGAAGAACACTAGAAGTCGTCTAATTTTCATTACTAGCTATGGAAAACCAGAGAAGATCATGATCATGATTGAGAAGAATAGATCAATAAGATAATTATGCCCATGCTCCAGGTTAACTTGCATGTGTGTCCAGACTCCATAAGAACAATGCCATTGCAAATAAATGCAACTACTGCAATCTTCCACAAAGGATTGAGGCATGCCTGAGTTAGTTAGAAGTAATACTTCTCCAACAATCACTTAGATAATCAGGAAGAGTTAAAATACGTGTGCTTCCTTGAAGACACATACAAATGACTTTCTCTTCATAAGTAGCCACTCTCGATCAAAACATGCTTTGAACAACTCCCATTTTCTAAGTGAATATTTTTTGAAAGACGGGGCATCTTTGTGGTCATTGGACTTATCAAAAGGTTTAGAAAGTTCTTTTGTCAACTTCTGGCCAACATGAAACTATTTGATTTTCTGAGAAAACGGCTATGTTGAAATGTATCTATATGGATTTTCCTTGTCCTTCCAATACTATTCTTTATCCTTTCTAGAGGTAATATGCACCATGTGATCAAAATATGTGAGACAATTATTCTCATTCACATTGAAAAGTTACATAATGCAACAAATAGAAACAGCTAACGTAACAGAAAAACCTAATTTCTTACCCAATCATATTGCTTCATATTGAACTTTGTCACCCCAATATTATATGTATAAGATATTAACCATTTTAACTCCTTAACATCAATCCAACTTCCTGAAATGAGTGTACTTATGGTTTCAAAACATTCCTGCATCATACAGAAAAACTACAAAATTTGATCATCCTTGTCATCATAATTGTGATTATCCTCACATGCAGTTAGCATCTCAAACATTTCCAACATTTACATTAATACGTGGGAAGGCAGGGTGATGATTCTACCTGAACAGCTTCTTGATGCGTGAGAGACAATCTGAGTGCTGCACTTGCAGCAAGGAGTAGTGTCTGGAAGACCTTACGAAGTTCTTTCTTTTCTTCCACTGAAACAAAGTTAGAACTGCACAACATTATAAGTCAAAAGCAACAGCATAAATGCACCTGAGAAATTGCAGGAGAACTTGAGTGAAAAAAGACAACTGTAACACAGGATATTATCAAGCATTATAGCTGATCACCTGAAACCAACAATCAACACTTGCACAAAGAGATGAAAAGCTTGTTCCAATGCAGGATGCCAAGCCGAAGTCTCAATAATTGTTCTGCTAGCTATGAAAATGTCCCATTCCCGCTGTACATACCCTGCAAACACCTTCCACAGGAATTCTAGAGCCTTGGAAATACTAAACAATGATCCACCTATCCACTTGTGATTATTGTTGATTACTTCATAAGCCTTATATTTACCATCACATATTGCCACATTATTTCGATGCCCGTTAACAACCAACTCTCTAGATGTCTACTTAAACTTCTCAATTGTACTTTGAATTACTCTAACTGAATTTGAGAGAAGTACTGCATCTTGATTTTCAAGATGTATAAGAATCTTCATAGTTTCAGATACTGCATCCTCAATATAAATAACATCATCATTACATAAACCTGAAACCTCAGTGTCCTCATAACCCAAGCTATCATAACCCAAGTGAATTGCATAGATATGTAAAACTGCAGCAAGAGGAAATGTGGAACCCTGGTAAAAACAAATCAATTTAGACATCATTCATATTAATTTTAAATGTAACTGTTTCAACAAGTCAAAAAGTAGATAGCTTAGAAACTACTCGCTATCTCCAATGGAAATACATGGGGTGAATGAAGGTGCAATTAGAAGGGCAGGGTTGGCTTCTTGAGTGCTTCAGAGCTAAAAATGCTCCAAGCATTAGTACTATCTACTATAATTGATTGATGATGATTATTTAATAAAATGTTCAAAGGTGATTCTCTGCTATTTGATGCAAGGATGTGTTGTCGTGTGGACTTTGGAGCACTCCTGGTTGTTTGTTTTGTTTTCCTGTGAAGTTTTTAAAGAAGAGGTACGGGATGGTACTCAATGGATACTTAAATCCTGGAGGTGATTCCACCCACTGTTTCAATCATGACAAGAGCAGTGCAGTAGATTGCCATGGAAGCATGATGGATAGATGGATGGAAAAATTAATTAATTTACATGAGATGGCACAAGCAAGGACATAGTGACTGGATGGCCAATATTTATTCAAGGATTGGAGTAGGAAGATCTGGTCACTGGTTAGGACACAATGTACCATGAATCTTCTGGCAAAGGGTACATTCTGGCTGGGATTGTTACACAATTGTCCCAAAGGAGACTTCAAGGCACCAATTCAAAGAAAGAAATCGCCAGACATGCTAGGGTAAACTCATGGCAGTCAAGACGGATCCGATCTGTGCGATTTCCAGTGTTCTACTGATCTTTCACAAGCAGAGAGAGCAAACAACAGTGGATGGTGAAAGTCAAACCAACGACTAGGGCAATCACTGAATCAAGGCAAATGCAGAACCAATGACTAAGGGAACATCCACTCAGCTGAGGGAGTATTCACACTACAACTGCAAAACCCTAATTTTTTATGAAGCAATAGGATCTATCTAAGCTGCAGATTTTGCAGATTTACTGATCAAGCTGGCGGATTTACATGCATATCTAATTTTATGGCTTTAGATAAGAAAAGATAAGATAATTTTATTAATGTCCAACAAATAACCACAAAAGTAGGTCAATAGGACTAAAAGATACAACCAGTATGAACATAATGTGGGAGAGAGTAACTCCTAGATAATGCTAAAAGACAAGAAAAGAAAGCAAAAAAAAAAAGTGTTGCACATATAAGTCTCTAACTAAACTGAGCTAATCACTAGGGTTAACCAACACCAAAAGATATATAACAGTATCATAGCTACTTAGGACCTTCTAAGGAACAACGGAATGAAATATTTTCATAGCTACCACAATCAATCAGAGAAATCTGTGTTGTGTCGTATTCGCAAAAGAATTGGCACACCATGCCGGTGTAAATTTTTCTGAGTAAAGGAATCTCTATTTATATCTTGGAGATAAATATATATTTATTTCTGCAAAGTCATGGTTGAGTAATTGATGCTTAAATAAATTATTTTAATGTCTGTGACTCTGCATTTTTGGGACTTACATAAGCATCCTCTTAGTATTTTTCGTTAATATCAATCCTTGAAACTTGCTTAACCAAGTCCATCTTTGAATTGATTTCAGATATAAACATTCAGCAAAGTAATATAATAGACGCAGGTGATGTTAGTGCTTTTGAGATTAGGGTAGAGCAATAATACCTAGTAGAAATATTTCAATGTCTATTTTGTGACATTGATGATTATCCTTTCAGCATTTGATATTAATATTGGTCATTAGGACTTGGTCTGTTAGGTGTTACTGTATGTTGTTAATAAGAGTTTTTGGAAGTTGCTAAGAAGTTATATGTTTTTCAAGTGATCTATCAAGTGTTTTCTGTCACTTGGTCTTAGCTATTTAAGGCTTAAGCTCTTTTAGCCACTGAGTGGCATAGTTTATGACTGTATATTTTCTTTCATTCAATATAAATGATGATGTGTTTGTTAACATTTCAAATCAAGCTGTGTAGACCATCATGAAAGAAGCCCATTAACTTTGGTAAAGATTGGAAAAAATGTGCATGAGTTTCTTAAAAGGAAACCAAAGATGTGAGAAGATTGGAAGCCTTCACAGAAATGTATTCGATGGAGAAGTCAAGAAACAATCTTCAACTATGTATCACGGTGAGATGCATCTTCTTCAAGATTACAATGACCCATCTCTAAGGATGACGTACAAAATGTTTTGAAATTTTCTCATCAAATATTCTATATGACCTCTACAACCTTAATGAGAGAAGGCATGCCTACTCCAGCAATTTTTCTAGAGATAAAATTAAAATACATTTCTCATTCAAATAGATGGGAGAGGATTCCATCTTTATTTTTAAATATCAAGCTTGATACTTGATAGCAAACTTATAAGAACATGATGGTAACACTTTTCATCAAATTTCATGGAGATACTTATTTTACAACTTCAGGACAGTTAAAGCTAGGCATAGCAAAACATGCCTCATTGACTAATGCTCTGAGTTTCATGCCTTTTGGAGTTGAAAGTTCCACCATGCAGCTTGTTATTTGTCCATTTCAAAGAATCAAGTCTATTATGATTTCTTTTGGGGAAGGTACTTCTCAATATTTTCGCTGAAATTCTGAAATACAACATAAATGCTTCCATTCCACAAGCAAAACATTTGTCAATTTCAGACATCAATGCATTGGCAGTAACTGCAATAATTGGCTTGTGGTTTCTTGGATTTGTTGTTGTAATATATTTTATGGCATTTTTTAATCCATATACACTGTTCATCTGGACTTGGCTTAATGAAGTGTTTCCTGAATCTTGAGACCTAGAGAGAGGATTTGAGAACATATTGCACAGATCTTCATATGGCCCTTGTCATGTTTCCTCAAATTTTTTAATTTTCAAGTAGCATATGCTACTTGCAATCCATCCATTAGTGGCATGCAAATATCAAGAAGAATAAGGTCTTATTTTTCCTTCCTTATTGCCTCTAAAGCTTCAACGCCATTTGTGACCACCTTTGATGTGAACCCTAGGCACTTGAACATTGAAATTGCAACCATTGAAATTGAACATTCACTTTATTATCCTGGGCTAACAAGATTTTGGGACTTCTTCTTGTTCTATTATTTTCTAATGTACTTACAAAGTCATATTTTCTTGCTGTGATAGATGTGCATTCAGCGAAAGCCAAAATGGATTCATATGTCACTCTAGTTGACATGGGTGTAGTTGAACTGGACATTTCAAGTCTTTTGCTTGTCATATCAACTTGTGTGCCATCTGAAACTTTACATTCGACTGTAAATTGTCCTCCCATGAGTTCCACCAACTTCCATAAAATTGGAATTCTTGAGCTAAGGCCTTTTCTGTCAAAATCTTGCAATCTGGGCATGTAAAAGCAGTTTTCCATCTTAATCATCAGTTCTGGGCATATTTTCATATAGCCTCAGCCTTAAAAAACAAATGGTCAGTTCGTTGAAGGATTACTAAGCATGAAAAAGCACCCTTTGATCAACAATTCTAGGCACTTTCCTAAGCATTCTGTGGCATGTGCCTTATAACAACAATAAAAACCCTTAAATTAGTCTAAATGCAAATTATGGGCAGTTTGCAGCAGCTCTAAGGTGGCCTTTATATGTTTAAAGGAGGAGAATAAATGAGATCAGTCCACCTTGGAGCTGATTTGGTGCATGTTACCATGTATGTTTAAAGGAGGAGATCAACTGAGATCAGTCCACCTTACCCATTTTCTGTGGGTGTCCAAGTTAATTTTTTTTTAGCAGGGGGTGATGTGTTCTGATTGGTTTCATGAGGCATTTTTTTTAGTCTGGTTACCAAACAAAACTAAAGGGATGAAAGATACAAGCAACAAATTATCTCTACTTCCTAGCTCCATTGATGGGGTGCAGAGATGACCATTTATTTGATTGCTTTTCCAAGTATCCGTGTTTTGTTGTCTTGACTGTTGATCCATGTTTTGAGTAAATAAAGGTTAGATCTCATGTATTGCTCAGGAAGATCTGATATTCTCTATTGATCAATTCATAAATATCCCAGAATAAAGAAAATATACCTTTATGTTCATATTTGTTGCTACAAAATATTTTCAAAGGGGCAGATTTTATTATGGAAATGATTTGGTTCCTTGGAGCAGTGATTCTTTTTATAAATCAGTAGACTTTGCATATCCCTTGTAGAAAGTTGTGATGCTGATCAATAGGGTTGTTCTGAATACTATTTCTGGCAGTGATTTATGGGTAGAGCAACAGTTTTGGGGGTTTGTCATGATCTGCAGCTTAATCAGATAAGATGAAAACTAATCTTCAATCCTATTATCCAAATCAAAGTTAAAGTCAACAATGCATCAAGTTGGTTGCACCATTTGATCAGTGGAGACAACCAAAGAAAGGGATAGCAAGATGCATTTTGTATGTTTATGATGGGACAATGCTCAAGAATATACCTTGTTAAGACCACATCAATAGTGTGAAAGATATTAGAATATTATGAATCAGATATCTAACGAGAGTGACTATTATCTTCAAGGAAAAGGATTTCGAGTAATTGTTTGGAGTCCCTGTGATGGCAGAATTGATTTATGGTAGGGGTTTGCATCTTGATGAAAATTTGGATGTTGTTAAGACCACATCAATAGTGTGAAAGATATTAGAAGATTATGAATCAGATAGCTAACGAGAGTGACTATTATCTTCAAGGAAAAGGATTTCGAGTAATTGTTTGGAGTACTTATGATGGCAGAGTTGATTTATGGTAGGGGTTTGCATCTTGATGAAAATTTGGATGGTGCCCTAACGTATGAGCTCACTTTGGCTAGTAGCTATGGGATGTCCCTGGCATATTGAAGTACCTAGATGTCTAGTGTCCTAGCCCTCTTAAAGGAGGTAAGACCCATATTCTCAGCAACTCAAGACCTGTCCAGGGTCATCTATAATAGTCTTCTGGTTTTCCCAATCAGATATATATGTCCATATGTTATGCAAACTATAATATGACATTTGCTTATTTCAGTATGACATTTTTCCAAGGATGCTACATCATGTGGATAAGATCTTGTGAGGCAAATAGTTGAACTCTTATATTTTATAGTTGTGGTTGGTTCAGATTCCCTGGAGTTTGCATTTATCCAAAAGTAGAAGCCATAAGAGGCTTGTTAAGCTGGTTAAACCTTTCTTGAAATAGTACTGGATGACTGTTTCTCGAGTATAGGATTGGGACTCCACTGTTAGGCAAAGAACTGATCAGAAATGTGCAGTTCTTGAAAGCATGAAGTTCTATAAGAATTAAAGCATACGAGTTCACGATTCAGAAGAGAGTCTGGTGCCTTGAATGAACAAAGCGAAAGTCACCTATTTGGAATCGAATCTCAAAAGAGTGGCACCCAGAAACTTCAGGGCCATTGGTGGACAATGCCATGGAGTTGTAGGTCCGCTGCAAGCAACAAAATAACACAATGAACAATGAACCTTATCAATTCAACTTCTGGGCACTTTTTAGGCATGAAAATACAGTTAGTGGCTTCCCAGGCACATTCTACAACATCATTTTTAGTTTTGGGATAATTATGTGCATAAAAACAATGACGGAGGGCATTGTTTTTAAGACTAGAGCCGTGATTCCCCTTCGACCATATGGAGCAACATGGAGTTGCTAAATCGTGGAACATATGTCGTGTCTTGGCATAGATATGGGTCATGTTAATCTAAGGTATTTCCTAGCATGTGGTTCGTGAGGGACGTGTGCTATTGTGACCTGAACGAGAGTGGGATCAATCCTTTACAACAAAATAACCCATATGCTTTGCAATGTCACCACCTAGCTCTAAAGAAACACAATATCTTGCAAAAGATACAACAACACTGACATATTAAAATCAGTTACGATAGCCCCCATTTTGCATGGATGTCCACATGTGAAATTTTTCACACCTTTAATAGGTGGTTGTGGATTGATAGGGTTGATGCTATGGTTTTTCTTCATGTAGCACATTAGTGGTTGATACTTGCCTTTTTGTTGATGAATCTTCATTCTAGTAGCTATGGAATGTATCTTCTCAAGATGTTTTTGTACTCTCATGTGGTTTATTATGGATGTATTCATAAGGGTTTGATGATGATTTTCATCCACATATGTCACATGGATCATTTTCTTGAGGAGCACCCTAATGTTTTGATATTCACATGGCATCTAAATCCCATATGGTGTCCTTTCCCATAGAGTGTTTGGCATGTTTGAGTGATAGTTGGAAGGTCTTCCATGGGAGTGCTCTAGTTCATTTAACTTTGATTTGCTTATGTGGATGATATAGTGGCCTTTGGAGGCCTCTCCTTGTGGAGCATTCTTGATCACGTTGTATTCTTTATGCTCATGGATGTTTTATAGTGCATACTCCTTAGAGTGCTCTGCTACTTGCATGATTGATGACATATGGAACTAGTGTTTTTGTATAATGACGTGGATGCATTATGGTGTCTTTCATGGAAGTGACCCCCCCACCCCACAATTCTACCATGTGTATTATAGTATGACTCACATTTTAGGTGAAGTTTCCGAACTTATAAGGTGTCCACATGGTGATTAAATGTAACCTTCTCTGAGGAATTTGGAGGGAAGAAGAATGAAATAATTCCTTAAATGTTTGTTGTGTCTTTGTTGTATAAAAAATGTGAAATTATGGTCACTATTGGGTTATTATACAACCATACTAGGCTATTACCATTGCATTTTGAGGAAAAAGTTCCAATAGTGATGGAGGCATTTATGGGTCAACCTAAGAAACTGTCAAACTTAGAAAAATGTAAATGGATTTTGGAATGAAATAATTTCTCTTGTAGCAAGGAATTTTAAACAATAAATGACAAGAAGAGTGAATGCTCAACCTCTTAACAATAATAGAATTTGGATGTTATGATTCAAGCAAAAAACTAGGAGGAAAGAAATCAGAGTCCTATAGCATCATGACAGAAGGCTAAGGGTGCACAATTAGTTTCTCCAACATTTGTTTGGAAATCCTCTTAGTATATTAATAACACTGTAATCACTTAGAACATTAAGGAAGGTGTATTTCCAGAGGTGATTTTTTCTACCATTTTGTGGGGCCTTTTTCCTAAAACGCCCAATCCATCAATGCAAATGCTCAGGGTTACTATGCAACAAGTATTTTCCATAGTCATTGTAGCAAAAAAGATGGACACTTCACATACAAAGATCTCTTATGTGTGTTCTTTTCCAACCCCCCCTAAAAGTCAAATTTGTTGTAGTGTACATAATGCATAAGCACAACTTTTCCAATTTGTAAATAGACTCATGAATTAGCTATTTTTTCTTTATTTTATGAAATTGAAAAGATATAACTTATCATATCAATAATTAAAATAATGTCCTTTCTGTTCTTTTTTCCATATAAATAGTGTGTTCTTACAGTTTGAGATTAAAATTGATAATTCTCATCAGAAACAGGATTCATATTTTTCATCTTATGTTCACTGAAATTTGTTATCCTTTGTGTTAATAATTTTGTTTGTTTAAAGTATGATCATTATCTCTAATACTTGTCTTTACATCATAGGATTCTAAGGGGGAATCTAACTTTAGAAAAATGCAAGTAGTGCGCTTTTTACTTATATAGTTGTTACTTGAGATTCCCCTTAGGCATGGGGAAATTTGTGAAACAATTGTTGAACTTCTGATATGCTGCAATAAGGCCTTTGGGAATGTTATTGATCTTGTTGCAAGAAATGATGATGATGAGAGTGAAGTGCCTGCATTAATGGACGTACTAGTAGATGCATTGCTTTCTTTTCTACCTCACTCCCCAACACCTGTACGTGTGGCCATTGAGCAGGTAGCTAACATAATGAATGTTCAGTATGGAACTGAAACTTCTAATTTGTCTTATTTTTTAGGTTATTTTGACGAGATGAATTTTTATTCTTTGTTTTATTGCAGGTTTTAGATGTTTTCGTGATAGTATAACAAATCTAGAACTAATGAATATGTTGCGAATTATAAACAAGGATCTAAAACCATCTTGACACAAACCTGCAATTATTGAGGATAGTGACAAGGAATACCCTACAGACATGGTTATAAATAGTTCATTGCATGCATAATATTTTTTTTTATATCCCAGGTCTCAATAGTTCACAGGCTTGCAATGGGAGGAGGTGCAAGTCTTGGTGTTCCAACAAGTCTGTGACCATGACTAGCTTATCACAAAACCATTGTAGGTTCAGCTAGTTGACTAACTTGGAATTCCCCAATTATTAAAGGGTTCTAGCTCAATGGAAGAGTGCTTGCCTTACAAGCAGGAGGTTGGTGGTTCGATTCCTCCATGCCCTATTGATATTTCAATATTGGTTTTTTCAATAAAATATATTTTATTGTGATTTATTATGGCTATATAGGGGGTTTCAAACCGTCTTTGTATGTTGCTACGAGGGGGGTTCTAAACCGCCTTCATATGTCACTACGAGGGGGGTTCCAAACTGCCCCTATAGGCATCTACGAGAGGGGGTTAACACCACCCCTATAGGCATCTACAGGGGGGGTTCCAAACTGCCCCTATAGGCCTCTACGAGGGGGGTTTCAAACTAACTCTATAGGCATGTACTAGGGGGGTTCAAAACTGCCCCTATAAGCCTCTACGAGGGGGGTTCTAAAATGCCCCTACAGGCCTCTACAAGGGGGGTTCCAAACCGCCCCTATAGGATTATACGAGGGGGGTTCACAATCGTCCCTATAGGCCTCTATGAGGGGGGTTTGAAACTACCCCTATAGTCCTCTATGAGGGGGGTTCCAAACTGCCCCTGTAGGTTTGTATGAGGGGGCTTATGAGGGGGTTTAAAACCGCCCTTGTAGGTCTCTATGAAGGGGGTTCAAAACTACCCCCGTAGGTCTCTATGAAGGGGTCTACAAGGGGGGTTTAAAACCGCCTCCGTAGACCTCTATGAGGGGGGTCACAAACCGCCCCCAAAAGTCACTTTTGGGGGCGGTTCCAATCTCGTCAAAAACCGCCCTTTTGGGGGCGTTTCCAATCTCGTCAAAAACCGCCCTTAAAGGGAAAAACTTTTAACATCGGTGATTTTAAGGGCGGTTTTTCCAAAACTGCCCCCAAAGCCAAAACCCCCCCCCGTAGGTCACTTTCGGGGGCGGAAGACAACCCCCCCTAAAGGCCAAAAATGTAGTAGTGAGGTTTTGGTACTCTTTGAGAATAATCGACTTGCTCCTTCTATCGACAATTGCATTGGTCAGTGACTTGACTTATTGTTGCAGTCTTCTTAGAATGTTGCGGCTTGACCATGATTAGTGTGAACTTCTTAGCATGATTGATGAGCTTCTTTGTCTGTTTCGCAGATATTAGTGCAAACGTTGGTCTAGGTTGACGCTCTGGTATACTGAACCATCGATTTTGAATTCTCACAATCACCTTCTGAGGCCATGACTAATAACTTCCATGTCTATCCCAGAGGTAAGGTTTCTCAAAAAGGGCGTCGGGTATGAAGAGTGGTGCCACATCACAGAGTAATTCATCTTCAAAAGGATTTATGAAGTAGGCGAGTTTGCATTGTCGAGTGATCCGAAGTTCTTGTCCATCCTTCATCCAACCGATGTTGTAAGGCTGAGGATGCGGAGTGGTAACAAGACCTAGTTTCTTCACAAGTTCTTCAGAAACAAAGTTTTTCTGGATCCCATTGTCCACAATCAGATGCAATGGGTTTCTATGGACCCATATCTGTGTATTGAATAGCCATTCTCACTCCTCCTCATCGACGATAGTCGAGGCTACTGGAGTGTCGAGGTCAAAAGGGTCCTCGCGTATGGATCTGATTCTTCCACTGTCTTGTCGAATGCGTCGGAGGTCAACAGTTTTGTCATAAATGTCTTTCGATCTTTGCATTCAGATGTATCATGCTAAGATGAGTGGTGGTAATTGCACCATTTTCCGGTCGGCGGTTGTTTACTACATTCCCTCTTGTGAAAAATATTCTTACCACTGTCAGGATTTGGCGGTGTCAGCTGAGAAGATATCGACTTGTTGAAGTCGGCCAATGCATTCTTGTCGGGTGGTCGTCCTGATGTCGGCTTTGTCACAAAACATGCTTTTCCTTTCTGCTTGGTTTCCAGTTTGCTGGCATAGTGGAAAGCATCCACAAGCGTATTGACAGTCAGAAATTCCATCTCCTACTGAATGTACTGGGAAAATCCGCTGGTGTACTTGAGAACAAGCGATTTCCCTTCTTCTTGGATTCCAAGTCTTGCCATAAGTCGGTAGAACTCATCGGTGTAACTCTTTACTGATTGGTATTTCCATTGCATTAGCTGTTGACACTTCTTATACTGTTGCTCGAGGTATTTCAACGGGTAAAATTCCTTTCGGATGTGTTCGATGAATCTATCCCATGTGTCGATGGGTTCTCCGCTTTTCTCCATCTTTGTCGAGAGGTTCTCCCACCAGCAGTGCACGGAGGTAGACGTCTTTAAGGATGCAATGGTGATCTTTTCAGCTTCTGAGAGTTGATTTACAACATAATAGGATTCCAATTGTTGCACCCAATTGTCAACAGATTCCGCATCAATCTTACCTTTAATATTTGGTATGTCCAAATTCATTTGCACTTTGAATGGGATGATTTTATCGGAGTGAGTTCTCGTTGAGGATCCTCCAAATGTCGATGTGAATCGCAAGAGAATCTCATTGAACTAGGCGAACATTTCAGTCCGTTGTTGAGCCAGAGCTTGCTCAATAAGCTGTGTTGTCTCATCGGCTACATGTCTATCGTTTGTTTCTTCTGTCATTTATGGAGATCATGTCTGCTTGAATTGCTGAGATTTTGAGCGAGTTTGAACTGGCATAAGTCAGGTAACTTTGAGAGAAGTGTATACACAGCACTTAAGCATGAACAAAACTGAGTGCTCTTATACCAATGATCTGGGTCATGTCAAGGAAGCACGAGGGGGAGAATAGTTCAACTGAATGAGTCGGATTTGTTATGGTGGAAGCTTAATAAACATAATGAGAAAAAGCAGGATTACGCAATACAAATAAACAAAGATGTGCACAGACAATATGTAGGAATGTGAACTATTCTTCTATTACTTGCAAATAGATCAAAACTGATTGATTCTGATAAGCTATATGTTACAATAGTTTACATGCTTATAAAGAAGTCTGAGATAGTTGGGTGCCTGCCCGTTACATTCAGTTACAAAGAAGAAGTTAGAACGGTTTCAACAGTTCAACCGTTACAGTCGACTTGAAGACAGAGAGACAGTCTGTCAAAGTTCGACAATCGATGGTCACATGTCGATGCTGCTTGTCGATGTCACGAACTGCAAGATTGTAGAACATGTCAAAGGTGCAGAACATGTCGCAGTATGTCGAAGTTGAGACTCATTGAAGTTGTGTCTAAATCGGAAACCTATCGAAGTGTTGAAGTTGTTGAAGTCAGGTCCCGTCGAAACTTGTCGAAGTTGTATCAACAACGATGACTAGTCGAAGATGTGTCAAAGTTAGCATCCGATAATAATGCCAACTACAATGTGGATCAATGATAAGTCAATCAAACCTTGTATCTTCAACGAGGGGGATTTGGTCCTCATGTATGACAAGAACCATTGTAAGCATGGGGCAGGCAAGTTTGAGTCCATGTGGCACTAGCCATACGCGTTAAACCGTGCCTTGGATAAGGGAGCATACGAGCTTGAGGATTACGATGGGATATCATTGGGAGAGCCTCACAATGAGATCTACCTGAAGAGATACTACACCTGAGTCTTACACGCATTAGTATCTTTTATATACTGTAAATGGTGTGTGTTTTGTTTGGTGTGACACTTTGCTTTAGTGTTTTAGGATCCTGCTTTTATGCTTATATCATGTCCTGCCTGCGTGTGTAGATGAAAACCTGTTTTGGATTCGATGACGACACTAGCTGGCATACCCGCAACATAGCTTCGGCAACCTGGGTACTTTATTCCCCTACCGGTGAGCTCATCATTTCAAGAGGGATTTTTCTAGGTTACGCAACCAACAATGCCACTGAGTATCATGCGGTGATTGGAGTCTTAACTGACGCTCTTTCCCTGGGTATGTACCACATTATCATCCACCTTGACTCACAGTTAGTGGTCTCCCACCTTAACCGTGTCTATGCAATTCGTGATGGCATGTTACTCCGTCTTTTTAGATGAGTACATCTCTTGGAGAGGTCCTTCGAATATGTTGAGTACCTGCACATTTCAAGAGACATGAACACCGTTGCTTATTCCATGGCCAATTTCATATTGGACTAGTATATTGCACATGCATGAAACATTTATAAATATAAAAGTTGCACGACATGTACATAATGCATAAAAAAACACATACACAAGATCCCATAATCATCCATAAGAACACAGTGTATAAATCCTTGAATAGAGTTTTTATATATCATGTTGGTATAAAGTACCAAAATTTAGGACTGATACAAAAATATGAAGCATGTCAGCTTTCAGTAAATATGTAATGTCCCCATTCAAATAATTGCATACACTAGTGGATTTGGACCCAAAATTCGACGACAAAATCTGATGACCTCTGACGAAGAAGGACTATGTCATCGGATTTCACCTTAAAAATTTCAAAATTTGATGATTTTTTAAAAATTGATAGAAGGAGACGTCGGATATCCGATGGGAAATTTGATATCCGACGGCTCTGTCGATTTCCGACATCATATTAAGCATTGGGAGGTCGAATATCTGACGCCAAGCTATGCAACCCGAGGAGGTTGGAAATCCGACATCAATTTTCCAACGGTAACTAGGTTCAAGGTGTCGGATATCCGATGGAAGCTTGAATATTAAAACTTATAAATATTGAAACATTCTAACATGTTTGCTATACAAGCAACGGTTTGCGGAAGTTTCTTTATTCGGTGGACTATTTTTCAGTGGACTGTTTTTCATTATTTCCATTGTTTTTGAGACTCAAGCGAGTGAAGTGTGGAGCTTCATCTTCTAAGATCAATAATCTTCATTCAAGCTCTTTACGAGAGAATGTCAAGTAGCAATATTCGTGATCCAGATGAACAAAATTGGCAATTTCTTGCTAGATTGTGGTAAGGAGTTGAAAGAAGGGGTGATAGGAAATGCTATTGTCCATGTACATAATGCAGGGGCTTTAAGAGGAGAAGAATTTTGATCACAACAACCACAAAACATTGTAGGGAGCATGGGCATGCTGAGAGGGGACATGAATACCATCCATTTGTAAGTTTTGCATTATATATGTTTTTATTTTGATTGGTCTTGTAAATTTATGTATTTATCATGGTTTCAATAGATGGGGACTAACATGGACAATAAATATTATTTTAATATTAAATATTTATTATACTATTTCTTTTTCTTTTGTGCATGTTGAATCTAGGGTATAGTAGAATAACTCATTTATTTGTTCGTTAGTGAGACTAACCCACTCACCGAGGAAAGCACTTAACTCTCTAGATTTGTGACACTTTCCATCATGATAATAGAAATAACGACTATATTGGCATGTTATAAATTTTCTTATATTTTCTCTATAGAAATTACCATAACATCATTTATCTTACCTTAGTGGAGTACAATATAATAAATTTTGTGTTATATTTGAGTAGCTTTGCTCAGTAATTGGGTCAGTTATTATGTCTCTTGGATAGTTTGGATGCACCTATTTGACCAATAGTACAATTGGCCGTTGTTCTTTTCATCCCAATAGTACAAAATTTGTTACATTTTAAATGCATCACATAAATGTTTACATTTTGCGTTTGAAATTTTTACATTTTGCGGTTGAATTTCTTATATTAACTTTTATCTATTGATGGTTTCATGTAATTATAAAGGAAATACATCCTAGGGCACTTTGTCCGGAGGAAGTGCTTCCAGAACAAGTACTGAAAGCTATGAGTATTAATGGAGAACAAGTTAATGATCACATTAATGAAGAAGATGATCATACTGAAAACATAGTTGAAGATGATGTTACAAATAATTTGATCTATGATTCATTTAATGTTAGAATGGTCAATGTTGATGATGATGATCATGATCATGAAAATGATCATTGAAATGATGAACATTTTGATGATATTCATGATATACCTCTTCTTGATAAGGCATACGAACCCATTTATGAGGGCTCCAAGACAAATCTTCTCTCTTCTATATTATTGATAATGAACTTGAAGGTTATGAATGGTCTTTCAAACATATCAATCACACGGATGTTAAGGTATGTAATATATCCATAAAAAATATATATATGATTGTGTATTTTGTTGTTCATTCATATATAAGTCAAATTATTACGGATGAAATTTGTTCCATTAATATTATTTCTCTATTATATTAACTAGATTTTTTTTTTAATTTGTTGTAGCATGATAGGTGAATATTTGTTACCACCGTCAAATATTTTACCTCGCACATATCAATGTTTATCTGCCATCATGAAAGAAATTGGAATGCAGTATGAAGCAATTCATGCATGCCTAGATGACCATGTTCTATATTACAATCAGCATGAATTTGCAATAGAATGTCCTGAATGTCATATCAGTAGATATCACACAGATCAAGTACTAAAAAGGTGCCTCACAAGGTTCTACGTTATATTCCCATTATTCCATGTCTGCAACGACTATTCAGGTGCAAAAACATAGCGCAGTTTATGGATTACCATGCATGGAACAGAAGTCAAGACGACATTATTTGGATGCCTGCAGATGCGTCTGCATTTAGAGATATGGAGGAAAAATGCCTGCACTTTAAAGAAGAACCTCGTAATCTTAGGATTTCTTTGGCAGTAGATGGTTTCAATCCATTTGCAGAGATGAGATCCGTTTACTCCGTGTGCCCTATTTTTTTTATCAACAACATTCCTCCATGGTTGACAATAAAGAGGGAGCACATAATGTTGTTGATGATTGTTCCACGTATGAACCTTGCATTTTTTTTTTAAGTAGTTGTATCTCATTTGTCATATTTTTGTTGCATAATGTCATATATATATTTAATGTTTTTCTATTGTGCAATATGGTTTAATATATGTAATCTAAATGGTACATCTCATATTTATATTTTTTTTATGTTCATATCAATCAGGTAAGTACCATGTGAAAGATATGAATGTATATATCGAACCTCTTATTGATGAGCTGTTAAAGTTATGGAATGGCATCACTATGTATGATGTATCTAGACCAATACGACAAAGGCAATTTCCATTCCATGCAATGTTTGTATGGACAATACATGATGCCCTAGGGTTAACCCATTTCTATGGTATGTAATTATAAGTTCCACTTTATTTGCAAAAACTTCTATGAACTACTAGTTAATATACTACACACATATGTTTTTCTAAATAATCCACTCATTTTGTATATAGTTATAATTGAAATAGAGATTCCATCTCTTTATGTAGGTCTTCAGACAAAGGGGAAATTTTCATGTTAAGTTTGTGGTCCTAAGATCAAATCTCGTCGTTCAAAAAGCTTAGGAAAGGAGGTGTTTGATGAGTATAGGCACTTCCTCTATAAGAATCACAGGTTTCGAACTATCGAAAAACATCTGTTCAATGGCAAGCAAGAGATCGCATTAAAACCACAGAGAATGACACCTCACCTATGGAAGTTGCAATATAATAGAAATCATCAAGGTACGTATAATGAATCATCGTATATGATATGTTATATTGTATTTTTTTATATTGTATGTTTTTTACTTTAATTGACATTAATTTATGTAACTTCATGATTGTCGTTCATGTGATCATGAAGGCATTAATGGGATTCCACGAGGAATGAAAAGTTATCCTAGACAATTCAATAGGTTGCCCTACTATGAGCACCTGCAAATTGCTCATCTATTTGATACAATGCATATAGGAAAGAATGTGACCGAAACATTATGGCGAATATTTGATGGAAGGAGTGACAAAGAAAAAATTGTCAAAATTTGCAAAGACATTCAAGATAGCAACCATGCAATGAAAGATGTCATTCAATTTCATAGCAACGGAGAGCAAATTAATATAAACTCACTTCCATGGATGTTAATGGGCCAGCAAAGTAATGTTGTAAAAGAAGTCATTCGAAAAATTAAATTTCCCACCGTATTTTGTGCGAACATGAAGAATATCATAACAAAGAAAGGTGATTATGCGGGGGTGAAAACTCACGATTGGCATGTCTTCATGAAGGTAATTATTATGGTATAGATTTAATTATTATTTTTTTCCTATTACAGTGAATATGGTTGGTATATTTTTTATGTGTCTACTCTTTGTTGATAAAATGAAACTATTTGTATATTATTGTTACAGTATGTTCTACTTCTCTCTATCCCTAACAACTTTGACAACAATGTCAAGCAAATAATATATAGTCTCGGGAAATACATGAGGTAAGTGGTGATTTTTTCCATGCGCTTAGTGTTTGTTTAATTCAACATAGAACTTATATTTGATTTTCGTTCTGTAATTCATGATGTTACGTAATATATTGTTTTTTTTCATTAATCTCTTGATTTGGTTGTCATGTCACATGTAGATGGTTGTCATCTAAATAATTCCATAAAGAAGACATAAAGTATTGGAGGAGAGAAATTCCTTGTCTCATGTCTGAAATGCAGAAGCATCTACCTTCGACATTTTTCAATGCACAAGAACACTACCTCATACACCAAGTTGAGGAGATTGAACTGTGTGGACCTGCGCACTCAAGATCCATGTGGATGGTTGAGAGGCACTTGAAATTTATGAAGGGTTTGGTCAGACAACAAGGATATGTTGAGGGTTATATGATGGAGGGATATATGGTATACCAAAATATGCTGTATATTAGTGAATATCTTCCTAAATTAGCAGAAAATCTCAATTTACATCGCATTTGCAATGATCCAGAATCCAATAAGAGTTTCGAAGGGGAGTACCTGAAGGGGGAAGGTAGATCGAGGAAGGTGAAAGGTAATATAACACATTTTTATATTCAGTATGTTGAATAACTTTATAGTGTATACTTTGTTAAGTTACTATATTACATTTGTATTGAATTTTAATTTTATTGTCATGAAACAGTTGGTCGAGATTGGGATGCAATTCATTTATACATCGCAAACAATCTTGACTGGATGAAGGTATGGATCGAACGATGTGAACAACTTGGTCATGGAATATCTTGGGAAGGTGTGGCTTCATTGGTTAAAGCTACACATCGCAATGGATACACCCATCTACACAAATGGAAATCGATTTAGCAAGAGGTTTAAAAGATAATAAGGTAAGCATATTAATCATCCACACTATTTTTTTTGTAAAAAAGAATGTCGTTATACGTCATGCTGTTTTTTTCACTGTATGGCATTATAAACATGCACTAGTTAATCATAAATATTGGATCATTATGTAATATTTTATTGTATGGCTTGTTGTAGGTAAAACACTATAAGGCTATGTGGTGCAATGGATGTAGATATCGAATCAAAAAGTTGGATGAAACAAAGAAAACATCTAATTGTGGGATATCTATAGTCTTTGAGGTGACCAATGTTTCTTTTAGAAGTGACAGACATCCAGAACTCTCTGAAAATCGATACTATGGGTATCTAGAAGACATTCTTCAGTGTGAATTTAACTCCTTCAACGTATTTCTGTTCGTTGTCAAATGGTACAGGTGTCGATTGAATCAACGTGATCCTGATAAAACAATAATTGAACATGATAATGGATTTACCATGGTAAATACAAGGTTGTTTGAGCTAGGAATGGAGCCCTATGTTCTTCCAACCCAATGTGAATAGGTATTTTACTCTGAGGTTTCAGGTAGAGTGGGTTGGTCATTTGCTGTGAGACACGATCCAAGGGGAAGGCCAATAAAATATAACATAGATGAAGGTAATGAAGACATTCTCGAAGAACAAGATGCCGTAGAAGATGATCATGATAAACATGAGTTAGATGATCATGTTCTTGAAGAAGATGTCAAAGAACTTATTGAATCAGATGATGTATGTTGGGTCTAGGAAATGCCCCTTTTTGGCCATCCTTATTACATAATTTTGCCCTAATTATATCCTATTTTCACAAGCCATACTTATGCCTTTTCTCCATATCAACCAATATTATTCACAGGTGTAATTTGTTATTGCTTTATTTGTTTTATGCCTAAGATTGTTAAGATTTTGGATCCTAGTCCTTGATTTATGCTAATCTCTGTGATTTCATCTAGTCAAGGTCTAAAACGCAGGTGTATCAATCCAATGGCGCCAGATGTTAGTCTTCAAGCCTGATTCCTCATACACAAAGGGACAGCGCATTCCTCCACGAGAATCTATAGCAGGCTTTCACTGAAACAGAACACAGCTGCAACAGATAGGTCGCATTCCAGCCTTGGCAAATCCGTTGATCCGTTGATTACGGGAGTAACAACTCCTTCATGAATAACAACCTTGTTTAATACGGTTGTAACAGTTAATTGTAACTTTGCAGCATGAAGATCAGAGATCTTCATTGTTGCACGATTTTAGTGGATCGAGATCTATACTTTCAATGTATAAATATGAGAACGCTCTTGTAGCCAGGGGTTGGTAGGATTATTATCTTCATTTAGTTAATCAACTGCTTAACATGTTTATGCATAGATTGTGCGTATTTCCATTGAAATAAAAGACCTCCCTGGGTTTGACAATTTATATTGACAATCCTATGTGTTAGCTTTAATTAATTGACACATAGGGTGACCAACATTTTGGTGTCGTTGTTGAGGCTAGTAATATATAGACAGAGTTAGCAGTTGCTTTCATTTGATTTCATTTTTGTTTAATCATTTAAAGCATGCATGAATACAAGAAAAACAAATCGGGAACCCCCTTTGAATACTAACATTATAGGTGGAAGAGGTCGAGGTTGTAATATAGGTTAGGGAAGACATACATACATTGACAAAATAATTGCTAGAGCTGATTCTTCCACTAGACCACCGCAGAAATCTATAGGTAGGGGAAATTCTATTCCTCCCAATCTTGAGCATTTAGCGTCAACATTGGAGAATACAACGAGACCTTCAGCTCCTGTTGCAGAAAATAAACCCCCTGAAGATAACGGAAGTGCTGTAGGTGCACCAGATAGAGAGGAGATCTATCATATCAATGGAACCAGAGTTACTAAATAAGTGTTGTTGGAGACTTTCCGAATAGCAGAAGAAGAGAGAAGGCGAGAAGAAGAGAGGCGAAGAGAAGAAGAAGCCAAAGCAGAGGAAGAATGAATAAAGGAAGTTGTTGAATTTTGGACTAGAACCATGGCTGGTAGAGAATAGGAAGGCGAGAACGAACATGGGGAGAACTGAGAAGAAGAAGGAGAAAATAATCAGCCTGGTAATACTATGGCTACATTAGAATTCCATATCCTCTAGACACCTGGAGCAGCTCCCATGAAAAATATCTCACCATCAGTCCTCTCGAATTTTCATGGTAAGTCTTCTGAGGATCCTGATGAATTTATTTTTGAGTTTGATATCTTCTGTCGTAGTTACTATTACACCTCTAGTGCTCAGAAGATGAAGTTATTCCGAGCCAACTTGAAAGGAAATGCTCTGCGTTGGTTCATGAGTCTGGGTCGTGAGACCATTACTACTTGGGACCAAATGAAAAACAACTTCCTTTCCAAGTACCAGGAATATTGTAGAACTAGGGATAAAAAGGAGGATTTGTTTAAAATGGTTCAGAAGGATGAAGAAATCTTGGAAGACTTTGTGGAAATATTGTTGTACAATTGACAAAGATCTGGTCATGCTGAGATTGGCAAGGATGTGCTCAAGATAATTTTACTACGAGGAATTAGAGAAGACTGCCTTGATATGTTGAATTTGCTAGCAAAAGGGGACATCTCGAAGGAACCTTTCGAAAATATTGTTGAATTATGTCGAAGGTACTCCAGGGGATCCTCTAGAACCAATAGACGAGACAAATATCAAGACCAGGATCTCTTCACTAAGACTCAAATTTCAGCTAGTGGAGGGGCCACTCGTGTAGAAATAGGCAACTTACTAGATAATTTTAAAACAGACATGATGAGCTCCATTTCCTTAGAGTTAGATGTCATGAGAGCAAAGCAGAAGAAAGTAGTAGAAGATCTTACACTTGGTGTATTCTGTCCTAAATGTAGGAAAAAGCATCCACTGAAAGAATGCCCGCTGGACAAAGGAGAGATATGTAGGATATGTGAATTGGAGCATGATACCAAGGAATTTCCTTCATTACCTAAGGTCAAGGAAGTCCTGCATGCATCCATTCCAGATGTGGAGCCAGCTTACTTCATTGCATAGAAGAAACCATGGCAGCCTCGCAATCAAGGTATGAATCTAGACCTATCATTTTTTCTGAATAATATGAATGGAATGAAGAATATGCATAATATGAATACAAATTCCCTTCACATTATTCTAACAAACAGTGACATCCATCTCAGAATCCAATGCAAAATCGTAACTCATGGACACCATGGTCACAACAGTCAAACAATCAAGCTCCTTGGAATTCCAACTAGAGAAATTCTTACCAAGGAAATAACTTTCCCCATCACCAGACTCAGTATCAACAATATCCTCCTCAAAAGTATCAGCACCAACATTATCAGCAACCACAACTCCCATTACAAAACAATGTCGGACCCATGAATGCACCACTTCGACCACAACTACCTGCATAACCTAACCCGAACCCAAACAATAAAGCAGTCAACCAATTTGAGACTACCAACATGCCTGCATATTCCATCGCCCAGGTTCCTTGCAATGATATACAATTACGATTAGGGAGGGTGGTGGAACCTATTATTGTTAAATTTTCAGAATTTACTTCAATCTGATCTAGGATCTTAACTGAGAGAAAAACATGTACAGCAAATATACAGCATATCAATCATGGACACAATAATGCAAGCACACAAGAGACACAGAGTTTACTTGGGGAAAACCATAAAGGTGAAAAACCCCACCTCAGAGATAGATAGAGCAATGATACAACTAGAATACAAGAGATAGTCTTCTCCTAGCAGTAGAGCCTCCTCCTCCACAAGTGCGCCACTCTCCCAAGTGTGAGTGAGAGAATAGAATGTGTAAAATGAGAGAGACACACTCTCTATTTATACACTAACTTGACTTGACCTTTACGCAACTAGGTCGGCCTCAACTTAACCACTTAACATAATGTTGACTGGGCTGACCCCCACTAGGGTGGTCTAATAACCCTTTGACCCACATGGCCAACCCCAATAGGGTGGTCTAATAACCCTTTGACCCACATGACTTATACAGGGCTGACCCCAACAAGGTGGTCTAATAACCCATCAAGTATAAGTTACAACACTGACAATATAAATGACGACACTTCCATATAGAGGAATAATAACATCTCTATAGGAATACAATATACATATATATGAAATACATTCCGAAGTTACATATACATCAACACTCCCTCTTAACTAGGAAGGTATTTCTCGACACAGGTCTTCTAGCACAAGTCTTCTTCTCTGGATCATCGTCACTGGATAATCATCATCGAGTCATCATCATCGTCATTGCTGTGGATATCTCAATCAATATCTGAATCTACTCGTCATAGGAAGTTCTACAGAGCTAGTCCTTTTTCATACTGGATGTAGGCCCACCACCTGCATGTCTTCATCATCTATGCGAATGGTCTGATAGAGGTGGCCTCTCAAGACTAATTTTATGTGCGGATGCAATACCAAAAAGAGTATCCCAGGAACATTTATGTCCCTAGGCACGACCTGCAAGATCTCCCAGGACTGATTACATGCATCTCCTCCACAATACCTTTAAAGAGCATCCCAGGAACATTTATGTGCCGCAGCACGACAAACAAGATCTCTAAAGAGCATCCGAGGACTTATTACGAGCACACAGTTGAACCTCTCGGATCTACAAGACTGATTACATGTGGATAGACAAAACCTTTAAAGAGCATCCTAGGAACATTTATGTGCCGCAGCATGATCGGAAAGATCTCTAAAGAGCATCCCAGGACTAATTACGAGCACACAGGTCAACCTCTCGGATCTCCAGGACTGATTACATGTCTCCGTAGTAATACCTCATCCCAGGACTTATTACGAGCACACAGCTCAACGTATTGGATATCTGAGGATTAATTACATACTACATAGTAATACCAGAAAGAGTATACCAGGAACATTTATGTGCCACAGCACGACTGGAAATATCTCCCAGGACTGATTACATGCTATTTGCACAACCTGCCACATATCATCTCTGACCTCCAAGTATCAACCTGATACTCATGATCCAATGGATCATCATCGCACAAAGCATCATCCTGATGCTCATGATCACACTGATCATCATCACTGTATCATCCTGATACATATCATCTGGAGCAACACCCTGAAGCTCATCATCATGATCATCCTGATCATACAATGCATCCACCTGATGCATACCAAGTATCTACCTGATACATATCATCATACATGATCCACCTGATCATACAGTGTATCCACCTGATACAAATACAAATACATGATACATATCAACATACATGATCTACCTGATCATACAATGTATCCACCTGATAAATATATAGATACATGGTCCAAGCATCTGACATGCATATACAAAATACATACAAATGATCCAATCGATCATATCCAAAATCCAACATGATGCGTACATACATATACATATAAATGATCCAACTGATCATATCCAGCATCCAACATGATGTGTACATACATATACATATAAATGATCCAACTGATCTTATGAAGCAGAAACTAGAACATCATCCCGATGCTCATCATCTAGCACTTACATCCATAGCCATGTGAAGGATCCTCCTTCCAACATGCTTGGAATGGCTTCAGCAAATGTGTCCATCACTTCTTCCTCGAAGTGTCGTTGATCTAAAGAACACCAAGCCTCTCTCTAAAGTACTCGAACTTCACTCTAGCTAGTGGCTTCGTCAACACATCTGCAATCTGCTCGTCCGTCGCAACATAGAGGAGCTTCACTGTTCCTCTCTGTACCATTTCCTTGATATAGTGATATTTAATCTCTATGTGTTTCGACCTGTCGTGGAACACCAAGTTCTCGGACAGCTTCACACAACTCTGGTTGTCACAAAAAATACCAGTATCCTCTAGCGGGAGATCAAATAACTCAGACAGTAGGTTCCGTAGCCATACTGCCTCATAACTAGTTGAACATGTTGCAACATACTCTGCCTCGGCTGTACTCAATGCTACACGGGATTGATTCCTGCTAAACCAAGAGATCACACCTGATCCCATACTGAAGCAACACCCAGTATTGCTCTTCTTATCTGCAGCACTGCCTGCCCAATCTGAATCAACATAACCCTGCGGGTTAAAATTTTGATTCGTGTCATACTTGATCCCATAGTCAACCGTACCCTTCAAGTACCTCAGAATATGATTTACAACAACTAGGTGACCACTCCTCGGATCTGTCAGGAACTAGCTCAATGTGTTCACCACAAAGCAAATATCTGGTCTCGTGTTCGTTAGGTACATCAAGGACCCAATCATCTGATGATACACAGTGACATCAACCGAATCAGATGAAGCATCACACAGAAGCTTCAGGTTCGATGCCATAGGTGTGTCCATAGCCTTGCAGTCCATTATCCCAAACCTCTTCAGGATCTCTACTGCATACTTCCCTTTTCCAAGGAAGATTCGATATGCACTCTGCCACACCTCCATGCCAAAAACAAATAGTGCATCATCCCCAAATTCTTCAACTCGAACTCAGTAGCAAGCTTCCGCTGCATGTCAGCAATCAATCTATCCTCACCTGTTACAAACAAGTCATCCATCTACAAAAGTAGTATCATTGGATTGCCTTCCTCAACCTTGTAGTAAAGGTTGGAATCCGCTTTACTCTTGGTAAATCCCAAACTAGATAGAAAGCTATCTATCCTACCATACCAAGTTCTGCACATATATGAGTCCCTGTCATGTGTCTCAGAACCAAGTAGCTACACCACATACACTTCTTCTTCAACTACACCATTCAAGAAACTGTATCTTCCTCTTCATTACTGCAGCCAAAGCAAGTACTGATTTAATGGAAGTGTATCTGGATACAGGAGCAAAAGTCTCTATGCTACCACCTGCAGCATGCTTGATCTTGTAGATCCTCTTGGAAGTCACTACAGACTCCCCTTCAGGTCTTGGGACTGCATCCCAAACATCTTCATGATCGACTGGTACTCCTCGATCATGGCATTCTTCCCAAATCTTGGGAACTTCAATATCTTCAATATTTTTAATAGAAAACTTTGTTGATGAACAAATGTTGTAGTCCTTCTTTTGTAGGTGATGGTATACGATCTTTCCTACACAACAAGTTAAATTGCATGATTAGAAAACATCTCATAGTTTTCAAAACAAATTCTTACACATAAAGAAATATGTCATATAGTCATGCAATTATCTTAGCCAATGCTTCAATACAACATTTATCCATATTCCATAACTTTCTGGATGCCTTCCAATCTCTACCAGAACATTGTTAAGAGTGTGCACAACTCCTAACATGTTGGCAAAGAGTTTTCATTCTAGATAAGTATCAATGGAATGTTGTACAGTGCCATAGGCCACTTACCCATGTATATTAGTAGTATACTGTTCATCAATGCAACTATTCTAGTATGCATAATACACAACCTAATTCTAGGAACATAAGCATATACATCATTGAATAACATTATGTAAGAAATGATAATTCAAATACTTATCCTTGTTTGGTTGTTGGGTGGACTCCCTCTGAATCTTTGCAACTCCATTCTGATGTGGAATGTGAGAAGTGGTCAACTCCCTCTAGATATCTGCATCCTGGCAGAAACTACTGAAGTGTGCTCCTTTGCTTTCTTGCAAGAACAACTGGAGTGTGTTCCCTCTTGATATTTGCTTCCTGGATTACCTATCCTTGAACTTATATCCATCCTTAATCACTATGCATGCTTATTAGTATCATCATTGTGTTATCCTTGAGGACTCATACATAATCACACATTTATTAGTCTAATCTTAATACTATCAAAACACAATAATCTTAAACATGTATAGTCATGATCATTCATAGATAATAAACATTAGTATTCAAGGTTTCAGGGAAGTCTTCTTTTACTCATGCATATTCTTATTTGATCATAGGTCTCTTCTGATTAGTTAAATCATCAATGCATAAACCCATGATTACTCAAACCTATACCTTCATGATTCTTCTGGTTAGTCATATCATCAATTATGGTAAGAAACATAATATGCATACAACCATGACTATCCAAACCTATGACTTCATGAATAATCATTATCAACAACACAACAGTATAAGATCCTAACACAAGGTAGGATTCTAGCTTGATATAGGAAAACATACCTGGATTAACATGCTAGCTAGTTATGTCTAACATACCTGCATAATGTCTTCTGGTTCTCTTCAGTGACTTGTGCTAGTAACCTGCATGTCTCATAAGTTAACCATTGTAGAACCAAGTTATACATACCTCGTAAGTAGATCTTCTATGTGATCCATGACAATGGATGAATCTTTGTCTTCATGTCACCATGATCATATGTTTTTGAAGTAGAACATGATTTATCTTTCTTGGTGTACCTTTTATGTTAGCGAACAACATAAACCTCATACAACATCACAATGCATTAGTACAATCATAAGTGTCAAAACCTTAATCAATGAATATCTTCTATTAAGGTAATACGACAAGCCTAGTAATTAATCAAGATTGTACTGTAATGATATGAATTCAAACATATCATAAACTTAACCATGAGCAGAATTTGAAACATACCTGTTAGCCATACGTGTCAAGATTGCTTGTAATCTTGTTATGGAAGGCCTTAGCCTCAACTCCCTCTGAAACAGGAACTTCTTCACTTATGCAGGTGACCAATCCATCCTCTTCTAGGATTAACCCAATCCACTTCATTTGCAGGAACTAGATCTGGAGCTGTAATAGGGTTTGTCAGAGAAACCCCAAAAATTCAAACTTTGAATTTCAAACTTCCAAAAGGATAGAAATATGTGCCTTGATGAGCTAATCAAGCTGGTATATTCAGAATTTGAAAATTGCAATGTTTCACCCCTTGAAATTGCCTTTTAGATTTTTGGATTCACTATGGAGGACCCTGAATTAGGGTTTTAGTTTCTTGGAGCTTCACCCAACCAAAATATTTGATTCAAAACTCTAGGCTTCGAATTTTCTGAGGAGCTTCCAGCCATGGTCACAGATTTAACAAATTACCATTTTTGCAGAAGCCCTAATTTTCCACTTTTCTTATCAAAGTCCAGAACTAGGGTCTGATCAAGCCCGGCCTTCTGCCCAACCAAAAAATATGATCTTGGTCTCTAAATTTCAATTTTCATGAGTAGCATCCAGCCGTGGTCTCCTATTACAAAAATTCCAACTTTCTCCGAAGCCCTAAATTCTGGAAGCCATGAATGAAGGTACTAAAAAATAATTATGTTTTGACAGAAATATGTACCTGATTGTTTCTGGTGTAACTCTAAAATTTTAAATCCATAGGGTCTGCAAACGTTTCCTGAGATAGCCCAACTTGTTATCTTTACATCCCGATAGGTCTGACCTCAATTGGATTCTCTGAGAGAGAGTTATGCCAAGTGTCGCAACGTGACCTGTTTATGGGATAATACAGGAGAGCGAACTTGTACGGTGTGCCATGTGTCACTGGTTCAATTTTGGCCTCTGAAAATGTTTCTTGAGATATCCCAACCTGTTATCTTTCTATCTCAATAGGTATGACCTCAATCGGATTCTCTTAGAGAGAAGTATGCCAAGTGTTGCAATGTGACCTGTTTATGGGATAATACAGGAGAGCGAACTTGTACGGCATGCCACGTGTCATTGGTTCAACTTCGGCCTCTGAAACATTTTTCTGAGATAGTACAGTCTGTTTAATACCTATCACATTTTACTAAATTTCATTTGGAGCTTCCTATCCCAAGTTATGACCTTTTTCCCAAGGTCACCTGATTTTGACTCAGATCTAGAAGAGGCAGAAACCCTATATTGTACAAATCATAAATCACAAAGTACAACGAATTAAAGGTTGTCCTTTGGACACAAGGTACATGGGGATCGGATCTTCGACCTATAAAAGTTTCTGATCCGAAAAATTCTGCAAAACAGATTTATAGTGAAAGTGCTACGATGACTGGTTTTTTCTATATCAAGCCCTAGCATTGTAAGTGCAAGAAGTGTCATACATGCCATATCATGCCTTCTTTCAGGCTAGCTCTGATACCATGTTAAATTTTCAGAATTTACTTCAATCTGATCTAGGATCTTAACTAAGAGAACAACATGTACATCAAATCTACAACATATCAATCACAGACACAATAATGCAAGCACACAAGAGACACATAGTTTACTTGGGGAAAACCATAAAGGTGAAAAACCCCAATAACTTCCTCAGAGATAGATAGAGCAATGATACAACCAGAATACAAGAGATAGTATTCTCCTAGAAGTAGAGCCTCCTCCTCCACAAGTGCACCACTCTCCCAAGTGTGAGTGAGAGAATAGAATGTGTAAAATGAGAGAGACACACTCTCTATTTATACACTAACTTGACTTGACCTTTACTCAACTAGGTCAGCCTCAACTTAAGCACTTAACATAATGCTGACTGGGCTGACCCCCACTGGGATGGTCTAATAACCCTTTGACCCACATGGCTTACCCCCAATAGGGTGGTCTAATAACCCTTTGACCCACATGACTTATACAGGGCCGACCCCAACAAGGTGGTCTAATAACCCATCAAGTATAAGTTATGACACTTACAATATAAATGACGACACTTCTGTATAGAGGAATAATAACATCTCTATAGGAATACAATATACATATATGTGAAATACATTCCGATGTTACATATACATCAACAATTATCACTAAGGATATTTCATCCCCAGTGATTGAAACTGGAGTGAATCAGCACTATGAGAATATGGTTAATTCAACAAGACCCATCATTGAGGATGCTGATACTCCTACCGAGACGGTAGCTGAAACTTAGAGACTAACACATGAAGTATCACGGCCTACACAATTGATGAGAGAACCACGATACCCTGAATGAATGGCCTTGCAGAAAACAGTGGAACAACCCCGATTCGATCTCGTGGGAGAATTGAAAATTTGGTATGTTAAAATTACACTATTACAGGCCCTCCATGATGTGCCTATTTATGCTAAGATTGTTAGAGATTTATGTTGCAATAAACCAGGAAGAAGGCCCAGGGACCCCCCACTGTCCATGTATTGGGAAAAATTTCTGAATTAATAATGGGGAAGGCCCCTGTGGCAAAGTACGATGACCCTGGAAACCCGACTGTCATAGTTCACATAGGGAACATATGAATCCCCAATGTCTCGATAGATTTAGGCACAACTATTAATGTTATGACCATAGATACTGTGAATAGATTGGGACTCACTAACCTTTGACCGACCCCTACTATTTTAGAGCTCGTTGACAGACCAACGATCAAGCCTGAGGGGATCCTAGATGACCTCGTGATCTCAGTTGACTTGTGGGAATACCCTGTGGATTTCTTGGTGTTACAACCGAAATCCTAGTTGGGGGGACACTCACTAATCCTGGGAATACCATGGTTTTCCATAGCAGATGCCTATATCAGTTGTCGGTCAGGATCTATGACCATTTCAGATGGAACCAAGATCAACAGCCTAACCTTGTATCCTCCAGCTCGACCAAGCACAGAAGCTGAAACTCCATTATGGGTAGATTTGGATGATGAAGAAGGTGTTCAGCTGTTATTAACAATAGGGAGATCCTTAACGTTTAAAGATGAAATAGAGGATGATGCCATTAATAGTTTCATCAGTGAGCCCGCTTCAGTCAATAAGAATGTCTATCAAATCCTAGATAGTACTTTAGCTGCAACAGAGCAAGAAAATCTTACAGAAGAAACTCTAGTCGGTGATTCCAGTATAATTCCATTACTCAAAAATTTGAAAAGTGTTCCAATAGAAATCGGGCTAGGGAAAACATTGAATATCAGTCCAAATCTTGTGCCTAGCGAGCTGGAACAGCTAGTTACTCTGTTGAAACAATGAAAGGGGGCTTTCGCTTGGGAATACACATACATGAAAGGGATTCCTTCCAATCTGTGCACCCATCACATTTATATTAAAGGCGACTCCAGGCCTGTGTGTCAACCACAACGGAGGATGAACCCAAACCTAAGGGATATAGTGAAAGAGGAGATTCAAAAACTTTTGGAAGCAGGTTTTATATACCCAATTTCAGACAGTGAGTGGGTTTCTCCACTCATGATTGTGCCAAAGAAGAATGGGAAATGGAGGGTTTGCATGGACTAAAGAGAATTGAACAAAGAAACACAAAAGGACCACTTCACCTTAGCTTTCGTCGATCAGGTCCTTGATACCTTGTCTGGAAAAAAGTATTTTTCCTTTCTGGATGGATTTAGTGGCTACAACCAGATTCAGATTGCTCCCGAAGATCGGGACAAAACCACTTTCACCTATCCCTGGGGAACTTTTGCATACAGAGTACTTCCTTTTGGGTTGTGCAATGCACCAGCCACATTTCAGAGAGTAGTGATTGGAATCTTTTTGAAAATGGTAAATGATTGCATGGATATTTTTATGGATGTCTTTACTCCATATAGTGATAGTTATGAAGAAGCACTGGATAACTTAGAAAAGGTCTTGAAACACTGTGAACAAAGCCAACTCTCTTTAAGCACTGAAAAGTGCCATATGATGATGAGTGAGGGTAGAGTGTTGGGGCACTTCATCTCTTATGAGGATATCCAGGTAGATCCATTCAAAATCAAGGTAATTGCAAATATACCAACTCCTGGAACACAAAAGGATGTTTGCAGCTTCTTGGGGCATGCTAGCTATTATAGAAGGTTCATAGAAATTTTTTCCAAACTAGCTTCTCCTTTGTTCACTCTGTTGATGAAGGATGCACAGTTTGTCTAGAATGATGCATGCCAAACAATGTTTACTGAGCTAAAGTAAAGGCTATCTACAGCACCCATCTTACGAGGGCCTAACTGGGCTCTTCCTTTTCATATTTCTTCTGATGCTTTAGACACTGCCATTGGAGCAGTTTTGGGATAGCAGGAAGGTAATGCTCGTTATGCAATTTATTACATTAGTAAGAACTTATCTCCTGCTAAACTAAACTATGATGTCACAGAAAAGGAATTCCTTGCCATTGTTTATGCCATCAACAAATTTAGACATTTCATTACTGGATATTCTACTTTTGTGTACACTGACCATTCTGCTATCAAGTATTTAATGAATAAACCAATCACGAATGCTAGAGTTACTAGATGGCTATTACTGTAGCATGAATTTGATATCACAATTATTGATAGACCAGGGAAGGAAAATGTTGTTACAGACTTTTTATCTAGACTTACCAACAGTGATGACAATTTACCAGTCGAAGATTCCTTCTCTGATGAAAATTTGTTTGCAGTATTAGCTTATTACCCATGGTATGCAGATATTTCTAACTTTTTGGCTGCAGGTAAGCTCCTAGCACATCTGTCGAAGAGAGAAAAAATGAAGATCATACAACAGAGTGCTAGGTACTACTGGATTGATGGTCATCTTTTCTACACAGGGCTTGATTTAGAGATCAGAATATGTGTTAGAGAACATGAGATCTTTAGCATTCTTAAAGATTGCCATGATGAGCCCCGTGGGGGACATTTTGTTGACAAAAGGACCAATCATAAAGTTTTGAGAATGGGCTATTTCTGGCCCACATTGTTCAGGGATGCAAAGAAGTATGTTCAGGCATGTGATGGCTTCCAAAGGATGGGCCAACCCAACAGATTAGATGAAATGCCTTTGCAACCACAGCTTGTGGTTGAACCATTTGATAGGTGGGCTCTAGATTTTGTACTGCCTATCAACCCTCTCTCAAGACAGAAAGTTCACATCCTAGTTTGCATAGATTACATGACCAAATGGGTAGAAGATGTAGCTTTGGTTAAGGCCAATGATCAGGCTGTGATTGATTTCTTGTATGAAGATGTTATTACTCGGTACGAAGTACCTAAGGAAATTGTTATAGATGGTGGACCACAGTTTGTGTCCCACAAGCTGGAAGCACTGTTATAGAAATTCCATATTCAGCACTGAATAACCTCGCCATACCATCCACAGGACAATGGCCAAGTGGAGAGTACAAACAAGGTCATCGAGGATATTTTGACAAAAACAGTGAAGAGCCATCATAAAGATTGGGCTGAAAGACTTCCAGAGGCACTATGGGCCTATCGTACTACATGGCATAACACCACTGTTTTTTCCCCATATGAATTAGTATAGGGTAAAAATGTTGTTTTCCAATCGAATTTTCAATCAGGACTTTGAAAACAGCTGTGGAATCAAACCTTGATTTATCAGAGGAATAGAAGGACCGACTAAATTAGCTCAATGAGTTGCATGAGAAGCGCACAGCTGCAGTACGTCATACAGCTTTAATCCAACAACAACACTCTAAGTGGCATGATCGATTTATAAAGAAGAAAGCCTTCCAAGAAGGAGACTGGTTTCTAATGTATGATTCATGGTTTAAGAGGGATTTTAAAGGTAAGTTGCATACCCATTGGTTGGGCCCCCAGATAGATTGGGTATTTGATAATGGAACAGTTCGGTTGATCAACATTGATGAAAACAAAACACCATTATTCGCAAATGGTCATCGGCTGCGACTGTATCACAAGCCGATTTCAAGGGAAGCTTTCATTTCACATGATGCAGATGATCCAGACTATCAGTTAATGCCGGGACAGGGATTTTTCTCAACCCCTGTCAAATTTTAAGAATTGCAACACCCACATGATTTGTACATAAATAATTCATTTTCTTTCTCATTCTGTATTTTATCTATTTTTTTTCAGTTTGCATTTGATCATATTTCTTTTGAAGAATTGTGTGCAGGAATTAATTGGAGGAACAACGGTCATGACTGGGCTAGACGATCGCAGGCAACTTGCATTGCTCCTAATTTAGTAAAGCTCTTTTGAAGAAGATGGATAATTTGTTAGCTTTCAACATCCAGCTGAAAATTTTCCTGTTACTTCATTATTGCACAGCTACGAATCCTTACCTTTCTTATTTTTCCTATTTCAGCAGCTGCGACTCCTTACCTTTCTCGTTCTTCCTATGCCAGCAGCTGCGACTCCGCTATTCTTGACCATTCCACCAAATCCAGCAACTACGACTCCTTACCTTGCTCGTTCTTCCTATGCCAGCAGTTGCGACTCCGCTATTCTTGACCATTCCGCCAAATCTAGCAGCTGTGACTCCGCTATCCTTGACCATTCTGCCAAATCTAGCAGCTGCGACTCCGCTATTTCCACTTCATTTTCATTCTTTTCCAGTAGCTATGACTTAGCTATTCTTGACCATTTCTCCAAATTCAGCAGCTGCGACTCTGCTATTTCCACTTCATTTTCACTCTTTTCCAGCAGCTGCGACTCCACTATTCTTGACCATTTTGCCAAATTTAGCAGCTGCAACTCCGCTATTTTTTACTATTCCGCCAAAGCTAGCAGTTGCGACTCTGCCAATTTCATTCCCATTCTGCTCGTTCTGTACAGATGCGACTCCGCTATTGTTTCCTATTCCGCTAAAGCTAGCAGCTGTGACTCTGCCATTTTCATTCCCATTTCGCTCCTTCCGTATAGCTACGACTCCGCCATTCTTTCCTATTCCGCTAAAGCTAGTAGCCGTGACTCCTCCATTTTCATTTTCATTTTTCTTTTCCTGTACAATGGTGACCCCACCAGTCTGCATGCTCTCCGAATAAGGATTCAATTGGGATTCAGTTTAGTTGCTTGCTCTACAAGACCCAATCACAGTTCACCACGAAGGAAACTTTCGGGTGTCTTGGGTATCTTTCAGCTCGGGTGGTGGTGGCCACATCACTTCAGCACATGCACATTTATGCTCATTTTAATGGAGGAAATGACGAAAGCAGACTATGATGATTAATTCACGGCTGAATGCATAATGCAAAGGTATGGATTCAAAACTTTTACATGATTTGGCAGGAAATTAAATACGGTAATAACGATTATGCACTTTCTTAGTCCTCGATTAGCGAACCCATACCATTTAACTACCAAGGAATATGTCAGAACCACATTTGAATTTATTTCACGGCACCTTACCCAAGTTTTACCGAAATACTCCAATTATGCCAACTTTCGATAACTGTCTTATCTTACCTGGACTTCACACCTGTGCCGACTTTCCTAAAATACCCTATTTTCAAACTCCAACTATCCCTTGCATGTTCGATACTATAAATCCCTCATCTACGCTAGTAATTGTTGTATTCATTTTGAATTGTGAGGATAGATTAAGATGGGTAACCTAGTCCATCATGAACCCGTGAACACGGAAGCCTTGCATGACAATGTAGAAGTTCTTTACATTTTCATAGCAGTAGGTTGGATGGACTACTTTGAACGGTTGAACAGTTTTCACACAGAAACTGTGTTACAATTCACCCTTAACCTATCTGATACTGAATCTGAGGTCAGGGGACTGCGTGTGGATGTTACAGAAGAAATCATAGCAGAGGTTACTGGCTTACCCCAAGTTGGGAAGAAGTCATTTGGATGGAAGGTACATAATGCAAATGCTATGAGAGAATTTTTGGTAGTCGGAGAGCATGTAAGCCCAAAGCGTCGTGGATTAGCACTAACATCTTTACCACCTCCCTGGAATCAAGTATCAATCTTCGTGAAAAGATACATCTCTTGTGAAGGTAGGTACCAAATTGTTTCCTTCTCTGAACTTCCTCTATTGTCTCATTTATGCCATGGAAATTTGGTAAATATACCATTTTATCTTCTTAAAGCCCTACAAACCATGGTTGGTTATGCAAAAGGACCGGCGTTCCTCAAGTTCAGTTGGAGGGGAGGTTGGAGCATTAAGGAACCAGACTAATGACGAAGAGGAGGTAAATATGTGAGAAGCAACATCAGTAGAACCCTATTGCTGAGGAAATTGTGATGAAAATCATGGCGCAAGAGGCAGTGATATCAAAAGCTGTAACTGCACAATCAAATACTCAGGGAGAAGAAGATGAAATTAGAGCAACTATTGAAGCTACGATAGTATAAGCTGCAACTACAGAAGTAGGAATTCAGGAGGAAGGATATCAGGCAGGAACAGCAGGAGAAAGGACAGTGGAAATTTTGGAGGTTGTGTCCTCTCTAGAGATAAGGGGGACCATTATTGAAGAAGAGAAGACCAAGGAAAAGACCGTTATGTCAAAGAAACGAAGAGGAAGTTCAGGAAACAAGGGTCAAACATCCACTGCAGTAAAGAAAAGAAAAACCAAAGCTGTCACAGCATCAGTAGCAGTAAGCAGCGAAGAACACCCAGTGGGAATGGTGAGGAAAAGAAGGACTCGATCGAATGTAGCAGCAGATGCAGCTGTAGCAGTAAGAGCAGCAGAGACAATGGATGCAATTGGGGTTAATAATGAAGCAAACTCAATAGAGACAGCAAGAGCAGTCAGAACAAATATTGAGCCACTTATGGCAGAAATATCACATGTAACAGGGGCAGATATAGAAATTCCCATTTTGAACCCCAAGTCATCTGCTGTTATGCAGGAACCTTGCATAGAAGAACCTCAAATCGAAAATCTCCTGCATGAAAATTAATTATTAAAGGAGGAGGTGCAGACGTTGAGAAATGAGCTGGAAAGATGGAAAGGAATAGTTGGAAAACAAGCAGAGAGAAATTTGAACACATTGTTAGATGCTGCAAACTTCTTAGAAAATTCATCTCGTGCATTAGAAAATGAGGAGGAAGAAGAGCTATTTTCCCAGAGTGTGGAGACATATTCTTTGTAGTAGGAAACAAAGTTATTGTGTTGGGAGTGGTATCGCAAAAGCATGCATAGATAGAGCAAGAGGAAGAAAAAATGCCAGAAATAGAATTGATGGGGGAAAATGAGCCAAAAGTTGAAGTGATTCTTGATTCGAATCTAGGAGATGAAATATTGTAGTCCCAGCCATCAGGGGATACTGAACTTCTTCAGGACCAGTCTCATCAGTCAGAGGGATTTGATACAACATAGAAACAGTCTCAGCAGTTCAAAGAAATTGAAGGTCAGGGGACTGTTACACAAGAACCAACACCCTTGAAGATATACAGTGAGGATGCAACTCAGACAACAACATTTGACATCAAGGATCAAGAAGAGAACACTATTACACAAGAACTAGTGTTTTCAAAATCATTTGCTAAAGTTGCAACACAAACTGAGATGGATGAGGCTGAAATGGAAAAGAAGGATGCTGTCACACAAGAACCAATAGTCCTGATAACATTTGTTGAGACTGTGACGCAAAATGAGAGGGATGAGGTTGATATGGAAACAAAGGGTGTTGTTACACAAGAACCATCATCCCCAAAATCCATGGCTGAGACTGCATTACAGGAATAGATCACTGCAACACCAATGGAGGATGAAACTATTACAGTGCCAAAGAAAAACAAGGAAGACATTTATCTAGACTCTGATGATGAGAAGGATGTGGTGGATAGAAGATTTCTATGGTTAGAGAAAAAGATTCTCTGGCTAAATCTCGAGTTGGATAAATGGCACAAATATATTGATCAATTCAGGACAGGTATGATTTCTCTCCAAGAGCATAAAAATGTCATTAGGGGGTTGAGAGAAAAGTGGGCGGAGGAGTTATTCTTCCAAAAACTCTAGTGGGAGAAACTTCAAGAAAAATTGGAAGGATTGAATCAACTTAAGTCCCTGCAACAAGCAAAAGACAAAATGTATACTCTTTCCCTAGAATTATTGAGTTGCAGGGCTCCATCCACCTATTACCCTGTCTTTTCCATGAATAGACAACTCTATTTCAATTAAGGGCTCTGAAGGAAGGGAGATCATTTGATTTGGCAACAGCTGCCCAATTTTTAGAAAATTTTCTAAACAGTGATTTTGAGGATCAAAATTTGTTATGTGAATTGTATTTACATGATAGGGCTTGTTATATTGACTCTCCATCCAATCCATTTCCTTATTTGGGGGATGTTCAGCTGAGGGCATTTTTCTCTTTTGTTATTAACCATGTAAGATGGCGAGATGCTTTCCAAACCATCCTCAAGAATAAGGAGGATTCTACTCTCTGGATTAGGGGTGAACCTCAGGATCCAACAGGACTTATAGCAAATCATGCTAGATCTCATAGGGTTCCTGCAATTTCCCAATATTTTGAAATCTTGCGAGACAAAATCCTCACCACATGTGTCCCAATGATTTTTAATATGCAGCAGGATGCTTTGGAAGGCAGTGAGTACAGATGGCTATATTCTTCTTCATCTCTAAAGGAAGGGGACCCCTACTGCTTTGAGAATTTCAGTCACGCTTTGACAAAGATTCCTAGATATGTGCAGTGCATGGAAAAATGTGGACCCTGGTGGATTGGATTAAGATTTAGGTTCCCTCTCATATGGATGCCTGTGATTCCTTACATAAACAACTATGCTTTGACTGAAGAAGAAGAGAAGTTGTGTTGGGAGAAATGGACAGCTTGCTATGGGTTTGTGCCTCAAGGGGAAACACCAGAATTTGCCTACAATCCCACAAATCTTCATAGGTTCAACTCAGACTCAGATTCAGACCAGTGGAGGTTGTTGCATGAGGACATGCAATTGGATAGTTGGGGGGAGATGTTGGGTCCAGGAAATGCCCTTTTTTCGCCATCCTTATTACATCATTTTTCCCTAATTATATCCTATTTTCAGAAGCCATGCTTATGCCTTTTCTCCATATCAACCAATATTATTGATAGGCATAATTTGTTATTACTTTATTTGTTTTGTGCCTAAGATTATTAAGATTCTAGATCCTAGTCCTTGATTTATGCTAATATGTGTGATTTCATCTAGTCAAGGTCTAAAGCACGGGTGTATCAGTCCAATGGCACCATCTGTTACTCTTCAAGCTCGATTCCTCATACTCCAAGGGACAACGCATTCCTCCACGAGAATCTGTAGCAGGATTTCACTGAAACAAAACACAACTGCAACAGATAGGTCGCATTCCAGCCTTGCCAAATCCGTTGATCCATTGATTATGGGAGTAACAGCTCCTTCATGAGTAACAACCTTGTTTAATACGGTTGTAACAGTTAATTGTAACTTTGCAGCATGAAGATCAGAGATCTTCATTGTTGCACGATTTTAGTGGATCGAGATCTATACTTTCAATGTATAAATATGAGAACGGTCTTCTAGCCAGGGGTTGGACAATTACCATTTTATATAAGCTGTAACAGAGCACTGAGAGTGACAATTTCCATCATTAATATGAGAGTAGAGTTCTTCATTTTTGTGTCTTAATTTGTTGTGATTCTCGACATCTCTGTTAGAAGCCAGGGCCCGCCTTCTCACAAAGATAGTCGGCTTAAGTAGGTAGGTTAATTTAACTTTCTTTCTATTGTGTGGTGTGGAATCATTATAGATGTTACTATTAGCTACAATAGAGATTAGATTTCCTTTTGGTAGTTCATGATTGCATCTTGAATAGCTGTAACGGAGTGGTGTGACAGTCGACTGTGTAGGTTAATTCAGTTTAATGCATGTGTGTTCAAATCAACCGTAACAGCCAAGCTCAATTCCGATATCTTTCAGTTGTTTATGCTTTCTAGGATTTCCAGTAATTATCATTTAGAGTTCAAGCTTATGTTTAGATGCTGGTTGTTGGTGTATCTTCAATTGGTTTATTAGAATAGGCAGATTGTGATTGAGTAATAGTAGCTACTAGATGAATCATTTTGGTAAAGATTGAATGTTGTAGTTTGATAATTATAGGATTTAACTTCTTGCAAAAGTAATCTAGTCTATTTCTATCTTAAACTCATATCCGCTAGGTTGATCTCTGTAGGAAGGTAGCTGCAATTGAATTCCTAGATGTATGAATTAGATTAGTTTCTTTATGGGATGGGTTTGGTTGGATAGACTGGTAGGATTATTATCTTCATTTAGTTAATCAACTGCTTAACATGTTTATGCATAGATTGTGCTTATTGCCATTGAAATAAAAGACCTCCCTGGGTTTGACAATTTATATTGACCATCCTGTGTGTTATATTTAATTAATTGACATATAGGGTAACCAACAATGTATCAGACAATGTCCATGAAGATGATATCGACGATGACATGATGATTGTAACTGACATTGATGATGAGGATGATATGGCCATTCCTTACAATGTTGAATCTGGATCATCGGATGATAGTACAGATGAAGACTTAGTTGAAGAAGATGATGAAGACCATTGAAGTTTATGAGGTATGCAGTAATAATAAATTAATTGTTTCTTAGTGAGTTTCCATTTTCCAATATGATATAATTAGAAACATTGCTTGTTATAGAGTATGTCAAAAAACACATTTAAAGTTTTTGTACGTAGATATTTTTTTCGGGTTATGGGGAATTGAGAGTGATGTGAGGGGGGGGAGGGGCCATAAGAGCTTCCACCTTCACGTGGTTGGCCCTGTTTAATAGAGAATATTAAATTATTCTCGAAACAGAGAGAATCTTAGTAAGGAAATGCACAATTATCAAGACTCAAACATAATAATCATCATTGTCATCATCATCGTCGTCATCATCATCATGATCGTCGTCGTCATCAATCATCATTGTCATCATAGTCATCATCATCATCATCATCATCATCATGATCATCGTCATCATCATCATGATCATGGTGATCATGATCATCGTCATCATCGATCATCGTCATCATCATCGATCGTCATCGTCATCGATCGTCATCATCATCAATAATTTATTTATCAAATTTAGGAGCGAACAAGGTATCCACCCATCCTTTGACATAAAAATGATTAAAATAAATGCACTTATGTATTGGCCAAATAAAATAGAATCTCACTCACAACATGAATCTTAAAACATGTATGTATTGCCATCAGAACACACCTATCCCACCAAAGGAATTCAAGATATGATGGATGGTATATTTTCTTCCCAAGTTCATTTAATCCCTAAACATTGATAAAAAAAATGATGCATCTTCCTTCTTGACTGTTAGGAACCCATGTCTTTACTTTGTTAGTATATTGTTGTTGGATGCATATGCTGTGTAAGTCGTCCCGTAGTATTTGTTGATCTATAGTTTGTGTTATTGTTGTTGGCGCATATGCTTTGTAAGTCTCCTGTAGTATTGTTGATCCATAGTTTGTAGTGGTCCATGGTTTTGACCCATAGTATTGGCACCTAGACTTAGTATATAAGTGTGTGTTGAGGCCTATGAAGGAACCGTGAAGTCAATTGTATTGAGCTTGCTCAAAGGAGGTTGCCCCCTCGAAGTGGCCTGTGATCAATATAAAAGTGATTCTGAGTTCTGTTATTTCTGATATCTCGTGTATTTGCATTAATTAATTATTGTAGGTTCATCACATCCACATCATTATATTCAAGGCTCGGATTTTTGGAACTTTTTTCTTATATATGTTATGGCCTAATACGTATTTTAATAATAAATAAATATAAAAATGTACATTTGCTACAACAAGCACATATACTAACCTATACTAACCCCTAACTAACCTATTCACCTATTAACATCCTATGAATTGATAACATCCTATGTATCTTATTTACATCATTTTATCCATTCATGATCCCTTAAATTATTTAAAACTTTTTTTATTTGATTAAAATTCTGTAACTTCAAAGTTCAAACACAATATTATTATTTGATTGAAATTTTGTAACTTCAAACGGGCCTTGAAGGCTTCAAATTTGAATCCTAGACCCGAGAGTGGGTTTGTCATAAATATCCGTAAGAGGCTATTCAAAACGACATTTATTGAATCCCAACCATAGCAACAACAACAATTGCTTCTTTCTTCATATGTTTTGTGTACACGCATATGATTCCATGTTCTCCTTTCCTTTCCCTATTTTCCATTGTCGCTGACTTGAAGCTCTTGAGAATTTAACCGCCCTTTAACTTTCATGAAATGAAGGGGGATAGCAATCTAATTGTAGCTGCGCTGATGCAGAAAAAAAATATCTATAAAATTAGTTATGGCAATTCACACTTAACATCTGCAAAGTGGATTTTCTGTGTGTCTCCTAAGTTATGTTTCACTAATAAATTCCTCATGTCTAGGGATATCATGTAAGAGTAAAATAGTATTAATTTTGGCTGTAAGGATAAAATTTGGATTGGAATGGGGTTAGCAATTTAAATGTATTATTATACTGGTTAAAAGTTTAAGAGGCAAGATCAATTTGGGAAACTGCTAAGATGACAAAGGTGGCATAGTGGCCAAGAGACTGAGCCGCTAGATCCAGGAAAAATATGGTATATGACATATATAACGTTCAATGCCGCCATATCCATTGCAAAATAAAGCCTCTCGACTTTACTACTTAAGTAAACAATGAAATTTTGATGTACTAGTACATTTTCAAATGAAAAGAACGATTTATTTTTACATGTCATCATTGAAGGGTTCAATATCTCATAGCCCTTCAGAGTGAAATGGGACCCCACCCCTCAAATTTGATCCCTGCCCCTAACTAACCTATACTAACCTTTTTCAATAGATTTTTTTTTTTTTCAATAGATAACTAACCTATACTAACCTATTAACCCCTAACCCCGCCTAATGCCTTAACTCTCCAACCATTAAATCCATAAACCATTAAAACCAAAACCCCTAATCCTCTCACTAATCAATAATCCCGTCATTGATCATTGTTCGATAGGGTGTTCATTTTTTGGAGGGAAAAGTCCACCTCCTCTGCATCTGATTCAAACTTGCGGTCTGGTTTGTGTGATGGGAAATGTAGTTCGAAGGGCAGTGATGAATTGACATTCTAATTCAGTGATCGATAAGGTGTTTCTCCATTTTGTCAAGGGAAAATTCCACCAACTCCAGATACGATTCAGACCTATGGTTTGGTTTGTAATGTGGCTCCATTTGTGGTGGGCATGTCGACGTTGATTTGGACTTAACCGGCGTTAAGCAACGATGCAAGGGTTTCCATCGCACAAGCACAAGCAGGATCAAGAGTAGAGGTTTCGATTGCAAAATCAGGAGCAGGAGAAGGATTAGTCTCTATAATGTATTCAGTATGTGGCAGTCCTGCCTTTAAATTGTTAATGCAAATCATTTTTTTCACTTAATAGCTATTTCTCATTGGCCACAGAAAACCTAGGCAAGACTAAGATTAGACTAGTTTCTCTCTCTCCCATCTGAATCGATTGAAATTTATCCCAATCCATGAGACTGATGAGCGTGCTTTTTTATTTGGGTTTTCCTCCTTAGTATCCTATTTCGCCACTAAGATTTGGTTCTTTTTTATTTGGGTTTTTTATCTAATTCATTTTCTCTACTACTATCTAGTTCTGAACCTTTTTTATTCAGCTACACCACAGAAGGTAATGGAAATCCCTGGGGAAATTTCATGCAAAGTGCACTTAAGAGCTTAGACTCCCTTCTAACATTTCTGTTTTTAGTCTCCTGATTGTCACTGACCTCATGTAATGGTTGAACATTTTTGGATACCTCCAAAGATGACAATGAAATCAGACTTTTCCGATAAACCATAGATATGAACTTTAGATCCCACCCGCTGCCTCCACATGTGGCTATTTATGTCCCACCCTCCACGTCCACTGCTCATTATGATGCCTGATTTCTACCCCTTCGCCCATCCGGTACATTGTTTGGCCTCTGGTCTCAGCGTTAATGACTCTTGTGTGTGGTACGTCTAGTCTATGATGTAGTCTGCATTTCATCTCTTTTTCCGAGTTACCGTGATGATGCCTCTTGCATCTGATAATCAATGGCCCCGTCCTTTAGCCATCACTGGACAAACTCACATTTCTTGTAATCATCCAGCACCTTCTGAAATCCTCATCCATCATCTCCACAGGTCAGTTTACGCCAGGTTTATAGCCTTACTTAGGAAAGGTTCTACTCTTATCCCTGTTCTACTTGTTTCTCCTGGCTGCCTTTGTCTCTTCTCTGATTCCCGTGACTCTCCGGTTTCTAGCTCTTGTCATTTTCGCCGCACGATCTCTATTCTCTACCTGCTGGTTTGCATCGTCATGGCCCCCCTAAGCGCATTAGGACCCGAAAAGATGCCTAGAAGTTCAATGCTAAGCACCCTTGCAACTCCTATTGCTCTCCCCCAATTCGTTTGATGAGGGGTGTAGTGGAGAAAGCCTGCACTTACCACTCCACGATTTCTACCTAGGCAAAAGCGGAGATACAGGACACTGAGGAGGACGCCTTGGTTTCGCGCAATTGTGTTACTGATGACGAGATTCAGGCGGATTTTGAGGAGCTTGTTCTCGACCCTAGCAACACCAGAGGGAGAGAAACCTTCTATCAGAAAACCTTGGATATGATTTGGTCTCACAAATTGGTTTTAGGGAAAGCATTGACCGACCGCAATGAAGCATAGGAGTTAATAATAATGCAATTGGACGAGTTAATGGACATACGAAAACAGATTCTTTTCAACCAGTAGCAGCTGGCTCAACGTTTGGGGATCACACTGGCTAAAGACCCTTTGACTCAGCCGGTCCATCCTGAGTACCACAACTCCTAGTTATGATCTAATTCTATTTTTTGCAAGTTTTTATTCTTTTTTTTCAAATCTCTCTGGAAGCTATGTTAGTTTTGGTTATGTACTTAGACTTATGGTTCTCTAGATAACAGTAATTCTCTTATGCTACCTTTCCATACTTTGAATGGGTCTATTTTTGCTACAAACACAAATAAGTAAATAATACAATTAAATAATCATTAAATATAGTAATTAAGTAATTAACTCAAGAGGACGCGACTCCTCGAATAGGTACCCCCAATCATATAAATAGGGGACCAAAAATGTAATATTATCATCATCAAATATATTATTCTTATTTATCATTCAATATGAGAGTCGGATTCGACTATTAACAGTCCAACCGGATATGGTTGCTGCATTTGGATGAGTTAATGGACATGCAAAAACAAAGTCTTTTCAACCAGCAGTAGCTGGCTCGACATTTGGGGATCACACAGTCTAAAGACCCTATGACTCAGCCCGTCCATCCTGAGTACCACAGCTCCTAGTTATGATCGAATTCTATTTTTCCCAGGTTTTTATTCTGTTTTATCAAAGCTCTCTGGAAACTATGTTAGTTTTGGTTCTATCCTCATACTTATGGTTCTCTAGATAACAGTAATTCTCTTATGCTACCTTTCCATACTTTACAAACACAAATAAGTAAATAATACAATTAAATAATCATTAAGTATAATAATTAAGTAATTAACTCAAGAGGACGTGACTCCTCGAATAGGTACCCCCAATCATATAAATAGGGGACCACAAATGTAATATTATCATCATCAAATATATTATTCTTATTTATTATTCAATATGAGAGTCGGATTCGACTATTAACATCCAACCGGATATGGTTGCTGCATCTAACCGGACATGGTTGCTGCATTTGGTATCAAAGCGGATTCGCTCCTCCGGCACTGAACTCGGATTCGGATCATCACTTACCTTCACCCATCACTCACGCTTCATTCGTCATTTCTCTCACACATCCTCCCATCCGATGCACGCTCCTACTCCCACACTCAACCCATCATCGCTCACCTCTTCTCTTCTGCGCATCACATCCCCTCCATGTCCTTCCACTTCCATATTCTCTCACCCCAACCCTTCTTTTCATTTCCCCTATGCCAACCCTTCCACCCATTCTTCCCGCGCTAGCCTCTCGAGCAACCACCTGCACACACCAACCCTTCCTCTGTTATTCAACCCACAACTCCATTACCACGCCATCACACCTACATTGTAGCCTCCACGCAGCCACCCTACACTCCCGCTCCATGATTCCTCCTTCTCACGCAACCCATCCTTCACGATCTCTGCATTCCTCACCCTCGATCTCTTCCCCATCCACTCATCTTGCTCGCACCATCCTATAACTTCGAATCTCTCCTGTGCTCACACCCATATCACCCACATCTCGCCCAATCTCTGTCCACTCCACATCTTCCCGCCATGCTCCTCTTCGTATCTCACATCTCCCACAGCTACCACCTCCCCGCGCAACCCCCAGCTTCCACTCCCACCACCGCCGATCCGCTCCACAACCACCTGCACACGCCCCTCTTCACTTACACCATTCTCTCCCTCTCCTTTATGCCCTGTGCACCCTCTTCTTGTTGCGCCTTCCCTCAACACCCTCCTCCTCACACCCTACGCACCCCTTCTTGCCATTGCTCCTCCTCTTCTAGTTGCCACCTCCCATCTCTTATCCACGTATCCCTACACAAAAGAAAACCACAAAAAAAAAACAATATTAATCAAATATTATTATAATAATATTAAATATTATTATATAATATTTTATTTTAAATAAAACTTTATTGCTCCATAATAATAATTTTATAATTATTATTATCAAATTTAAATTTCAGTGGAAACTATTAATTCTTATTATTAATTAAGTCTCAAACTTTTAACCATGAAGTGGTTCAATAATGAAGATGAAAGCTATGAAGAGAACATACTTAAAGCCATCATCTCTCATGGAATTGGAACAAGTAAAAATGACATTGTTCACAATACCAAGGAGAGTCAAACCGGTGTTGCTAATAAGTATCGAAAAGATTGGTCCGCTCTCGGTGACGACGGTGACAGTTTTGAGGAAAAAATATTTAAAACCTATGTCTCCCATGGAATTGGCACGTGTAGAGATGACATTGATGAGATTCAAGCCATTGTTGATAAACATCCAAAAGAATACATATACACAGAGGATGAGGAAGACAAAATAAGGAAACATATTGCAGAAACTGAAGAAAAAGATGACAACAAAGCGATAGAGCATCATGTTGAAAAATATGATAATACCATGCTTGGAGAGAACAAGGAGCATGAAAAGACACATACACATTGTTCTCAATTAGTTTTGTCGCATAAATCTATTGATCCGATTGATGAAGCTGGAAGCCATGGAAGTAGTCAATGTATACTTAAACAGGTTGGAAGAATTGATGATGGTTCTACAAACACAAGTGTAGATAGATATCCAGAAGTTGTGTCTTTTCTCACTGTCACTTACATTCCAAATGATGGTGAATATGATAATGGGCCTAATGTTGGTAATCCAGATGACATAAAATCTATTACATCCATGTCCTTAGGAAGTCCTATTGAGAAAGTTACTACAAATGAACAACATTTATGTTTCTCTCGAATTGAAACTTTGGATGCAGTCTTGTGGGAATAAAGAATGAAGGCTCTTAAAATTCCTTTCTCTAAAGAAACCATGGAAGCCACAATTCAAAGAAAACAGGTACAAAACCTAGATATTTCCAATCAAGTTGATGTCTATTTAGATGTGCATCATCTCTATGACAATCGCCACACATATTTCAGATTGTTAAGATTAAAGTGCATAGTCACTAAGATTGTAAGATGGAATCCATCTACAATAATATGGCTCCAGGAAATTGAGAAGGCTCACATGGGTATTTTCAAACTTCAAATGCTTAAGAATAAAGTGGAAGTAATAATGTTCCACAATTGTTCACAGATGGAATCCAAAAGACGATATGGAAGACAAATAATTACAAATTGTATTGTTTCAAAAACTCACCACTCAAGCAGAAAGGATTACAACACAAAGGTCCAGGATCACACCTAGAGAAAGAAACAAATCCAGAATACACATCGCAAGTCAACGCTTCAATGCAAATCCATGATAAATTTGATAATAGTAAAATTAGCTTTGAGGACAAAGATTCACTTAAAGGGGGTGGCAACACAAATAAGTAAATAATACAATTAAATAATCATTAAATATAGTAATTAAGTAATTAACTCAATAGGATGCGACTCCTTGAATAGGTACCCCCAATCATATAAATAGGGGACCACAAATGTAATATTATCATCATCAAATATATTATTCTTATTTATTATTCAATATGAGAGTCGGATTTGACTATTAACATCCAACCGGATATGGTTGTTGCATCTAACCGGACATGGTTGCTGCACTTTTCTCCTTGAAGAGAGGACTCGATAACAGTTTGAGCTTGCATCTTTTGCTTCTTACTACTCTGTACATTTCGTTTATGCTAATATAAGGATCTTCTACTAGTTTACAAAAAAAAAAAGGATAGTCCCTTTCAATCCCATAAAAAGGATCCAATGCAAGGGATAGAAAATCATTCATAAGTGGACAAAGAAGAGATCTAGAATTTTCAGAATGCACTTCTCTGCATAGGGACTCATCACCTTTTGATTGATCAGACAACATGGGGGAGCATCCTTTATCATCTTCTATCAATGCAGCCGTTCTGTGATTATGGGAAGCAGAATTGACCACACTGTACCCGTTCTTGCATGCTTAGGATCTTCAGCAACACTTTCTGCAATCTCAGAAACCTTATGCCTTTTCTCAGTTGGCTCTATTTCATCAGACAATATTGTCATATTCTTATGATTTTTTTCTCTTAGGTAACTCCTACTACCAGGGGTATCTTGCAAACCTGAATATTTTGCAAATTTCGCAAGTCTCTTAAAGCCTTTTGTTTTCTTAATAACTGCATGATCTAAACTGGCTCTCATCTCCGAACTTGGTAGAACATCAGTTTCACCAATATCGGATGAGGATACTAGCAACTCCTTACCAGTCTTCTTGGTTTTAGTATCCAATTGACAATCATCAACCTTCCCTTGTATATCTAGAAAAGCTTCACAACGGCTATTCTCCAATCCCCTAGATATTTCATCATCTGGCCTATGAGATCTAAATATTCCTGGTTCATCCATTTCAACTGAATTCAATAATTGGGTTTCACTAGAGTCATTGGAGAGAGAAACACTTTCATGAAGGTATTTACCACCATTTTCCAATGCACATCCCACATTCTTTTCAGTTTCTTGACACTCTGTAACAATCGAAGACACAAGTTTAGCGGCTGAAGGTTGCACATTCAAAGAAGAGTCTCTGGGTATTGAAGTGCATACCCTGACCAAAGCGCCAAATCAGACTTTTTAGTCGTTTTAGCTACAAGTGATGCTCCATTCCCCTGTTGCACACCATTTTCTGAGAATGACTCCTTCTCAGCACACACCAAATTTTTATGCACTCTGTGTAGTTCATCTAATGTATCAATAGTTTCATTACCTTCTACTTGTAAGAAATTCGTTGGAAGAGCATGGATAATTTTAATTAGTGTTTGGGCATAATAAAAGCCTTACCCTTTGGTTTGGTTTGAGCATGGACTGTTTTTATTTGTATTTGGGCATAATAAAAGCCTTACCCTTTTACTTGGGAGTAGCTTCTTTTAAGACTAAGAGGAGTAATAAGAGAATGAGTTTCACTGTTTCAATATAAGGCTGGAGTTTGAATGAGATATAGAGTAAATTTTATATCATTTTGTGCATTATTGCTTGATTGATATAGTGTATCTTATCAGTGAGTGGTTTCCCATTTTCATTTGAATGTGAGATCAGATTTATCAAATGCATAAAGAAACCTCTGGCATGGTCTTAGATAAAGTGATTACTCTAATGCACAAAACCTCAAAATCATCACTAAGTTATGTAGTCATGTATCAAGATTTATATGCAGAAAGGTTCTACTATCACTGTGTTTTTGTGAAGAATGATTGAAGAATGTTATAAGTGTTCCTAGAGAATTATGAACATGGATATATACAATTCCTTATATTTATTGTCACTTTGTTTTATGTGATGAATTCATTTGCATGACTTGAGTATAACTGAAGCTCTCCTTGAGGTCCCATGAATGAACTTGAACACTTGTTGCATTCATTTAATTTGAAAGAGTAGTTAAAGTTTGAAAGAACTCTCTCCTTACCTTAGCTAGCATTCATTGAAAGGAAAGGCTTATTTTATTCATATGCATTTGCATGGTTTGAGTCAGTCATCACACCACGAGTTACACTTCCATCACCCGACTGAGTAATAAAACCATTAAAATTTAACTCGTTAACTCAACACACTTTAACCTCACTTGAGGATAAAAAGAATTTGTTAGTTAGGTAGGACACCGGGGACAGGAATCCAAATAATTCCCCTTTGTCATTATCATCCGAGACATAGTTGTTGTCCTCTAGGGTGCTAAAATCCTCTTGTACTTGTTGACATGGTCATCGACCAGTTTGTGGAGGGGCCTCCTGTTGTTTTAGGGGTTAAACTACCGCGAGATCGAGAACCGGACGGACTCTGTGGAATGCCGCACTCCACATATCCCTAAGGCAACATCGATCATTGTGTTCCTTGTATTCTTTAGCCACCATACTGGTGATACTAGGGTGATAAGGCAGAAGTGCCGAAAACCTTTTCCGACGTGTCATGAATGAGGTAGCTTAGTGAATTTTCTACTAGGGCTCTTTTACCGAGGATCCCTTTCGGTAGAGGTATATCCTTCCATTATTGGTCCCTCATTTTGTATTGTTCGGCTTGGATTTCATCACCTTGCGAAGGATACAACTTGTTGAGGTCTCTAGCTCTTAGTTAGGAGGTTTTGCTTGCTATTTCACCTTTTTAGAGGGTCTTTTTCTTTTTACTGCTGCTTGTTGGCATTCTGGCCACTTTTGTTTCAGCTAGCTTACTATGACACTAGTCCGAGTACAGTTTTTTAGCTTATCTGATGATGTGTGATGTCCTCTTCTCCTAGGTCTTCGAGATGGTTGAGTTAGATGGTATTCTCAAGGGACTGAACACCTCTTGATGGAGCCACTGATGCTTGACCTTAGGAGTAGTGTAGAGGACCATGTGATCACATCATCCGTGTGGAATTTTCCATTTACTGTGATGATGGTCTTTCAGGTTATATGGAACAATGGTACATTTGAGAGAGAGATGATTGGTTGTACCCCACCTTGGTTGATTGTCTTATGGTCCTTCCATTTTGTCGATAATATTTGTGTGGTACCTTGCCTTTTACCTTTTGGGTCTTTTACTCATCTTGGTATATTTTTTAATTTGTACCACCTTTTATGTTTTTGGTCTTGTGGGTACTATGGTAGTTTATCCACATTTTAGGTACACACCCTAATTTGTCCAAGTTATTATGAGTCTTTATACCTTTTGGTGGTCCTATTTGAGTTACAAGAGGTAGTTAAAGGGAGCTATTGCATATAAGAGGTAGTTACAAGGAGCTATTGCATATATTTGACATTATTTGACCTTCCATCTCTTTGGCATGTCAAATAAGAGGTAGTTACAAGGAGCTATTGCATGTATTTGACATTATTTGACCTTCCATCTCTTTGGCATGTCAAATAACAGGTAGTTACAAGGAGCTATTGCAATATATATTTGACCTTATTTGTACCTTCCCCACAATGGTTGATTTACTTTTGGTCCTTACACCCTATTGTTTATTGGTCTTGTGGTAGCTTGTCCTTTCATTTTGGTCCTTTCATTTTTTTGTGGTACCTTGCCTCTCACCTTTTGGGTCTTTTACTGATCTTGAGTTATCTTTTGATTTGTATCGCCTTTTTTGTTTTTGGTCTTGTGGATATAACTATGGTAGATTGTCAACATTTGAGGTACTACACCCCCTTAGTCCCAAGGGTTATGAGTCTAATTTATACCCACTCTTTTCTTTTTTACTTGTACCTTACTGGTTGGTTTTTTTACCCTTGGCTGGTCCTTGTACCTTACTGGGGGCCATGAGTCTCTTTGGCCTCAGTCTGCTGGTTGTCAACTCATCTTAATTGTGATTGTACTGAGCCTTTTGACTATAATTGACTTTCTTTGATTGACCGTACCATAGCCAGTCATCTCTCTCTCTCTCTGGTTTGTACTAACCCTATAATAGGGTTCCTATATTTGACTGGCCTCTAAGAAGAACAGCCATTTTTGAAAGTAACTCTTCTGAGTATATTACAGGAAACGTCTACACCCGGGTAATGAAATATGTGTTCGTTATAAGACTTAATTAGTAATCAAAGTGTTGGTAATCAAATACGTGGTAAATAATTTGAATTAAGTAGTTAAGGCTTGTCCTGTCATACAAAATTGTTGGTAATCAAATTATATTTGTTGGTAAAGAATTTTAAGAGTGGTGGAACTCGACCTTGACTAAACTTGTGAGGAAAATTATCATGGATAATAAGTGTCTTGACAGAAAACTGAGTAGAACTATGACTTTATTTGTTGAACCATGACCTTATCATAACTAAAACAGATTGCTCTAGACTTCCATTTGTGAGTTAAACAACACAATAAAAGTTGAAACAACAAAAGGAAACTTTGCAAGATGGAAAGCATTGTTTTGATGTTATAACTGTACTGTTCATGAGCACATTTCTGGGAAAGCAAAAAGCATTCCTGACTTTATAAAAAGAGAATATTTGACACAGAAGTGTGTTGTTAATTTTTAAGAAGCGGGCCTGAAGCAAGCGAGCCTGAAACAAGTGAGCCTGGTGCAAGCGAGCACGAGGAATGCGAGCGTAGAAGTTCAAAGTGGAATCTAGTGGGCCCATAACCCACAAGTAAACATGAAAATCTCTGCTTGGACCGGAGGAAAAAATAATATCTATACTATCAATTATAATATGAGTTGGTTGGATTATATGCAAGACTGGAAACCTAGGTGGGAGTTGAGACATGCTGAAGTATTAGATGCTAACCTACAAGGATCTGATGCTTTTAATAGACTAGTGCCAGAACTCAGAAGAATGCCTATGGGATCCAGTATTGACGTACCATAGATTATTTACAACAACTCCTTGAGAAAAGCAGTTGATGCAAGCAATTGGTTAACTCACCTATACCATGATCTTAAGTTAATCTCGACGGAGGGCTCTACACCTCACCTCGGGCTACGACTAGAACAACAATACTACTGTATTAACCGGATATGTTCTTTGGAAGCATGGACACATCAAGATGCTAGTCTCCGGTTTCCAAGTACTACACACACTTATGAAAAATATAAAAAATTATGGTGGAAATTCTTGAGAAAAGAAAATAAAGATAGAACATATTATACCATGGTAAAGTTTGGACCTCAAATGACACATATCCATTAGGATCCTGCATGGTTCATCCCTGATTGGACCAGAGACTAGTGGTAGTCATTCGGCATCAACCTGACAACATTTGATCTAGGTGCTATTTATAATCTAAAACAGGAGGTTGGAGAATCTCTCGAACAAGTCAAAGATATTTTGTAGACAAAGCTTACTAAGGCTCAATCCTTCGGTACTACATTAAAAACAAACGATAGTGGCTTGTCAAAACCCACATAGACGTCCACATGCATTAGAATAGACGCGTGGTCCTGAGGTCTGTTTATTCAAAGGCATGGGTTGTTGAATCCAATGTCTTTCAAGAATTATATGGTCCCCCATACTCCGATGAGTTGTAAATATCTCAAAAGTATTTGGCTATGAGTGGGGCCTATCCATTCAAATTGTCATAGAAATTGAAAAGAAAGTATTTGTAACTATTTCATGATAATATAAAGAAATCCCTACTTTTCTCTCTGTCAATATGATTGAAAATCTATGTTATGTATTAAATACCCTAAGTCAATATTACAAGTAATTGTCCAAAGACAACATTAGTTGGGAGTATGACTGAAAGCTACCATTTTTCAAAACATCTTACATGTTTATGGTTCCGTTTTTGCTTGATTCAATTAGTTTCAGTCATCTAAGAAGACCATGCTTGAGTAAGATTATACAAGTTCCACAACATTATATAAAATATTGTTTTTGAAGATTTGTGAACACTTATTAACCACCTAAAAGATCTTACTTTTGAAAGTCATAAAAACTTTTAGACGTTTTCCATAATGGTTAGTGATTTTTTATTTTATATTATTATTGCTAAATATAAATATCTTACTAAATGTGACTGGACTTCAATTACCGATTTGATGAACCCAAATTGATGGGATGAGAGAGACTTTAGGGCAATGACGACAGAGCTGATAATTGGATGGTTTGATATGGGAATCAAGACCCAAAGGAGCAATAAAAGAAAGCTCATAATTGCGTGAATTTGTACTCATAAAAAAGATAAAGTGATCGTCTTCCTCATCGCTTGAATGCCTACATGTTGAGAAAGGGAATGAGGATCAAGTAACATTATAAAAGGTGCTACATGTCACATTTTAAGAGGCGCTATGCCTTGCGGTCGTATCTAAACTTTTTTCCCATGTTGCAGGTAGAACCAAAAAGGTATTTGTCAGATCTGTCTTCCTCGAGTGAGGGGAGTTTAGGAAGGCTAGAGGAAAGTGAGGCATCTAGTAGGTCTAGAAGAGTTGTATCAACTAGATGTCAAACGACCAGAAGAAAATTCCATAAATGTAATGAATTTTTTCACGGTCAAGGGGGGTCATGTTCCTATGGTGACGAGACAAAAGATGACCTCGAGGTGCCCTTGAGGTACAGACATTTAGTGAAACAATGGGTACCCAAGGATCTTCCTCAACCAAACATATATTTTTGTGTGAACGATAGGATATATCGAATAGCACCATCATCAATACATGGTTTCGGGTTGTTCATCATGGATGGCATAAGGGTCCCTTACAACACATGTACAAAATTGATGGAGTATGTTGGACCCTATTATAGCTACACAAATTGGATGCGCCTGGTCCAATTTACAAAAAGTATGCATAACTATGGATTGTCAACAAACTATTTACAGTTGAAAGACAAAAATCAAAATAAAGGAGAAACGTTGTACATGGATGGAAGGCCAAAGGCCACAGGGAATATTGTGGGGTTTATAAACAATACACAACCAGGGTCTACAATTAAGCAACCAAACTGTGAATTTGAGGGGTGTGAAGGAAACCATGTTTTTGTAGTTGCCATTAAATCAATATATGTAGGGGAAGAGTTGCTTATTAATTACAATTTGAACTGAGTAGATACAAAAAAGGTTACTATGGGAGTGGTACATATAACAATTTACTCAACCTTTTATTAATGAATTTAACATATTAAGGATTTTTTCGTTAGTTTATTTCGTTTAAATTTTCCCCATTTACTTCGCAGGCTAGTGATCGGGATAAAACACCTCCAGCAGATGGTCGGAGGAGTACATCTTCCTCGAGGAATCAGGTATACATCTTTGTAATAGTGCAAATATAAAAAGAAAAAATAGTTGACTTTCACTATGTTTTTTATTTAGGTATCTGTAAGGGGCAACTCCCAGTTATTAGTAGATCGGGGCAAGTCACCTATGAGCATCGATCCGAGGAGTGGATCACGATCCTATACATTGCAGGTATAATCCATTGGAATTGTTAATATAATTTTAGGAATCTATCATGATATAACTCAATAGTGTTTTATATTTTTTTGTTGCAGCCCAGTGAATCATTGTATGAAACAACATCAGAAGAATGTCCAGTAGATCCTCAAGTGGACGAGATCCTTAAAGATGATAGATAAACTGGTGAAGCCACAAACCGGTTTACGATGATAGACAAATTGTTCAAAAAATATAGTGTGGAACTCGTTTCTCTGCTAATCAAGTTTCCACAGACAAGCGAGAACCTAGCAAGGATTGAATTGTTGGAACGGAAATTTGAATCCTTGGAAGTAAGTTGAGGAATCTTGATTCATAAAATTATTCATTTGTAAATTTATAATTATCTCTTTTATATGATAGTATTGAACGTGTAAGATGTGGTTTGTATTTACAGAATTATCAGAAAACACACAATAGTGGTGGAGGAGATGTTGGCCACATCGAGGCTCATGGAGAGATGTGGAATCATGAGCAAATGACTTCATGCACTACATCAAATCCTTCGCCATTGTTGTCGACTGAACAGTCAGAAACACGTTCTGACACACCACGAACCCCAACTGTGAGAGAACCGACCGTTGGTGATCGACGCACACTAGATCGTCCACCGGAAGAGGTCGACAACAAGAATCTTGGTAATATTGATATCGACCTAATTGCATTTCCAGGATCTTCCTGTGTCACTAGCACGGGAACAATGGAGGCAACATTTTTGGTCGACGTAGGTCTCGTCCCAATAAAGTGTTGATGTAGATGTAACTTCGAAATGTATTCCATCTATGTAATTTATTGTACTCCTATAGAGATGTATTATTCCTCTATACAAAAGTGTCATCATTTTTATTGACAAGTGTTGCAAGTGTTGTAACTTGCTGATGGGTTATTAGACCACCACATGTGGGGTCAGCCTTGATTAAGTTGACTTGGGGTTATTAGGCTAAGTTAGACAAGTCGGCCCATAGGTTTATTAGGCTGCTCAGAACAAGTATAAATAGAGAGCGGGATCTCTCTATTTGATCATCTCATTATTCACTTGTACATCACTCGGAAAGTGGTGCACTAGTTGAGGAGGAGGAGGAGTTGCTAGTAGAAGACTATCTCTTGTACTTTGGTTGGACTTTGGTTGTATCATTGCTCTTTCTATCTCTGAGGAAGTTGTGGGGTTTTTCACCTTTATGGTTTTCCCCAGTGAAACTCTGTGTGTCTATTGTCTCATGTGATTCCTTGGTGTGATTGATAAGCATTGTTATAATTGATATGTTGTACATGTTATTCTCTTAGTAAAGATCCTAGATTATATTGAATTAATGCTCAAAAATTAACATGGTATCAGAGCTTCCCTGAGAAGAAGACATTGTGCAGTGGTGAAAGCTAGGATTTCTTGTTTATTGGGTTTCTCTCCATAGATTTTGGAAAAACAGTAAGGTAGATTGACTCTACTCATCAAGGTGAATCTATCTATCCAATCAGAATTCAATTCTAGGCACTTTCAGTTTTGGCCCTAAAAATTAGGGTTTCCTCAAAAATAGGAATTTCTGAAATCTGAAGACAAAGCTAGAAGCTCCTTGGAAAAATCGAAGTGTAGAGATTTGGATCGATATTTTTGGTTGGGTGAAGCTTCGGGAAACTCAAACCCTAATTCAGGGTCCTCTTAGTGAATCTGGGAGATTGAAAAGCATTTCTGAAGGGTGAATCTTTGCAGTTTTCAAATTTTGAATATACCAGGCTGATAAAATCATCAAGGTGCATCTTTCTATCCTTCCATAATTTTGAAATTCACATTTTGAATTTTTAGGGTTTCTCTGACAAACCCTAATTTGGGACCAGATCCAGTTTTCAGCAAATCAAGTGGTAAGACCTATATCTTTTCTATTTCCATTTGAAGTACTCTTTAAAGATGTCTCACCACACCAAGCTTGAAGATAAGCTTGAAGGGGCTGATAACTTCTGAGCATGGAAGTATAGGATTGGGTTAATCCTGGAAGAAAATGAATTGCATACTTACATAAGGGAAGAGGTCCCTGTCCCAGAGGAAAAAGAGGCTAAAGCCCTCCACAAGAAGAACTTGTTCAAGGAAAGGAGGATCATTGATGATTCTATCAAGGACCATCTCATCCCACATGTGTCATCTCTAAAGACACCCAAAGAGATGTTTGATTCCCTGACCAAGCTATTTGAAGGGAAGAACATAAATCGGAAGATGACCCTGTGGAACCAATTAAAAGGGGTAAAGCTTCAGAATGGAGAAACCATTCAATCTTATTTTTCTAGGGTCTCTCAGATCAAGGAACAACTTGAAGTGGTGGATGAAATGGTGGAGAATGGTGAAATTGTCATGACCACTCTGAATTGCCTACCTAGGTCATGGGATTCCTTTATTCAAGGAATTTGTGCAAGAAGGAAGTTGATCTCCTTCAGCAGATTGCGGGAGGAATGCTCTCAAGAAGAAGCAAGGCTTGTAGCCCGAGAAGAGAAGATGGGAAATGAAGATCAAGCTCTCACAGCACACACCAAGAAAGGAAAGTCCAAGAGGGACCATTCTCATGCCAAGAAATCTTCACACTACCATCAACATAAAAATAAGAAAGATCTCAGATGCTTCACATGTAATGAGAAGGGACACTTTGCTGTAGATTGTCCCAAGAACAAAAGGGACAACAACAACAAAAACTTCAACAAGAATAAGAAGAGTAACAAAAGAAGATATCATGCTCATGCTGTTGAGGATGATGAACCTCCCAAGAAGAAGGCTAGCTCAGATAGTGATGACTCATCAAGCGAAGATGAATATGCTCTAATATCCGCTCTCACAGGTACTATCTCTCATGGTTGTAATGATTGGCTTATTGACAGTGGGGCTTCCAAACACATGAATGGGTTTAAATAATCTTTTGTAAACCTATCTGAACATGAGTCACCCCATAAGGTGAAACTTGGGGATGACTACCAATATCCTATCAAAGGAAGTGGTGAAGCCTCCTACAATCTAGACTTTGGGAAGTCTTTGAAGATGAAAGAAGTTCTATATGTACTTGGGCTCAAGAAGAATCTACTCTCCATATTTGCACTGGATGCAAAAGGTATGAGGGTTGCATTTATAGATGGCCAAGTACTTATGTGGCCAAAAGGTAAAACTATAGATGATGCAGTGGTGATTGGAGAGAAAGAGGGAGGATTATATAAATTGAAGAGACAACCTGAACATGCCATGGTACATGAATCCATGGATCCAAGTGAAGTTTGGCATAGAAGGCTTGCTCATGTGCACTATATAGCACTACCAATTGCAAGCAAAGTTGTAGAAGGTCTTCCTGAAATCAAGACCAAGCATGAAGGTGTTTGCAAAGGCTGTACAAATGGAAAGAACATAAAGAAGGCATTTCCAAGCAGTGAAAGCAAATCAAAAGGAATCTTGGAAATTATCCACTTTGATGTATGTGGTCCAATGTCATCTAGTTCTCTAAGTGGGTATGTTTACTATGTCTCTTTCATTGATGACTTCTCCAGGAAGACTTGGGTTTATTTCTTGAAGAACAAAGATGAAGTGTTTGATAAGTTCAAGGAATTCAAAGCCTTGATGAAAAATCAAACTGATAAGAAAATAAAGACATTCAGATCTGACAATGGTAGAGAATTCACTTCAGGTGACTTCAAGAAGCTATGCAGTGATTCAGGGATTAAGAGGGAGTTGACTGCTCCCTACAATCCACAACAGAATGGAGTTGCAGAAAGGAAGAATAGAACAATCATGGAAGCAACACGGGCAATGTTGCATGACTAGGATCTTCCTATGCATATATGGATAGAAGAAGCTAGGACAGCTGTTTATGTGCAGAACAGAACACCTCACAAGATATTCGACAACAAGACACAAGAAGAAGTCTTCACGGATAAGAAACCTGAGGTCAACCATCTCAGTATATTTGGTTTTCCAGTATACACACATGTTCCAAAGGAAAAGAGGACAAAGCTAGATCCTTCAGGAAAGAAGGGTATCTTTGTGGGGTACAGTGAAAGCTCTAAGGCTTATAGAATATACTTTCCAGGGTTCAAGAAGATTGATGTCAGCAGGGATGTAACATTTGATGAAAATTCAGCCTTCATCAAATCAAGAAAGACACATGTTGAAGATCATGAAGAACCAAAGGAAACATATTTCAAGACACTACCATGACTGAATCAATTCCAGAAGCAGATCGTGAAGTTGAAGGTCGACAAATACCTATAGATCCACCTCATGAGAATAACTCTCACAAGAGGAAACCTACATGGGCTAGAGAGCTCATTCAAGATAGAGAAAGATATGGCATTCCAAAGGAAGAACACAGAGCAAAGAAGAGAACTAGATCACATACCAGCTATGTTGCTTTACTCTGTGATATTATGAACAAAGAACCTTCCAGTTATGAAGAAGCAACAGAAAAGAAAGAATGGAAGGATTCCATGGTCGAATAATACCAGTCAATCATGAAGAATGATGTTTTGGATGTAGTCCCAAGACCTGAAGGGAAGTCAGTGGTGACTTCCAAGTGGATCTACAATATCAAGCATGCTGCAGATGGAAGCATAGAGAAATACAAAGCGAGATTTGTAGCTCGTGGCTTCTCCCAGAAAGAAGGAATTGATTATGAAGAGACTTTTGCTCCTATGACCAGATACACTTCCATTAGAACAGTACTTTCTCTGGCTATAGTGATGAAATGGAAGATACACCAGATGGATGTCAAGACAACTTTCTTGAATGGTGTAGTCGAAGAGGAAGTGTATGTGGAGCAGCCACTTGGTTTTGAGACACATGACAGAGAGTCATATGTGTGCAAGTTGAAGAAAGCCTTGTATGGCTTGAAGCAAGCTCCTAGGACTTGGTATGGTAGGATGGACAACTTTCTATCTAGTTTAGGCTTTACCAAAAGTAAAGCAGATTCCAACCTTTACTACAAGGTTGAGGAAGGCAATCCAATGATACTACTGCTGTATGTGGATGACCTGTTTGTTACAGGAGAAGGTAGTTTGATTGCTGATACCAAGAGGAATCTTGCTTCCGAGTTCTAGATGAAGGACTTGGGGATGATACACTATTTTGTAGGCACGGAGGTGTGGCAGAGTGCAGATGGGATCTTCCTTGGACAAGGGAAGTATGCAGTAGAGATACTGAAGAGGTTCGGGATGATGGACTGCAAGGCCATGGCTACACCTATGGAATCGAACCTGAAGCTTCTATGTGATGCTTCATCTGATCCGGTTGATGTCACTATGTATCGTCAGATGATTGGGTCATTGATGTACCTGACAAACACAAGACCATATATTTGCCTTGTAGTGAACACATTGAGCCAGTTCCTGACAGATCCGAGGAGTGTTCACCTGGTTGCTGTAAAGCATATTCTGAGGTACCTGAAGGGTACAGTTGATTATGGGCTCAAGTATGATGTGAATCAAAAGTTTAACCTACAGGGTTATGTTGATTCAGACTGGGTAGGTAGTGCTACAGATAGGAAGATCACTTCTGGGTGCTGCTTCAGATTGGGATAAGGTGTGATCTCTTGGTTTAGCCGGAAGCAATCCTGCGTAGCACTGAGTACAGCTGAAGCAGAGTATGTTGCAGCTTGTTCAGCTAGTTGTGAGGTAGTCTGGCTCAGGAAGCTACAGTCTGAGTTATTTGATCTACCACTGGAGGCTACCAGTATCTTTTGTGACAACTATAGTTTTGTGAAGCTGTCTGAGAACTCGGTGTTCCACGACAGGCGAAAGCACATTGAGATCAAATATCACTATATTAGGGATATGGTGCAGAGAGGAGCAGTGAAGCTTTTGTATGTTGCGACAGATGAGCCGATCACAGATGTGTTGACGAAACCACTAGCCAGAGTGAAGTTTGAGTACTTTAGAGAGAGGCTTAGTGTTCTTCAGATTTATGACACTTCGAGGAAGAAGTGATGGACACATTTTCAGGATCCATTCCAAGCATGGTGAGAGGAGGATCCTTCCCATGGCTGTGGATGTAAGTGCAAGATGATGAGCATCAGGATGATGCTCTAGTTACTGCTATGTATATGCATCATGTTGGATGTTGGATATGATCAGTTGGATCATGTATATATATATGCATCATGTTGGATGTTGGATATGATCAGTTGGATCATGTATATGTATATGCATCATGTTGGATGCTGGATATGATCAGTTGGATCATGTATATATATATGCATCATGTTGGATGCTTTATATGTATCAAGTAGATACATGGTATGCATCAGGTGGATGCATTGATGATCAGGATGATCATGCTATGATGACATGCATCAGGTAGATGTTTTGACATGATCAGGTGGATCATGTGTGATGAGTCCAAAGACATAGATGCATAGTGCCTTTCCAACATGGTGGTAGATGTGTTGTCCCATGTGTGTTGATGTTAGTGCAGAGCCTTTCCGACATGGTGGTATATGTGTTCTCCCATGTGCGTTGATGTAAGTGCAGATCCTTTCCGACATGGTGGTAGATGTGTTCTCCCATGTGCGTTGATGTAAGTGCAGAGCCTTTTCGACATGGTGGTAGATGTGTTCTCCCATGTGCATTGATGTAAGTGCAGAGCCTTTTCGACATGGTGGTAGAGGTGTTCTCCCATGTGCATTGATGTAAGTGCAGATCCTTTCCAACATGGTGGCAGATGTGTTCTCCCATGTGCATTGATGTGAGTGATGAGCCTTTCCCAGATGGTCAGAGGAAAGTCCTTCCATGCCGGTGAGTGTAAGTGTTGTGTTGTGTGCATCTGGACTGTGCTTCATGGACAATGATTATTATGATTATGAGTATCAAGATGATACTTCGTGGTTGTGGACAGGTGTTCGGATATCCACATCATCTATTTCAGGATACATATCTATTTCAGGATCATCTATTTCAGGATACATATCTACTTCAGGATCTTGCATGATCTATTTCAGGATATGCAGCTGCATGCACTTGCATGCATCCCAGTCACCAGTTTGATGCCTCCAGCACCTTATCCACCTTCTTCTAGCACCCGGGAGCCACTTACCACAGAGTTTTATCCCTCCCAAGCTGAAAGGCGCCCTCTTCTCACCTACTGCCAGAGAAGGGCGCACTTGCTCACCTACCACTGCAGATTCACTCCAGTTACATTCAGTTAGCTCCGATTCTCCCTGATTTGAGGCTAGTTTCACTCCCGACTGACTGTATCACTTCCGTTTGACCTCCAGTTTGATTAGGTGACTTGTTCTGACTTCAGTTAGCCTCCCATGCGCCCCCACTGAGCCTCCAGATCCTATATCAGTGCTACACACTTCAGTTACATTTATTACACTCAGTTAGACTCAGTTTGACACCTGGATGACTGGTTGTTGTGATTGATGAGCACCACCGATGATTGATGAGGACTCCTAGATAGAGTCAAGCTAATCCATTTAGTGATTCGAATGGCCTACTTAGTCAATTCGAATTGCTCATTGACAGATATTGTATTCTATTGTAATTCATTCACCCTTTCTGGGATAGAGAGCAATGCTACATGTTTTGCACAGTTTTGCACCATATTTTCTATGTTCATCTGTTGTGATTGATTTACTTGTTCATTAGATCTGCTGTGACTAATTTTACATGGTATCAGAGCCATTGCAGGGACAAGATCTCTTTTCTACAGGTGTTTATACAAGAATATTTGACTGAATTGCTAAAAATTGCAAAAAGTTTGGCATGAGATATCTCAAGGGCATTCGCTCCTGTGCATGCAAAGCTTGAAAAATATTCCAATACCACTCCAGAAGCTTGAGTTACCACATAATTCCTGGATCTGATACATTGGACCTATTCAACATTGCTTGAAATCCAATCCCAGGTGTGATGCAACTCTCAAAGGGTGGATTGTTCGACCTTATTGTGGTTGTTTTGATGTGATTTGCAGGTTTCTTACTTCCTCCATGTGCATTCGCTAATGCAAAGATGGAGACTTCTTCTTCACAAAATATTCTTACTCCATTCAACTATGATGAATGGAAACCAAAGATGATTGCATTCTTGAAGAGACAATGTCTTTTTGATATGTGCATTGGTAATACAAGAGATTTTGATTCCGATGAAGAGGAGAATGATTGGCTCAATGATTGTGATAGAGCTTTTGGAGCAATATGTCTTGCTATGTCTCCTTGTATGCGCTACCTCATTAAGACTGCTGAAAATCCAAGTGATCTATGGGTCCAACTTGACAGAGAATTTGGAAAGCAGGAAGAAGAGGATCATGCTAGCCTTTTGGAGAACAAGCCCAGTGAGATCTCCTTATGTGTTCTTTCCGATCATGTGTTGGCCTCAACAATTGTTCAAGATGAAGAAGAAACTGTAGATTCAACACTCATTCTCTCAAAGTCTTCTATTTCGAATTCTGAGCAAGATAAACAAGCTCATACTCTAGATTCCGAAGAGGTTCTTGAATCCTCTCTTTCACATGAGTTTGTCGGCATGCAGAATAATGATCTACTTGATGTTTTGGAGGTAAAATCTGATTTTGGAGGTGAAGCATTCGCCCTCCTTGATTGCATGCCTTCTATAAACTTATGTTCTATCATTTGCAAAGTTTCTCAGAGTTTTAATGAAGATAAAGAGCACTACCATTCGCTTGAGTTCAATTCTCATGCACTTTTTGCTGATTTTGGTTTTGATCTCACCCTGGTTGGTTCAAAGGAGATCTCAAGAAACCATTCATCTATTTTTGGAGCTGATTTAACTTCTATTGATAAGAAGTTCAAGTTTCAAGATCTATTTGATCCGATTGGAGCTATTCCTACCTCACTTGGTTCGAATCACAGGTTCCAGGATCATCCTCATATTTTCAGATTTGTTCTCACCATTTTCGGTATGAAGAGCAAGTTCTTAAAGTCTCCACATTCGCTTGCATCCACTGATGGAGAATTCAAGCACATGTTTTTGGAGCATGATCCATTTACTCCCAAGAGTAAGATACCTCCAGACATATCTACTTGATTTTGGAGCAGTTAAATCTTTTGGTGTACTAGAGTCTATTTTGAGGGGGGGTATTTTTCCCATGAGGTTTTCCCCATTTCCTCGGTTTATTGATTGTTATTAGTTTGGATTAATTATTGTATTGGGGTGACCTTTGGTCTTAGTTACCAGGGCCCCACATTATTTTAGTTGGCACATCATAGTCTAGCTTGAGGGGGGGTGTTCGGATATCCACATCATCTATTTCAGGATACATATCTATTTCAGGATCATCTATTTCAGGATACATATCTACTTCAGGATCTTGCATGATCTATTTCAGGATATGCAGCTGCATGCACTTGCATGCATCCCAGTCACCAGTTTGATGCCTCCAGCACCTTATCCACCTTCTTCTAGAACCCGGGAGCCACTTACCACAGAGTTTTAGCCCTCCCAAGCTGAAAGGCGCCCTCTTCTCACCTACTGCCAGAGAAGGGCGCACTTGCTCACCTACCACTGCAGATTCACTCCAGTTACATTCAGTTAGCTCTGATTCTCCCTGATTTGAGGCTAGTTTCACTCCCGACTGACTGTATCACTTCCGTTTGACCTCCAGTTTGATTAGGTGACTTGTTCTGACTTCAGTTAGCCTCCCATGCGCCCCCACTGAGCCTCCAGATCCTATATCAGTGCTACACACTTCAGTTACATTTATTACACTCAGTTAGACTCAGTTTGACACCTGGATGACTGGTTGTTGTGATTGATGAGCACCACCGATGATTGATGAGGACTCCTAGATAGAGTCAAGCTACTCCATTTAGTGATTCGAATGGCCTACTTAGTCAATTCGAATTGCTCATTGACAGATATTGTATTCTATTGTAATTCATTCACCCTTTCTGGGATAGAGAGCACTGCTGCATGTTTTGCACAGTTTTGCACCATATTTTCTATGTTCATCTGTTGTGATTGATTTACTTGTTCATTAGATCTGCTGTGACTAATTTTACAACAGGTTGTATAGTTACATGTAAAAGATCCTGGGAGATCTGATAGATTGAGCAGTATGCTCGTAATCAGTCTTGGGATTCTCTTTCGAGGTTTTGTTTATGCACGTAATCAGTCCTGGAGATTCCATAGTCTGACCAGTGATGATGAAGACCTGCAGGTGGTGGGCCTACATCCAGTATGAAAAAGGACTGGATCTGTAGAACTTCCTATGATGAGTAGATTGGAGATTGATTGAGATAGAAGCAGCAATGACAATGACGATGATTCGAGGATGATGATTCTCTGATGATGATCCAGAGAAGAAGACTTGTGCTAGCAGATCTGTGTCGAGAAATACCTTCCTAGTTAAGAGGGAGTGTTGATGTATATGAAACTTCGGAATGTATTTCATCTATGTATTTTATTGTACTCCTATAGAGATGTATTATTCCTCTATACGGAAGTGTCATCATTTGTATTGACAAGTGTCGCAAGTGTCGTAACTTGCCGATTGGTTATTAGACCACCATGTGTGGGGTCGGCCTTGATTAAGTTAACCTGGGGTTATTAGGCTAAGCTAGACAAGTCGGCCCCATAGGTTTATTAGGCTGCTCATAACAAGTATAAATAGAGAGCGGGATCTCTCTATTTGATCATCTTATTATTCACTTGTACATCACTTAGAAAGTGGCGCACTAGTTGAGGAGGAGGAGGAGCTGCTAGTAGAAGACTATCTCTTGTACTTTGGTTGTATCATTGCTCTTTCTATCTCTGAGGAAGTTGTGGGGTTTTTCACCTTTATGGTTTTCCCTAGTGAAAGTCTGTGTGTCTATTGTCTCATGTGATTGATATGCATTGTTATACTTGATATGCTGTACATGTTATTCTCTCAGTAAAGATCCTAGAGTATATTGAATTAATGCTAAAAAATTAACATAAATATCGATAAGGTCCCAGGTAATTAATATACGTTGATCAAGTTACTGTTTATAACTTCATTGTAATATATCGATAAATCATTTTCTTTCAACTAATTATGATCATGGCATGATCGTTTTGCAGGAAATGATGTTTTCTATAAACAAATGAATGATGCGTGCTTGGAGATCTTCGGGCCCACCATCTGAGAAAGGTGGGATAAACAACATAAATGTTTAAAAGATGAACTCATGCATTGGTTGGTTGGCATGTTTGGCGACAATACCTTCAATAAAGTCGAGGTCATGAAAAAGGCTTGTCAACATGTGAAGGTTGTCCGAGACCAATATAGGACCCACATGGAAAAAAACCCTAGGTATGAGCGCCCTCCAATGATTTCACCAATGGAGTGGAGAGCTCTAGTGGAGGATGGAAGGGAGAGGAGTCAAAGAAGAGAAGGAAAGATAACACTAGGCACAGAAAGGTATGCAATACTTTCCGCAATGTAACTCAAAACCTTATTATTATTGAATATTTTTATATCAAACTTGGAACATCTAATGTATTTCAACACTTGCATAGGCTTCCAGACACATCAAAGGTCACAAAGGCAAGACTTGAAAAAACAGGTAAGCACAATCTTGGGCCTGGTGGTTATTCCAATTTCGCGGCACGATTTGTAAGTTTCGAAAAACCAATAATGCATGCAAATAATAAATTACAAATTATTTTTCATTTTATTGCACCAGAAAATGTTAATTAACAATGTTATCCAAATATGCAGGCCAAACGATTCAATGAATGGGCCACTGAGGAAGACATGAAGCTTGGCTTCAAGGAAGGATTTGGAGCTGTTGTTGAACGACGAAAAAGCTTGTCTGGCCAAACACAGTATTCTGGTACCAATCCATATGGTGCACAGGTAAATAGAATCTATATACTTTATTGAAGATTAACCGCTTGTGCAATCTATTCATTATAAATACTTGAAAAAAAATATTGACTCTATTTTGAGTAGGAAAGCAATGATCCCCCTAATGCCAAGGAGGGAGAACAACAAATCAAATATCATGCCTCTAATCCTGGTAATGAATTTATTCATATGCTAAAATTTTATGTATAGCATTGCAAATGGTGAACATTAATTGTAGTTCACCATATTTCAACTGCAGAGCATGTAGAGGGTGAAACTGTATAGGTTGATCCTAGACAAGAACATGAACTACATGATGTGGCCACACCATGTAAAAAAAATAGCATTGTAATGTTTTTTTTAAATGAAATACTTGTCATTACAATATCAAAATACAACAATGTAACATTTTCACATTGTTACAGTAAATATGAACCCCTTCTGCAAAATCCACGTCTAGATCAGCACTGTAGGATGCAGACATCACCACAAGCGCCTGATGAAGAACCAATTACTAGAAGAGTTAGTCCAGGGGCAGATTCTCCTCTTAGAGATTATTTACCATTTATAAAGAGAAGAAAAACTGCTAGTAAAAAGAAGTGACTAGAAAAATGTCATCTAATTATTTTTTATGACAATATATCGTCCATGATTTTTGGCCTAATGAATGAATGAATGGTTTAATGGTTTAATGATTCAGTGTAGTAAATTGTTACCTTTATTGAATGTCAGTTTTTATTGAATGAATGTGTTGACTAAATGAATGAATGGTTTATTGAATGTTATCTTTTATTGTATGAATGTGTTGACTAAATGAAACAATGGTTTAATGAATGTTATCCTTTATTGAATGAATGGTAGATGAAAGTTCATGATGAAATATGGATGAATTTGCACGTATTTGTTTTTTTCAAGTACATGCATTGGGTATGGGGAATTGAGAGAGATGTGAGGGGGGGTAGGGGCCATAAGATCTTCCACCTTCACGTGGTTGGCCCTGTTTAGTAGAGAATATTAAATTATTCTCGAAACATAGAGGAGCTCAATGAATGGCTACAATGCTGGCTTTCTACAACCTACTCGCGTGTCATCTAAATTTTGACAATTTATTAGAGCTTGTTGTGATGTTTGGTTGCTCATGATAACCAATTTCGAGTTTCCACAGCTTCAAAGGCTGAGTAAATGATGCACTGGAATCAATATACTTAACCTTCTCTTTAATTTCATTGGAATCAATATCCTTAACCTCACATTAAACCCTTCCAAAATGGTTTATTTACCATTGAATCCTGGCTTCTGAAGCATGATATTTGCAACTAATCTAGCACACACCAACAACAATTAGAAACATGCTGCCTATTGTCAATATTCAACATTTTTTAGGGCTGCAACTTAATTGAGGAGATTCAAACCTGCGACCTATGTCTAGTCCCAAGGCTAACACCTTCAAGCTTGAAGTGCAATTGACAATGGGAGACCACCTTCAAGCAGCTTGATTCATTATGCATGCATTTCATAGTGGGAGACGATCGGATACCACCTTGCTTGATTCATTATGCATGCATTTCACTATGCAACAGTCTCAAATATCCTATGCGTTTTCCCTAAATTAGTTTCTCTATTCAGCATGACCCATGCCTATCGTCTGAGGAGTGTTGCCAGCAGTCTAGAGTTTCATCCTGGAAATGGTGACAATTCATGGTATTATGTTTCCCTTCAGTTGTAATATGACAAACTCAAAGCTCTCATACGAAGGTTTGTCTGACAAATGTGATGGTTTCAGTTTCTCGATTCAGCATGACCCAAACAGTCACATTTGTCAGACAAACCTTCGCAGTGGACTATGAGTTTTCCATATTGCAGCTGAAGGGAAACATAATACCATGAATCATCACTGTTTCGAGGTTGAAACTCAAGACCATTGGAAACACTCCTTGGATGACGAGCATGGTTCATATTGAATTGAGACACTAATTTAGGAAAAAAGCAATGAATATGAGACCATTGCATAGTGAAATGCATGCAGAATGAATGAAGAGTACTGGGTGTCGAGAGAAATGGTTGTGGGACTTCGTATGAGAGGAAATGGCGATGGGAATTGATTGACAAGGTCAGGCTTGAAGGTGGTAGCCTTGGGACTAGACATAGGTCGCAGGTTCGAATCTCCTCAGTTCAGTTTGTACCCAGTTATGCTTTCGATGCAAATTATAGATTTTATTTATTTTTCTTTGTCAACTTTATGTATCCCTTTATATGTTTTCTTTATTTTCCCTTTTTAACATTATGTATCCCCTTGTGATAATCAAAATTGTTAATATCGAGTCACTCGAGAATGAACATAAACACGATTTCCATGGAAATCTGTTCCATCCAAACCTATCAAGTGTACTTTTAGGTCAACAATATTCTTGTAACAAAGCGATGAAAGATCTTAGAAGCAAATGTAACAAAGCCCTGAAAGAAGTTCGCCTAACATAGTGGTTTGTGTTTGCAGGAATCCTTCAATTTACAGGGTGAAAATCATGGCCATAGAGCTGCCACAGTTCGGAGACATCAAAATTGCTGACCTAAAAGTGCACTTGATAGGTTTGGAATATGGAAAATATTACCGTTGAAATCCTCTTTATGTTCATTCTAGAGTTTTGAGAAAACCAGAGATATATGAAACGATGCATTATGACAGTCCGACTTCATAGTCGCCTCTTGAAATCAAGGTAAGACTAGTTGGATACGGTGGGAAAAGTTCATATGATAGGGGGAGTAGTTGGAGCAAATGAAGTAAAAGTTAATTTTCTTCGACTACTCCACCTATTGACTGATCTTGATATTGTGTCTTGTAAATTATCCTTGTACCTTGCCATCTTCATCAACATTTTGCTATTGGTTTTTTCATGCTAAAATGCTCCCCCTTGTGCTAATTCAAACTTCAACAAGGTTTTGTCAAGTACATTCATAAAAGGTAAGCATGCATCATCATTCCATACTCCCTCAAATATCTCGCTCTCTCTCATTTTTTTTTGAATCATGCTTACTGCCTCTCCATCCTCCCTCTTCTACAACATTACCATTTTCAAGCAACAAACTCCACAAATGGTTGGACTTCTCAATCATCTCTTCATTTTGATTTTTTTTAACGCAAAAACTCCTCTATTGCAATCATATTCAACACAATGTTGCTCTACTTCATCTCCACTCTTTTCCATAAACTCTTATGATACAACTGCTCTATTTTTACTTTGGTTTTATCCACTCTATTTTCTTTTGTTGCACTTTCAAATTCATCTGCAATGATATCAACACACTACACATTATGGGAATAAGACATTCACATTTTCATCTTCCACTACTACATCTAATTAAATATCATCTCCTTGCAACTCCACCATTGTAACACCACTCTCTTCTATAGTGTCATCTTCTACAACAACACCACTCACTACTGCAACATATAGCCATTACAACTTTTGCATTGTTTCTTGAGTTTCTTGTACAAGCTCGACCTTTACCCCCAATCTTTTCCTTCTTGTATTTTGCTACAGTCAATTCTTCTACACCTTTATTTGGAGTTATAGCAACATACACTTCCAAACAATAATGTTTTTTTTTTTTTAAATTTCCCAACGGTGTCGGATAACCGACGGCCATAACAAAGAAAACCAACGACTTTGCCATAGATCCGACAACAAAAGACATCAGTGCTCATCCATTTTCAAGTGGGATGGGCATCGGTTTTTTGACCTCCATAGTGCACAAAACCGATGACTTTGCCATATATTTGACGGAAAACGATGTCGGTGCTCAGCCATTTTCAAGTGCGATGGGCGTCGGTTTTCTTACCTCCATAGTGCACAAAAACGACGACCTTGCCATAGATTCGACGCCAAAAGACATCGGTGCTCCGCCATTATCAGTTTTGAGTGGTGGAGGTTAACCGACGGAAGTAGTGAAAAAAAATAACAAGTATGCCATAGATCCGACGGTAAAAAGACGTTGGATCCAAGACATTTTTAGTTGTGACGGGCATCGGTGGTCCGACGTCCTATGGTGTCAAAGAACCGACGACGCCCGAAACATACGTTATAATCCAAATTTGGACCGATGTTAAAAAAATACTGGGATTGTCGGATAGTCGACCACAAGATGTATAAAATCCGACTTTGTGGCCATCAGATTTTGGGTCCAAAAAACCTAGTGATAGCAGGACAATTCCATCAATCCTATTAGTTCCCTAGGTTGGATGGATACATTTGGAATTTTAATAAGGGAGATAATAAATGATCTTTAGACATTAGAATGGAATAAATATTTAATAATGGAGCTAATTAAATAAATAGAAGATAAAATTGAAGTGGCAATGGAGCATGGAGACACATGGAGATTATGGGGCCCACACAAGCTAGAATTTCTATGCCACATGGCATTCTCCTCTTGCAATTTTGAATCCATGGGAATCCTAATGTTATTTAATGAGTTAGAAGGATAATAAACTTGGACATGTGCATCATAGGTCTAATTTGGAAGGAAATTTAAGTTACATGGGAGATGAAGAGTCAAATGGGAGCTTCTTGGACACTTGGGCTAGATTCCCTAACATCTATGACATCTATGACACCAATGACGAAGATGCTATGAAATTTATGACATATTGCAGACATGAAGGATGAAATCTGACCATTATGACATGTCAGGCCTAAATATAGCATCCAATAAGGTGCTCATGTGAGTTGGGGAAGCTCAATGGGTCCCTACTCGAATTGGGGGATGATGGAAGGCTAGGGAAGGGAGGACAGATGGAACATCTTGAGCACACACACTAATTCGAATTGGGTTGATTTTGTGGATAGATTGATAACCTTAGAAGGCTAAGTATGTTTATAAAATACAAGGATCAACCAAGAGAAGAGCTTTTGATCATTTGAGAAATTTCCATTTGTGAAGAGAGAGAGCCAGTGGATGACTAGTTTCTTGCCTTAGCCAATTTCAAGGGTGAAAGATTCCCATCCAACTTGGTGTTTGGAGAGTCCATTAAAATATTTAATGGAGCTTTAATGGATTTTTTATTTGTAGGTGTAAGCTACAAGGAAGCTCATGGTTTCTTCTAGTGTAGCACATTCTCTCAACCATTTCCAGTTTTTATTGCATATTCTTGCTCATGGAGGGATTGCACTTTGGGTGAGCTCTTGTACTCTTTGGGAGAGCTTATAATGATAAATTTATGATTGCAATAATATTAATATACTTTTTTATTCATCTTCAGAAAGTCTTAGTTCGAAATACCAAATGGTTGTATGTAAAAGTGATTATTAATGAGCGAACAATGACCATTTCCCCACTATATTGATGTATGCCATTGTAATGTTGATGATTTCAAATGAAAGAAGGTTTCTCTGAAATATTTATGATGAATAGAATTCCATTTATTATTATTACAAGTTTCATATCCAACATGTAATCCTTTGAAGTCATCTTACTCACTTTATTTGCATTTGGAGAAGATTTGGTGCCATTTCCACAAGTGTCGAACTAGTGATTTTGTAGCTATTTGGGAGAGGGTGATAACAGCCTTTATAAACTGAATAATGATGCACATGAGACCTTAATAATTTCCATTAAACATACTCTACCTCTGTTCATAAATTCTAGTGGGTTTGGGAGAATTTGGAAAACCATCTTCAGCATTTACCGTGGGGGAATTGGAACCCCAATTTGCTAGTGAAAACTCCTACCTTGGCCAGAATATTAAACAGGTTTTCAGAAGTCTTTGGAGGGTCATAAATATTCCATGAACATCATATTCAAGTCTTAATATCATTCATATACATTCTCAAAATATTTGGGATCATTTGGGATCATTTGGAGACCTAGACATCAAAACTAGTCAAAGGTCGAAATAGGGAAAAAAGTGAAAATTTGGTCATTTTAATAAAATTTCTTAAAAGGGACATTACAAGTGGTATCAGAGCATGGTATTAGCACCTGATGGTATTAAAAAGGAGTCAAAGAAATAATCCACCACCCTTAGAACCTAAAGTTGAAGGTTGTTTTGTTGAATAAGAAGAATTAGAAGAAGAGGTACATTATGCTAAAAATATGACTAACGAGGGGAAGGGACTCCCTGATGATAAGGAGGAATATCTTAAAATCATGAAAAATATCTTTGCTGACATAACCAAGAACATGACCCAACATCTTATGAAAGGATTCGAATTGATGGCTAGCCAATTTGGAAGCAAAGGGGTAATAGGAGGTAGTAGTAGTTCACAATCAAAAGAAAAGAAGACAATGGGTGAGCATATTTTTTCAAGCACAGGACCCCATAATAGACCTGATGAATTTGAAATCACACCAAGGCCTACTACAACAAAATTTATTATACCCAAAGAAGAGCCTGACACTCAATTTGAACCTGGTACATTGGTGAAAGAATGGGAGAAATTGGATGAAGATTGTAAGAAAAGTCTACCATTTGATCAGTACTTTATTGCTGCAAACAGACTCAGAAAGAGAGAAGATAATAAGGCTCTATTCCAAAAAAAAGAATTGAATGGTTCTATTAGTAAAATTCGAATTCCTACTTTTGATGGTTCCTCTCAAAGTTCTGCTAACACTTGGGTGCAAAAACTAGATGTGTATTTTCAGCTGAATCCAATGGTGGAAGAAGATGCCTTAAAATTGTCCATTTTTCATTTGGAGGGAGATCCAATGAATGGTAGTTCCATGGTCTGAAAATTTGGGTCATGATAAGGTTAAAACATATGGAGAATTCATTGACAGGCTACTAGAGAGATTTGAGCAAAAAGATCCAGAGCTACCTTTCAAAGAACTAGCTCAATTGAAGCAAGTGGGAACCCCTGCTAATTATATGATGGGATTTCAAAAATTATCAGTCAAGGTGGCTGATGTGGCTATGGGAAGGTTAGTATTGATGTTCACTAAAGGTTTGGATGAACCCTTAAAAGGTTTGGGAAAATCCCACAAGCCCACTACATTAAAAGATGCAATCATCTTGACTAGAGATTGTTAAATTTTGAGCATTAATTCACAATACTCTAGGATCTTTACTGAGAGAATAGCATATACAGTATATCAATGCATGACAATCACAATAAGCATGAAAAGCATCACAAGAATCAAAAGCATAAGAGACAAGAGACACAGAGTTTCCGTGGGGAAAACCCTAAGGTGAAAAAATCCACAACTTCCTCAGAGATAGAGAGAGCAATGGCTCAACCAAAGTACAACCAAATAACACTGAGATAGTCTCCTAGTAGTAGATGATCCTCCTCCTCACTAGTGCCCCACTTTCTGAGTGAGAGTGAGATACTTTTCTGAGTGAGTAAAATAGAGATCTCCGATCTCTATCTATACTAACCTTTTTTCCCAGTGACCTTATGGGGCCGACTTTTCTAGCTAGGTCCATCCACATTATAATATATATAATTCAGGGCCGACCCCACATGGTGGTCTAATAACCCATCGGCAAGTACACACACTTGCGACACTTGTCAATCCACATGATGACACTTCCTTATAGAGGAATGACACATCTCTTATAAGGGTACAATAAATATATATGTAATACACAGATGAAATACATTCCGAAGTTACATATACATCAACACTCTCTCTTAACTAGGAAGGTATTTCTCGGCACAGTTCTGCTAGACAAGTCTTCTTCTCGGGATCATCGTCATTGATGCATCGTCATCATCATCGCCACTGCTGCTGCTATCTCAACCAATCTCTGACTCTACTCATCATAGGAATTTCTACAGAGCCAGTCCTTTTTGATACTGGATGTAGGCCCACCACCTACAGGTCTTCATCATCACTGGTCATACTGTGGAATCCTCTGGACTGATTACATGCGTCACAAAACCTCGAAAAAGAATCTGCCAGATATCCCAGGGCACGAATTACATGCCATAGGCAAAACCTAGAAAGACTATCTGTAGATCTCCCAGGGCCATATTATATGTGACCTCACCACAAAACCTCGCAAGAGCATCCCAGGCTGTTACGAGCACATAGCTCTACCTATAGGATCTCCCAGGGCACGAATTACATGTGGTCACCACAAAACCTCGCAAGAGCATCCCAGGATGTTATGAGCACACAACTCTACCTGTAGGATCTCCTAGGCATGAATTACATGTGGTCATGGAAAAACCTCGCAAGAGCATCCCAGGACTGATTACGGGCACACAACCCAACCTATCAGATCTCCCAGGGAAAAATTATATGCCATAGGAAAAAAACTCGAAAGAGCATCTGCCAGATATCCCAGGGCAACGAATTACATGCCATAGGAAAAACCTCAAAAGACTATCTATAGATCTCCCAGGGCCAAATTATATGTCCTCCCAGAGCAAAACCTCGAAAGAGTATTTGCTAGATATCCCAGGGCAACGAATTACATGCCATAGGAAAAACCTCGAAAGACTATCTGCAAATATCCCAGGGCCAAATTATATGCTCATCTGCACAACCTGATCCACGGCCATAGAGTATCAACTTGATACTCACCATACATCATCCTATTGTGCACATGATCATCCTGATCATCATCACTGCAACATCCTGCTACATGTCATCTGGAGCAACATCCTGAAGCTCGTCATCCATGATCATCCTGATCATACAATGCATCTACCTGATGCATACCAAGAATCTACCTGATACATATCATCATACATGATCCACCTGATACATATACAGATACATGGTCCAAGCATCCAACATGATGCATATACAAAAATACATACACATGATCCAACTGATCATATCCAACATCCAACATGATGCATACATACATACATAAAAATGATCCAACTGATCATATCCAACAGAAACTGGAACATCATCCTAATGCTCATCATTCAACTCTTACATCCACAGCCATGTGTGTTGGTTGTGGAGCCAGATCTTCTAGTCTCATAGATGATATTGTATTAGTCGTGTTTGTACCCCAGTTCTATATGATGTGTAGGTGGACTGTACACTCACCCCAGCGGGGGGGTGTGGGGGAGCATCGCCCCCCCACGGGGTTCCAGGGGGGTCCGGGGGCAACACCCCTGAAGAAAATTTTGGGGCTGTTTTCGCCAGCTGTTTTGCGGGCCCATGGTTTTGGGTATCCCGTGGTATTTTCCCATTGTATTTCCCTTATAAAAGAAAGACATTGTAATACGGCTAGGGTTGAGGTATTAGGTTTTATGCATTGTAAAGATCTTTGAGATCTTGAGAGAGATTGTAAAACAGAGAAGAGGAAGTGCAGCGGTTGTGCTGCAGGTTGTATCCCTTCGACTTGCTGGACGGTAATAATAATAAGGACTGGCAAATTCAATGTGGACGTAGCCCAAGTTGGGTGAACCACGATATATCTGTGTCTCTCTTGTAATGTGTATGTGTGATTATATTTTCATTTCTATTTGTTATGTGGAATTCTGCCCTACGGATAAGTCAAAACTCCCTTAGGCTAAAGTAGGATCTAACTAACTCTAGGCTAAGAACAGACAAAACAAATGCAACCTTGAATCCCTAGATCTAACGTACATTTCAGTATTAAAATGCTGAAGAAAATAGAAGGGATTTAACTGACCTTATGTCCAAGTGCTTTGTCTTTGGTATTTGCTCCAAGCTCCGAGTCTTCACAAATGAACCTGTTAAAGAGTAACCAAAACACAAGTATGCACTATTCTCTAGCAATCTGAAACATGAGTTAGGATCTAAATCTATGAAAGATACAAATCATATGATTAAAACAAGATTAACACAAATGATTTGGGAAAACAAGACAAGTTATTCCATTACAACTTGAAGATTACTTACAAAGGGTGCTTGATGCCCAAGCCAAACCTCCAACTCCAAGTGTCTTCTCCTCTTAGCTATCTCCACAATGCTGCATGACCATAAGTTTGGTGCTCTCAAGAGTCCTCCCCTTTCCCAATGGCATGCCTCTCTTTTATAGTGAATGGTGAGGTTAACCAACAAGAGAGATAGGTGGATCTAAGGAGGGATAAGTGGATCAGGGTTTCTAATCGAAGGAGGTGAGTTGGGATCGAATCAAGGAACCCAATCTTCCATCATCTTCGAAAATCCAAGATCCCATAAGTCAAGGGCAAAAACTATTAAAAGGGTGCCGCGCTTTGCAAATGATACAGGGCGCGGCACTGTGCCGCGTTTTGTCAAGCTGTCAGGACGCGGTAGTGTATGGAAATAAAGTCCAAGGTGGGTCAAAACTTGGCAGGGTGGATTTACCTTCAAGGTTGACTCATCATCTGTCTCTTCTGGATGGTTCAAAACAGTAGGGAAAGTGTCGTCGAAATGTGTTGTGATGGGGATGCGACACCGTGAAATATAAAGGTATAACAGATGCCCCCTAAAGTGTGAGGTCAGAAGGGACTGATGGCCGAAAGAATTTACGAATAAAATGTGCAGAGATAGCATCGAGGAGAGCGACACGGAGCTGAAATGGAAACAAAGTGTTAGATATACCACCGAGGCGGGCATTCCCATGCTCGGAAACAAATGACTCAAAACATGGCTGCCGACCAATACATTGCAGATCCATGAGTACTGAGATAATGTAAACTGTAGACAGATCATGGCTACTATGAACAATCGTAGATCCATGAGACAGTAATGACACAGCCACGACCAATACAATAAGTGGATCTGTGTGACAATACAAGAGACATCTCCATCGCAGCCTGGACGCAGTCAAGATACAGTGATGCACCCAGGGTCTTCTACCCGATCGCATAAAGATACGAATCTAACCATGTGATTACAAGATGTTGAAGTCAAACATGGAAGAAACCATTTGATTACCGGTCAATGATGTGGACCGTTAACAAATGCGAGGGAGATCACCAATAATGACAATGATTCCCAAGGTATCAATAGTACATCTCAACGAAATGCGAATAAATGAGTTGATGTCGAGCATTCGAGAGATCGCTTGATCAGAGGTCATTGATGTGAACCTACTGTCAAACACGAGGAAACCTGCCATTGAGGCATGCAGGTACCAAGGTACTAATGGTTGATTTCTAAGTCTAATTCCCGGATAGTGATTTGGTGTCGACAGGAATAGACTCGTCGAAGGTGGGCCATGATGATTCCCACATCATCGACACGAAATCGGCACATATGATAGGATGATGAAGTAATGAGATATGTACTGACACAGCGGAGGCCTGACACAATGAATGACTCGATACAATGCAACCCTTTGAACATATAACGGCATGTAACAAGACTTGGCAGCAGGGATTATTGATAAATAGAGGACAGACACCGGATGAGTGGACTCGTGGCCAAGGAGACGACCCATGATGATGACTATGACTCAAATGAAAGACGGATACCCAAATATAGACAAGAGATGGACACATGCCATGTTCAAAGGTAATGACTGACAAGCTGCCATAGATAAACTTGACTTGTTCCCCCATATTTCCCCGACATGATGGACGAGTACCTCTTTCTTGTTTTACGAGCTTGAAGAGGATAACAGATTCTCGGTGTAGCTCATCTCGCGGATGAGTCCAATCTCACATGTTTTACGAACCTGAGAAAGGAGGGGTTCGTCCCAAAGTGGGTCCTTCGATGTTAATATTTTAACGAGTCCAAGGAAGGAAAACTCGGCAGTTTTTCATATTTAGAGAGCCTAAAAAACTTAAAGGAAGCTCCATAATGTACTTTTTCGTAAAATTTAGTCTCTCGATCCCGAAAAAGTGTAAAACGATTCCCGAGAGAACTCTCCCAGCCGAGATTGACTGAGGTATACCTTTCTCGTAAATAGTCTAGACGGGCCGAAAAAGGGGTAACCTATCACCGAATAGACGACCTTTCAAATACTTTTACAAGTGTGAAAGAGTCAAGATCACTTGGCAATCTTTTCAATTTTAAGGAGTCTGAAAAGAGCTTAACTATGGACTCCTATGGTCTTTTTCGTAAAAATTAATTATTCTGGCCCGAAAAAAGAATAAAATACAACCAGGATAATACTTTCCTCATCGTTTAACGAGTATGAGTAAAGCTGACCGTACTCGACACCGTTTACTTGCGTTTGACAAGCACGACACAGGTGTGAAAGCGCTTGGAATCTTTTTCAAGTTTTAAATCCAGAGCACGAAAAAGATAAAGTGGGCTCAATATGAAGGTCAAACTACGAACAAATACCAGTATGAATGCATCCTATTTTTACCGCAGATCCTGTCAATAAATGCTCAAAAATCGGGCATTAGTAATATGAATAAGGGTTTATTAATTTTGAAATAGTAATCAATTAATTAAAAAATGTGAAAAAATGCTATATAAAGCATGGTAAAAATAGAAATTACTATTCATTTGTGATTTTTACCCAAAGGAGACATTTTTACCCATTTTGGAGCAAAATTTCAAGGATCGATACCGAGAGTTCTGGGACACCATTTCGACCGCCGTCTGTGCCAGGTAAGAGTGCTTGAACCCCTCTTTCATTTCATGCAAGAATTTTTTACTTTCACCAGGGAAAAATTAATTTTTTGGCAAGCCCTTTTGGCAAGAATCGCCTGCCGTACTGCCGCGTGGGACCCCTATCGTGAAACGCGGCACTGTTCAACAGTGCCGCGCTGTAACTCCAAAAGGAGGCGCGGCACTGTGGACTGCCGCGCGGCATGGTGTCCTCCAGGCGCGGCACGTGCGAAAATTGAGTTCAAAAAATCAATTTTCCCTCAAATTTTTGCTAGAAGCAAGTTGTTAAATAGCCACTAATTACTTTGTTTGCCTTTTTGCAGGGATTTGCAACTTGTTTGAGGCAAAATGGTGAGTTGGAAAGAGAGGGAGCATGAAACGGACGATTTTAGGGCCGAAAATCACTTACCCACCGTGACTGCCTTGAGAGAATGTGGTTTGCTAAAGTTTTTCAAGACTAAAGGATCCGCCAACAACCCAAACTACTTACTCACCTCATTCAATTGTGGGATCCTGATATCGAAGCTTTCCGAGTAGGAGAGCACGTGCTTGAAATTCAACTTGAAGACATCTACTTCCTCACGGGCCTCTCGAAAAGAGGGGCCCGGCCGAATCTTACCGGGTACAGTGCTTCAGACTCAAGCACGGATGATTTAATTGCTCGATATTGTCAGGTGGGTTCGAGTAAGAAGAGTGGGAAAGTGGCCATAAAAGAGGTCACAAATCTTCCTTTCAAAACTTTGCTATTCACTATTACACGTGCAGCAGGAAGCGTGAGCCCACATCAGGCAACCCGCACACAGGTAAATCTCGCAGCAGAGTGCATGGTAGGAACGGTCTTCAACTGGTGTGATGCAGTGCTGTCCCATATGAAGGAACAGGTGCACAAATGTAGAACTGGGAAAAATACCCAGTTTGGCTATGGGAGTATCTTGGTCACTTTCTTCCTGGCAAGGGTGCCATTACTGCGTCCGCAGATATCTATGCATCCTCGCCCACCTACTGAGCCATGGATGGCTCGATGGAGCGACTATGCCGGGCGCCTTGGAGGGCCTCAGCGGCTAGCTTTTGGAGAGGATTTCTTCTCTTGGCTAGAGGAGCAGATAATCATGATCGACGACTATCCCTATTCAGGGGTAGATTTCCGCGAGGATATTGACTTGGCTTTGCCAGAAGATGATGACTGGGACAACTCTGGTATGACCTTCATGGATATGTATTTTTTCTTTTTGAATATTTAATTTTTAATGCTTTTTTAGAATGTGTAAAAGACTTCTAATGTATATTCGTATGCATGTTGCAGATCGTGGACCACAACGACCAGCTGGATATTCACCACTACGTCGTGGCGGTGTAGATCGTCAAGCTGATCCTGTCGAAGAAGAAGATGAGGATGAGGCAGGAGGTGTCCGGGACATTGAGAGGAACCTGCAGGGATTGACCCATGGGATCCCTGCTATGCGGATGGATGATGTCCCTTACCCCCTCCAGCGTCATACTGTAGGTGTACCTGGTCGTATCAGTCGACTTCTTCGCAAGGTGGTTCGAGCTGTGATGTGTTACCACCAGCGGCGGGAGGAGTCCGATGAGGGACGTGATAGGTCTCCTAGGTCTCCATAGATGGTCTTTTGATCTTTTTGCGGCATGTACACGATATGTAGGCTTTGAGGGCCAATTTTTGTATATGGGATTTAATCCCCAATTTTGTCTTTGACACAAACTTTATGTATTTTTTTTTTTTGGAAAAAACACTTTTATATACAGTGATATGGACCTATTTATGATCTAAATATTTACAATGACTTGTGCATTTTAATTTTTTATGATGTGTTTATGTATGGGCAAGATGCCAATCCAAAATGTAATTAGCCAATGAATCGGCAATACAATTGAATTCTCTCGGTATGTGTTGATATGTGATAAAATCAAATGACCGTTCCAAGAGGCGTACTCTTCGAAATAAATGAAGTAATGTAGGATCGCGAACTGTGTAAACACGGTTTAGATGAGAAACCACGAGTTGGGAATCTAAAAAAGACCGATAAGGAGTCAATCCCGAGTGAGGCAACCTCAGTTAAGAGACCAATGACTGCATGGTACTCTGCGATATTATTGGTTGCGGGACCTAAACAAATGGCTCCTGAAGAAATTAACTCGCCAGTGGGGGAATAGATCACCCATGCTCCGGAAGCGAGATTCCGGGTATGTCGGCTTGCACCGTCAGCGAATCCAAAGTAGGTAGACATCTGCGCATAAAAGCACGAGTCAAAGTAAGAGTAGATACATAAGATCCACGCGCACACTAAAAATAAAGCAAAAAGAAAACTAAGTACATTATGTACAAGAATTAACCCACGTGGGGTAACTTCACGCGTAGAAACGCTTGAGGTATAACCCGTTGCGGGGCCGTGCCAATGGCGTACCATCACAGTCGACTAGTTCATAGGCTCCTTTTTCTAAGACACGTTTTATGATGAAGGGGCCGTACCACATAGATTCAAGCTTGCCTTTTCCAAGTTTGTCATGCATCTGATCATATGTAAGTACAAGGTCACCTTCATTAAAGATCCGAGGTTGAACGGATTTATCATATTGAGCTTTGACGCGTTTTTTGTGAGCTTCATTAGCCAAAGCGGCGTCGCGGCGGGTTTCATCTAGCTTGGCTAGGTATAGAAACCGTTCTTCTTCGGAAGTAGTGTGTGGAAGTAGCTCTATGGCTATCTTGAGTGATGGAATTTCACATTCAATCGGGAGAATGGCTTCCAGGCCGTACACCAATTGAAATGGTGTAAACCCAGTAGCACTTTTCACTGAGGTTCGGTATGCCCACAGTGCTGAGAACAGAGCTGAGTGCCAATTGGATTTTTGGGTACCCACAATGCGCTGAATCATTCGTTTCAGGACCTTATTGATGGCTTCAACTTGGCCATTGGCTTGTGGGTAATACGGAGTTGAGTTTTCGTGGCGAAAACCCAGTTTGGCACTTAGTTCTTCGATCATATGATTCCTAAAATGGGAACCATGATCGGTCACAATAGACTGTGGGACACCGAATCTAGCTATGATATGATTGAATATGAACTGCGCTGCTGTTTTGCCGTCTTCAGCATACGTAGGCATCGCTTCAGCCCATTTTGTAAAATAGTCCACAGCTACTATGACATAGCTATGCCCCCCGGCTGAAGTGGGCTTACAGTGCATAAAATCAATGCCCCATTTGGAGAAGGGGCCGACGGCAATAACAGGATGGAGTGGAGCAGGATGCGAGCGTGTTTTGCGATGAAAGAATTGACATGGCGGACACTTCTTGACTGTTTCAATGCAGTCTTTGAAAATCGAAGGCCAGAAGTATCCCGCTCGCAATATTTTCTGGGCCGTAGCCATCCCAGAGAGATGACCACCACATGCTCCAGCATGGCAGTCATTGAGAACGCGTTCCGCCTCATCTAAGGTCAAACAGCGTCGAAGGACAGTGTCGACACCACGCCGATACAAAGTATCGTTCACTATAAGGTAGTATTTTGCGTGATGTCTGATACGTCGTCGTTCATCGCGGTTGAGGTCGGGACGGAAGCGTTGGGTTTGGAGATATAAGAGAATATCCCCATACCACGGATCAGACGTGCTAATGAGGAACAATGATTCGTCGGGAAGAGAATCAATGGGCTCGGATTGCTCAGTAGCATGGGGCAAGTGACAAATTAACTCAGCGAAGACCAGAGATTTCTTAGACTTGGCTTTGACGAATTCCAAGTCAAACTCTTGAAGGAGGACAATCCAACGGGAGTACTTGCCCCCAAGCACTTGTCGTGTGAGGATATAGTACATTGGATTGAAATCGGCGATAACGGTGGTCCGTCGGAGTAAGATGTAGTGACGGAATCTCTGGACAGCAAACACTGTTGCCAGAGCCAGCTTTTCAACATGTGAGTAGCGAGTTTCAGAGTCGAGAAGACTCTTGCTGAGGTAGTACACCACATGTTCTATGCCGTTGTGATCTTCCTGGACTAACACCATACCAATGGTGGAAATCGAGGCTGCGAGATAAAGGATGTAGTCCTGTGTGTAATTGGGGGGTTGAATCACAGGATCTTTAGTTAAGGCTGCCTTTAAATTGTCAAAGGAGCGTTGGGCTTCATCATCCCATATGAAGGGAACATTCTTCTTGAGAAGCCGCATGTAGCCTTTTGTTATCTCAGACAGATTACAAATAAAACGGCGTAGAAAGTTTGCATGCCCTTGCAAACATTGAAGTTCTGGAATATTGGTAGGTGAAGGCAGGGCTATGATAGCTGCTACCTTTGCGGGATCTAGACGTATCCCGTCTTTGGAGACTATGAAGCCCAACAGTTTTCCGGCTTCTACACAGAAGACGCACTTATGCGGGTTCAAACGTATATTGTAGCGCCGGCACCTTTCGAAAATGGCACTCAAGTGATCTGGATGTTCTTCCCGATTTCGAGAATGAGCGGGAAGGTCATCGAGATATGGCTCTACGATATGTTTGATGTCGTGAAATGCGTAGGACATCGCCCGTTGGAAAGTTGCCCCGGCATTTTTGAGGCCAAAAGGTAACTTCCGATATGCAAAGATCCCCCAAGGGAAGATAAAGGCCGTTTTGTGCTGGTCGGCTGGGAGGATATCGATCTGATTATAGCCAGAAAAGCCATCCATGAATGAAAAGATAACACTTCCGGCACAGTTATCGATGATCTGGTCGATAAACGGAGTTGGGTAGTTGTCCTTGGGACAAGCTTTGTTCAAATCACGGTAATCAACACAGACTATAATCGTTCCCTGTTTCTTGGCTACAGGGACGATGTTGGATACCCATTCTGTCAATGGGACAGGATAGATAAAACCAGCACGCAAAAGTTTTTCAACTTCTGCTTTAATGGCGGCTGCCTTACGAGGATGAACGGGTCGAAGCTTTTGCCGAACAGGTCGGGCGCCAGGGAAAGTTGGAATTTCGTGGACCACAATCGACGGGTCGATTCCTGGCATCTCTTCATAACTCCAAGCGAAAACATCGCGGAAAGTTTTAAAGTAGGCATTATAGAACTCCGTCTCGAGAGGAGTACATGTTTTGCCAATGTGTACGTTTTCCACGATACCAGGCTTTACTGAAATGTTGATGGGAGTGGTTGCCATAAGATTGGCCAAGTTTCCTTCAGAAAATACTTCGTCGAGGGAAGTGGGGAACTTGGTTTGAACCATCCCAAGGGAAGCACTGGATTTGGTATCGGGATCGAGTGACTGAATGGTGGGGAATGAAGATCGATGATGAAAATCTCCCCATGGTGGCTCATTACCGCACATAACCTCTATGATTGATTCATCGGTGGGAAAAATCAAGTTGAGAGGATCAAACAATGGTGGGCGTGTATGAGTTTCAGTCGAGAGCTGTGCCACTGTGTGATCAGTAGAACAGTCGACCCAATCTGTGGCTGATTGGATCGCATCATAAGCTGCAAGGTTTCTGTTCAAAGGCATGGAATTTCCATAGCCTTGGATCTGAGTAGGACTCGGGATCACCCATGAATCATCAGACGGGGTGACATGTGACGAAATCATGTTGACTGGTTGAATATGGGTTCCCAGCTCTGGAAAAACTCCAATGAGGGATGAATCCTTCATGAGACCAACACCTATGTCTTGGAACCGGTACCGAGGTTGATCCAATAACGGAACGGTATTGGCGGAGTTCGGATGGGAGTCTGGGATACAGTAATCCAATTGATCAATAGTGACAATTTTCCCTTCATGAGGAAATTGTACAATCCGGAAGACTGTAGATGCAATGGCAGTCATGGCATAGAACCAGTTCCGACCAAGTAGGAGGTTGTAATCCAAAGGTGCATCTACGACTTCGATGTGTACGGATACTGTTTTGCCCCCCAGTTCAACACCGATTGAGGGGATGAGTCCGTATGGTTGAAAACCATGTCCATCAAACGCTCTAAGAGTAGTGGGAGAAGTTGTGACCTCAGGCGAGCCGAGGGCTCTCCAGCAGTTCAAAGACATAATCGACGTGGAAGCACCCTCATCTAACACTGTGCGGTGGATAACATTTCCACGGATTTTCGTATGCACCTGGAAGGCTAACTGGTGAGAAAGCCTAGGTTTAGCGTGCTCCAAGTTAAACATGATGGAGTTTGAAGTATCTGGGTCCAATGCCCCCAGTGCTGAAAGTAGGGTTCTACGCTGCGTGGGGAAGTGTTGGAGAACCTCGAGAGTTGACATAGCGCAGGGTGCTTGAGCCAAATCTTCAACAATGTTGTAGTTTTGGGCAGCTCGCGCATTCGGATTGAATGTCGCCTTTCGTATGGTGCCCTTAGGTGGGCGTAGCACTGTGTCCATAAGTGGTCTCTCGATATGGAGGTGACCATTAGGGGGGGGAATAGGAATCGAATCTTCAACAGGAGACTTGCCTTTGGCTGTCTCTGATTGTTTGGTTGAACTTGGAGGATTGTCATACGTCTTTGAACGAGTGGTGATATTAATCTCCTCATTACTTGTCATTAGGATCTCGCGGTTTGTGGACGTCTCTCCACGGGAAGGATTGGTCGGGTTGCCCCCTTGTGGGGATTCTTGGGCAACCATTTGCTGTTGCTGTTGGGGGAAAGGGTCAGTTAGCACTGCCGGTCTAGAGGATCCTTTAACGAACTTATGGACCTCGTCCTTGTAGGGACAGTCACGCGTATAATGATCATCTTGACAAATCAAGCAGGGAAACTTAGCTTTCCGACGTGGTTTTTGATCATTCTGGGTAGGTTGTGGTTTGGGGTTCTCCTGCTGGTTCTTTTTAGGTTTACCACGATTGTTTTTCTTCTTTCCTCCGGAGGGTTGTGATGTAGATTGGACTGCATTCACTTCGGAGGAGACAGCAGGAGAAGTGGAAGCTTTTGAAGCGGCCTGGGTAAAAGCGGGGGAAGCAGAAGCTTGTTGCCCCGTCGAGTTGGTAGCAGGCTGAGCCTTAACTGAACCAACGATACCATCAATGGGTGGTTCAGTAGTAGGCTTTGTAGGATCAGTGTGAATGCAGGAAGCATGTGGAAGAAGTTCGTGTAAAGTACCGGATTGAGTATATACTAAATCCATGTATTGTGCTGCCGAGATGGCTTGTTCTTCCGTAACAGGTCCGCGCATAGCAATATCTCTGGCTATGGGAGGCAAAAAGGATTTTGTAAACCAATCAGCAAGTAGCTGATCTGGAATAGGTGCCTTTATTAGCCTACGGCGTCTTCGCCACTCATGGATGTGATCCGAGATGTGTGTAGAAGTGGTTTGACGCAGTGAAGTTAGCAGTTCTGTTCCAGTCTCATATCGGATGGGAAGCTGGAAATGTGTCAGAAACTGCATAGCCAAAGTGTTGAAATCACGAAAAGAGTGTTGTGGCAGCTCGATGTACCATTTTGCTGCCGTTCCGGTAAGCGTACGTTGGAAGAGCCGAAGTCGGATGGAATCATCCATCAAGGAGTTTGATGAACACCAAAGATGGAAGGTCATCACGTGGTTCTTGGGGTCTTCCCCGGGCTTAGCATCGAACTTGGGAATGTCCGATGGTAGTTTGGCTGGGATAGGTGGCCAGTGAGGTTCGTGCCATATAGGATCGTTAATAAGCCTCGACAAATCAGGTAGATCAAGTGTGGCCAAGAAGGGAAGCTGACGGTTGGTCTGCGGGTATGAGTAGTAACCATGTGGTGCAGGGAACCCTGGAGGGCCTTGCATAGCATGCTGCTGTGTGTTATACCCATATGTGTTTCCCGCGGGATACTGCTGGAAGTTCTGCGGATAATAAGCCATCTGGTTAACCGGTTGATTGTAAGCAACTGGTTGGTAAGTGTTCTGCTGAGTGGGTATAGTACCCTGAGGCTGTTGATGCCCAGGATTGGTTGCTATTCCTTGTTGGGAAAAAGTTCCTTGGAATTGTTGTGTTCCAGGGATGTTGCCACCATACTGTGTAAGTGGAGGATTTCCCATAGCAGGGTTGGGGGGTGGTTGCGACGGTGGTGTCCATGGAATGCTCGTTCCTGCTTGAGGAACGAGTGGAAATTGAAGTGACGGGTTCCAAGGAGTTGTGGCAGCCGAAGGGTAAGGGAAGCCAGAATTCAAGTTGGGGGAAATCTGAGATTGCCCCCCAGCTTGGTTCCAGTTTTCGAAAAGTGAGTACCCCCCACTCTGTGGGATTTGATGATCCCAAGAAGGAAGCATACCTGACAGGGGTGGTTGAGAGTAAGGCCCGGTGGGAACACCGGAATAAGGTTGCCCACTGCCAGGTGGATTGTACATACCAAACTGAGTAGAAACTGCTGGTTGGGAAACTTGTTGGAGCGAGCCAATAGGTTGTCCGCCAGCAGTTAGGTTGGATGGCCCTATGTGAGGAGGCTGTAGACTGGGAAGTGGGTTCCCAGCAAAAGGTTGTCCTCCGACTGGTTGGGTTGATGGCCCACCAGTTGGAGGTTGTTGACTAACAATGGGGTTCCCAACAAAAGGTTGCCCCCCAGCTGGTTGGGTTGATGGCCCACCAGGGAGGGTTTGTAAGTTGGAGTTAGGGACCATTGCAGTCGGTTGTCCACCTCCTGAAATAGTATAAATGGTGGCTGAAGGTGATCCTCCGGTCGAAACGGAAGATCCAGCAGTATGACTAGGTGTTCTTCCGCCGCTAGCTAAATATGATAGCATGGATTGGCCAACGACGCCAAAAGTACCGATTAGTGGAGGCGGTCGTCCGTATTGGACAGGTGAGGACGGAGAAAAAACTGGGTTATCCCTCATAGAGTGTGCACCAAACATTGGTGATGACAGCAAATGTGGGGAATTTAGCCCAGGAGTATCAGCGTCGTCCATCACGTGTTCAATAATAGGAGGACCATCGAGAACTGGGTCCGAGTTCATATCCTGAACAAGATTTTGGGGATCCGACAGGAGCCTAGGTGTAGTAAAGTCCGAAGGTCCTGAGCCGTCTGCAAAGGAATGATGAAATTCTGTGCTAGACGGAACATTGGGATCCCTATAGTCAGAAGGACGAGAAACAGGGGGGTATCTAGACGCTGTCGAAAGCATTTGCTCTGTGTTGCGTCTAAATTGTGCCGATGCTAACGGAGAGTTCGCTAGGCTAACCATACTAGACTGAATGGAAGCCATAATTTCGTGTCCCGGTGGGATGTTGGGTAGATGAAAAGTGCGAGGTACGTTGCTAGAAGAACTTGTCTCCTGAGGATGAACACTGGGTGACGTAGTAATAACAGGCGGAAGTTCCGTCTGGGAAGTAATGAAGCCATAATCAGGTTCAAAAGGTGTGTCAGGTAGACGAGTATCTTCAACGATCTCAACGTAGCCGCCTGGGACTGAAATTAGGCCAGGTATGTCCTGGTCGGATCCTTCCGTGGTGCCAATAGATCCGTCTATATCATCGTGGAAAGTGTCTGATGGACGGGAAGTGTTGGCCTCCGGTAGAAGGATGACCTCTGGTCTAGTACTCTGGGTCGTGCTAGGTTCGGCTGCTGTAACTGTGCCCACTGTTATAGATAAATCTGGGATGACAGTGGGTGAGGTGACAGTGGAAGCCTCAGACATGCTAGTGGTCATAGAAGCTGCAATGGATTCTGAGACTGTGCTGTGTGTGGCAGTTACAGGCGTAACTGAAGATGTTGTACGTATCGGCGGTGGGATGTTGCCTCGACCAGCACCGCGGCCAGGAGGAGCAGGAATGCGTGATGCAGGCGGACCAGAAGTCCGTGGCGGTGGTGGTGGTGGAGGGCTTAGGCCCTGTTGTCTTCGTGATCTTCTTTGTTGATCTGACATGATGACAGGAAAATGAAAATCGGAGGCAGTACCGTAAACAAAGAACTCAAAAACTCTAATGCAGCCGAATGTGCAAAAGAGGAGCTAGAAAAAGCAAGGCTCACAGGCCAAAAAAGCAAGCTCTAAAATCTATACTGAGACCGGTGTCTCAATAAGCGAGCTGATCAACAAAAATGGCCAGAATGCCAACAAGCAGTCCCTACAAAGAAAAAATGACCCTCTACAAAGATGAGACGCCAAGCAAACTCCTAACTAAGAGCTGGAGACCACAACAGGCTGTATCCTTCGCAAGGTGATGAAATCCAAGTCGAACAATACAACATGAGAGACCGATATAAGAAGGATATCCCTCTACCGAAAGGGATCCTGGGTAAAAGAGCCCTAGTAGAATAGATACTAAGCCACCTCGTTCATGACACGTCGGAAAAGGTTTTGGGCACTTCAGCCTTCCGAAGAAGACAGCGATCGATGTTGCCTTAGGGCTAAGTGGAGTGCGGTATTCCACAGAGTCCGTCCGGTTCTCAATCTCGCGGCCGTTTAACCCCTGAACAGTTAGAAACAGTCAGGAGGCCCCTCCACAAACTAGCTGTGACCGTGTCAATAAGTACTAGAGGATTTTAGTTCCCTAAAGACAACGACTATGTCTCAGATGAAAATGACAAGGGGGAATTATTTTGATGCCTATCCCCGGTGTCCTACCTAACTACCAAATTCTTTTGATTTCCTCAAGTGAGGTTAAAGTTGGTTTAATTAGGGTGATTAATTTTAGTGGCTGTCTTTACTCAATCGGGTAGTGGACGTGAGACTTGATGGTGTTATGACGACTCAAACCATGCAAATGAGAATGAATCATAAACAAGCCTTTGTCTTCGATGAAATCTAGCTAAGGTAAAGATAGAGGTTCTTCGATCCAATATGCATAACAATTTTCACAAGCACTCAAAGTAAAAGATTTTTCTTTTCTTTTCGATTTATAAACCAAGCCAAACTGAAGTAAACACGCTTTTCAATGCACTGATTTTACAATCTACAATGCTTCTATGATGAGAATTTTTATGGCAAAATTAATGGTTCATTTCTCTATGCAAAATGCCACTAGACTTTTTCAAATTAAACAACAAATTTGCTCTCAACCAATGATCTTTTTAATTTACTGAAAATGATAATGACAATATGACTGTAAAACTGCAGTGTTCAGTAACAGAAGACAGTGGTGTTGAGTTGGTTGTGGGGAAAAGCCAAGTCAAATGCAATCAAATTGAAAAATGACCAATATGTCAAAAGTGCCACTTAATTCAATCAATCAATCAAGCTCACAAACCATGTAATAAGCAGACCAAACAGACTGGAAATTAACCAGGATGCTAACAGGCAACAGTAAAGACTATCTGAGGCAGGGAGAAACTCAGGAAACCAAGCAAAAATTAAAAAAAATTTACCTACTTGTAGACACTACCGCGGGCTATATACTGCCTTAAGCGCGGCACTGTGTAACTGTCGCGCTGGTATGAATGCCTAGGACGCGGCACTGTGTAAATGTCGCGCTGGAAGTGGTTAAGAGGGCGCGGCACTGTGGCAAGAGGGAAAAAAAACGCAACTGGAAAAGAAAAAATCAAGTTTTCAGGGTTGTTGCTAACCCAGGGGACTCAGTAATTAAACAGGGAGATAAATACTGCGAGGAGGGGTGAATAAGGGTCAAAAAAGACCAAAATTCAAGGTGGTTTGAAGTGCAACAAAAGACTGATAATTCAAAGATAAATGACTGTGAATTTGAACCAATCAAGCAGTAATCAAACCCAGCGGAGTCGCCATTCTTGTTATGTGGAATTCTGCCCTACGGATAAGTCAAAACTCCCTTAGGCTAAAGTAGGATCTAACTAACTCTAGGCTAAGAACAGACAAAACAAATGCAACCTTGAATCCCTAGATCTAACGTACATTTCAGTATTAAAATGCTGAAGAAAATAGAAGGGATTTAACTGACCTTATGTCCAAGTGCTTTGTCTTTGGTATTTGCTCCAAGCTCCGAGTCTTCACAAATGAACCTGTTAAAGAGTAACCAAAACACAAGTATGCACTATTCTCTAGCAATCTGAAACATGAGTTAGGATCTAAATCTATGAAAGATACAAATCATATGATTAAAACAAGATTAACACAAATGATTTGGGAAAACAAGACAAGTTATTCCATTACAACTTGAAGATTACTTACAAAGGGTGGTTGATGCCCAAGCCAAACCTCCAACTCCAAGTGTCTTCTCCTCTTAGCTATCTCCACAATGCTGCATGACCATAAGTTTGGTGCTCTCAAGAGTCCTCCCCTTTCCCAATGGCATGCCTCTCTTTTATAGTGAATGGTGAGGTTAACCAACAAGAGAGATAGGTGGATCTAAGGAGGGATAAGTGGATCAGGGTTTCTAATCGAAGGAGGTGAGTTGGGATCGAATCAAGGAACCCAATCTTCCATCATCTTCGAAAATCCAAGATCCCATAAGTCAAGGGAAAAAACTATTAAAAGGGTGCCGCGCTTTGCAAATGATACAGGGCGCGGCACTGTGCCGCGTTTTGTCAAGCTGTCAGGACGCGGTAGTGTATGGAAATAAAGTCCAAGGTGGGTCAAAACTTGGCAGGGTGGATTTACCTTCAAGGTTGACTCATCATCTGTCTCTTCTGGATGGTTCAAAACAGTAGGGAAAGTGTCGTCGAAATGTGTTGTGATGGGGATGCGACACCGTGAAATATAGAGGTATAACACTATTTATTGTTATTGCTCTGCGATCCTGTTTTTCTAACAATTGGTATCAGAGCCAAAGGTCTATTTGGCAGTTAAACCCGCAGGAAGCTAGGGTTTCTGGTTCGAGTGGGAGCAATGGCAGAAGAAGGAATGTTTAAGGTTGAAAAGTTTAACGGCCAAAACTTCGGGTTATGGAAGATGCAAATGGAGGACTATCTGTACCAGAAGGATCTATACCTACCGTTGGGAGGAAAAGCAAAGCAGCCGACGACTATGAAGGACGAAGAATGGGTGGTTCTTGACAGAAAGGCTCTGGGAACAATATGGTTGAGCCTGGCTTCGTCGGTGGCTTTCAATATCTCAAAAGAAACGACAACAGAGGGTTTGATGAAAGCATTGGGTAAGCTGTATGAAAAACCCTCGGCTTCCAACAAGGTATTTCTAATGAAGCGTTTATTTAATATGAAGATGTCTGAAGGTGGATCTGTTACTGATCATTTAAATGAGTTTAATACGGTTACAAATCAGCTAAGTTCTGTAAGTGTGAACTTTGATGATGAGGTTAGGGCTCTTCTAATCTTGTGTTCATTGCCAGAAAGCTGGAATAGCTTGGTCATGGCTGTAAGTAACTCTGTCTCTGGTTCAAACACCTTGAAATTTGATGATGTTATTGGTGTTATTCTTAGCGAGGAAATGCGAAGAAAAAGAACAGGTGAGACATCAGGTAATGCATTGACCATGGAGAGCAGAGGAAGACAAAAGGAGAGAGGAAAGAGCCAAGGTAATCGTGGAAAGTCTAAAACGGGCAGATCTAAGTCCAGACTGGGAAAGATAGAGTGCTGGAACTGTGGAAAGAAAGGACATCTGAAGAAAGACTGCAAATCTCTAAAGAAGAAAGGAGATGCACAGAAGGAAACTACCCAGGAAGCAAATGTAGCAGGTGATGTGTTACAAGATGCTTTGATTCTTGCATTAGATAATACTAGTGATTATTGGGTAGTAGATTCAGGAGCTTCATGTCATGCTACACCCCATAGGAAATACTTTCATGAGTATGTTCCTGTCGATTTTGGACATGTTTTATTGGGTGATGATGAGCCATGTAAAATTGTTGGAATGGGTAAGGTATGGATAAAAGTTAAGAATGGAACTGATTGGTTGTTGAAAGATGTTAGGCTTATTCCTGCTATGAAAAGAAATCTGATCTCAACAGGGCAGTTGGGAGATGGCGGCTGTCTATCTACATTCGGAGAAAAGTGGTGGAAGATCACTAAAGGATCAATGGTGATTGCAAAAGGAGATAGAGTAGGTACGTTGTATTTATGTCCTCATAATACTGACCATTCTATCTCTTTAGCTTCCACAGGAACAGATACAGAATTGTGGCATCATAGGCTTGGCCACATGAGTGAGAAGGGGATGCAGATTCTCCACTCAAGGAAGTTGCTGCCAGATTTGAAGCAGGTAAGTTTGGAATTTTGTGAAAACTGTGTTTATGGAAAACAGAAGAGAGTCAGATTTCTCAAGGTTGGGAAACAGAAGAAGAATGAAAAATTAGAGCTTGTGCATACAGATGTATGGGGACCGGCTCAGGTACAATCTCTTGGTGGCTCTCATTATTATGTTACATTTATTGATGATGCAACTAGAAAAACTTGGGTTTATTGCATTAGACAGAAATCTGATGTGTTTGCTACTTTTAAGAAGTGGAAAGCTTTGGTTGAGAATGAGACAGAAAAAAAGGTTGAAGTGTCTCAGATCTGATAATGGAGGTGAGTACTGCGACAAGGAGTTTGATAGTTACTGTTCATACCATGGGATTCGTAGAGAGAAGACAGTCCCAGGAACACCACAGGAAAATGGTGTGTCAGAAAGGATGAACAGAACGATCATGGAGCGTGCAAGGTGTATGCGACTACATGCAGGGTTGCCCTTACAGTTTTGGGCGGATGCTGTAAATACTGCTGTTTATTTAATAAACAGAGGACCTTCAAGTGCTTTGGATGGTGGTATTCCAGAGGAAGCATGGACAGATAAAAAGGTAAACTACTCATTTCTGAGAACGTTTGGTTGTGAAGCATTTATCCATATTGATAAAGAAAATAGAACAAAGCTTAAAGCAAAATCCAAGAAATGTACCTTTATTGGATATGGGGTTGATGAATTTGGTTATCATTTATGGGATTATGAAAATAACAAAATCATCAGGAGTAGAGATGTGATATTCAATGAAAAGGTCATGTATAAAGATCAGTTGCAGGGAAAGAAACAGGAAAAGGAAAGCACAGAGTACATAGTGCTTGATGAAGTTAAAGAAAATGAAGTTCCGAAGGTGCCAGAAAATCAAGAGCAGCAGCAAGTACCCGAAACTCCTGCAACTGTAAGAAGATCTACCAGGTTAAGTAGACTCCCTGAACGATACTCTCCTTCAATGTATTATTTATTGATTACTGATTCTAGTGAACCAGAATGTTATGAAGAAGCAATGCAGGTGGAAACTAGAAAGAAGTGGGAGCAAGGCATGAATGAGGAGATGGACTCATTGGTAGGAAACCAGACTTGGGATTTGGTTAAATTGCCTGCTGGTAAAAGAGCATTGCAAAACAAATGGATTTACAGGTTGAAGGAAGAAAAAGGAGGTAAGAAGCGGTACAAGGCCAGACTTGTTGTAAAGGGGTTTGCACAGAAGAAAGGTATAGATTTTGATGAAATATTTTCTCCTGTTGTAAAGATGACTTCAATTAGGACTATCTTAAGTCTAGTGGCGGTAGAAGATTTGCATCTTGAACAATTAGATGTAAAAACAGCTTTCCTCCATGGGGATTTGGAGGAAGAAATATATATGCAGCAGCCACAAGGGTATGAAGTCAAAGGTAAGGAGGATCTGGTATGCAGGTTGAAAAAGAGCTGTATGGCTTGAAGCAAGCTCCAAGGCAATGGTATCTAAAGTTTGACAGGTTTATGACAGAACAAGGTTATAGTAGATGTCATTCTGACCACTGTGTTTATTTCAAGAAGCTAGACAATGGAAGATATATTATCTTGTTATTGTATGTGGATGACATGCTTGTTGCAAGGTCTGACATGCAGGATATAAATGTACTCAAAAGGAAGTTAGCTAATTCATTTGCGATGAAGGATTTGGGTGCTGCAAAGCAAATCCTTGGTATGAGAATAATGAGAGACAGGAAAAATCGAAAATTGACATTGTCTCAAAGTGAGTACATACAAAAGGTGTTGGAGAGGTTCAGAATGCAGAATGCAAAAACTGTAAGTACACCTTTGGCTAGCCATTTCAGTCTAAGTAAGGAAATGTGTCCCAAGACACAAGAAGAGATAGATTACATGTCCAGGGTTCCCTATCAATCAGCAGTTGGCAGCTTGATGTATGCCATGGTGTGCACAAGACCAGATATTGCACATGCAGTGGGAGTTGTGAGCAGATATATGAACAATCCAGGTAAAGAACATTGGAAGGCAGTACAGTGGATTCTCAGGTATTTGAGAGGCACTACCACTGAGGCATTATGTTTTGGAGGTTCAGACACTGTTCTACAGGGATATGTTGATGCAGATATGGCAGGTGACAAGGATAGCAGGAGGAGTACCACAGGGTATGTGTTTACTGTAGGTGGAACAGCAGTAAGCTGGATTTTGAAACTACAGAAGGTTGTTGCACTTTCAACAACAGAAGCAGAGTATGTTGCCATTACAGAGGCTAGTAAAGAGATGATTTGGTTGCAGAGGTTTATGGAGGAAGTGGGTAAGAAGCAGAAGGATAGCAGACTGTATAGAGACAGCCAGAGTGCCATTCATCTTGCAAAGAACTCAACATTCCATTCCAGGACTAAACATATACAGCTCAAGTACCATTTCATATGCTCTGTTCTGGAAGATGAACTGTTAAAGTTGGAAAAGATACATACTAGCCAGAATCCTGCAGACATGTTCACAAAGGTAGTGACTAGAGAGAAACTGAGTTCATGCTTGGTTTCAGTTGGCCTTCTAGCATGAAGGTGAAGAGGAGAAATTTGCCAAGTCCAAGTCCAGCAAGTGCAGCAGTGGTGGAGTTGTTGTGATCAGTCTCCAAGTGGGAGATTGTTGGTTGTGGAGCCAGATCTTCTAGTCTCATAGATGATATTATATTAGCCGTGTTTGTACCCCAGTTCTATATGATGTGTAGGTGGACTGTACACTCACCCCAGTGGGGGGGCATCGCCCCCCCACGGGGTTCCAGGGGGGCCCATCCCCCCTGGCTGGGGGGTCCAGGGGCCAGCGGTCCCCCATCGGGGGTTCGAGGGCAGCGGCCCCGAGAAATGGGGGTTCGAGGGCAACGCCCCAGAAGAAAATTTTTGGGGCTGTTTTCGCCAGCTGTTTTGCGGGCCCATGGTTTTGGATATCCCATGGTATTTTCCCATTGTATTTCCCTTATAAAAGAAAGACATTGTAATATGGCTAGGGTTGAGGTATTAGGTTTTATGCATTGTAAAGATCTTTGAGATCTGGAGAGAGACTGTAAAACAGAGAAGAGGAAGTGCAGCGGTTGTGCTGCAGGTTGTATCCCTTCGACTTGCTGGACGGTAATAATAATAAGGACTGGCAAATTCAGTGTGGACGTAGCCCAAGTTGGGTGAACCACGATATATCTGTGTCTCTCTTGTAATGTGTATGTGTGATTATATTTGCATTTCTGTTTATTGTTATTGCTCTGCGATCCTGTTTTTCTAACAATGTGAAGGATCCTCCTTCCAACATGCTTGGAATGGATTCAGCAGATGTGTCCATCACTTCTTCCTCGAAGTGTCCTCGGTCTGAAGAACGCCAAGCCTCTCTCTGAAGTACTCGAACTTCACCCTGGCTAGTGGCTTCGTCAGCACATCTACAATCTGCTTGTCCGTCGCAACATACAGGAGCTTCACAGCTCCTCTCTGCACCATATCCCTGATATAGTGATATTTGATATCTATGTGTTTCGACCTATCATGAAACACTAGATTCTCGGACAGCTTCACACAACTCTGGTTATCACAGAAGATACCAATAGCATCCAACGGGAGATCAAATAACTCAGACAGTAGCTTCCGTAGCCATACTGCCTCACAACTAGTTGAACAGGCTGCAACATACTCTGCCTCAGTTGTACGCAATGCTACGCAGGACTGCTTCCTGCTAAGCCAAGAGATCACACCTGATCCCATACTGAAGCATCACCCAGATGTGCTCTTCCTATCTGCAGCACTGCCAGCCCAATCTGAATCAACATAACCCTGCAGGTTAAACTTTTGATTCACCTCATACTTGAGCCCATAATCCACTATACCCTTCAGGTACCTTAGAACATGCTTTACAGCAACCAGGTGAACACTCCTTGAATCTGTTAGGAACTGATTCAATGTGTTCATAGCAAAGCAAATTTTTGGTCTCGTGTTCGTCAGGTACATCAAGCACCCAATCATCTGACGATACATAGAGACATCAACCGGCTCAGATGAAGTATCACATAGAAGCTTCAGATTCGATGCCATAGGTGTGGCCATGGCCTTGCAATCCATCATCCCAAATCTCTTCATGATATCTACTGTGTACTTCCCTTGACCAAGGAAGATCCCACCTGCACTCTGCCACACCTCCATACCTAGGAAATAGTGCATCATTCCCAAATCTTTCATATCGAATTTAGCAGCAAGTTTCCTCTTAGTATCAGCAATCAGTCTGTCATATCCTGTTACAAATAAGTCATCCACATACAGGAGTAGAGTCACAGGATTCCCTTCCTCAACCTTGTAGTAAAGGTTGGAATCCGCTTTACTCTTGGTAAAGCCCAAACTAGATAGGAAACTGTCCATCCTATCATACCAAGTTCTGGGAGCTTGTTTCAAGCCATACAAGGCTTTCTTCAATCTGCATACATATGACTCCCTGTCATGTATTTCAAAACCGAGTGGCTGCTCCACATATAATTCCTCTTCAACTATACCATTCAAGAAAGCAGTCTTGACATCCATCTGGTGTATTTTCCATTTCATAGCTACAGCTAGGGCAAGTACTATTCTGATGGAAGTATACCTGGCTACAAGTGCAAAAGTTTCTTCATAATCCATTCCCTCTTTCTGAGAGAAGCCACGAGCTACGAATCTTGCCTTGTATTTCTCTACACTGCCATCGGCAGCATGCTTGATTTTGTAGATCCATTTGGAAGTCACAACAGACTTCTCTTTAGGTCTTGGGACAACATCCCAAAAATCATTCTTCATTATTGATTGGTATTCCTCAACCATGGCATCCTTCCATTCTTTCTTTTCTGCTGCTTCTTCATAACTGGAAGGCTCTTTGTTCATAACGTCACAGAGTAAAGCAACATAGATGGTATGTGGTCTGGTTCTCTTCTTTGCTCTGTGTTCTTCTTCTGGAATGCCAAATCTTTCTGCATCTTGAATGAGCTCTCTAGCCCATGCAAGTTTCCTCTTGTGAGAGTTATCCTCACGGGGTGGATCTACAGGTTCTTGCGGATCTTCTAACTCACGAACAACCTCTGGAACTGCTTCAGTCATGGTAGTGTCTTGAAATCTAGTTTTCTTAGGTTCTTCATAAACTTCGATAGGTGCCTTCTTTGATTTGATGAATGCTGAGTTTTCATCAAATGTTACATCCCTGCTAACATCAATCTTCTTGAACCCTGGAAAGTATATTCTGTAATCCTTCGAGCTTTCACTGTAACCCACAAAGATACCCTTCTTTCCTAAAGGATCTAGTTTAGTCCTCTTTTCCTTTGGAACATGAGTGTATACTGGACAACCAAATATTCTGAGATGGCTAACTTCAGGTTTCTTACCAGAAAAGACTTCTTCTGTGGTCTTGTTGTCCAATATCTTGTGGGGTGTTCTGTTCTGCACATATACAACTTTTCTAGCTGCTTCTGCCCATAGATGCATAGGTAGATCCTGGTCATGCAGCATTGCCCTTGCTGCTTCCATGATAGTTCTATTCTTCCTTTCTGCAACTCAATTTTGTTGAGGATTATAAGGAGCAGTCAACTCCCTCTTAATACCTGAATAACTACAAAGCTTCTTGAAGTCACCTGAGGTGAATTCTCCACCACTGTTGGATCTGAATGTTTTGATCTTCTTGTCAGTTTGATTCTCCATCAGGGTTTTGAACTCCTTGAACTTATCGAGCACCTCATCTTTATTCTTCAAGAAGTATACTCAAGTCTTGCTGGAGAAGTCATCAATAAATGAGACATAGTAAACATACCCACTGAGAGAATTGGATGGCATAGGACCACATACATCTGAGTGGATGATTTCCAGGATATCCTTTTCCTTGCTTTCACTGCTTGGGAAATCCTTCTTAATGTTCTTACCTTTTGCACATCCTTTGCAAACACCTTCATGTTTGGTCTTGATTTCAGGAAGACCCTCTACAGCCTTGCTTGCAATTGGAAGTGCCCTATAGTGCATATGAGCAAGTCTTCTATGCCAAAGTTCACTTGGCTCCATGGATTCATGTACCATGGCATGTTCAGGTTGTCCCTTCAATTTATACAAACCTCCCTCTTGCTCTCCAATCACTACTGCATCATCTATGGTATTTCCCTTTGGCCACATTATGACTTTGCCATCCACAAATGCAACCCTCATACCTTTTGCATCCAATGCAGAGATGGAGAGTAAATTCTTCTTGAGCCCAGGTACATAAAGGACTTCTTTCATCTTCAAAGATTTTCCAGAATCTATGTTGTAGGAGGCTTCACTACTTCCTTTGATTGGGTATTGATAGTCATCCCCAAGTTTCACCTTATGGGGTGATTCATGTTTAGATAGGTTCACAAAAGATTCCTTAAACCCAGTCATGTGTTTGGAATCCCCACTGTCAATTAACCAATCATTACAGCCATGGGAGATAGTACCTATGAGAGTAGAGATCAGAACATACTCTTCTTCACTTGATGAGAAATCATCACTATCACTTTCTGCCCTAGCCTTCTTATTCGGGGGTTCATCATCTTTGGTAGCATGAGCATGAAACCTTCTTTTGCTGCCCTTCTTCTTCTTACTGGAGTTGTTGTTATTATCCCTTTTGTTCTTGGGACAATCTGAAGCAAAGCGACCCTTCTCATTGCATGTGAAGCATCTTAGATCTTTCTTACTCTTTTGATAGGATCTCTTGTGGCGAGAGTGCTCCTTCTTGGTTTTGCTTCTTTTGGTGTGAGCTACAAGAGCTTGATCTTCACCTCCCATCTTTTCCTCATAAGATACAAGTCTAGCTTCTTCTTGAGAGCATTCTTCCCGCAATCTGTTGAAGGATACCAACTTCTTTCTTGCACAAATTCCTTGAATGAAGGAATCCCATGACCTGGGTAGGCCATTTAGAGTGGTCATCACCACTTCACCATTCTCCACCATTTCATCCACTGCTTCTAGTTGTTCCTTGATCTGGGAGACCCTTGAAAAATAAGATTGAATGGCTTCTCCATTCTGAAACTTTACTCCTTTCAATTGGTTTCGTAGGGTCATCTTCTGATTTATGTTCTTCCCTTCAAATAGCTTGGTCAAAGAGTTGAACATCTCCTTGGGTGTCTTAAGAGAAGACACATGGGGTATGAGATGGTATTTGATAGAATCAGCAATGATTCTCTTTGCCTTGACCAAGTTCTTCTTATGCAATACCTTGGCCTCTTCATCCTTTGGGATAGGGATGTCTTCTTTCACATATGAGTCCAACTCATTCTCTTCCAGGATTAACCCAATCCTATACTTCCAGGCTTGGAAGTTATCATCCCCTTCAAGCTTATCCTCAAGCTTGGTGTGGAGAGACATCTTAAAGAGTACTTCAAATGGAAATAGAAAAGATTTAGGTCTTACCACTTGAAATGCTGAAAACTTGATCTGGTCCCAGATTAGGGTTTGTCGGAAAAACCCTAAAAATTCAAAATGTGAATTTCAAATTTCTGAAAGGATAGAAAGATGTGCCTTGATGAGCTGATCTACCTGGTGTATTCAGAATTTGAGATCAGCAAAGCTTTTCCCTTCAGAATTGCCTTTTTTTCCTCCCGGGTTCACTATGGAGAGCCCTGAATTAGGGTTTGAGTTTCCCGGAGATCTACCCAGCCAAAAATATCGATCCAAAGCTCTAAACTTCAATTTTTGCAAGGATCTTCCAGCTATGTCTTCAGATTCCAGAAATTCCTATTTTTGTGGAAACCCTAATTTTTAGGGCCAAATTTGAAAATGCTCAAAATTGAATTCTGATTGGACAGATAGATGCACCTTGATGAGTACAGTCAATCTACTATACTAAATTTTCAAAATCTGTGGAGAGAAACCGAATAAACAAGGAACTCAAGCTTCCATCACTACAAAATGTCTTCTTCTCAGGTTAGCTCTGATACCATGTTAAATTTTGAGCATTAATTCACAATACTCTAGGATTTTTACTGAGAGAATAACATATACAGTATATCAATGCATGACAATCACAATAAGCATGACAAGCCTTACAAGAATCAAAAGCATGAGAGACAAGAGACACAGAGTTTCCGTGGGGAAAACCCTAAGGTGAAAAACCCCACAACTTCCTCAGAGATAGAGAGAGCAATGCCTCAACCAAAGTACAACCAAATAACACTGAGATAGTCTCCTAGTAGCAGATGATCCTCCTCCTCACTAGTGCGCCACTTTCTGAGTGAGAATGAGATACTTTTCCGAGTGAGTAAAATAGAGATCTCCGATCTCTATTTATACTAACCTTTTTTCCCAGTGACCTTATGGGGCCGACTTGTCTAGCTAGGTACATCCACATTATAATATATATAATTCAGGGCCGACCCCACATGGTGGTCTAATAACCCGTCGGAAAGTACACACACTTGCGACACTTGTCAATCCACATGACGACACTTCCTTATAGAGGAATGACACATCTCTTATAAGGGTACAATAGATATATATATAATACACAGATGAAATACATTCCGAAGTTACATATACATCAAAATAGATCTCCAAAATGTGCTTCCTAGAACAAGATTTCCTCCCAAGACTAACTTCAGATTTGAAAAGAAACCTTGGAAAAGAGATGCACCTGATAAGAAGCCTTGGCAAAGATATTCATTTGAAAAGAATAAGAAAGGACTAAACAAGGATGAACTTCGAAGAAAAAGATTGTGCTTCACGTGCTTTCAACCATGGACACGGGGGCATAAATGTACTAAGGGAAAAGCCCAATACATAGAAGTGTTTTCTGATAATGATGAGTATGAAGGGGGTATGGATGAAGAAGGACACATTTCAGATCAAGAGGGGGCATATGAGACATTTGTTGAATAATAAAGACAAGAATAAAATCAGCCTTCACCGGACAAAGCAAGAATGGAAGTACTTTCAACAGTGCCTCGCTATCACACTATTCGATGCAAGGGTGTGGTACTAGGACAAAGAGCTTCAGTTTTGGTAGATGGAGGAGCCACAGATAACTTCATTGATTCAGATATGGTGGAGAAAAGGAAGATACCTATTGAACCATTCGATGGATTCACAGTTGTCAATCTCGACCACAACACATTGCAGTGCAAAACATGGGTTCCAAAGTTGCAAGTCACTGTAGGTAACCATACTTGTGTTGATAGTTTTTATGTGGTTGATGTTGCTAATACTAATGTTCTTTTGGAAGTGCAATGGTTGTATTCTATAGGGGAGCATACAGTAAATTATCAAATTCCTGAGATGAAATTTCAAGATTCGAAAGGTGTACTCAGGGTTGTGAGAGGGAAACACACTTACCCAAATGAAGTAGTGACTTGCAATAGTATGAGATCTATATTGAGGAATGGGGACATATAATGGGCTGTTGAATGTCATATAACATCTACCAAGGAAAAAATAAAGGTTGTTGAACACCCAAAGGAGATAGAGAAACTATTGCAAAAGTATGAAAAAGTTATATCTTCCACATGGTAGACCACCTGATAGGGGGGTTGAGCACAACATTGTTTTGGAGGAGGGTACTTCACCCATTCAACTACCACCTTATAGACATCCCAAGAAATTCATATATGAGATTAAGAAGGCCATCCAAGAACTCTTAGAGTTGGTACTCATTAGACCAAGCTCTAGCCCTTATGTTTCTTCAGTAGTGTTGGTAAAGAAAAAGGATGGAACCTTGAGGATGTGTATAGATTTTAGAGATTTGAACAAGAAGACCATTAAGAATAGGTATCCTATTCTTAGGATTGATGATCTCATGGATGAGTTATTTGGATTCAAATATTTCTCCAAACTTGACCTTAGATCAGGTTATCACCAAATTCAAATGAAGGAAGAAGATGTGCAAAAGACTGCTTTTCGATGTCATTATGGTCACTTTGAGTTTCTTGTTATGCCATTTGGATTAACTAATGATCCAACCACATTTCAAGCATTCATGAATAGAATATTTTGCAATTAGCTTAGAAGGTTTTTTGGTCTTCTTTGATGATATTCTCATTTATAGTAAAACTTGGGAAGAGCACTTGCAACATCTAGAGATTGTGTTGAAAACTTTGCAAGAATAGTCCTTGTTTTCTAAGATGTCTAAATGTGAATTTAGGATGAAGGAACTATTGTATCTTGGGAACATTATTGGGAAAGGACTGAAAGTACACATGGAAAAAATCAGTTCTATCTTAGAATGGCCATCACCAAAAAAAATCACCGAATTAAGAGGATTCATTGGAATATGCACCTATTATAGAAAGTTTGTGAAAGGGTTCTCCAAGTTGACTTCTCCACTCACTGATTTGAATAAGAAGGATGCTTTCAAGTGGGATGAAGAGTCTAAAAAGTCCTTCCAAAAAATTAAAGAGGTAATGAGTAGTTGCCCCATACTTGCATTACCTGAATTTTCTAATCCGTTTGTTGTTGAATGTGATGCTTCAGGTGGAGGAATAAGGGCTGTCCTAAAGCAATCCCAACACCCTATAGACTTTGAGAGCAGAAAGTTGTAGACTGATGAAAAAATTTACTCCATATATGACAAATAAATGTTGGCCATCATGCATGCATTGGCCAAGTTTCGACAACACTTGGTAGGAAACAAGTTTGTGGTGAAAACTGACCACAATAGTCTAAGGCACTTCCTCACCCAAAAGGATCTAAATGAAAGGAAAAAAAAGTGGGTAAGAAAGATTAAAGCTTATGATTTGGATATTGAATATGTAAAAGGAAAGAATAACATTGTAGCAGATGCATTATCTCGAAGACCTTCATTTTCTCTCAATGACATTGCCAAGGATTGGAAAAACATGCTACTAGTTGAATATACCAAAGATAAATTTGCTTGTGATGTATTAGATGGAATCAAGGGGGGTGATAAATATCGGATTTTGAATGGGCTGATATATCATAAGGGTGTAATTTATTTGGTTCAAGATTCAAATCTCAAGTACAAAATTTTGCAAGAAGCACATGATTCCCCACTAGCTGGCCATCTAGGGATCTTCAAAACTTATAAGCAATTAAGGAAAATATTTTTTTGGAAGGGGATTAAGGAATATGTTCAGAAATATGTGAATGAATGTAAGGTATGTCAGTAAAGCAAATCAGAACATACAAGCCCAACTGGTTTATTGCAACCATTTCCCATTCTAGATAAAAAATGGGACAGTATCTCAATGGACTTCATCATCGGTTTGCCCAAATATTTGGGTAAGGATTGCATATATGTGGTAGTGGATAGATTGAAAAAATTTGCTCATTTATTTGTTGTTACATCATCTTTAGTGCTACACAAGTGGCCGATATTTGTTTCAAAGAAATCTCCAGATTGCATGGGCTCCCCAAGAGCATTGTAAGTGATAGAGATAGTAGATTCATGGGTGCTTTTTGGCAAGAAATTTTTAGGTTGGTGGGCACTCAGTTGACTCCAAGTACAAGCTATCATCGAAAAACGGATGGAAAAATAGAGAGGGTGAATCAATGGTTGGAACGGTACTTAATAAACTATATGGGAGAACAACAAAAAGCATGGGAAAAATGGCTACACTTCGGTGAGTTTTGCTACAACACCACTTTTCATATGTCAATAGGGATGTCTCCTTTCAAATCATTATATGGTTATGATGCACTTATCTTTGTTGAGATGATATTTAGTGATAGTAGAGCTCCAAAAGCTAAAGATTCGGTGGAAGAGAGCCAAGAAATTTTAAAGCTTTTGAAAGACAATTTGCAGGTTACCCAAAATCAACAAAAAAAATATGCAGATAGACATAGAGAAGAAAGGACCTTTCAGGTTGGTGATTTAGCATATTTGAGGTTGCATCCATATAAACAAACATCTCTAAAAAATAATGGAGCAGAAAAGATAAAGCCAAGTGTTGATGCCTCCGTTGTGCAGGTTAGATGCAAATGTGTTGGAAAGGCTCCAAGGCTCCCAACAGAGGAAGAAAACCCAAGTTGAAAGGATTCGAAAGACCCTGCGCAAGGGTAGTTCTATCCCCAACCTGTTTGGGATGGTGATCCCCCATGGATATTCAGCCTCCGCTGGCACTCTAAGAGTTGCTGATGTGACCAATTAGGTAAGTTTTCCAATCAAGGAAAACAAGGGTGTGAAAATGGTAAAGCTAAGCTAAGCTAACCTATTTCAGAAGAGGAAACTAATCTAAGTTAGTCCTATTCTAAAAAGAAAAGCTTGATATTGTGTAGATCAACCTTGATGTATGATGAACAAGTAAATTACCACCTTCAACATAAAATTCTTTGATGTGTTACTTATTAACTTAAATCACAATCTATTAATGAAAATTAAAAGACAATAATTCAAGTACTTAAGCCTTTTCAAGATTCAATCTGTAATCATTCTGTCAATTGAAAAATTAACCATGATTATTGTGTGCAATGAATAATTTGCAGAAATAGATAAAGAAAGCATTAATATTGAAAAAAATCAATAAAATACTTCACAGCATTAATCAATCATACAGAGAAACCAATATAACAGATCCATACATTAAGTATATATGGAAAATGAAATCATTCACTGTAGATGACAATATGAAGTACACAACCAGTAATTCTCAAATAAACTTGCAGAATAACAAGAGATAGAACAAAGATGACTTTACTATATTAAAAGAGTCTTCTACGGAAATTACAAAAGCTCTGATGAATAGAGTACCCCAGTCCTTTCTCTTGCTAATGTGTAACTCAAAAATTCCCAACCCTTAACTACGAGAAGCGTTGCTTGTTAAATAGTAAATTACAAAAGAGTCTGGCTGGGACTCTCCCAAAAACAAGGATTACAAATTTAGATATTCCTAAGAATCTAGGAAATCCTGCCACTTTTCATATATTTCTAGCAATTCATCTACATTTGGAAAATTGACAGATTCTTAAGCTATGAATACATTGCAAGTATTATTCTCCATGTCATGTTTAGCCAGCTTATGCCAGGTGCGAAGGTAGATGTGGATTTTTCCCTCCGTGACAAGTGGCCCTTTAACTAATATGTCCACTGTTAGCACTTAGATTTTATTCCGATTGCAAAAGAATAATACCTAAGGTAACCTATTTCAAACCAAGATTTAGGTAGAAAACTCAACCATTTTTCCACCAGAGAGGGCTCTCTCACAATACATATACAAGGACTGAAAAATATAAAAGTTCTCTCAAATTTTCTCAAAAGGATTTTCTGGTTGAAAAGGAGAACAAGAAACGTTGGGCATGGAGTCAAAGTTTCAAATATACAATATGCCAGTAAGAGATTTATACCAAACAGATTTCCACAGAGGCAAGATAGCAATCATATTACAGTCAATTTGATTTTTTCAGGTGGTATAGAAAGAAATAATGACATTCCATCAACAACAGGCATCTAACTAGGATGAATCCATTGTCAACTTTGGAGAATATAGTGAATATTTAAATGCAATAAAACGAGGCACAACCAGTATGAATCTCGAATTATTTCAGATGTTCATTTAAATATAGAAGAAAGACATAATGGAAGATATAACAAAGGAAGTGAACATGCACATATAAAGATAAAGGAGAAACAGACTGTAAAACTGATCAACACATGAATCTCTGGTCTCAAAAATGGGTATTTTCACTGTACTGCCTTTATTTATCAAAAAATAGATCTCCAGGCATACACTGTCTCTCAAAAAACTTCCAACCCCTTCAACAATGACTTTCATTGTTTTTATACAAAATTCGGAAGAAGCTTGACATAACTGCTTCTTCTAACTAATAACTGAAAATACTTTAGCTTAAAAGATAACTGTCTTTGAGCAATAGATAATTGTCTTCAAATAATATTACAAATTTAAAATTAAAGTATCTTTTTGCCACTTGGCAAAAATTTTGAATATCATCTTTTCGCCACTTGGCGAGAGTTTTGAAAGCCTCTATGAATGGACATAATATCTTGTCCTTCCATATTTTTCCACATAATTCCACTGGTCGGCCGTGGGTAAGTCATAGTTGGTCATTTCCTTCACCAAGACTCGCATTTCAACATGACCTGCATAAGAAACAGGAAGAAGATTTCCACAAGTTGAGATTAGCATATTTAAAATTTCAAACTCCTCTGATATTTTCTCCATTAAAATTTTCCCTGTAAGCATATGATCCAGCTGCTGGAACTTTCTGTGATCCATCCTTATATCAAACAACAATCTCTTATACTCATTCGGAGGAATTAATTCATTCTTTTCATTCCAAAAAGCAGGGAACCCTTTGTTTACTAATTTTTCAAATTGCTTTTTGAACTTTACTACTTCTTCCCGTATTTCTCCAGCTTTAGCTTCAACATTCTCAACATGCGAGTATTTCCCCAAGATCCTTTTGGCCCATGTGATGACTGAAATTCTGTTCGTTATATTCATGGCTATCAGGTCTGCCTTAGTTAGACTGTTTAAAAATGTTATTGCTTTCTGGGCTACGTCTTTTGGCTTTTTATTTAAGTTCTCCCTGACTGCTCTACAACTTTCGAAGGCATCTTTGACCACCTTTTCTTTGAATCTTATGTAATCCAGATATGGTCTTAGTTTCTCAACTTCTTTTATAATTTGTTCCCACACCAGGTGTTTACAACCTTGCATAGCAGCTTGCCCTATCACATGAGCCGCTAATCCTTTATTATTATTACTTAATTCCTGATTCTTTGTGTGCAAAGTTTTTATTTCCTTATTTTTGATTTCATTCTCTTCTGTCAGCTTCTGTATTTCAATCTTCAATTCTTTGATTTCATTTTCTTTCAAGCTTACTTGGGACATGGCCTGTAAAATTCCATCTACTCCAGTTTTATCTTCTTCTATGCCTGTTTGTACTTGATGCTGACCACTTTCTGCTAATCTTTTCCTTGCTTCTACCAATTGTTCTTCTAAAATGATTTTCTCTTTTTCACAATGATCTTTTTCATTAGAAAGCTTTAACATTTTAGCAGTAACATCATTAACTTCATTAGATAATTCTTCTTTTTCTTTTTCCAATATTGTCAATTCTGCTCCTTGGATAAGTACAGTGTCTGGAATTTTTAATTTTCGTCTCAACATCTGGATCGTATCGTCTTTCTCTTTGAGCAGTTTGGTTGCTACATCTCCTTCTTTATTGATCAAATCTACTTGCAATTTTTTAATCTGTTGCTGTCGAGACTTATTCTCTGCCTTCTCCTGTCTCAACTGATTATTCAATTTATCCACTGAACTTTTCAACTTGTCTTCCCTTAATATGGCCCCCAAATAGTCTGAATATATGACTTCTCCAGTTTGTCTATGCAATAAAATTTTATTCGGGGCATTTATTTTAGACAAATCTATATTCATTTCTGAAATCTTATTTTTTGTGACAACTGAAAATTTCAAGGAATTCTCTCTGATATTTCTGCTAGTAAATAAGCTTACCTCAGTATTAGATATACTTCTAACCTTCGGAAACAATTGACTGGTTTGTTTCGCGGACTCTTGTTTATTTCGACTATGCTCATCAAACACATCCATGGTATTCTGGGGTATATTTACATCACCCTCTACAGGGGTTTCTTCAATGTTGTACTCTTTAACTGTAACCTCTGGTATTTCTTCTTCAGTTGTTTTAGCCTCTGCTGAAACTGTTGTTAACTCTTGTGGTTCATTTATTTTCAATCTTTTTCCTCTTTCTGTTTCTTCATCTTCAATGATCATTATGTCTTGTATGGGTCTTTTAGATCCAACCAATGCAATATCTATTTCGCTTTCTGTCTCTGTTGTTGTGTCAATCAATGCCATTTCTTTGTCGGATGTATCCGGAATGGTTTCTTCTTTATATTCTAGCAAATTGGCTATGTCCGACGTTCCTTCAACAATCTGATGGTTCAGGGCCTTGATACGATGCTCCGTTCTTCGTTTTGATATGATGTTTAACGGGTCATACTCCATAGCTGTATCTGTCTCAAAATTCATATCCTTCAACAACTTCTCTATATACACAACAACATTCTTATTCTTTATTGTGAACAGACCAAATGTGAATGGGTATTTAATGTCTGTTGTTTGTCTGTGAACCAAAAAATTGTTATCTTCCACAATCAACTTTTGTCTTAAGAATTCCAAGGCAAAAACCCTTAAAGTAAGAAAAGCTGGTAACACATAGGGTTTATGTCTGAATCCATATAATTTGATTAGTGTACTGTCCTTCGACAAAAACCAATCCCCTGTCACGTACTCTGTACTCAATTGCATGGATGCCTGCATTTCCGGTAGTACTCTAGGCATATTTTTTCCAAAAATCATTCTATAAATCTCTGAGAGCATGTAATTGATGTAATTGAACATGTTATTTTCTAGTAAAGTCGTGAAAATTATTTATGGGAACTGCAACTTGTCTTGACTGGCTATCATAATCATTTTCATCAAAAAGGCCTGAAACCTGAAATGTCTGAGAGTGGGAAAATTGACCATCTGGTCATGAATCTTTTCTGTTAGAAATGCTTCAAAATTAAGTCAAGGGATTTGATTTTCATCAATCCCTGACTGGACTGTACTCATTTTGTACAACAGACTCAATTGAAACTCGGTTACATACAAATCCGTATCCAAACCTAGAACTAAGGCCAATAATGTCAAAACTAACTGGGTATTTTCATTAAAAAGATTGATATCTATAGGGTATGGGACCTCCGAAATGCTGGTCTCTGTCTTGAGACACGATGACAAAAACATTTCCCTATCATTTTGAGAAACATGATGATAATTTTCAATAATGGAGACTTCAGAAAAAACTTTAGGGTCAAGGGTTTGGGAACAATCTACTTCTAGGGCTTTAATTAACTCTGCTGGTTTTATTTCGCAAATGACTCGGGTTTTTTGGTTGTTTAGAATGAATTTTTCTTCCCGGGAGTAATTTTCGGCACACCATGATACGAATTCTGGGAAAAAAGGGATTTGGTCGGGGCAAAAGGCTATCAAAGACGACTGGTGAACTCTGTGGGGGTCTGTCCCTTCCTTTAACAATTCAGACAACCTAATTTTTATATCAGAGACTGGAAACCTAATTAGGGTATCGTAGACATCTTCGTCTCTATCCTCTAGGGCTTCTTTTGATTTAAAACCGTCTATATCGTGCACAGTCTCCATTTAAACGTTTCTTTAAACAAAATTCTGTTTAAAAAGTAGGACAGGTCACCAGACCCTACCTGTATGTACCCGCCTTTCGCCTTCTGTCGCAATCGCAGACCTCCACCAGTCTTCAGAGCTCTCCAGGATAGCGACACATGCAGAATGCCATTATGTGGAGCCCCTTTTGTTTTATATAATTCTTTTAAATTAACTTCCCTGCACCTTTATGAATGCGGTTCATATCTGACCGTTGATCTCGAGACTTTGTTTTGGGCCGTCATATCTCGTCTCCCTTTATTCCATTTGGTGGTATCTGCGATCAAAAAGCTGTTTTCTTCTCTGGTTTATTCCCTGCGCGAATCAACCACCTGCTGACACCTGTTAGAGTGGTTTATTCTCCACGACCGCTCTTTCTCATATCCAGTGTGCACCTTCCTAGATGCGGATGAAACAATGGCTGTTGATTTGATTAAGGTTTATATCGGCCCTCCGATTGCTACAAAGTATAACGCCATGTGCTATGGCCCTGCCGAGTTTCCTCCACCCACCACGTGTCAGGTCCCACCCTGCCACATACTATAGCCCCGCCATGTTTCCATATTTGGTGGTTTCGCCCGGCGCTATGGTGGTTTCCGATACCACCATATCACATATGTCGAGGAATGAGGTTCGGACACGTGCCCCGGTGGTATTGATTCTGCTACCGCCCACAACTATTTGCCGACGATCACTTTGGCGATGCGGGGAGTGATATTAGTCGTAGATCTTGATCTCTATCATCTCCGCCAGTGAAACTTGGTCGGGATTTAATCCTTTCCTAAATTTGCTTTCGGACTTTGTAAATGTGGGTTTTTCCTATATGTTTTTGTATTGCAAACCTTTATTCAACCCTTTTGTGGTGATTTCTTCTCCTTTAGGACATTTTAGCAAAAAATTTTAAGACTTAGGTTTTCTCAGACATGGTGTCAACATCCACGTCATCAACGCTGACTTCATCAAGGGTCTGAATCTCTGTGCGGCCTCCTCACATTTGCGCTCAATTTCCTCAAGCTTGCATTTGGGCAACAAAGCCTCTTGAATAGGGTCCACAAGTGGGAGCTGTAAGACATCCATAATGTTATCAACTACGTACCAACAACTTTTGTAGATACCTTTAGATTTTTTGATGATTTCTTGAGCCAATTCATTGAACTCAAGCCATGTATTCAAAGAATCCTTTCTCTTCTTAATATGAAAGGTATTTAAAATGGGGATATCTTCTGGTATATCCTTTATATATCCCTGCCATTCCTTGATCTTTTACTCTGCCTTGAAAGCTTGAATTCTTTTATCCTTTTTCTCTTGCAAAGTAGAAGACATCTTTGAAAAAAGCAATATAATTCTCCCTGATCTCATCCAAAGCAATGTACAGTTTCTCAAGCAACTTATAATGATCTTGATTTACCTAAAGATCCAAGTCCTTGAACTCTTGTGAGGAAATCTTAAAGAAACTTGTTGAGGCTGCACTTGCAGTTGCATCCTCAATTTTCTTTTCCGAAACAATTATATTTTCTGTATCAGAGGAGCTTTGAGCTTAGGCCAGTCGGAGTTCAGTCTGGAGGGTAGCATTCTTTTGCTCGAGATCTTGCACTTTGTCTTCCCAAGTCTTCCTAAGGTCAGCCACATCAGTCCCATGTTGTTTGTTCGTGTTGACCAACTCTCCTTCCAACCTCTTGATCTCTTCTGTCTTAAGGTCAAGTTCCCTACTTAGTAACTGTACCGAATCCCAATTCGCTTTCCCAAAACCTCCTAAATCTGCAGTTGTCTCTATAGCATCAACCTGAGGATCATTAGTCCCGGGGGCCCATATGACCTAATCAGGAACCGGTGCTTCTAACTTATCTTGTCCTTTGCCTCACTTTTTGGTTCTCCTCACCACTACCCTGTCTTATTGGTTATAGAAGTAATCCCCAAGAGGAACGATATCATCATCTATATATTCAAGCACTAATTCTGTGGAAGAAGAGGGAACACTCACTGTGGAGATTAGAGAGGGTGCATAAGTGAAAACTAGACTAGGTATGGGTGAAGTGACCTGGGAGGTGACCAAAGGCATTGAGGTGGTTTGGGAAACTAATGATATTTTGGCTGGTGAGGGCAATGAAACATAGGATTCAGAAACTGGAACTTGATTGTCAACATTTGTTTCAGGCAGTCAGAGTTGACTATCAACATTAGCGGGTGGTGATGAAGATGGGACTGAAGATAATTCACCAGTGGCGAAAGATAAAAGAGTGGACACAGGTGAGTGTAAAGAATCAAGGGGAGATTGAACCTCTGTATCAATAGGTGGTGGAGTGGAAAAAGGGGTTGAATGATGTGGAACAAAAGTAGTAGTGAGAGCATCATATCATTTTGTCAAAGAGAAAGGAATGTACAGTCATGGAGGGAGAGAAGACAGTTGATGAATATATGGTAATACCAGAGCAGAGGATGAAACACCAGGAGAAACATTAAATTCCAACTCTAGTTGATCAAGAAATGATTGATCTATGTCAATACTATTCAACAAATCATTCACAGTTTGTGAATCTTCGGTAGGTTCCTGTGTTACTGATACCGGAGGGTGCGGCACCACTTCCTCATCACAATCTATTATATCAGTTGGAGGGACTTGTGAGGTAGAAGGAAAAAATTTCAGCCTTTTTGTTGGGTTAGCTTGAGTTATGACCAGGTCCTCATCTTCTTCAGTCTCTGCAGTAGATAATTGTAATTCCACAGTAAGCTGAGGGGGTTCCAAAGGTTGAGTTCTCAACATTGCTGACATCTGTGCTAGCTTCTGTGTGGACTGGCGAGCTAACTACAATAATATTTTAGTTTTCTCAGTTACCTTGACTTGAGAGGTTTCCTGCATGGGATTTTTCCCTTTGTCCCCATCATGGATGACGAGCATCTAGGAAGATTCATCCTTTTGAGATTATTTCCCTTCTTTGTCCTTTCGAGTCGACTCAATCAAATTCAACTACATAGCCCTCTAACTCAAAACCCTAGTTTTGATTTCCCTTTTATACTACAAAATTTTGTGTTAATCTTTCGGGCTCTTTGCCTTGACAAGGACTTGGGAAAAATTATCCACACCTTGATAAATAAAGTCATCTGGGATTACCTCATATGCATAGTCCATCTTAACATGTGTTTGCTTGAAGTGTTCATCTAAGAATTCCTTAGGATCATGCTCCCTCTTGGAAACGTGTCCTAGTTTCAAGGCCACTATCTGATCACCAAGGACTGCATCCCAACTGGAAGTTGGAATAACTAGTTGCCCCTTATTTAGAGCAAACTTAGGCCAACCTTTCTTCCTGGGGCCTGTAAGTTTCCTATACATGCCATCAATGACAGTCTGAAATGATACTTCCTGTATGACCATTTTATCTGGGACTAACCTGGGCAAAAGGTGTACTTTATCACTTCCCCAAACCCTGATGTATGCAAAATATTCTCCCACATACCAGTCCCCAATGGTGTTGATGAAGGCTTTGGCATCTTTTGAAAATGCTGGTGCTTCTTCTCTGAAAATATTGAAGTAAACTGTACCCATGAAATGATCACAAATTTCATAGAGTGAAGGAACATATTTTCCTTCCCACAATGCCGAGTGATAAATATGAACAGGTGGGTTTGAGGGGGACTAGTTCCAACCTAGGTTAGGGTACTAGAACTCCACACAGAAAAATCAATTACATATGCAAACAAATAAAAATGTCGTTTCTTGTGAGCAGGTGTTTTCAGATATTCATAAATGGAGTTCTTTAACTCTGATGATATGATAGATGCCCACATAAAAGACTCACCTGTAGTTAGCACATGATGTGCTATGGGAGCCCATTCAACCTTGAATAGAGAGTAGTTAGGAAGACCAGACAGTTGGCATAGCATGGCTGCTAGCAAAGAGTAGGGTTCCTTGAACCAAATAATAGGGTATAGGTGATCCACCTTCGGCACGACGGTATTGGGTTTGTGCATCCACAATTTTATCATCTCATCGAAATTATACCAGGTTTTTAAAGATTGTAAAAACTTGGATGAAATGGTTTGTACATGTGGTTTAAGGGAAAAGGCCCGGATAAAGATTTCTGAGCGAAAATGGGACAACTGAGCTCCTGCACTATCATTAAAAGAGCGGTCTTTGATGTCTGCGTTCTCAATTATCCATTTAACTGGGTCCATGTAACTTAAAATGGCCAGATGTGCGGCAATGGCGTGGATTTGAGAAGACCTAATCTTCTCATATGCAGCTCTGTCATTTCCAATGTGGGAAAGGTTGTCATTGTAAAAAATAGCATAGATTTTGGACCAATCCATCTAGTAGGTTTTAGTGACTCTTTCACTCATGTCTGGAAGGATACCGAAATTAGCGTCCTTGGTAAGGGAATCCCTCTGTGCCATCTTAGACCGGGTGTTTTTCAACATGGTGGCTGAAAACGTAATTTCTGACAAAATAAAAGAATTTCAAATCAAAAATTAAAACAACAGAGAAAAACCCAATCGAAAATGCAAGGGTAATGGCACACTTACCTGAAATGACTGGAAAACTGACACAAAACACCCTTAGCAACAAATCCGCAGTGAAAATTAGCACAACGGAGTAATTTCGATAGTAAAATGATAAAAGAAGAATAGAAAAACCCTTATTTATCGAATTTACAAGACGAAATCCTGACTGCGCGATCGGAGCGGATGAACAACTTAGATTACTCGAATCGGGATTCAGGATTGGACCGTTGGTGCTTTATTCACAAAATTTAAAACAGGTTCCCGAAAGCCGCAACCCGAAAAAGTCGGGTTCGGGTTTTGGGATTGCACACTTGCAAAACCTAACGAGAAAATTAATTCCTAAAATCCGCAACCCAAAAGGTCGGGTTTGGGTTTCGGGATCACAATCAAAATAAAGACGCAAAATAAATTTCTAAAAGCCGCAACCCGAAATTCGGGGTTTGGGTTTCGGAAAAAGAAAAATAGTAAACAAAAGCGAAACCTTTTCTCAAATCCCGAAACATAACAGTGTCGAGTTTCAGGTTTCGGGAACACACAAAAATGATAAAAATAAAATGAAGTCCTGAAAGCCGAAAGTTGCAGTAGCGGGTTTTGGGTTTCGAGATTGCATATCCCATAATCATTAAAGGGGGGAACCCACAACCTACAACTGTCGGGTTTCAGGTTGGAATGAATAAACAACAAAAGACTCAGAAATTAAGGTTTTCTCCAGACCGAAACACTTAGAAAAAGAAATACAAAACTTGGCAAGCAGGAAGACCAAAATCATGGGTAAGTGGTCTTCAGGATTTGTTTTTTAGAAATAACTTACCCAAACGATTTTGCGTTTATTTAGAAATGCAGCTCTCATGCTTCAGTTAAGCATGGGATTTGTTGTGGCCACAACAAATGGTGGCTAGCTAGGACGAACCAGTTTTCTTTGCAATAAAAAATTCAACTAAAGAGAGTATGTCAAGCAACCAAGACCACTCCAACCTAAATTTTTTAGAAAATGTTCACCAAAGGGAACAGTTGATAAGCAAGAAACATAAAATTAATATAATTCCATACATGATCATGTTAAAGTAATGCTAATTGGATAAGGAAGTTCTAGAAACAACTAAGAGACTTTGCCTTCATGCAATTACAGAAGCCAGCTTGTGTTAAACCTGGAAATTAGCTCAGAACTACACATGGATATCCCAATTACACATCACCTTGATTAATTGAGAATTATTTATTTACAATACTTTACCTAGTTGTTTACATTTTTTCCTTTTTTTCTTTTTTTTTTTAAATCACTTGGGTGCAAGAAATTGCAGACATAGGACCACTGCTCTGATTTGATGATGAGAAAATAGAAGCGCCATTCACATGCCTAATCTAGAAATTGAACAAGCCAGCTTGGTAAGGAGACTCCATGTCTTCAAGTTGTGACATTAAAAGAAAATATCATGGCTTGGTGACCATATGATGATAATTTCATTCCAGGTTCAAACACATTATCATGCCAGGGATGGCTTGTGATAAGACCCCCCTATTCCTACATTCAACAAGTATCTTACAAACAAAACTAAAAAAATTTATTGAGTTGTGAACTACAAGGCACTACCATGGCTTGGTAACCATATAATGGTAGTGTTACTCACCAGTGCTTTGCAAAACATGAATGAACCGACTTGTGATACGATCTTCCACCTCTCAGCTGACTGAGAGTCATCTTCCAAGTGTGGTGGCTTGATGTGAAGATGTCATTCCACTTTAGCACCTATGAACCTAACGGGTTATCTTAAAAGAAGAACCCCCACTTTGTAATTTACATTTTTTAAGAGGATTATTATCAAGATGATTGTAAGAGAATTCTAGAGCAGATAAAGCTAAATAGGTTATTATGATATGTTGTTTAATCCATGAAACATGAGATAAGAAAACTTAGTCACACCCTAAACCTCAATTAAACAAAAAGACATGTGTAAGATAATGACCAGGATGGAAAGGTATCAATTGAAGTCTCGCAATTACTAACTGTTTAACCCTTCGCTGAGCAAATTCTGACATAGGTTGAAGAAACTGTGGTTGACAAACAGTACTAGAATTTCGATTGAACTGATGATGAGAGAAAAACTAACCATCAGGCATTGCCATATGTGTGGGATTTACTAAAACAAATAGATGAACAGAATCATAGAAAACCAATAAAATCAAGGAAACCGAAATCACACACCACTCCTATGTACAAATCCATCAGATTGATCAAACAAAATACCTTTTGAGAAGTGAAACATTCACTGGATAGGTGTCCACAACTGCCTCTAGTGTCTATAATTGAACTGTACCAGGGCCTATCTTTTCTGTAATAATGAAAGGCCCCAGCCAAAGACGCTAAAACTTGGTATAGGCGTTCTTATCTTTATGTTGTTTGTCCCGTCTCAGGACCAAGTCTCCAATAGAAAATTCCCTATTAGATGATGATTTTTCATCAAACCATCTCTTCACCATCTGTTGATGATGATATAACTTGTTTTTAGCTGTTTCCCTGTCTTCTTCCAGTTTGAGTAAAGTATCAATTCTGTGATCGAGGGGAGAAGATTCATGTTCTTGGACATACTGAGCAAACTGTAGTGAGGGGATGGTGAGATTGGAAGGAAGAACAACTTCCTTACCATAAACCAAGCAGTAGGGTGAATTTCCAATTTCTGCCTTTGGAGTGATTTGATCTACCCAAAGAGCAATGTACAACTCTATGTGTCAATCTCTATGATGAGAAGCTACAGTCTTCTTCAAGATATGGATCAGATTTTTGTTAGAAGACTCAGCCAACCCATTACCCTGTGGGTAGTAATTGGCGAAAAATTTCAACTTAATCCCTTTTTCAAGGGCATATTTAGTTAAATCAATTGAGGAAAAATAGGACACATTATAAAAAACGAGGTACTCTGGAGCACGAAAACGCGTGACTATATGACTGTCAAGAAAGGAAATTACTTGGCCAACAATACATTGTTTAAGTGGTACTGCCTCTACCCATCTAGTAAAGTAGGCAGTGGCCGTAAGATGTATTTGTGTTGTAAATAAGAGGCAGGGTTGATAGGTACAACAAAGTTCAGTCCCCATTGTTGGAATGGGAACTGAATAGTGACTGGTTGAAGAGGAAAAGCAGGTTTCTTGAACTTTCCTACACATTTCTGGCATGGTTCGCATCTCCTTACATACGCATATGCGTCTTTAAACAACATGGGCCAATAATACCCAACCCTGAGTATGTTATGAGTTGTTGTCTCTCCCGAAACGTGGCCTCTAGCAGGTCCTACATGAAATTGAAAGAGGTTGTTATCAGCTTCATTCTTTTACAAACACCTAAGGAAAACTCCATCATAATTCTTTGTAAATAAGACTTCATTAATGAATTGATAAGGAGAATCCTTCAATCTTAAGGCTCTGCATTTCTTAAAGTCAAGGGTTTCAGGGGAAAACCCATGGTTCAGAAGAAATTCGATATGGTCATACAACTCAGACGCAGGGGTATCAATGGTTTTGATAGAACTTGTTGGAACCTGTTCTTCTTGATCCCATTCAATCTACTACTGTGTAGGATCGTTCGATTGTGCAGTAAGCAAGCGGAGACCTTGTCCTTTTACAATTTTGGCTGGTCTGATTTCAAGATCATACTCCAAGTTTTGGAAACAGAAAAATAGTAAACAAAAGCAAAACCTTTTCCCGAATCCCGAAACGCAACATTGTCAGGTTTCGAGTTTCGGGAGCACACAAAAATGATAAAAATAAAATGAAGTCTCGAAAGCAGAAAGACGCAGTAGCGGGTTTCGAGTTTCAGGTTTCGGGTTTCGGGATTGCATATCCCAGAATTATTAAAAGGAGGAACCCACAATGCGCAACTGTCGGGTTTCGGGTTGGAATGAATAGACAACAAAAGAATAAAAAATTAAGGTTTTCTCTAGACCAAAACACTTAGAAAAAGAAATAAAAAACTTGGAAAATAGGAAGAGCAAAAGCATGGGTAATGGGTCTTCATGATTTGGTGTTTAGAAATAACTTACCCAAACGCTTTTGCGTTTATTTAGAAATGGGGCTCCAGTGCTTCAGTTAAGAATGGGATCTATTGTGGCCACAACAAATGGCGACTAGCTGGGACGAACTAGTTTTCTCTGCAATAAAAAATTCAACTAAAGAGAGTATGTCAGGCAACCAAGACCACTCCAACCTGAATTTTTTAGGAAACATTCACCAAAGGGAACAGTTGATAAGCAAAAAACATAAAATTAATATACTTCCATACATGATCATGTTAAAGTAATTCTAATTGGATAAGGAAGTTCTAGAAACAACCGAGAGTCTTTACCTTCATGCAATCACAGAAGCTAGCTTGTGTTAAACCTGGAAATTAGCTCAGAACTGCTCATGGATATCCCAATTACACATTACCTTGATTTATTGAAAATCATTTATTTACAATACTTTACCTAGCTGTTTACATTTTTTTTAAGATCACTTGGGCGCAAGAAATTGCAGACATAAGACCACTGCTCTGACTTGGTGATAAGAAAATAGCAGCGCCATTCACAAGACTGATCTATAAACTGAACAAGATAGCTTCGTAAGGAGACTCCTTGTCTTCTAGTTGTGACACTGAATGAAACTATCATGGCTTGGTGACAATATGATGATAATTTCAGTCCAGGGTCAGACACATGATCATGGTAGGGATGGCTTGTGAGAAGACCCCCTTGTTCCTACATTCAGCAAGTATCTTACAAACAAAACTAAAAAAATTTATTGAGTTGTGAATTAAAAGGCACTAGCATGGCTTGGTAACCATATAATGGTAGTGTTACTCACCAGTGATTTGAAGAACATGAATGGACCTACCTATAATAGGAAGGCTTCCACCTCCCAGCTGACTGAGAGTCATCTTCCAAGTGTGGTGGCTTGATGTGAAGATGTCATTCAAGTTTAGCACCTATGATCCTAATGGGTTGGCTTAAAAGAAGACCCCCCATCTTGTAATTTACATTTATTAAGAGGATTATTATCAAGATGCTTGTAGGAGGATTCCAAAGCGGATAAAGCTAAACAGTTTATTAAGATATGTTGTTTAATCCATGAAACATGAGATATGAAAACTTAGTCACACCCTGAACCTCAATTAAAAAAAAAGACATGTGTAAGATAATGACCAGGATGGAAAGGTATCAATTGAAGTCTCGCAATTACTAACTATTTAACCCTTTGTTGAGCAAATTCTGACATAGGTCAAAGAAACTGTGGTTGACAAACAATACTAGAATTTCAATTGAACTGATTATGAGAGAAAAACTGACCATCAGGCATTGCCATATGTGTGGGATTTATTAAAACAAATAGATGAACAAAATCATAGAAAACCAATAAAAACAAGGAAACATAAATCACACACAGCTCCTATGTACAAATGCATCAGATTGATCAAACAAAATACCTTTTGAGAAGTGAAACATTCACTAGATAGGTGTCCACAACTCCCTCCAGTGTCTATAATTGAACTATATGAGGGCCAATCTTTTCTGTAATAATGAAAGGCCCCAGCCAAAGACGATGAAACTTGGTATAGGCGTTCTTGTCTTTATGTTGTTTGTCCCATCCCAGGACCAAGTCTCCAACAAAAAATTCCCTATCAGATGATGATTTTTCATCAAACCATCTCTTCACCATTTGTTGATGATGATATAACTTGTTTTTAGTTGTTTCCCTGTCTTCTTCCAGTTTGAGTAAAGTATCAATTGTGTGCTGGAGGGGAGAAGATTCGTCTTCTTGGATAGACTAAGCTAATTGTAGTGAGGCGATGGTGAGATTGGAAGGAAGAACAACTTCCTTACCATAAACCAAGAAGTAGGGTGAATTTCCAATTGTTGCCTTTGGAGTGATTCGATCTACCCAAAGAGAATTGTACAACTGTGCGTGCCAATCTCTATGATGAGAAGCTACAATCTTCTTCAAGATATTGATCATATTTTTGTTAGAAGACTCAGCCAACCCATTACCCTGTGGGTAGTAATTGGCGAAAAATTTCAACTTAATCCCTTTTTCAAGGGCATATTCAGTTAAATCAATTGAGGAAAAATAGGACGCGTTATCAAAAACGAGGTACTTTGGAGCACGAAAACATGTGACTATATGACTGTCAATAAAGGAAATTACTTGGCCAGCAGTACATTGTTTAAGTGGGACTGCCTCTACCCATTTGGTAAATTAGTCAATGGTTGTAAGGATGTATTTGTGTTGCAAAGAAGAGGCAGGGTTGATAGGTCCAACAAAGTCCAGTCCCCATTGTTTGAATGGGAACAGAATATTGACTGGTTGAAGAGGAAAAGCAGGTTTCCTGAACTTTTCTGCCCATTTCTGGCATGGTTCGCATCTCCTTACATACGCATATGCGTCTTTAAACAACGTGGACCAGTAATACCCAACCCTGAGTATGTTATGAGTTGTTGTCTCTCCCGAAAAGTGGCCTCCAGCAAGTCCTGCATGAAATTGAAAGAGTTTGTTATCAGTTTCATTCTTTTCCAAACACCTAAGGAAAACTCCATCATAATTCTTTCTAAATAAGACTTCATTAATGAATTGATAAGGAGCAGCCTTCAATATTAAGGCTCTGCGTTTCTTAAAGTCAAGGGTTTCAAGGGAAAACCCATGGTTCAGAAAAAAAAAAATTGATATGGTCATACCACTCAGACGCAGGGGTATCAATGGCATTGATAGAACCTGTTGGAACCTGTTCTTCTTGATCCCATTCAATCTGCTTCTGTGTAGGATTGTTCGATTGTGCAGTAAGCAAGCATAGACCTTGTCCTTTGACAATTTTGGCTGGTCTGATTTCAAGATCATACTCTTGCAGGGTTGTCATCCAGTGAGCCCTTTTTTATCCCGACTCTTTCTAGATCAACACATTCCTAATGGCAGAGTAGGGTACAATGACCTTGGTTCGATATTTCAACAAATAAGGCCTATAATGCTTGATAGACTTATAAACCACATAGGCCTGATTGTCAATTTGAGAATAATTAAGCTTAGCTCCTTTGAAGGTCGAACTCATGAAAGATAATGGAATTTCTGTGTGATTGTCATGCTTCTGTGTTAAGATAGCTCCATACAAGAAGTCGGTAGCAAAAGTATACAAAATGAAATCTTTATCAAAGTCCGGGGACATCAAAGCAGGAGCTTCGGCTATGGCCTTTCGAATTTCAATGAACGCATATTTTGGTTCTTGTGACCAGATAAACTATACATCTTTCTTAACTAAATGATGTAAAGGTTTAACTATCTGTGCAAAATTAGGTACAAATCTACGTACAAAGTTGATCTTACCCAGGAAGGACTGCATTGCTTTGCACGAGCCTGGCAAGTCGATTTTTGAAATAGCATCAGTTCACATGGGGTCAATAATCATACCTTCCTTCGACACAATGAAACCAAGAAGCTTTCCTTCTGTGACCGCCAATATGGATTTCTTCGGGTTTAGGGAAATCCCGTACTTCCTGCAATGTTCAAAAACCATTTTCAGAGAAAAAAGGTGTTCATGTCGTTTCTTAGAATATATATTAATTTCTTCTAGATAAACTACGATAGAATTATGCATCAAATGCCAGAAAGCTATATCCATAGCTCTCTGAAAAGTGGCTCCTACATTGATTAAACCGAAAGGAATCCGCCTATAGGAGAAAGTGCCCCAACGGGTTCTGAAAGTAGTCTTCAATTGATCGTCCGGGACAACCATAGCCTGGTTATATCCCAAAAAACTATCAAGGAGTGAGAACATCTCTGACCCTGCTACCTTTTGCAAAACCTGCTCCATAGGAGGAATAGGATAATTGTCTTTTTCGAAAGCCCAATTTAGATTTCGGAAATCAACACATAGTCGAATTTATCCACTTTTCTTTCAGACATGCGCCAAATTGGATATTCATTGTGTATGCCTCATCGGGAAAATAATTTGGGAGGTGAGTAACTTTTCCAGTTCTTTTTTCATAGAAGGTTCTAAGCTGGGATGCATTTTGCGCAACTTCTATTGATACGGTTTCACTTCCGACTTCATGGGTATGTTATGATACATGATGCTAATGTCAAATGTTTTCAATTCATCATAGGTCCAGGCAAATACATATTTATATTCTTTACACAGCTTAATGATATCTCTTTGTTCTTCAGGTGTGCAATCGACTCCCAAGTTGATAAAACGAGGTTCTTGCTCGGTACCTAAGTTAACTTGCTCATAGTTAAGCGAGGAGCTCTGGCTTTTGCAATTCGTTTTATGTCTGAATTTGTCCTACACATCGTAGAACTTATCCAAATTGATTACAGAATTTGGGATGAAATTCGAGGGATGAGAGATACTTTTCATGTTCGGCCTTGTCTATAGCCATATCCTAGAATGTATCCTGGGCTATTAGAAAATGAAGTATCTACTGACCGTTGTCAAAAACTTTCCAATTAGTTACGTTGTCTCTTATGGAAGGCATGTACATAAGTTCTATTGAGAATGTTTGAGGAGACAGACCCTCTAGTGGAATCAATATGGAAGCTGTATTTGCCAACAAGTCATCATCGAAATTTTGAGAACTAGGGACTAAATTAATATTGAATGCAGTAAAGGAACTAGTAATATCTCTTACCAATTTCTGATAATTCATCAGGTGTGGAGATAAGCAGTGTATTTTATTCCTCACCTGTTTGACAATGGCTTCTGAATCCCCAAATCATTGGATTATCTGCACTTTCATGTCAATAGCCTTCTTAAGTCCCTGCACCAGGGCCTCATATTCAACTACATTGTTCGTACAGTCAAACTCCAACCTGCATGCAATCATAGTTTTCATTCCTCTTGGATATATGAGGACACACCCTGCACCAGCTCCATCCTTAGATCTAGAGTCGTCAAAAAAACAATGTCCAAGCAATAGGATCTAATCTAAAGTTTGTATTTACATTAAAAAAATTATGTACAATGTCTCCTGAGAATGGCCTAGAAGTGAGATGAGTTACCTGAGATTCATTTTGTGCATTCTCTTGTGGTGAAATGTCAGCTAGTAAATCCCCAAAGAAGGTATCAAATGTAAAATGCTCAATGTGTGAGTTGAAATAACCTTCAGGCTCACTTGAGTCATTTAAGTCTGTGACTGTCTGTTTCATGTAAGGTTCCCTACTAATCTTGATCTTGTTTGGCTGTCCATTGTAGGGTAACCACAAATGGGACCAGTCAGTAGAAAAATAGCCTTTTATCTTTTCTGACCAGTCTCTGCTGAGCCACATACCATATGCTTCTGGGATGTCAGCAATGACAATGTCAATTGTTTGGTGGATCCGAGGATCTGCTGACAGTGTAAGCAGAACATTTCTAAGTCTCCCTACCACTCTGACTTTAGATCTAACAAGTTGTACTATCTGAGTGGGGCAAGGTTCCCATGTGACATTCAACTTTCTACAAACAGATAAAGGAATCACATTTGATGAGGAACCAGAGTCTATCATGCAGTTATGTATGTTTTGGTTGAAAATCTCAAAAGTAAGCCGAAAAGGAGGAGTTCTTATGCTTCCAAACTTTTGATCATATGGTTTAGTGAAAGAGTCAAGGTTATTTTCTGTGATTCTCTTGGCTGTTTGACCACCATACTTTTGGGTAAGGTATCCCTCATGGAAGGGATTTTCAACAATTCAATAGGTGTTTGCCTTAACTCTTTTAAGATCTTCAACTAGGTTATACTCCATTTTAGGGATGACTGTGTCCTTCTGGGGAACAGTCTTTCCTTTATTAGGAACTAGTGTGGAGGATGAAGGTTCCTGAGGGGGTTGAGGTTTAGACCTTGTGTTGTAAGGATGTTGAAAATTGAACACAGTCTCAGGTTCTTCTTCTTCTTAACACATAGGAAGTTCTGAAAAGTAACTTACAGTGTTGATTTGTGGATCCTCATGTCCATCTTCTTCTCCTTCAGGTACTTGTGGATCTGGATCGGTTTGATCATTGGAAACTTCAGGGGTGTTTTGGGATTCTGCTTCTAAGGCTCTAAATATAGAATAAATTTCTTCATTTGTGAGGCCTTCTGTTGGATTAGGAGGTGGTGGATTTAGTGGAGGTTGATAAGGTATCCTGAAAGGTGGCCTTATAAAACCTCTATTCTGGTTTTGATTTTCATTGTTTGTCTTTTTCAAGTCCACCATCTCATTTGACATTTTCTAGATGAACTTCTTCATCTCAGTCATGTCAAATCGATCCTTGTTTTGAGCAGTGGGTTTGGGAACATTGTCAATCCTTTTCCTGGAAGTAGAAGGTTGTTCTTCTGAGGTTTCAGGACTGTCCTTCAGACAGAAGATGTCCTTTTCAACTTGTATTGCTTCAGCAAATGCTTCTAGGAAAGTTTCTTTGCGTGCTCATTTCACCCACATTGCAATAGGTGCAGGTAGGCCTTTTTCATAGCAGGATACCAACGTTTCTTCAGCAGGAAGAAGGTTGATTGGAATTCTATTCTTTAAGTATGAGAAATTTTGATTGAAATATTTAACCCTTTCTTTTCCTTTGATCTTCATGGAGGATAGTTCCAAAACAAGATCCCGTGGTGTTTTGTCATCTCCAAACTTTTGGATGAATAAATTTTCAAAATCATCCCAAGAAATGATGGACCTTGCTGGTAAGGCAAAATACCACGTAGCTGCCTTTCCTTCAAAAGTATAAGGAAAGAGTCTGCAGACCACATCCTCATGAATGACACTTCTAAGTCTAATAGCCTGCATGAAGGTTTTAACATGATCTAGTGCAGGTGACTTGTCATCTGGGTTAAAATTGGGTAACCACTTCTCAGGGTTTTTGGGTAGTCTATGTTGGTCTCCAAGTACCCATACTACATCTTGGTCGAGCCATGGTCTTTTTTGGCCTTCTACAACAATTGGTGGTTCTTCTTCTGATGATGATGAAGAACTTGAAGAATATTCACTGTCTGAGGAAGATGATGAAGTTGAAAGGGGAGATGTTGGTGGTCCACTAGCTCCAAGTTTTGGTTGATCTGGCGCTTCCTGAAAAAGTTGATTGAGGTTATATTCAGGAGAACCTAAACAATCAACTGTTTTTGGTGTTGTGTGTTTCGATCAACTATCTGTTGACGTTCACTGTTGGGATCAGCTATGTTTTGGGTTAGTTGATCACTGGTCTGCAAAATGTTATCTAAATTGATAGCTTCCAGACCACAGTTTCGCTGAATAGCGAGCCTTTGTTCCAATCTAGTTACACTATCATGGGACTTTTTCAATATCTCATAAAGGGGGATTGGTCCTCTTGTAGGGGATATGATGAAGATTTCCTTTTTATTTTCCTGTTGTGCTGCAGGTGTAAGAGGAATAACAGTAGGTTGGACGGATGTAACAGGAAGGACTGTAGTTTGTAACTCAATGGGTTGTTCAGATGTTGAAGCCCTTGATTGCCTTCGAGTTTGAACCATTCAAGTACTTGCTAGATGAGGTTTCTTAGTAGCTTGTTTAGGCATGTTGTACTAGTGGCCCTCCTTCTAGCACCATTTGTTGAGGCCTCGGTTGTGCAGGTTAGATGCAAAGGTGCTGGAAAGGTTCCAAGGCTCCTAACAGAGGAAGAAAACCCAAGTTGAAAGGCTTCGAAAGACCTTGTGCAAGGGTGGTTCTATCTTCAACATGTTTGGTATGGTGATCGCCCATGGATATTTGGCCTCCGCTGGCACTCTAAGAGTTGGTGATGTGACCAATTAGGTCAGTTTTCCAATCAAGAAAACAAGGGTGTGAAAATGGTAAAGCTAAGCTAAGCTAACCTATTTCAAAAGAGGAAACTAATCTAAGTTAGTCCTATTCTAAAAAGAAAAGCTTGATATTGTGCATATCAACCTTGAGGTATGATGAACAAGTAAATTACCACCTTCAACATAAACGTCTTTGATGTGTTACTTATTAACTTAAATCACAATCTATTAATGAAAATTAAAAGACAATAATTCAAGTACTTAAGCCTTTTCAAGATTCAATCTGTAATACTTCACAGCATTAATCAATCATACAGAGAAACCAATATAATAGATCCATACATTAAGTATATATGCAAAATGATATCATTCATTGTAGATGACAATCTGAAATACACAACTAGTAATTCTCAAATAAACTTGCAGAATAACAAGAGATAGAACAAAGATGACTTTACTGTATTAAAAGAGTCTTGTACAGAAATTACAAAAGCTCTGATGAATAGAGTACCCTAGTACTTTCTCCTACTGATGTGTAACTCCAAAATTCCCAAGCCTTAACTACGAGAAGCATTGCTTATTAAATAGGAAATTACAAAAGAGTCTGGCTGGGACTCTCCCAAAAACAGGGATTACAAATTCAGATCTTCCTAAGAATCCAGGAAATCCTGCCACTTTTCATATATTTCTAACAATTCATCTACATTTGGAAAATTGACAGATTCTAAAGCTATCAGTACATTGCAAGTATTATTCTCCATGTCATGTTTAGCTAGCTTATGCCAAATCCGAAGGTAGATGTGGATTTTTCCCTCCATGACAAGTGGTCCTCTGACTAATCTGTCCACATGATCAACGCTGACTTCATCAAGGGTCTAATCTTATGTGTGGCTTCCTCACATTTGCGCTCAATTTCCTCAAGCTTTCATTTGGGCGGCAAAGCCTCTTGAATAGGGTACATTAGTGGGAGCTATAAGACGTCCATAATGTTATCAACTGCGTACCAATGTCTTTTATAGATACCTTTAGATTTTTTGATGATTTCTTGAGCCAATTCATTGAACTCAAGCCATGTATTCAAAGAAGCCTTGATCTTCTTAATCTAAAAGGTATTTAAAATGGGGATATCTTCTGGTATATCCTTTATATATCCCTGCCATTCCCTGATCTTTTTCTCTTCCTCAAAAGCTCGAAGTCTTTTATCCTTTTGCTCTTGCAGAGTAGAAGACATCTTTGAAAAAGCAATATAATTCTCCCTAATCTTGTCCAAAACAATGTACAGTTTCTCAAGCAGCTTATAATGATCCCGATTTACCTTAAGAGCCAAGTCCTTGAACTCTTGTGAGGAAAGCTTAAAGAAACTTGTTGAGGCTGCACTTGTAGTTGCATCCTCAATTCGCTTTTGCAAAGCAATTGTCATTTCAGTATCAGAGGAGCTTTGAGCCTAGGCTAGTCGGAGTTCAGTCTGAACGGTAGCATTCTTTTGCTCGAGATCCTGCACTTCTTCTGCCTAAGTCTTCCTAAGATCAGCCACATCAGTCCCATGCTATTCGTTGGTGTTTACCAACTCTCCTTCCAACCTCTTGATCTCTTCTTTCTTAAGGTCAAGTTCCCTGCTTAGTACCTGTACCGAATCCCAATTCGCTTTCCAAAAAGCTACTAAAGCTGCAGCTATCTCTATAGCCTCAACCTGAGGATCATTATTCCTAGGGGCCGATATGACCTGATCAGGAACCGGTGCTTCTAACTTATCTTGTCATTTGCCTTGATTTCTAGTTCTCCTCACCACTGACCTATCTTCTTGGTTGTAGAAGTAATCCCCAAGAGGAATGATATCATCATCTATATATTCAGGCACTAATTATGTGGAAGAAGAGGGAACACTCATTGTGGAGATCAGATAGGGTGCCTAAGTGAAAACTAGACTAGGTATGGGTGAAGTGACCTGGGAGGTGACCAAAGGCATTGAGGTGGTTTGGGAAACTAATGAGATTTTGGCTGGTGAGGGCACTGAAACACTAGCTTTAGAAACTGGAACTTGATTGTCAACATTTTTTTTAGGCATTCGGAGTTGACTATCAACATTAGCAGGTGGTGATGGAGATGGGAGTGAAGATAATTCACCAGTGGCGAAAGATAAAAGAGTAGACATAGGTGAGTGTAAAGAATCAAGGGGAGATTGAACCTCTGTATCAATAGGTGGTGGAGTGGAAAAAGGGGTTGAATGACGTGATGATGGAACAGAAGTAGTAGTGAGAGCATCATATAATTTTGTCAAAGAGAAAGGAATGGACAGTCCCGGAGGGAGAGCAGACAGTTGTTGAATATATCGTAATACCAGAGCCGAGGATGAAACACCAGGAGTAGCATTAAATTCCAACTCTGGTTAATCAGGAAATGATTGATCTATGTCAATATTGTTCAGCAAATAATTCACAGTTTGCGAATCTTCGGTATGTTCCTGTTTTACTGATACCGGAGGGTGTGGCACCACTTCCTCATCACAATTTATTATATCAGCTGGAGGGACCTGTGAGGTAGAAGGAAAAATTTTCTGCATCTTTGCTGGGTTAACTTGAGTTATGAGCAGGTCCTCATCTTCTTGAGTCTCTGCAGTAGATAACTGTAAATCCACAGTAAGCTTAGGGGGTTCCAAAGGTTGAGTGCTCAGCATTGCTAACATCTGTGCCAACTTCTGTGTGGACTGACGAACTACCTGTAATAATATTTCAGTTTGCTCAGTTACCTTGACTTGAGAGGTTTCCTGCATGGGATTTTTCCCTTTATCCCCATCATGGATGATGAGCATCTGGGAATATTCAGCCTTTTGAGCTTCTTTCCCTTATTTGTCCTTTCGAGTCTGCTCAATCAAATTCAGCTGCATAGCCCTGTAACTCAAAACCCTAGTTTTGAGTTCCCTCTGATACTGCAAAATGTTGTGTTGATCTTCCGGGCTCTTTGCCTTGGCAAGGACTTGGGAAAAATTATCCACACCTTGATAAATAAAGTCATCTACGATTACCTCATGTACATAGTCCATCTTAACATGTGTTTGATTGAAGTGTGCATCTAAGAATTCCTTAGGATCATGCTTCCTCTTGGAAGCATGTCCTAGTTTCAAGGCCACTATCTGATCACCAAGGACTGCAGCCCAATTAGAAGTTGGAATAACCAGTTTCTCAAGATTCAGAGCGAACTTAGGCCAGCCTTTCGTCCCGGGGCCTGTAAGTTTCCTGTACATGCCATTAGTGACAGTTTGAAATGATACTTCCTGTATGACCATTTCATCAGGGACTAACCTGGGGAAAAGGTGTACTGTATCAGTTCCCCAAATCCTGATGTATGCAAAAATTCGCCCACATACCAGTCCCTAATGGTTTTGATGAAGGATTTGGCATCTTTTGAAAATACTGGTGCTTCTTCTCTGAAAATCTTGAAGTAAACTGTACCCATGAAATGACCACAAATGTCATAGAGTGAAGGAACATAATTTCCTTCCCACAATGTCGAGTGATAAATATGAACAGGTGGGTCTGAGGGGGACCAGTTCCAACCTAGGTTAGGGTACTGGAACTCCGCACAGAAAACATCGATTACATATGCAGACAAATAAAAATGTTGTTTCTTGTGAGCAGATGCCTTGTGATATTCATGAATGGCGTTCTTTAGCTTAGATGATAGGATAGATGCCCACGGAAAAGATTCACATGTAGTTAGCACATGATGTGCTATGGGATCCCATTCAACCTTGAATAGAGAGCAGTTAGGAAGACTGGACAGTCGACATAGCATAGCTTCTAGCAAAGAGTAGAGTTCCTTGAACCAAATAATAGGGTACAGGTGATCCGCCTTCGGCACAAAGGTATTGGGTTTGTGCATCCACGATTTTATCATCTCATCAAAATTATACCGGGTTTTTTAAGATTGTAAAAACTCAGATGAAAGGGTTTGCACATGTGGTTTAAGGGAAAAGGCCCAAATAAAGATTTCTGAGCGAAAATGGGACAACTGAGCTCCTGCACTATCATTAAAAGAGCGGTCTTTGACATCTGTGTTCTCAATTATCCATTTAACTTGGTCCGTGTAAGGTAAAATGGTCGGACATGTGGCAATGGCATAGATTTGAGAAGACCTAATCTTCTCATATGCAGGTCTGTCATTTTCAATGTGGGAAAGGTCATCATTGTAAAAAATAGCATAGGTTTTGGACCAATCCATCTGGTAGGTTTCAGTGACTCTTTCACTCGTGTCCACAAGGATACCCGAATTAGGGTCCTTGGTAAGGGAATCCCTCTGTGTTGTCTTAGACCGGGTGTTTTTCGACATGGCGAGTGAAAATGTAATTTCTCACAAAATAAAAGAATTTCAAATAAAAAATTAAAACGACAAAGAAAAAACCAATCGAAAATGCAAGGGTAATGGCACACTTACCTGAAATGACTGGAAAACTGACACAAATCACCCTTAGCAACAAATTTGCAGTAAAAATCGGCACAGCGCAGTAATTTCGATAGTAAAATGATAAAAGAAAAATAGAAAAACCCTTATTTATCGAATTTACAAGATGAAATCCTGACTTTGCGATCGGAGTGGATGAACGGCTCAGATTACCCGAATCGGGATTCGGGATCGGGTTGTTGGTGCTTTATTCACAAAATTTAAAATAGGTTCCTGAAAGCCTGTTGTTGCAGCAACACCCCTCCCCAAAATTTTGTACATGTTGGGGCCCCTCCTGTATTTTTTGTAGAAAGTTTGCTTGAGAAGCCATCCCAGCCGTCCGCTCTGTTTTCAACATAAAATTTTGCTTCCCTGCTAAATAGCTTGCCGTCAATCCTTCCATGTTTTCCCCAGTGAGCCATAAAATGACTTAGTTTTTTCCAAAACGTTTTGGTATTTCGGACATTGTCCCAAAGCGGCGGAAGTCAAACGTCCAACCTTTCCGAAAGGAGGACTTAGATTTTCTTCGCCAAAATCAGCGGAAGCCATTGGGCAAAACCACCCGAAACGGCGGAAGTTTTCGATCAAGTCTTCCGTGACCACGGAAAAGTTCGAGTTGTTCTCCCGAAACGGCAAGGAATTCAGCAAAACCACCCGAAACGGCGGAACAATTCAGCTCTGTCTTCCGAAACGGCGGAAGCCATCCGGATAAACTTGCCGAAATAACACCAAGGAATTCAGCATTTTCTTCCGAAGTAAAAGACTTAGAAAAATTTTCAATCGTTGCTTCTGCGGAACGGTTCCAGCTCCGAAACGACTTAGCTCTCGAAAAGGCGGAGCCTTTCACTCAAACCTCCCGCAACCGCGGAAAGGTTCCGGCTTTCCTCCCGAAACAGCGGGACTCATTCGCCTCAGTCTCCCGAAAAGGACTTAGATTTCCTTCTGATTAGAAAATGCGGGAACAAAGGACTTAAAGAATTTTTAGCTTCAACCTTCCGCAACGGCGGGGAGATTGGAGCATCCCTCCCGAAACGGCGGGAGTTTTCATTGAACCCTTCCGAAACGGCGGAAGCTTTCATAAAATCCTCCCGCAACGGCGGGGGAATTCAGGGAACCCTTCCGAAACAGCGGAAGCCGCCGCGATATCTTCCCAAAAGGAACTAGGCGGAAACTTTTGATGAAACCTTTCCGAAACGGCGGAAGCCATCTCCATAAGGCCCGCGGGGAGAATCCACGATCGCCTTCCGAAACCATGAAAAGACTTAGAATTTTCTCAAGAAGCTGTCGCGGAAGCCTTCAGCTTTTGCTTCCGAAACAGCGGAAGCCTTCGGGCTACCCTTCCGAAACAGCGGAAGCCAATTGCTTACCCCGACCGGCAAAAGGACTCCGAAACGATCCCGGGTGAATTTGCGGAAAATATAAGTTTTGCTTCCGAAACGGCGGAAGCCATTCCCAAAAGCTTTCCGAAACTAGTGGGAGCCGTAGCCAAAAACTTTCCGAAAATCAACGAGACTTTGAAGTTTTGGTTCGCGGAAGCTTTCGCAAAAGTCTTCCGAAAATACCGGGAGCATTCGCTATACCGTTCCGAAAGGGCGGAAGCTTTGGCGTTACCCGTCCGCTACGCGGCAGACTCTCGCGGAAGGCTTCGAGTTTCCTTTCCGCTTTAAGCCCCGAAACGTCGGAAGCTTTCATCGAATCCTTCTGCAACGGCGGATGCAATTCGCGAACTGGCCCCGCAAGTGACGGTCGCACGGAAACCGAGGTGCTTTGACGTGACCGCTACGCGCGGCGAATTTAAACCCCGTTTTAACCACACCACCTACCCAATTAAATGCTCACACGTGCCATTCTTTATAAAATACCGTGGGGGGCTCGACCAATACACCATTGTTTTGAACCGGCCAGCGACGTGTGATACCGTGCAAATCGCTCCAGCTCACCTCGCGCATCCGTGCTCGCAGCCACCTTGCTCAAGCAATCCCCACGGTGCCAGGTAGGATCTTCACCTTGTTTTTCACTACTGAGCTGTCCTTTTGGGGAAATTATTGGGTTTTAGTGGGATTGTGACGGGCAAAACACCCGTCAAGGGCTATGTTTTTCCCGTCAGGTACAGTGAACGGAGTTTTCGTTTCACAAAATCGTCATGGGCCTTCGTAAAACGTATATTTTATGTTGATGGGTGCGGACGGTTAACCATGCCTTGTGTTGAATTTAAACCCCGGGCCGCGCCCCTCGTCGTGGGTTAAGTTATCGAAACCCTATGGGCTTTCCATGTCCCTGACCGTGAACCTTGGGCCCTTTTCCATAAACCCCAGTCCCTACACGTGAAGCCGAAACCCGTAAGCGTTTAAGCCGCAAGAGCCAAAACTTGAAGCCACAGCCGCCCTAGCTCTCCCCGTCAATTTGTCCCCGGCGCCGTTACCTTCGCTCAGACTTAAATATCCCGTATTGACTCGGCGAGTGGCCGCGCGCGACGATAGCATTCAAAGCCCTCACCAAGTCAACCCGCGTCTTCCCCACCATCGACCTCTCCAACCGCAGCCATAACGAAGTACATCTCCTTCCGCGAGGCGGAACCGGAAGTCAATTGCTCCCGCGAATCGCCTATCGGTCCAATAAAACCAATAGCTTCCGCAACATAGCTTATCCCGTACTCGTCTTTTAAGAACTTCGAATGTTTCAATGTGTGTCTTATGATTAAAATAATGTTTTGCTTCCTTAATCTTTGCTTCATTGATTTATCTCATTAAAACGATGTTGCTCTCGGCTAAAACCATACAACCTGTTGCTCAAACTCATGATGAATTGTATATGGATGTTATCAGGGATAATTCAATATGCCGAAACCCAGTAAGAAGAAGGCGAAGATGACAGAAAAGAAACCTGCTCCTCCTAAGATTGAAACCTCGCTCCAAGACACCAGGTGCACCACTGGTGTCCCTCCAGAAATCAGATGGGATGACATATACAGAATGATCAGGGACCAAGAGATCCCATATATGTTGCTGGAGGAGGCACCGATCTATCAAAATATCAGAGCCTCAGGCATAACTAGAGCCGCTACCCGCCCTGAGCTGTTCCCCTGTGCTGAAGTGATCGGGTGGATACTCCAACATGCAGATGCTGATGGGAGAGTGATAAATGATAGCGGGAACATGGCTATCGCCTCATTTCAACCCGCGTATCTGGCGGCAGCCTACAGGTTTCCCCGTGTCCAGCAAGCTCTGACCGATGAATGGTTAAGCCAGATGGACAATGTCGAGATGGCCAAAAAGCTACTGGTGCAAGGGAAACATTTGAGGAAGAAAGAGAGGGAGGAGTATGACGTACAGAATCTAAGAGCTCCTTATAGGTTGATCGCCCTGATGCTGTGTAGAATCTTCGGCATGCCTGATGGCACAGTATACAAGATTCAGTGGGTCCCTATCATTCACTATGTGGCATTTAAGGGGACAGTGTTTGACTGGGCCACCATCTTGTCAGATAGTCTGGCCTCAATGATAAGTGCTGCTAAGCCCGGGCTGGCCTCGAAGAAGGCTGAATTCTTCATGTCCTCATACCTGATAGATTGTATCTTGGCCAAGATAGAGTTCCCCGGATTGGGGTGTACATGGGATAGGGCCACAGCCCCGGTCTACACTGCATTCAAGATGTTGTGGGCCCAGAATTACAAGCCCAGCTACAAACTCATTTGTGAGGGGTTCATCATGCCCCTATACGAGAAAATGTTCAAGGAAGAACCAAGTTGCCTGTCACAAAACGCTTTGGAAGTCCTTGAGGATTATGGGGATTTCTACTTTTCAGAACAAGGTACCTACTTGAGAATGTTCGGAGGGACTAAGCCCCCATACATATTGCCGCAGTATGCCACAGACTATGTGGTGCTCAAGGAAGCAGTAAGACAACTCTTCTTGGATGGGATTGGAGCATTCCTCCACAAGCTACACAAGGCTTCCTTTCCCCCACTACCTTTCTGCATAGGTGCTTACAAGTTTTCAGGGGTGGCCTCTGCCGATGAATTTGTTCAAGAGTTGAGGGCCTTCCATTTCGGTGAGGTCATCTTCCACAGGAACGACAGAAAGGGTAAAGTGGCCGAGCATTGCAAGGGGAACTATGCGAACTTCGAATATTCCCACTACCCCGATGCCGAGGAGGAAGCTTTCAGAGGCATCAGCAACATGGCTGAGCTACGGATCTGTCGCCAAAGTACTGGAGCGAGCTCTAGCTCAACCAAAACCATGAAGACCATCCAGCAAAAGGAGAAAGAAGCCAAGGATGCCCGAGCTCAGGAAGAGCTCAGATTAAGAGAAGAGGCAAGGTTGCAAAAGGAAGCCGAGGAGGCAAGAAAGCTACAAGAGGCTGAGAATGAAAGACTGCGGAAGGAGGCTGAGGAAGCCCAAAAGCAGAAAGAATCAGAAATTGAGCGAGCTGAAGCAAGGAAGAAGGCGGAAGAAGAATTGAGGACAAGGGAAAATACCGAAACAGGTGGGTCCGGTGCGCAGGACATGGAGATAGACACCTCTCAGGCAGGTGGCTCTAGTACCCAAAAGGAAGGGACAGACCCCTCTCAGGAAGTCCGGACCCCACCTATGGAAGAAGACATAGACATCATAAACCGACCAATTGTACCGTACACTCCATCTGGGAAGCGTATGGTGTCCAAATGGAATGAGTTTGTCTATGATAAGAAAAGAAAAACAATGGTCCTCCAATCAGAAGAGAGGATTAAAAGTCCCTTCCATGACGACATAGTTACTCACCGAGAGGTCGCTGTCATGCAGAACACAGATGCGGATCCCATTGCCATGGCCTCCGCAGTTATAGCAACAGCACAAGCATCATTTGCCAATGTAGGGGTTATAGTCAAAGAAAATATATTGACAAAGAAAAGAGCACGTACCTTGCAACGAAATGTGGCTAATGAGCAAGCCCAGAGAGACCTGATAGTGAATAAATACAATTGCTTGTACGCCGAGCATAAGGAGTTGGCAAATAAGTACAGCTACCTGGAGGAGGAAAAGGACCAGCTAGCACTCCAAATAATGATTGCAGAAGCGGAGAAGAATGGAGCAGAAGAAAAGGCTTCCCGGCTAGAAGCAGACGAGCAGGCATTAACTGAACGTTTAGAGCAAGCGGAAAGCAGAACCTTGGATATGTCCCCCTTCCACGAGCTGTCATGCAATATACTACAGCAAGTGCATGGCTCTCAAGAGCTAATCACTGATGAGGTATGCAAACTCAAGACCATGACGGTCAGGCTAAAGGAGGTTAATGCGGAAGCCCACAGGCTCAAGGCTAAGAATACCCGTGTCAAAGCAAATGTCATAAGTCAGATGGCATGGAGGGAAGGGAAAGGAGGTTTTCCCCCCTCATCTTCCTTTTAAGACAGTGGAAGATTTTAATGAAGATATAGCCTTGTTGGAGTTTGGCCGGAACTGTGCCAATAAGCTGATGGCCAGTGTGCAGAAGACCACAGAGAGAATCAACAACCTGTACCAAAAGCTCAAAGGAGTCCATGATTACTGCTCATTGAGTTTCCCTCAGACCCTAGAAGATTTCCCGGGAAAGGAGCAGCGGTTATTTCAACTAAAAGAAGAGCTAGGCGTCCAGATGGAGTATGTAAAAAGCATTGATGTTCTTGCCATGGATGATCTCCAACATTACATCGGTTCATCAACACTTCACAATCATCTGTTGAAGGAAACATATCAGGTTGCTGAAGCAGAAGTACAAAGCATTAAAATAGAGCTCGGGAAGAATGTAACTTCTCAGAAAATCCTGTTTCCTGCTGCAGCAAACATAATCATAAGGGATACAGGTGTGTGGCACAGCTACATAGAAGAGGAGGTCAGGAAAGCTGCAGCAGCAGCAGAAACATCAGTGGATCCGGCAGCCCCGCTCCCAGCAGCATCTTCCCCAGCAATGGCAGAAAATTTGGCCAGTCCCGTTCCCCCTTCCCAATTAGGAGCAGCATCAGCAGGGGATTCGAGGTCCTCTTCCCAGGAAGCACCAGTGATAATCAATTTGGGCGACCCTTTGCCATCAGAAGCTCACGCACAGGAATGAAGCAAACCGAATTCAGCTGGACGACTCCCTTCAGACAGACACGTGCCCAGCAGGGAACGCTCGGATGTTAATAAATTTTCTGTTATGTACATTTTAAATATGTAAGGCTTAAGCCATGGGACAGTTGTCCCTAATTTTGTCAAAACATTTTTGTAAAAGGAATGGCCATTTTGGTAGTCGATTATAGTAGAAATTCCTGTAAAAGACAGAGGGGGAATGCTAGGTGTCAGCCCAGAGGGCAAATTTGTAACTATAAATAGGAGCTAGAAGAGATTAGACAGGACTTTTGGCAGGGAATGAAAATTTTGGGCAAATGATATGAGCTATCTTGTATCGGCTCTGTAAATTGAAATTTTCTAATAGAAGCCACGGGAGATGGACGTTTTGCTTGGAATGTTGGGTTGCTTCATGTTGGACTATTCTAATGACTGCAATTCGGCAATGTGAGATCATTCTTGACTTCTGAATTATTTCTTTGTACTAATGATTTTGCTCTCATCTATGCATGCATCCTCTCTATTTCATGGACAATGAATGCGTTCCATATTAAATCAGGAGTTACCTGCTGATACTTTTATCATTGCTGTGGATTTTTCTTCTGGATCGAATAGCTAACTGTTCTTTCTTCAGGATAATCGTATGGCTCATTGTTCATGCTTTTAATTGCTCCTTGCAGGGATCTTTTAGTTTAATTCCAGTATCGTTGCATCTAGATCCGTTTCTTTTATTCTTATTACTTAGATCAAACAATTTTGATTCCTTCTGTTCATAAGCAACAGTTTCGTTCTGTAAGTTTCATTGTAGATCTGTTTCCTTATCCTGTAGCTTTTCTCTGTTTATTTTCTGAGCAATAGATGCGTTCCATTTTAAATGAGAAGCTATCTTCTCAAGATCCTCATCTTGCTGTAGCTTTGACCGTGAGAAATAATAGTTATCTGTTCGTTGCTTATGATATCTGTTACAGCTGATTGCTCTCCCCTTAAGCGTGTTCCCCTGCAGGGATAGGTAGATGTGTTCCTGTTTCTAGATTTAGATCTGTTCCAATTGCATTTAGATTAAGTATAATTTAGGCATGTGCATCTCATATAAAACACCTAAAACCCAAAAGAACGGTGGATCGGGCCATAACCGGTAGAATCGGATTTAAAGTCCAAAACCACGGTTGCCGGAACCGCTAACCGGACGGATTCCCTACACCAAACGGGAGACAGTCTAATTGGGACCGTCTCTCGGGGAGAATCCCTTTCTGATTGATGCTACGATATCCGAGGCATCAACAGTTTTTGGCGCTAGAAGGAGGGCCTGAAGTGCATGGCTGATAGAGGAAAATCTTCCACGGTCATAGATAACACTGAAAACCCGCTTGAAGAAAACTTGTCACACAGCCCAGATCTTGGATTAACAGACCAAGAACGCCTCATTTCTGACCCTGAGCCTCAGGAAGATTTGTATGCTGTTCCTTTTGCAGAAATAGAGGACTTGAGAAGACATACTAGATCTTACGTTAGACAGTTAGGTGGTTTAGACGCTGTCAACTTCCTCCCTAAGAAAACCACACCCAGAAAGGAGCCGCAATACACCCGTGATTCAATCCTCGTTCAGAGTTTTGAAGAATTGGTAAATCTGACGTTGGAAGAAATCTCTGGCACTCTTAGCAAGACAGACCAAGAAAATCTCGAACAAATTACCACTCCCAAAAGTACTCCGCAGAATTCACCTTACAATTCTCCACCAGGGTCTCCACGTCCAAACCCAAACATGGCTGTACCTGCCTGGAGAGCAAGGGGAGCGCTGAACCTAGCTGGACCATTCCATAATCTCCCTAAAAACCCAGAAAAGGTCTTGCCTAAGTACGATCCAGGGAAGGCCATTTCGGCGGAGGATCACCTCAAGAGTTTTTACTTAGCTCTGAACCTTTTAAATGTACAACATGAAGACGTAGTCTGCAGGTTGTTTCCGTATACATTCGAGCCTAAGGTATCATCTTGGTACTTTAGCCTTCAACCCAGCTCAATCTCTAGTTGGGATGATTTCGAAAAGTGTTTCCTCAAGAAATACGGGAACCAAAAAACTGTAGCCACGCTTATGAAAGAGCTCTTATCCATGAGAATGGAGAAGAAGGAAAAGGTTCAAGACTTTAATCAAAGATTCACAACGCTGTTAAATAACTTTAGTGAAACTAACAAACCCACAGAAGAGTCTTTGATTGAATACTACACAACAGCTCTTGAAGGTCCAATCGCAATGTTTGTAAAACGATCCAAGAAAACGACCCTAATAGAGAATTTTGAGGAAGCTCGAAAGGTAGAGGAAGAGGCTGATAGCATAGCTAAACATGCCTTAGATGTGGAAACAAAACCAGCAGCTAGCAAGAAACCTTTGCTCCTCACGAGAGGCAAAGAAGAGCCATCTACGGATATGGAAAACGTAGTTAAGATGATGCAGAAGTTATCTAACAAAATCGTAGATCTTGAGAAAGACAAGGCTGCTAATACATCTAGGAAACCTTTCAAGCCATTCTATAAGAGAAGGGAAGACGGGGAACAGTCTCACCCACCAATGAACACTGCCCCTGTTCTAAATTTGAATGAGATTGGGATGGCGAATTTCTGCACCTTTCACCAAGAACCACACTCGGAGAAGAGCTGCCCTCAATGGATCAATTCCATGAGCTTGGTCATGAACCAAATGTTAGATTCTCAGATCCCAGACCAGGATGATCCTCCAGAAGAGTCAGGCCCTGAGTTAGAGGAACCAACCCCGGACACTACTATGGTATTGTGGGATTGGATACCTATGACTGAATTAGTAGAAGAAGATTACGCAGACAGCTCTCCCTCTACCATAAATGTTGCTACTCGCAGCAAGGGCCCAATTGCGGATCCTGTCCCATCCACCTCTTCCCATAAGCCTAAGATTACGAAGGATCCGCCCAGGAGGCATATACCAATCATCCCACCACAGCCCAAGGTAAACCAGACAGCTGCCAAACAGCCAAGTGCTGACAACACAGTTCAGCCACCTAAAGTCACGATGAGCAAAACCGATCAGCCAAGTCGAATTGGAAATGAATCCGATATAGGGTATGATATTATCGAAGATATCAAGAAAGTTAAAGCAAACGTATCAATATTTGACATGTGTAGCTTACCCCATCAACGAGACAAACTACTTCATGTTTTACAACCAAAACCCAGCGCTACATTAACAGATTCTCAAGACAATCCTGAAATTAACGAGGCCAGCATCGGTGGGAAATCCAAGTCCCAAACATTGCCATTTCTGCTGACATTCGAAATTTTTAATCGCAATGTTCATAACTGTCTGGTAGACTCCGGAGCTTCTTCAAACGTCATGCCACTTTCAATTTGTAAGAAAATTAATGGGCAGCCCGTACCATCTCCAGCTCAAATCATACAATTAGACAGGACTGCTGTCAAGGTTATAGGGGAGATGAAAGATGTTCTAATTAGACTGTCAGCCGACCCTAGAGTTTGCCAATTCATTGACATAATGGTGGTCGATATTCCTGAAGCTTATGGGCTGATTCTGAGTAGGGATTGGTCTACCAAGTTGAGCGGCTACTTTGCTACCGATTGGTCTCATCTATGGCTGCCTTATCAGAACAGGCAGAATCAGATTAAAATTCTTAGGGAACCTCATATGAAACAAAACGTAACCCAGCTAGAAGAAAAGAATGAGGCTGTAGCTTTCTCTTCCTCGGTCCTGGGAAATTACTTCTTGGAAATGGATCCGGGTAACTATCAATCTGAAACCTTTTGCCATGAATCAGACAAACAGTCCGATCTCCTTCATTTTTCTCGGACTGATGAGGTTGATTGTAACATAGTCAATTTAGTTGCTAACGTAGACCACAAAGAAACTAACTTAGTTGAATCTAAAGATACCTTTTGGACATTATACTTTGATGGTTCTAAAACTCTGGAAGGATCCGGAGCCGGTTGTGTTCTAATGGATCCAAAGAAGAACAAGTATTTTTTGTCTTGTAGATTAGAATTCGATTGTACTAATAATACCGCTGAATATGAAGCTTTGGTGCATGGTTTAAAGAAGGCCATTGGCTTAAATGTTAAGTACCTGAAGGTTTTTGGTGACTACGAGATAGTAGTCAGACAGGTAAGAAACACCATTCATTGCCTCTCACCGCACTTGAAAGGTTACCAGGCTGAGGTATGGGATTTAATCATGTATTTTGACGCTTTCAATATAAAATCAATTCCTAGGTTGCAAAATTCTGCTGCCGATTTGTTAGCAACATCTGCTTCTAGATTGGTGCCGACAAATAATAAATGCTCGATTGAATTGATTTTCAGGCCTTCCATTCCCGATAACATCACAAACTTCAGAATCTTCGATGATGACGAGCAGATTATCAGCTTCCTGACAAATGAAGACAGTTTTCAAGGAGCTGCAATAGATGAGGAAGAACATGATGATGATTTGATGAAGAAGGAAGAGGAGAAGGGAAATTTCATGCCAAAAGGGGTAAGGTCCCTCGAAATGCTTTTCGATCTTCAAAATAAATTCAAAAGACCAGCTAATACCAAAACTAACAGCTCATCAATGCAACATGAGTTGGTTAATTTGGGTACCGAGGCAGAACCAAAATTTGTCAACCTTGGCAAATGCTGTTCACCAGGAGAAAGAGAAAGGTTCATTAAGTTGTTTAAACAGTACAAGGATGTTTTTGCATGGACCTATGAAGATCTGAAAACATATGACGTCCGCATCATTCAGCATGTTATACCAATGAAAGCGGGTGTCAAACCATTTCAGCAGCAGTTAAGGAGGATGCATCTCACTCTTGAACCGCTGATCCAAAAGGAATTAAAGAAACTCCTGGACGCAAAGATAATCTTCAAAGTTAGACATTCCGAATGGGTTGCAAACTTGGTTCCCGTGAGGAAGAAATCAGGAGAGATTAGGCTATGTGTAGATTTCAGAAATCTAAACAAAGCCTCAGATAAAGACAACTACCCCGTGCCTTCAATGGAGCAAATCCTACAAATGGTGTCTGGATCTGAATTGTTTTCTCTCCTCGATGGGTTCTCTGGCTATAATCAAGTGTTAGTAGCTGAAGAAGATCGTCTCAAGACTACCTTCAGGACTAAGTGGGGACCGTTCGCTTACAGGAGAATGCCGTTTGGTCTGATAAATGCTGGAGCTACATTCCAAAGGGCGATGGATATTGCCTTCCGAGGATTGGGTGGGCAATGCGTTGTTGTTTACTTAGATGATGTTACAGTCTTTTCGAAGAAAAGGGAAGATCATGTTGTTCATCTGAGACATATCTTTGATCGCTGCCGGAAGTATGGTATTTCCTTAAATCCCAAGAAGAGTGTGTTCGCTGTACCCGAAGGTAAGCTATTGGGTCATATCATCTCCAAAGAGGGAGTGTCAATCGACCAGGAAAGAGTCCAAGCTATTAATAAGATTCCGATGCCTCACAACAAAAAATCTATGCAGTCTTTCATGGGCACCATTAATTTTGTCCGCAGATTTGTTCCGGATTTTGCACAAATTGTTAAGCCATTGCAACAGATGGTTAAACAAAGCATGCAATTTAAGTGGACAGATTTGGAGAAGGACGCATTTAGAGATATCAAGACAGCTGTAGCCAAAGCTCCTTCCTTAAGAAGTCCAGATTTTGATAAAGATTTCATCTTGTATACCTTCGCTTCGGATGATTCTCTCGCAGCTGTACTCACGCAAAAGGTGGAGTTGGGGGACGAATACCCAATTTCATTTATGAGCACTGGTCTGAGCTGAATTACCCCGTAGTGGACAAGCATGCCTACGCGGTCTTCAAAGCAGTCAAGCAATTCAGGCCATACATTTTGAAGAACAGAACTAAAGTCATAGTTCCCCACCCAGCTGTTAGATCCCTTTTCGTTCAAAAGGAATTGGGAGAGAGGAGAGGAAACTGGGTCACAGCTCTGCAGGAGTATGATTTGGAATTTAAACCTGCTACAATCATCAAAGGACAAGGTCTATGCAAGTTACTGGCGGGAAACTCGACTGATGAAGAGCACCATTGGAGAAATGAAGCCGAGCTCAATTCGGTTGAGGTATGCCATATCTTCACAGCTCCCCAGTCATGGTATAGAGATCTAGTGCACTATTTACAGCAGGGATATCTACCCGAGCACTGGAATTCTAAACAAAGAAGGGCACTCCGCTTGAAATCGGCACCCTATCAAATCATTGATGGGATTCTTTTTAGAAAGAATTATGACGGAGTCCTTCTTAGATGTTTGGAAAAGGAGGATGCAAACAAAGTTGTCAAAGAATTGCATGATGGCCCCGCAGGTGGCCATTATTCAGGAGAGACGACAGCACACAAGATACTGAGAGCTGGTTATTACTGGCCCACTCTGTTTCGAGATGCCCACACGTACGCACGAAACTGTGATGTATGTCAAAGAAGCACTGGGAAGTTACCTAAGGCCGCAGGCCCATTGCAGCCTGTCATCATCTCTGAACCTTTTGAGCAATGGGGCATAGATGTTATCGGAGAAATAAATCCAAATTCTTCCTTGCAACACCGATACATTCTGACAGCTACCGACTACTTCACCAGATGGACGGAGGCCATCCCGCTGCGCAAGATCAATGAAGATGCAGTTATCAGCTTCTTGAAAGAGAACATCATAACCAGGTTTGGGGTTCCAATTTCCCTTGTTTTTGATAATGCTACTTATTTTTCATCTTGCAAGATAAATGAATTTGTTTATGAATGGGGAATTAAGTTGCATTATTCAGCCAATTACTACCCTCAGGGAAACAGATTAGCTGAATCCTCAAACAAGAATCTGATTCGAATCCTTAAGAAAACGGTGATAGAAAACCAGAGAAGTTGGCATGTGGCTCTCCCAAATGCCTTATGGGCAGATAGGGTAACCCCGAAGAATGCTTTAGGTGTCTCCCCTTTCACTCTTGTCTATGGCAAGGAAGCCATACTTCCCCCAAACATCTTGCTGCCATCCTTGCAATTGTCCCAAGCCTCTCGGGGTTCTGGTAGCCAAGCCTTACAATCCAGGATAAACACCCTGCTTCGACTGGAAGAAGCCCGACACAAAGCTAAAGACCGATTTCATCAACACCAGGACATAGTTAAGAGATGGTTCGACAAGAGGAAATCCGGCAAGAGGGACTTTGAAGTTGGGGATTTAGTCCTGAAATGGGACCATAATCACGAAGGCAAAGGAATGCATACGAAATTTCAACATCTATGGGTAGGCCCGTACCAAATTTCTGCAAAATTGGGCCCATCCACTTATAAATTGACAAATCTCGAGGGAGAGGAAGTAGCCCTTCCACTCAATGGCCTCGCCCTGAAACAGTACTTCGCGTGAGTCTCCGTGAGACTTCCTGTACATAAATAAAGTTGTCTGTTCGCTTTCGGTTTTAGCTGTTTTATTTTTCGGCCATGTTGTTTCCTGTTTTGTTATTTGATCTTTTCAATAGGTTTTTTTGTTTTCTGAAGCACCCTTTTTTGTTGGGTCTCCCGCTGAAGGCAGCTCTCTCAAAGAAAACTTGCAACCCATGAGTCTGGGACCCTGCTCAGTAAACCCGGTCTGCTGTGCTCTCGCTGAAATATTCAAGAGGGGGGAAGCCTACCCTGCTAGTCACATTAACCCTGTTCAATAGCAGAGACCCATGGCCATCTTCATTACTATCGTTGGGCTCCACCCACTCTCACACTTCATAGGCATCTCAAGAAAGGTTACCTAAGTTGGACCCATGGAAAGTGACACCTCTCGAGGACATGGGGTATTGAAATGACTCCATGCTGCTGATTTAAAAGCCAAAATGGCCTACATTCAAGAGTCTGTTTTCTAGGGATTCTCGCCTCAATTAAAGCATGGCTGAGACAAAACAAAAGGGACATGTAAAATCAAGAAGGCTGTCCAAAAGGCCCAGCTCAAAATAGGCTCCTCTCCGTCCGTGAAGTTTGATCAAATCAATAAAACCTCTAACTCACACAAAAGGACATTATGGATTGAGGATCCCAAATCAAAGATCGGTCCAAAAGAAAATATCCCTGGAAGGCTCAAACAGCTAAGCTGTCCAAAATACAAGCATCCCAAAGGATGCCAGCAGCATGGGAATGAGGAACAAGAACAATAGTGTCCATGAGGAAGTGTTGCAAATCCTGTGGAGTCTGGCAGTAGTGACCCTTTGAGGGATGACCCTCCTAAAATGAATCCCATATGCTGGCCCTCTGAGAGTGGTGAAGATGCCTCGGTCGAAGCTCCCCTTTCCCAATGACTAGCAGGAAAAGTGCTCCTTTCCCCGCATGAGTCTAAAATGCTCAGCTGAGTAGTGCACCCGAGACGGATGTTTTAATGAAGTTCCGGACCATGTAGGGTATTTTTTCAGAGATCTGTGTTCGCCAGCGACTCGCCAATGTTGTTGCAGCAACACCCCTCCCCAAAATTTTGTACATGTTGGGGCCCCTCCTGTATTTTTTGTAGAAAGTTTGCTTGAGAAGCCATCCCAGCCGTCCGCTCTGTTTTCAACATAAAATTTTGCTTCCCTGCTAAATAGCTTGCCGTCAATCCTTCCATGTTTTCCCCAGTGAGCCATAAAATGACTTAGTTTTTTCCAAAACGTTTTGGTATTTCGGACATTGTCCCAAAGCGGCGGAAGTCAAACGTCCAACCTTTCCGAAAGGAGGACTTAGATTTTCTTCGCCAAAATCAGCGGAAGCCATTGGGCAAAACCACCCGAAACGGCGGAAGTTTTCGATCAAGTCTTCCGCGACCACGGAAAAGTTCGAGTTGTTCTCCCGAAACGGCAAGGAATTCAGAAAACCACCCGAAACGGCGGAACAATTCAGCTCTGTCTTCCGAAACGGTGGAAGCCATCCGGATAAACTTGCCGAAATAACACCAAGGAATTCAGCATTTTCTTCCGAAGTAAAAGACTTAGAAAATTTTTCAATCGTTGCTTCTGCGGAACGGTTCTAGCTCCGAAACGACTTAGCTCCCGAAAAGGCGGAGCCTTTCACTCAAACCTCCCGCAACCGCGGAAAGGTTCCGGCTTTCCTCCCGAAACAGCGGGACTCATTCGCCTCAGTCTCCCGAAAAGGACTTAGATTTCCTTCTGATTAGAAAATGCGGGAACAAAGGACTTAAAGAATTTTTAGCTTCAACCTTCCGCAACGGCGGGGAGATTGGAGCATCCCTCCCGAAACGGCGGGAGTTTTCGTTGAACCCTTCCGAAACGGCGGAAGCTTTCATAAAATCCTCCCGCAACGGCGGGGGAATTCAGGGAACCCTTCCGAAACAGCGGAAGCCGCCGCGATATCTTCCCAAAAGGAACTAGGCGGAAACTTTTGATGAAACCTTTCCGAAACGGCGGAAGCCATCTCCATAAGGCCCGCGGGGAGAATCCACGATCGCCTTCCGAAACCATGAAAAGACTTAGAATTTTCTCAAGAAGCTGTCGCGGAAGCCTTCAGCTTTTGCTTCCGAAACAGCGGAAGCCTTCGGGCTACCCTTCCGAAACAGCGGAAGCCAATTGCTTACCCCGACCGGCAAAAGGACTCCGAAACGATCCCGGGTGAATTTGCGGAAAATATAAGTTTTGCTTCCGAAACGGCGGAAGCCATTCCCAAAAGCTTTCCGAAACTAGCGGGAGCCGTAGCCAAAAACTTTCCGAAAATCAACGAGACTTTGAAGTTTTGGTTCGCGGAAGCTTTCGCAAAAGTCTTCCGAAAATACCGGGAGCATTCGCTATACCGTTCCGAAAGGGCGGAAGCTTTGGCGTTACCCGTCCGCTACGCGGCAGACTCTCGCGGAAGGCTTCGAGTTTCCTTTCCGCTTTAAGCCCCGAAACGTCGGAAGCTTTCATCGAATCCTTCCGCAACGGCGGATGCAATTCGCGAACTGGCCCCGCAAGTGACGGTCGCACGGAAACCGAGGTGCTTTGACGTGACCGCTACGCGCGGCGAATTTAAACCCCGTTTTAACCACGCCACCTACCCAATTAAATGCTCACACGTGCCATTCTTTATAAAATACCGTGGGGGGCTCGACCAATACACCATTGTTTTGAACCGGCCAGCGACGTGTGATACCGTGCAAATCGCTCCAGCTCACCTCGCGCATCCGTGCTCGCAGCCACCTTGCTCAAGCAATCCCCACGGTGCCAGGTAGGATCTTCACCTTGTTTTTCACTACTGAGCTGTCCTTTTGGGGAAATTATTGGGTTTTAGTGGGATTGTGACGGGCAAAACACCCGTCAAGGGCTATGTTTTGCCCGTCAGGTACAGTGAACGGAGTTTTCGTTTCACAAAATCGTCATGGGCCTTCGTAAAACGTATATTTTATGTTGATGGGTGCGGACGGTTAACCATGCCTTGTGTTGAATTTAAACCCCAGGCCGCGCCCCTCGTCATGGGTTAAGTTATCGAAACCCTATGGGCTTTCCATGTCCCTGACCGTGAACCCTGGGCCCTTTTCCATAAACCCCAGTCCCTACACGTGAAGCCGAAACCCGTAAGCGTTTAAGCCGCAAGAGCCAAAACTTGAAGCCACAGCCGCCCTAGCTCTCCCCGTCAGTTTGTCCCCGGCGCCGTTACCTTCGCTCAGACTTAAATATCCCGTATTGACTCGGCGAGTGGCCGCGCGCGACGATAGCATTCAAAGCCCTCACCAAGTCAACCCGCGTCTTCCCCACCATCGACCTCTCCAACCGCAGCCATAACGAAGTACATCTCCTTCCGCGAGGCGGAACCGGAAGTCAATTGCTCCCGCGAATCGCCTATCGGTCCAATAAAACCAATAGCTTCCGCAACATAGCTTATCCCATACTCGTCTTTTAAGAACTTCGAATGTTTCAATGTGTGTCTTATGATTAAAATAATGTTTTGCTTCCTTAATCTTTGCTTCATTGATTTATCTCATTAAAACGATGTTGCTCTCGGCTAAAACCATACAACCTGTTGCTCAAACTCATGATGAATTGTATATGGATGTTATCAGGGATAATTCAATATGCCGAAACCCAGTAAGAAGAAGGCGAAGATGACAGAAAAGAAACCTGCTCCTCCTAAGATTGAAACCTCGCTCCAAGACACCAGGTGCACCACTGGTGTCCCTCCAGAAATCAGATGGGATGACATATACAGAATGATCAGGGACCAAGAGATCCCAGATATGTTGCTGGAGGAGGCACCGATCTATCAAAATATCAGAGCCTCAGGCATAACTAGAGCCGCTACCCGCCCTGAGCTGTTCCCCTGTGCTGAAGTGATCGGGTGGATACTCCAACATGCAGATGCTGATGGGAGAGTGATAAATGATAGCGGGAACATGGCTATCGCCTCATTTCAACCCGCGTATCTGGCGGCAGCCTACAGGTTTCCCCGTGTCCAGCAAGCTCTGACCGATGAATGGTTAAGCCAGATGGACAATGTCGAGATGGCCAAAAAGCTACTGGTGCAAGGGAAACATTTGAGGAAGAAAGAGAGGGAGGAGTATGACGTACAGAATCTAAGAGCTCCTTATAGGTTGATCGCCCTGATGCTGTGTAGAATCTTCGGCATGCCCGATGGCACAATATACAAGATTCAGTGGGTCCCTATCATTCACTATGTGGCATTTAAGGGGACAGTGTTTGACTGGGCCACCATCTTGTCAGATAGTCTGGCCTCAATGATAAGTGCTGCTAAGCCCGGGCTGGCCTCGAAGAAGGCTGAATTCTTCATGTCCTCATACCTGATAGATTGTATCTTGGCCAAGATAGAGTTCCCCGGATTGGGGTGTACATGGGATAGGGCCACAGCCCCGGTCTACACTGCATTCAAGATGTTGTGGGCCCAGAATTACAAGCCCAGCTACAAACTCATTTGTGAGGGGTTCATCATGCCCCTATACGAGAAAATGTTCAAGGAAGAACCAAGTTGCCTGTCACAAAACGCTTTGGAAGTCCTTGAGGATTATGGGGATTTCTACTTTTCAGAACAAGGTACCTACTTGAGAATGTTCGGAGGGACTAAGCCCCCATACATATTGCCGCAGTATGCCACAGACTATGTGGTGCTCAAGGAAGCAGTAAGACAACTCTTCTTGGATGGGATTGGAGCATTCCTCCACAAGCTACACAAGGCTTCCTTTCCCCCCCTACCTTTCTGCATAGGTGCTTACAAGTTTTCAGGGGTGGCCTCTGCCGATGAATTTGTTCAAGAGTTGAGGGCCTTCCATTTCGGTGAGGTCATCTTCCACAGGAACGATAGAAAGGGTAAAGTGGCCGAGCATTGCAAGGGGAACTATGCGAACTTCGAATATTCCCACTACCCCGATGCCGAGGAGGAAGCTTTCAGAGGCATCAACAACATGGCTGAGCTACGGATCTGTCGCCAAAGTACTGGAGCGAGCTCTAGCTCAACCAAAACCCAGAAGACCATCCAGCAAAAGGAGAAAGAAGCCAAGGATGCCCGAGCTCAGGAAGAGCTCAGATTAAGAGAAGAGGCAAGGTTGCAAAAGGAAGCCGAGGAGGCAAGAAAGCTACAAGAGGCTGAGAATGAAAGACTGCGGAAGGAGGCTGAGGAAGCCCAAAAGCAGAAAGAAGCAGAAATTGAGCGAGCTGAAGCAAGGAAGAAGGCGGAAGAAGAATTGAGGACAAGGGAAAATACCGAAACAGGTGGGTCCGGTGCGCAGGACATGGAGATAGACACCTCTCAGGCAGGTGGCTCTAGTACCCAAAAGGAAGGGACAGACCCCGCTCAGGAAGTCCGGACCCCACCTATGGAAGAAGACATAGACATCATAAACCGACCAATTGTACCGTACACTCCATCTGGGAAGCGTACGGTGTCCAAATGGAATGAGTTTGTCTATGATAAGAAAAGAAAAACAATGGTCCTCCAATCAGAAGAGAGGATTAAAAGTCCCTTCCATGACGACATAGTTACTCACCGAGAGGTCGCTGTCATGCAGAACACAGATGCGGATCCCATTGCCATGGCCTCCGCAGTTATAGCAACAGCACAAGCATCATTTGCCAATGTAGGGGTTATAGTCAAAGAAAATATATTGACAAAGAAAAGAGCACGTACCTTGAAACGAAATGTGGCTAATGAGCAAGCCCAGAGAGACCTGATAGTGAATAAATACAATTGCTTGTACGCCGAGCATAAGGAGTTGGCAAATAAGTACAGCTACCTGGAGGAGGAAAAGGACCAGCTAGCACTCCAAATAATGATTGCAGAAGCGGAGAAGAATGGAGCAGAAGAAAAGGCTTCCCGGCTAGAAGCAGACAAGCAGGAATTAACTGAACGTTTAGAGCAAGCGGAAAGCAGAACCTTGGATATGTCCCCCTTCCACGAGCTGTCATGCAATATACTACAGCAAGTGCATGGCTCTCAAGAGCTAATCACTGATGAGGTATGCAAACTCAAGACCATGACGGTCAGGCTAAAGGAGGTTAATGCGGAAGCCCACAGGCTCAAGGCTAAGAATACCCGTGTCAAAGCAAATGTCATAAGTCAGATGGCATGGAGGGAAGGGAAAGGAGGTTTTCCCCCTCATCTTCCTTTTAAGACAGTGGAAGATTTTAATGAAGATATAGCCTTGTTGGAGTTTGGCCGGAACTGTGCCAATAAGCTGATGGCCAGTGTGCAGAAGACCACAGAGAGAATCAACAACCTGTACCAAAAGCTCAAAGGAGTCCATGATAACTGCTCATTGAGTTTCCCTCAGACCCTAGAAGATTTCCCGGGAAAGGAGCAGCGGTTATTTCAACTAAAAGAAGAGCTAGGCGTCCAGATGGAGTATGTAAAAAGCATTGATGTTCTTGCCACGGATGATCTCCAACATTACATCGGTTCATCAACACTTCACAATCATCTGTTGAAGGAAACATATCAGGTTGCTGAAGCAGAAGTACAAAGCATTAAAATAGAGCTCGGGAAGAATGTAACTTCTCAGAAAATCCTGTTTCCTGCTGCAGCAAACATAATCATAAGGGATACAGGTGTGTGGCACAGCTACATAGAAGAGAAGGTCAAGAAAGCTGCAGCAGCAGCAGAAACATCAGTGGATCCGGCAGCCCCGCTCCCAGCAGCATCTTCCCCAGCAATGGCAGAAAATTTGGCCAGTCCCGTTCCCCCTTCCCAATTAGGAGCAGCATCAGCAGGGGATTCGAGGTCCTCTTCCCAGGCAGCACCAGTGACAATCAATTTGGGCGACCCTTTGCCATCGGAAGCTCACGCACAGGAATGAAGCAAACCGAATTCAGCTGGACGACTCCCTTCAGACAGACACGTGCCCAGCAGGGAACGCTCGGATGTTAATAAATTTTCTGTTATGTACATTTTAAATATGTAAGGCTTAAGCCATGGGACAGCTGTCCCTAATTTTGTCAAAACATTTTTGTAAAAGGAATGGCCATTTTGGTAGTCGATTATAGTAGAAATTCCTGTAAAAGACAGAGGGGGAATGCTAGGTGTCAGCCCAGAGGGCAAATTTGTAACTATAAATAGGAGCTAGAAGAGATTAGACAGGACTTTTGGCAGGGAATGAAAATTTTGGGCAAATGATATGAGCTATCTTGTATCGGCTCTGTAAATTGAAATTTTCTAATAGAAGCCACGGGAGATGGACGTTTTGCTTGGAATGTTGGGTTGCTTCATGTTGGACTATTCTAATGACTGCAATTCGGCAATGTGAGATCATTCTTGACTTCTGAATTATTTCTTTGTACTAATGATTTTGCTCTCATCTATGCATGCGTCCTCTCTATTTCATGGACAATGAATGCGTTCCATATTAAATCAGGAGTTACCTGCTGATACTTTTATCATTGCTGTGGATTTTTCTTCTGGATCGAATAGCTAACTGTTCTTTCTTCAGGATAATCGTATGGCTCATTGTTCATGCTTTTAATTGCTCCTTGCAGGGATCTTTTAGTTTAATTCCAGTATCGTTGCATCTAGATCCGTTTCTTTTATTCTTATTACTTAGATCAAACAATTTTGATTCCTTCTGTTCATAAGCAACAGTTTCGTTCTGTAAGTTTCATTGTAGATCTGTTTCCTTATCCTGTAGCTTTTCTCTGTTTATTTTCTGAGCAATAGATGCGTTCCATTTTAAATGAGAAGCTATCTTCTCAAGATCCTCATCTTGCTGTAGCTTTGACCGTGAGAAATAATAGTTATCTGTTCGTTGCTTATGATATCTGTTACAGCTGATTGCTCTCCCCTTAAGCGTGTTCCCCTGCAGGGATAGGTAGATGTGTTCCTGTTTCTAGATTTAGATCTGTTCCAATTGCATTTAGATTAAGTATAATTTAGGCATGTGCATCTCATATAAAACACCTAAAACCCAAAAGAACGGTGGATCGGGCCATAACCGGTAGAATCGGATTTAAAGTCCAAAACCACGGTTGCCGGAACCGCTAACCGGACGGATTCCCTACACCAAACGGGAGACAGTCTAATTGGGACCGTCTCTCGGGGAGAATCCCTTTCTGATTGATGCTACGATATCCGAGGCATCAACAAAGCCGCAACCCGAAAAAGTCAGGTTCGGGTTTCGGGATTGCACACTTGCAAAACCTACAGAGAAAAGTAATTCTGGAAAGCTGCAACCCGAAAGGTCGGGTTCAGGTTTCGCGATCGCAATCAAAAGAAAGATGCGAAACAAATTTCCGAAAGCTACAACCCAAAATTCAGGGTTCGGGTGTCGGAAATAGAAAAATAGTAAACAAAAGAGAAACCTTTTCTCGAATCCCAAAATGTGACATTGTCGGGTTTCGAGTTTTAGGAACACACAAAAATGATAAAAATAAAATGAAGTCCTGAAAGCCCAAAGCTGCAGTAGCGGGTTTCAGGATTGCATATCCCAGAATTATTAAAAGGAGGAACCCGCAACCTGCAACTGTCGAGTTTTGGGTTTCAGGTGCAAAAACTGTCGGGTTTCGGGTTGGAATGAATAAACAACAAAAGACTCAGAAATTAAGGTTTTCTCTAGACCGAAACACTTAGAAAAAGAAATAAAAAACTTGGCAAACATGTAGACCAAAAGCATGGGTAAGGTGTCTTTAGGATTTGGTGTTTAGAAAGAAATTACCCTAACACTTTTGCGTTTATTTAAAAATTGGGCTCCCGTGCTTGAGTTAAGCATGGGATCTGTTGTGGCCACAACACCAAGATACTATGGCCCATATAAGGTAGATCGGAAGATTGGTGAGGTAGCATTTTGAATTATAACTTCTAGAAGGAAGTAAAATCCACAATGTCTTTCATGTTTCTTGTCTCAAGAAAGCTCTTGGTTAGCAAATTGTCACTTCAGAAATACTTCCTCCTTTGGATGATGAAGGTCAGCTCACACTTGTTCTGTAAAAGTGAAGACAAGGGAAAGGAGATTGAGAAGCAGAACTATTAAAGAATACTCAGTACAATGGAAGGATCTACCAAGTGAAGATTCCACATGGGAAGAGGAGAAGATTTTGAAGCATCCAAATCTGAAATTTATTGAGGACGAGCAATCTTGGGTGGGGAGGACTCTAATGTCCCCCTTCAAATCATTGCATAGCAGGACAATTCCATCAATCCTACTAGTTCCCTAGGTTGGATGGATACATTTGGAATTTTAATAAGGGAGCTAATAAATGATGTCCAGACATTAGAATGGAATAAATATTTAATAATGGATCTAATTAAATAGATATAAGAGAAAATTGAAGTGGCAATGGAGCATGGAGACACATGGAGATTATGTGGCCCACACAAACTAGAATTTATGTGCCACATGGCATCATCCTCTTGCAATTTTGAATCCATGGGAAGCCTAATGTTCTTGGATGATTTAGAAGGCTAATACACTGGGCCATATGCATCTTAGGTCGAATTTGGAAAGAAATGTAACTTACATGGGAGAGGAAGAGTCAAATGGGAGCTTCTTGCACACTTGGTCTAGATTCCTTAACATCTATGACATCCATGACACCAATGATGAAGATGCTATCACATTTATGACATATAGCAAACCTGGAGGATGGAATCTAACAATTATGACATGTCAGGCCTAAATATAGCATCCACGAAGGCTGTTGTAGAAATTTCTCCCTACGGATAGGTAGAAACTCTCTTAGGATAAAGTAGGATGCACTAACTCTATGCTAAGACAAAAAGGAAACAAATGCTACCTTGAGTTCTTGAACTAATCTTCACAACAATATTAAATGCATTAAGAAGAGATGAAAGACGTAACTCACCTTCCAATTCGACCTTTGTCCCGCTTCTAGCTCTTGATCTCGAAGCACCAATGTAGAACCTGTTGAAATCAAACAAAGGATAAGCATGCAAGCTTCCAAATACCTTGAAGCAAAGATTAAGTTCAAATCTAAAATAGATACATTTCATATCAAAGATTTATACAATACACATGAAATGGGAAAAACAAGACAAGTTATCTTTTATTACAAACTTGAAGAGTGCTTACAAAGGTTGCTTGATATCCAAGCCAATACTCCAGCTCCAAGTTCTTCCTCTAGCTATCTCTAAAGAAGTCTGAAGATCATAGGTTTGATGCCCCAAAAGTCCTCCCTTTGGCTCATGGAAGGCCTCTCTCTTATAGCACATGGGAAGCTTAACCAATAAGAGAGAAGTGTGGATCGATGGAGGGTTTAGTGGATCATGCCAGCTAAACAAAGAAGGAGTTAGGATCAAACCAAAGGTGGTAATCCCAACAAAATCTCTTCGAAGGTCGAATCCCAAAATCCAAGGCAAAAAGGCTAATTTCAGACTATCACGCCCCTATAACTGAGCATAACGCAGTAGTACCGCGCCCCATAGAAGGAGCAACGCGCGGTAGTGCTGACTACCATGCCCCTATAGATGTACATGGAACGGTAGTGCTCACAAACAGGGATAAGTTGGGTTGGCAGATGGCAGAAAAAGGTTTTGCTTTCAGTGTTCAGTCAATGGTTTTCACTCTGGATGTTCAGATGATCTTTAAGGGAAACTGTCATTTAGGTCGCTAGTGCAAGGATGCGACACTAATACATAATGTGTAATATTGAGGTATAACAAAGGTGCTCATGTGAGATGGGGAAGCTCAATGGGCCCCTACTCGAATTGGGGGAAGATTGAAGGCTAGGGAAGGGAGGACACATGGAAAATATTGAGCACACACCCTAATTCGAATTGGATTGAGTTTGTGGATGGATTCATAACCTTAGAAGGCTGAGGATGTTTATAAAATATAGGGATCGACCAAGAGAATAGATTTTCGTTTGAGAAATTTGCATTTGTGAAGAGAGGGAGCTTGTGGATGACTAGTATCTTGCCTTAGCCAATTTCGAGGGTGAAAGATTCCCATCCAAGTTGGTGTTTGGAGAGGCCATTCAGGTATTTCATGGATATTTAATGGATATCATATTTGTAGGTTTAAGCTATAGGGAAGCTCATGGTTTCTTCTAGTGCAGCACATTCTCTCAGCCATTTCCAGTGTTTATTGCATATTCTTGCTCATGGAGGGATTGCGCTTTGGGTGAGCTATTGTACTCTTTGGGAGAGATTCTCATGATACATTTCTGATTGTTATAGGATTAATATACTTTTTTATTCATATTCATAAAGTCTCAGGTCGAAATACCAAATGGTTGTATGTAAAAGTTATTATTAATGAGAAAACAATGATCATTTCCCCACTATATTGATGTATGGCATTGTAATGTTGATGATTTCGAATGAAAAAATGTTTCTCTGATATATTTATGATTAATGGACTGCAATTGATGATTATTACAATTTTCATATCCAACACTTAATCATTTGAAGTCATCTTACTCAGTTTATTTGCATTTGGAGAATATTTGGTGCCATTTCCCCATGGGTCGAACTAGTGATTTTGTAGTTGTTTGGGAGAGGGTTATAACAGCCTTTATAAACTGAAGAATGATGCACATGGGACCTTAATAATTTACCTTAAACATCCTCTTCCTATTTTCATAAATTGAAGTTGGTTTGGGAGAATTTGGAAAACCATCTTCAGCATTTACCCTGGGGAATAGGAACCCCAATTTGCTACTGAAAACTCCTACCTTGGCCAGAATATTAAACAAGTTTGCAGAATTCTTTGGAGGGTCATAAAATATCCTTGAAAACCATATTCAAGTCTTAATATCATTCATATACCTTCTCAGAATATTTGGGATCATCTGGGTAAATTTGGAGACCTAGACATCAAAACTAGTCAAAGGTCGAAATAGGGAAATAAGTGAAAAATTGGTCATTTTAATAACATTTCTTAAAAGGGACATTATAAAATATCCCCCGATAGAAAATATGAATCCCATAGCTTTCAGTACATATACATATACACACGAGCCTAGTCCCCATGATGCTCGAGATAGCAAATAATTTCCCTCGCTACTTTCCCAAGCCGCGAACTGAAGCGCTTGGAAACTCCAACAGTATTCCGTTAGTATCGACGAGGTAAGTCACGAACCCCCAGCTCTGTGATATGTAGAGTAAAATGCCATAGGTTATCCTCCAGCTCATCCAACTCCTCGACTGCGTCGCACATTGCGACATCCATCTCCCGCACTGCTCCTCTCTGCGCAATCGAAGAGACACCAACTAGTCATGATGGGCCCACATCTGCATCAAACATATGTCAATCATCAATACTACTCCAAAAACATCTAAAATATATAAAATGAAAAACAGAGAAAGAGTTGTCATTCTTACCCATGTTGCCCCACTGCATCCCCTCGGGGAGAGCCAATTCCAGATTCCTCCTGAAGTCAGTGCCATTGTAAGTGTAGTCCTCAACCATGAGGAGCTGACCCCTAAACCACCTAAAGAAGGGTGCACCAAAAGTAATGATGGGGCCACCAACACCGTGGAGAGCCATCACCTCTCACAAACGGACCATGTGAAGATCCCTCGGATTCATATCCTCTACCTCGACCTATGGGCATAGATGTGGCACTCACTAAAGAAAGAATGAGACTACGACTGATCCATAGCTGAACTGCTTCAATGCACCGTGTTGACAGTTGGTGATTTGATCTCACAAGTTTGCGAGCATTCCCTCGCACCGGTTGAATATCGTAGGAGCCATGCACTGCTCAACATATAAAATATGGGATTTGCTCACCAGATGAGTAGCCCTACTACCATCCACCCTCATGATGGTGAAAAAAACTGTACGGAGAGGTCGATCCCTGACCTACTTGATGGGAATACTCCCACCAACCATCTGGGTTCCATCAATGCATCACTGGTCTACTAGATCCTCTGTAGTTCGGTCACTCCCTTGTGACCCTAATAAAGACACGGGACTCCCCCGTCGGGACAATCTCATTAGAAAATAGATATCCTCGATATCTATAGTCAGTAAGTGGACACCTATCTGGAAGTGCTGTTGTACTAGGTTCTAAAACTGGATCAAATTCTCTAATAGTGGTACTTGGGCTCTCATGCCCGAAAAATGGAAGTATTTCAGCAAACCACAGTTCCACAATGCAGCCATGGATTGTGGGTCATGTGCTGCTTGAGAATCATCAAGCTCATGCTCTCTCTCTCGCCATTCAACCATTGTGTCCTCCCAAAACCTATCCAAAAGGAAATAAAAACACCATTAGAAGCTTTCCCAACCATCTAAATCATCAATATTTGGTTAGATTTTGAGTTTTTCAAACGGACCTGCGCCGACACATCCCGTCTTTGTAGACAGGGCACCACCGGTGCAAGACTCTTTGTCTGGATCTGCGTTGAAGAGCCCTTGGTTCATTTCCTGAAAGGGGAAATTGCATCGGGCTGAGGGCACAATTCCTCCCCACAATGCAACCCCAAAACCTAAAAAATCGAAAGTAAATGAAATTCTAAACCACTGAAAATGAAGAGGGTAGGGATTAGGATTACCTCATGCTGACGACACTCAAAATGACAGATCAAATCTCCCGCAATCAATAGTTGAAAATTGCACTCCAAAGGGTCACTTTCACCTCCCAATTTGGTAAAAAAAAATGGTAACTATTTTTACTATTTTTCCCTATTTATATTCAAAAATGTATATTCCCTTTTTAATTTATTGTTTTTGTGGGTTATTTTACTATCGTTGGGGATATTTTTATATCTAAATACTCAATTGATCATTTGGACCTAGTCTTTGGATTCCACAGGTGAAGTAAAATGCGACATTATAATCTTTGGTTGTGATCGTGGTCATCTCGCACCCGTTGCCAAGCGTGAACAACTCTTCGAGCGTTCTTTTTGTTATTATTTAGCTCATTAAAATCGAATATTAATGACACCGATCTCACTCTTTATTCCTTCTTGTGATCATAAAACAATGATAATAAGTCACCAAGTTACACTTTATCCCTTTTTCGGGCTCGTTAAACTTCCACAAAAAAGGAACCCCTCAGAGTCCTTCTTTAAGCTCTTTTCAGCCTCCCTGAATAAGAAAAGATCGCCAAGCGAACTTGATACATTCACACTTGTAAAAGTATTTGAATGATCATCCTTTTGGTGATAATTTACCCCTTTTTCGGGCCAGGAGGCACTATTTATGAAAAAGGAGCACTCCAGCCAATCATGGTTGGAAGAGTTCTCTCTCGTGTTGTTTTACCCTTTTTCGGGCAAAGAGACTAACGTTACGAAAAAGGAACTTTGGAGTCTTCTTTAGTTCTTTTCAGATTCTCTAAACATGAAATGACGCCGATTTTACCTTCTTTGGACTCATTAAAATCTAACATCGAAGGGCCCATCATGGGACGAACCCCTCCTATCCTAAGTTCGCAAAATATTTGGGATGGGAATCATCCATGGGATGAGCTATACCGAGCATTTGTTACTCTCCTCAAGCTCGTTAAAAAACAAAAGAGGTTCTCATCAATCATGATGGGGAATAGGGATGAGATTCTGTTCATTATAGTTATGGCAATGCATAGTCACTCTTGAACATGGCACTCAATTGCATATGCATTCAGTACTTGGGTAATTTGTTTGTCTTCGAGTCCTGCTAATTCCATGAGTCTTGTCACTCCTTTGGGTTATCCAAAGAATTATTCCATCATCAGTTGCATTACGGGTTGGTACCATTCTTGTTGTTTCAATACTGCCAATTCATGCCATGGCCATGTTCAAGAGGCGTTTGTTATTCATCATTTGTAGTCAGTATACCTTCCTTCAAGTCGGTTTAATATGATTCAATCTTACACATCACTCTACTACCCGATTCACCTCAAACAAATGTGATTGTGTTTCATGTCGATGATGGGGGATTCATCATGGCCCTCCTTCGACGGATTCGTCCTTGTAAACTTCAACATGAGTTTACATCATTGAATCTTGATTGAAATATCCCGTTGAATGTTCAACCTCAACTCATTAATTCACGCTCGATGGTATGTACTGTGATACCTTGGGAATCATTGACATCAATGGTGATTTCTCTCGCGCTTGTTAATGGTGTACATCAATGACCAGTAATCAAGTGGTTTCTACCATGTTCGACTCCAAGACATTTTAATCACATGGATAGACTCGTATCATTGCGGGTTCAACATGAAGACCCTGGGTTGTTTCATATTTCACCCAGGTTGTGATGGAGATTGTTTGAGTCATATCACATGGATCCACTTTGTATTTGTCATGGTTGTGTTATCATCGCATCATGGATCTACGATTGTATTTAGTAGCCATGATTGTGTTCAATCGGTCTCTTCTTCCATGGATTTGCAATGTATTGGTCGTCAACCATGTCATGATTCATGTGAGACTTGTATATCAGAGTCTATAGCACTACAGTAGCACCTTCCGGCCAACAAGTCCTTTCCATCTATCTTGCAAAGCATATCACTTGCCTTATTATTCCAACTTCATACTTTGGGGGGCATTCTGTTACACCCAAATCTCGTCATCATGAGACCTGTGTCAACTTCATGCCTCAATCCTCGAAGTTTCCCTGACCAAAAACATCCAAAGCAAGTTGTTGACCCTTGTGTCCACATTTTCTAGTTGCACTGGTGTAGGTTGTCTTCTAGCAATAGGTTCCAGAGCGTGCATGGCGCAGAATGTCACCTGGAAGGATGCACCAGTGGCTTAGGTTTCCCTCATGCAGCATGCGCTGACCCCTTCCCAGCACTAGTTTCCTTCATGCAAGGTGCGCCAGGGTTGGTTAAATTGTATAAACAAGGGATTCGAACGATTTCTCAAAGCATGGTGAGGTGGAATTCTATCCCTAATTGATAGATGAGTTGTCTTTCAGTTCCTTAACCTCAAGGGAGTATCCCTTAGATTTCTCCCATTAATTCTCAACCCACTCTATCCATTTGGTCTTATAAATATGAATCTCCTCCCAATTGGAGGGGGAAGAAGGTCTATAGCACTCTCATGCTGGTGGAATCATCTTAGGTGACCCTTATTCATATTTGGGAGGTTTACTTCATCCTTGGAGGCTTGGCTTGGCTTGTTGGAAGGAAGGTTTGTTAGAAAAACAGGATCGCGGAGCAATAACAATAAACAAAAATGCAAATATAATCACACATACACATTACAAGAGAGACACAGATATATCATGGTTCACCCAACTTGGGATACGTCCACACTGAATTTGCCAGTCCTTATTATTATTACTGTCCAGCAAGGTGAAGGGATACAACCTACAACACAACCACTGCACTTCCTCTTCTCTATTTCACAGTCTCTCTCTTGATCTCGGAGATCTTTACAATGCATAAAACCTAATACATCATCATACCTAGCCGTATTACAATGTCTTTATTTTATAAGGGAAATACAATGGGAAAATACCACGGGATACCCAAAGCCATGGGCCCGCAAAACAGCTGGCGAAAAACAGCCCCAAAAATTTCTTTGGGGGCATTGCCCCGGAACCCCCATTTCTCGGGGGCGCTGCCCCCGAACCCCCCAACCAGGGGGGATGGTCCCCCCTGGAACCCCATGGGGGGGCAATGCCCCCCCCGCTGTGGTGACTGTATAGTCCACCTACATATCATATAAAACTGGGGTACAAACACGGCTGATACAATATCATCTATGAGACTAGAAGATATGGCTCCACAACCAACAAGGTTGTGACATTAAGGCATAGGTTGTAACATTCCCTCTTACTGTACTCTCCTTTATTACAGTTAATACAATCTCTTCCCATATACATTATTGTATTGTTAATGTTTAGAGCTTACTTCCTTAACTGTTAGCTTAGATCAATCATATGCAATATATGCTTTTATTGTTTGTTTGTGTCTACTTGTTCAACAGGGCTTTGCAGCTGTAGATATGAATGTTATGTGACATTGGATCAAGAAAGGAGCAAAGGGAATTGCAAATCTTAGGTAAGATATCTACTTGTTACTTTGTACTTCTATTGATCTAGGGAAGTTGATGATATTCTGTACTTATTTGTTCTAGATCCAATTGGACTAGAGAGATCTAGCCTTTAAGTACGCTTAGATAGATTGTCCGAAAACATAAGGTACAATTTATGGCATATATTTTTTTAACAAACGTTGGATATGGTTGGATCTATTATAGGTTTTAGATTACGTGATGGATAAATACATGTTATTCATTGGATTGTTGGTTGGAGTCCCGGGGAAAAAACGTGGGCTCCCTAATTTGGTGGTTTGTTACAATATATTTATATGTTGTTGTTTGACTCTCCGCCATTTATGGATTTTTCCCCACGTGAGCCATATGATATATAAAAACCATGGGTCGGGGGCTTATCCCTTGGCTCTTTTTCCGCCCACATAAAACATATACAATCCTTAAATAAATATTTTATCGTATTCTTATTAAGAACCACGCATAGGATAGTTGGTGAGGGCACTCGACTGTTATATAGGAGGTCACAAGTTTGATCCCTAATGGCTCCATAAGTTTTTTATGACCAGACCCATATAGTCGCCAACCATTATGCCACATGACAGCTTCATGTTGGTCCATGAAACCAGCCATTGTGCCTTCAAACTTGCCACATGTCCATCATCCATAGGCCAACGTACTTCGAACTCACCACAACCTAGTTACTTGAAATATTCCACGTGGTTCCGTGTGGGGTTTCCACCTCAATTCTATAAGGTCACATGGCATCCTTCTAGGCGACCTAACACCCCTTCTTTCCATTATGCACAATGCCGGTACTGTGTTGATGAAACTTAAAAATTGAATATCTCAGCCATACGGAGTTTTTTTGACGCGAAACAAACATCACTGGAAAGCTCTCATTGAGACCTTCATGATGGTGATACTCTAATTATCATGGAATAATTTTATATTTTTAGGGATCCTAGATCCTCTTGGATCATTTCTCCCCACTAAGGATTTTTGGACCCCAAAATTTACGTACAAACATGCTGATCACTCTTGTTGTCACTAGATTTATGAGAAGGATTTGGTTTCTTTTAGATCTATGAGCCTCTTAAGTGATGCTCGGTCCTCTTCCTAATTTTTGACTAACTTCTCCCTCTTCCCTAGCTCATATGAAGATGAAGCTTCTAGGAAACCTCCTTAGTTCTCTGATGCTCGATTAGTGTCCTCCAATATTTGACAAAATGTGCAAGTATCAGTATATTCATAATCATAACTCTAACTGATAATACATGCCATGGTCACAAGTTAGCCTTATGTTGGATGGAATTTTGGCTTCTTCTATAGTGGAGAATTATCCAACTTGTTCCTGCACCACTTGTTCCAAGAGTAGTCTGTTGTGGATAATTCTCTCTTGATCCAAGACAGATAGGAGGGTATACCAATGTAATTTCAATCCATAAATCCAATATTCTATCACCTAGATCTAATAATTCATTCACATGCACAATATGAGAAGAAGAGGAAGACGGGGGACATACCTTGGCTTATGAAGAGTTCATTGGTGCAGATCCAATCTAGCTGCTATAGATCTAATCTAGACATTTTTCTAGCTTCACCTGCTAGCTCCTACACACAAAGAAGAAACCAAATACCCTTCCTCAAAACATTTTAACATATGGAATATGACATGTAAATGAACATAAAATCATAGATCTAAGCAATATACAATCAGATCTAATCTGATATACTCAAGCAAGATCATATCGACTATAGAGCATCAATTAAATGGATAGATCTAAACAATATACCATTCATAACAACATGATGTGGGAAGGGGAAGAAAGATACATGTCTATATTATTTAAAATGGGAAGAGTACATCAAAGAGAAAATATTTTGTGAGTTTATGCAAATATCATCCAATCTCCCTTATCCAAACCTTCCTTGACTCAACCAAGATGTTCACAATAGCTATAGGATGCACAAGAATCCGAATAGAATGACAATAGTATGCAAAGAGTCTCTCTAAAATTTTGGGAGCATAAGGAAACTCTCAAATTTTCCTCCATTTCTCCCTTGAAATGCCTCCATTATATAGATGGTTGGAGGAAGAGAATGAAATGAATCTAGACTCCTAGGTACTCTCACATTTAGATAGGATTAAGAGTTCCTAGATTAACACATGTGGATCCAACTCATTTCTAAAATTTCCTCAACAAATAAGGAAACAATTAGGCTTCTTGAGGCTATTATTCCTCATAATGGAATAATAAGTGACTTTATCCCTCTCTATAGTAGTGTAAGGAGTGATATGGCTCATTTTTACTAGGAAAATCAATTTCAATGGTTAGAAAGGTAGTTTTTAGATATGGTAAATAAGATATGTCCCCTCTAAGCTCTAAGGATGACAAATAATGATAGAACAAAGTCACATATTTATGTTTTCATCCTAGTCTGCAACTTCAATAATCCTTCTGAGATCTACATTCCCTACTTGCATGCATTGGTTGATCTCTTCCAATTCATGGATCCTTGCACGCTTCACACACTTTCCGATGATGATGTTCACAATCAACAACTAGTTAGACCTACTCTAATACCAACATAATCTGAGATTTGTGTGATAACTTTTTCAAACAAAAACATTATATGAAGGAACTTTTACTGATGAATTATGTTGCATGTGAACATGAGCAATTATTATTGTGTGTATATTTAAACATAATCAACCAAACGATAATGCATAGAAATTCAAGCACATAAATGAACACCCATGTGATAATGGAGTTCACTAGATGTACTTGTGATATTCTACAGGATAGATCTCACAGCTACAGCAAATCTCACTAATCTCACTCAAGAATTGCAGAAAGAAGAAGAAGAATAAATGAATCAATTATCACTCATGAACACATAAATGGAGAAATCTGCAGTATAATCATACATCAACTGTAAGCTGGCACTGTGAATAACTGAATACAATACAATACTATCAAGTGAATTCGAATTAACCAAAGGTGATTTCAATTCTCCTCAATGTGTGGCTTGGATAGCATTGGATACATCATCCAATCAATGGTAGTAGTCACAAATAATCAAAGGTCAGTCGAAATGAATCTAACTGAGTCATGTGAGAACAAATAAAGGGATGGAGACTATAAGAAGGGCGCATGACATGGATGAGGCTGTCAATAGGTCAAGTGGCACTCTGATACAGACAACTGGGAGCTACAGGCAGTTAAAGTGAGCAATAAATTAATAAACTAGTCAATAAATGCTGCAACTGACAGTTAATGATCCAAGTAGTGTAGTAGGGCGCATTAGTCTTCCAGGTGAGGAAAACAAGGTGCACTAGGTAGGTAGGAGGGATCATGAGGGATACAAACAAGCTCTAGGGGGATGAAAATAGGATCCAGGTGCTGGGGAGACCACCATATTGATGACTAGATGCATTCAGATGCATGCATGATGATTGGATGCATGCAAATATAAAAATTGATGGTGAGAATATTCCAACACCCCTCCACAAGCCAAACATGAGGAAACAATAGAAGGAACTAATGGTAGGGACCTGGTAACTGAGACCAAAGGTCAGCCCATACAACAATCTAAATATTAAAGTGAGGAAAGAGGGAAAACCCAGTGGGAAGAAATGCCTCCCTCAAAATAGACTAAAGGATGCTAATGTAGGATGGCATCACTCACCCCAAATGGTAAGTGCACTTCTCCATCGAAGAAAGATCTATCGACAAGAAATGGAACTGTAATGTGAGAAGGATGAAACCTTTCATTCTGAAAATCAGATATGGTTCTCCTCAGATCAAGTAGATCTCCCACAAGATCTCTGGTAGATCTAAGAGTAGTGGCTACCCATCTAGGAAGAGGAGGATCTATAAGCTATATATATGGATCTTGGTTTTCCATTCGCTCATCTTCACTAATAGGTGCTATATCTTCAAGTTCTTGTGGATCTACATCTAGAATTCTCTAAAAAGGAGTTATCTTCCTCTTGGGAATAAGTGGATTATGCTCCAAAAATATGTGCTTTAGTTCTCCAACAATATATGCAAACGAATCTGGAGGCTTCCTGAACTTTCTCTTCCTACCAAGCATGGTGGGAACAAATCCAAAAATATAAATATATTTATGGAGCATGTGATTCGAACCAACTGAGGTAGAATCAACTCCATGTTAGGAACCTATGTCAACCCTTCTCTTTACTATGTTAATATATTGTTGTTGGACGCATATGCTTTGTAAGTCGTCCCGTAGTATTTGTTGATCCGTAGTTTATATTAGCCCATAGTATTGACCCATAGTATTGGACGCATATGCTTTGTAAGTCGTCCCGTAGTATTATATGTCCCATGGTTTTGACTCATAGTATTGGGCATAGACTTAGTATATAAGTGTGTTTTGAGGTCATTGAAGGACAGTGAAGTTATTTGTATTGAGCTTGCTCAAAGGAGGTTGCCCCCTCGAAGTGGCCTGCGATCAATATAAAAGTGATTCTGAGTTATTTCATTTCTGCTATTTCGCATATTCTTATTAATTAATTGTTGCAGGTGCTTCACGCTCCATGAATGTCTATGTAGTTCTTTGATATCTCCTTTGAACCAACATAGGTGAGATCATAACCAAATGAAATAATACATGATGGTGGAAGCTTGGAATTCAAATAAGATCCAAGAATTGATAGATGGATTCTTATGATCTCCTTTGAACTAGCTGTAATGTCCATTTTTAATTGTTTTAATAAAAATGCCCAATTTTTCACTTTTTCCCCAATTTCGACCTTTGACTAGTTTTAGTGCCTAGGTCCCAATTTTTCCCCAAATGATCCCAAATATTCTGAGAAGGTGTGTGAGTGATATTAGGACTTGAATATGATGTTGAAGGATGATATATGGCCACCAATTATGCAATTTTACTTGTAATTCTGGGTTCAAATCCCCGTGGGGTAAGTATTGAAAATGCTTCCCAAATGCCTCCAAACCCACTCAAACGTTTGAAAAGAGGTAGGGGATGTTTCAAGGATGTTATTAAGGTCCCAAATTCACCATTAATTAGTTATTAATTCTGTTCCAACCCTCTCCCAAACAACAACAAAAAACCACTCATTCAACCCTTGGGGAAATGGCACCAAATCTTCTACAAATGCAAATAAATTGAGTATAATGACTTCAAATTCTCAAGTGATTAATATGAAACTTGTAATACACATCAATGGAATTACATTCATCACAAATATATCAGAGGAACATTCTTTTATTCGAAATCATTAGCATTATAATTGCATACATCAATGTACTAAGGAAATGGTCATTGTTTGCTCATTAATCATCATTTTTACATACAAACACTTGGTATTTCGACCTAATACTTTTTGAAGATGAATAAAAGAGTATATAAATATTATTACAATCATAAATACATCATGAGAAGCTCTCCCAAGAAGTACAAGAGCTCACCCAAAGCGCAATCCCTCAAGGAGCATGAATATGCCTTCAAAACTAGAAATGGTTGAGAGATGGTGCAACACTAAAAAAAACACTAGCTTCCATGTAGATGAACCTGAAAATACAAACTCCATTAAATCTCCATGAAATACCTGAGGGGCCTCTCCAAACACCAACCTGGATGGGAATCTGTCACCCTCGAAATTGGCTAAGGCAAGAAACTAGTCATCCACTAGGTCTCTCTTCACAAATGCAATTTTTATCCAAATGATCAAAAGCCATTCTCATACTCAATGTCTATATTTTATAACCAAAATTTGCCTCCTATGGTTCGAATTCCTCCCATTAGATTCTAGAGATTCCCACTTAGGAAATATTCCACATTTGCCACTTGTCTCCTCATTCCCAACCTTCCATCTCCTCCCAATTCGAGTAGGGGTCTCTTGGCCTTCTCCAACACCCATGAGCGCCTTCCTTGATCCTATTTTTGGGGTTAACATGTCCTAATGGTTAGATGTCAGAATTCATATCTGAATTTTTTCATAAATGTCATAGATGCTTCATCATTGTTGTCATAGAGCTAGGGAATCTAGCCCAAGTGTCCACAAGCTTCCAATTTGACTCTTCCTCTTCCATGGAGGTTACCATTCCATCCAATTTCCACCTAAGATGCTCAATGCCATATGTATCACTTACCAACTCAATCCATAATGATTTCCTTCCCATGGATTCGAAATGGAAAGAGAGATATGCCATGTGGTAGTGAGAAACCAAGCTAGTGTGGGTCCCACATCCTCCATATGTCTTCAAAACCATTTTCCACCTATAATTTATCTTGGATTTATTTATTCAAACTATTTATTAAATACTTGAACTATCATAATGTATAAACATCATTCATTTTCTCCCTTATTACAATTCCAAATGTACCCATTCAACCTAGGGAACTTTGTAGGATTGATGGGATTGTTTGCTATGCAATTATTTCAATGGGGATCTTACACTAGCAGGGGTGAGATCAAAACCAAAATCACAATTATATGCATGAGACTTGAAACCAAGAAAATGATTGTGTCTTCCATATTCAGTAAAACTCTGAAAACATGTGCCAATGACCAAATAGGAGTCCATAGGAAGCATTTGATCAAGGAGGGCAAATGCATTGCCTCCCAAATCTGTTTTTACCTCCAAAATACTTAGTAGGTCATCATCTTGCACATCAGCAGGCTCATGGGAAGTAGATATTTTGGAGGTCTCTTCAACTTCAAGAGTAGTAGCTGACATCTCTTGCTCAGAATTCGAATATGAAAATGGATTAAATTCATCAGTGGCCCGATGGACCATTTTGCAATAGTAGATCTTGATATAATGTCTTGTATTTTGACTTCATCTTGAACAACTTCATCATGGGAGATGATTGAGGCCGAATCATTAGTAGAGAGAGAAATGAAGGAAGTACTACTAGGCTTGTTCTCCAAATGGATAACATCATCCTCTTCCTTCATTCCAAATAATCTGTCCAATCTTGTCCAGTTATCACTTGGATGTTCTATAGGATCAATGAGGTATTCCATATTGGAAAGAGTAGTGGTACATATTGTTGTTGAGGCTCTGTCACAATCATCTGGCCAATCTTCTTCCTCTGCATAGGAAGCAAAATTTCTCTTAACACAAATACACATATCGAAAAGACCATATCTCTTAGGTATGCTATCATATTTGGTTTCCATTCTTCATAGTTTTATGAAGAGAGAGAAGGAACTACTTTCAGATTCATGGAAGGTGTTGTTGAATTCGAATCTACTGCTGCAACTTACGAAAATTGATGCAACTGCAGAAAAATGCTACAACTGCAAGAAATTGCTGCAACTGTAGAGAGCTTCGAATAACCTTCAAAAACAATGGAGATCCATAGTAGCTGTTAAATTCAAAACTGTTGAACATGGATTCGAATTATGGAATAACCTGCAAAACAAATGAGAATTGAAAATGGAGATCTGTTGCAATTCAAATTGAACACTGTCTTAGGACAATGAGCACATGTGACTGGATCCTTCACACCAGGCTATACCTCACTGGATTGCTCCAGTAAATTCAAGACAATTGCACCAGGAATTGTTGTGGAAATCTAGAGGCTTATGTTGCTCAATGAAAGACTGCTGCTCAAAGAATTGTTGCAATTTGAATAACTGGCTCCAGCTGTGATACCATGTGATAATATATAGGATAGATCTCACAACTAGAGAAATCTCACTAATCTCATGCAAGAATTGCAGAAAGAAGAAGAAGAAGAAATGAATCAATTATCACTCATGAACACAGAAATGGAGAAATCTGTAGTATAATCATACGTCAGTTGTAAGATGGCACTGTGAATAACTGAATACAATAAAATAATGTCAAGTGAATTCAAATTAACCAAAGGTGAACTGAATTCTCCTCAATGTGTGGCTTGGATAGCATCAGAGACATCATCCAATCAGTGGTAGTAGTCACAAATAGTAAAAGGTTAGTCAAAATGAGTCTAACTGAGTCTAACTGAGTCATGTGAGCACAAATCAAGGGATGGAGACTCCAAGGAGGCCCCATGAGGATGATGAGGCTGTCAGTAGGTCAAGTGGCACTCTGATATAGACAATTCGGAGCTATAGGAAGTTAAACTGAGCAATAAATGAATAAACTACTCAATAAATGCTGCAACTGACTGTTAATGATCCAGCTAGTGTAGTAGGGTACATTAGTCTTCCAGGTGAGGAAAACAATGCCCACTAGGTAGGTAGGAGGGGTCCTGAGGGCTAAAAACAGTTTCTAGCGGGCTGAACATAGGCTCCAAGTGCTGGGGAGACCACCATACTGATGATTGGTTGCATGCATGCAGAATGCATGCAGGCATGCAAATATAAAAAATGATGGTGAGAATATTCCAACAGTAATGGCTACGTCTCCAGGCCTACTCAAAAGAGTAATCAATCCATTAATATGATGAACATAATGCATAAAAGTTGATTACATCATAAATGGATTTCTCCTGCAAGAAGTATTTACCAATTGCTCATTGTCTAGACTGTATAACAAGTGCCTCTATAAGACCACATTCTCTTGAAGATCCTTCACCTTTTTTCTTTGGACCAAGAATGTTGAATTCCAACACCTGCATCAATACGAAACATGCAGTTTCTTATATTGACCAACAATTGTCTATGGAAATCCACAATCTCCTTCAATACCTTTACCATTGTTGTTTGTATAGAGAATGTTGAAGCACGACACTTGTATCAATGCACAACTGTAGCTGGTAATCACACGATCAAAAGGCTACAGGATTCAAGCAAGTTCATACTTTCCTCTTCATACCAAAGAGATTATGAACTCAGACATGTTTACAAGTTTCCAAATATAGGATTTAGGAAAAATAATGCCTCTCACAAGAAGTTTCTACAAACCCATTACAACATGGCAACATCAATCTTTAAGTCATAATAAACTAGGCACAAGTGGTAGAATATATGTTCTCAAAACCACTACAACATAATGTGAAACATTACAATATTGCTAACAAGGCTCAGGCATAAAAAACAATGCCTCTCACTCTCATCATAACTTAAGAATGGCTAAAAGAACCTTTTACAAGGAAACATAATTTCACAACAATAGGCTTCAATAGTTTAATGAACAAACTATAATGAAGAGCCCATTAAATAAATAACCATAACATAAGGGGATACCAACAGTTTTAAACTATGATGAAGATACCCATCCAATAAGGAGCTAAAAAGCGACACATGATTTCAAAGTATATCAATAATTTACCGAAGCTGTCAACCCATCTCCATGGTGCGCTTGGACACTCGATCCTCGACCTTCGAAGGTATCCGTAGTGAAACCATGTGGCTTACATTATGACTTGTTTCTTGTCAAAATACTTGTGTGTTTTGGCTCATAGGTGAAGCACTTATATAGTGCAAGGTGACCATAGTTACACCTCTTTTTTGTAGCAACCGAAACAAATTGTGGTATAAAATAATCCAGCACCAAACTCTGAATAGAACTATTCCAAAGTATAACCAACACCAACCAAACTTGGTGTATATTATCTCATTCGAAAAATTCCAAATTAGCACTCCATATCTCGCACATTCAATACATACCCATCGTGACATAAAAACATATATAATATGGTCACAACTCCCATCATTCATGTTTTACGTTATAATTCATGGCACATAATGTTTTAAAAAACATTGGATATGGTTGGATCTTCATGGTATAGGTTTTAGAACACATGGTGGATAAATACATGTTGTTTGTTGGAGTCCTAGGTCAAACCCATGGGCTCCCTTTGGTGGTTTGTTACAATATATTTATATATTGTCATTTGAACCTCTTTCATTTATGGAGTTGAACCCACATGATCCATATGATAAATAACAACCATGGGTTGGGGGCTTAGCCCTTGCCCCTTTTTGCTTCCCACACAAAACATATACAATCCTTAAATAAATATTTTATCATATTTTTATTAGGAACCATGTATAAGAGAGTTAGTGAGGGTGCTTGAGTGTTGTATAGGAGGTCGTGGGTTAAATCCCTATTTCCTCCATAAATTTTTTATGACCATAACCATATAGTAGCCAACAAACTGTCTATGTGGTAGCTTCTAGTTGGTCCACTAAACCTGCCATTATGCCTTCAAACCTTCCATGTGTCAGTCATCCATCGGCCCAAGTACTCCCAACTCAACATTTCCCACTCATTTGCAATATGCCACATGGGGTTGCTACGTCAGCTCCATAAGTCCATGTGGAACCCTTCTAGTGGTGTCACATGGAAACCCTTTTTCCATTATGCACAATGTCGGTACAGTGTTGCCAAAACTTTGGAATTGAATATATCGGTCGTTTGGAGTCCATTTAGGGTGAAACGAACGTTGCCAGAAAAATCTCAAATGAACATTGCCAGAAATATCTCATTGAACTCTTTGTGGTGGTGCCAATTTCATCATCATTGAATACTTTTATATTTCGAGTGATCTTGGATCCGCCTGGATCAACCTATCAACTCAATATTAGAATATGTCAATCTGGTCAAAACTCCAAAGAAGGGTATAGTTGATCCATATTCTTTAATAATATCAAATGGATTACTGTGTAATATACCAAAAGGGTAAGTCCACAACTCATGACCTGGAATATTATCATCAAATATCACATTCCTGCTCAAAATGATATGTTGTTTGACAGGTTCAAACAATCGATAGGTTTTTCAGTCATCAGAATAACACACCATGATGTAAGCATTATTATTTGCATACAATTTCTTTCTGTAGTTATCACTAATATGTTCCCAATAAACACATCCAAATGTTTTGAGGCATTTGACAAATGGTTTCCTTCTATTCCACTTCTAGACTAGAGTCATGTCAACAACTACTCTAGTAGGAAAACGTTTCAGGAGATAATTTTAGCAGTATATAGCTTCTTCCCAAAATTTAGTCAGAAGATGTTTCAAAAGTAAACGTCTTCCCATAGGGTTGTTCTTTTATAGTCTCCATATCTACAAAATTCCTTTAAGTGAGGAAAGTTGTAACATCCCATTTTTAGTCGATTTTTATAGCCGATTAGACCATCAGAATAACCCACCATGATGTAAGCATTATTATTTACATACAATTTCTTTCTGTAGTTATCACTAATATGTTCCCAATAAACACATCCATATGTTTTGAGGCATTTGACAAATGGTTTCCTTATATTCCACTTCTAGACTAGAGTCATGTCAACAACTACTCTAGTAGGAAAACGTTTCAGGAGATAATTTTAGCAGTATATAGCTTCTTCCCAAAATTTAGTCAGAAGATGTTTCAAAAGTAAACGTCTTCCCATAGGGTTGTTGTTTTATAGTCTCCATATCTACAAAATTCCTTTAAGTGAGGAAAGTTGTAACATCCCATATTTTAGTCGATTTTTATAGCCGATCAGACCATGACCTCGTCAACCATTGAATTGATTGTTCGATTATCCCAATCGATCCACCAGTCGGCTTCTTTGGTAATCGATTGGTTTCAATTGACTAACTATATCCTAAATATCCAGGAGTGTGATTAACCTACATAACTTTAGGTTCCAACAAGTTATTAGTTTTTTGCATTGAAAAATACCATGATCCATGAAACCTATTCATTCTACATTAAACGTTGAAATTGTGCATATATACCACTTATAGGGAAATAATTCCCTCTATAATGTTTTTATGGTTGTTTGGGATATGTGCATGAACCATGGAGGAAATTCTAATGACTTATATATCTAGGCATTGGTACTAAACTATGGATTAGACCATACTACCCATCCTTGCTACACAAAATGTCCTCGAACACAAGAGTAATTACCTCTTAGATTCCGAGTCCCTAATTTTCATTCTTAAAGTGTTACCTAACCTTGGGAACCCATTAATGTCAAGTCTACTAGAGAATCAAGGAATTATATAGATTAGAGAGCGAATGAGTTGAATATGATCCGATGTTGAAAGACACGATTACAACACGTAAGCATAAGATGACATACCACAATAGAGAAATCCATCAAAATGAACTAAGAAGGCATATGGTATGACATAGAAGAATATCTTCCATACACAAAAAAAATATTCTACGCTAGATTGAGCCATATGGACATCCCTTTATAGAAACAAGATGTAACAAAATCCATTGAAGTGAGGAACAAAATGTCCACATACTTGAGTCATAGCATATAACGAATTCTGTAATTTCTTTCCTATTTTGCAACATAGTTGTTTTTTCTTCTCTCATGACCCAACTAGTCAAATTCTTAGTTGGACAATTATTTGATTTCTTAGTCAACCTGTTAGTTACCACTAAGTTGATTCTCATAGTCAACAATTAATTGTCAACTATCTATCTCTAGAATATCTAGCATTGTAATGCACTAAGAAGACGTTTTGTTTCAACAACCCCTTATTAACACAATACACTAGAGGTGGAATAAATTTTATGGAACCACCCCACAATTGCATCTTCTTGAATCCCAAGTAGAGACTGAATTTTCACAAACTTAGCTTTTGATAAAGGATCCATAAACATAACAACATATTGATCATTAGTTCTATAATATACAAGATTCACAATGTTACCATGTACCTACTATTGTCAGTACAATGAACATGAATCTCCATGCTTCATCTTAATCTATGTAATAGGATTTTTGAAAACCTATATCAAACTTGGATACCCTGTTGGAGAATCATAGAATTAGATAGATCAAAGAGCTAATGATTCCAACAAGAGGTGGTGTTGAGAGACACTTATCCAACACTTAAGCACAAGAAAGCATATCACAATAGATAAATACACCAAAATGCATTAAAAAAGGCATATTCTATCATATAGAATAATATATTCCATTATGCAACAACATTATTCCACACTATACCAACCCATAGCGCCATCCCTTTATAGTAGGAAGATATAACAATCTCCCTTGAAGTGAGGAATAATAGATCCACATACTGTTAGGATATTTCAATACTCCATCCTCATCCTACCTAGCATTATTTATTTTTCCTAGTTGTTGACGATGTCATTTCCCCCCTAGTGGCGTGAAGATGTCATACAAGATCCATCTACCACATTTTGAGCCCTGCATGCATCATTTTAGGACCACTTTAGTCAATTCCCTATTTTATCGAAACCTACTGAGTGTTCCAGTGCAATCCAGCTGAGTTAGCTGACTCTTGTGGGGGCTTGGAGCTCCGGATGCCACTGATTGTGTCCTCATGCACCCATTTCTGATTTACATGCATGAAAAACTCACTACTGCACCCTCCTTAGTCAGTTAACTGATTGTGAGTTTCGTTAGCTGAGTTTAGGCTCAGTTCAGTGGAGTTTGAGTCTTTTGAAGCACTCCAGTGGTGATAATCCCCATGCTAGACCAACTGACGTTCTAATTCTTCTTTGTGATTTGAATGCTCTCCATTGTAACATTATTTTTCATTATACTGATTATTGGAACATGTGACATTATTCTTCTCCTATCTAAGTTCTGTTGCATAATTATTCTTCTGATATTTTTACTGCAGTTTTCACTCTTATTTAACTTTTATGCTCATTCAATCTTTTTGAGGTATCCTCAACTCTTAGATCTACTATGACTTAGAATTTCAAATGGTATTAGAGCCATTGAGCGAATAGGTTGAGAAGCTACTTTCGGTAGTGCACCAAAATCCTATGGATGTCCATAGAAAATCCTGGTGCCACTGCATTGAATTCATTCGAGAAATCCAATGAGGTATAGCCATGTGTGAAGGATCCAGATAAAAGTGCCTATTGTCCTAAAGAAGTGCTTAGTAGTAGTCTACTATTGAGAGTTTTTTTTGCAGGATAATCAAAGTTTTTGAGTGTTGCAACAATTTTGTTGTAGAAGCAGCAACTTTCCCCTTGTATTCTCTCTAGTAGTTGTAATGGACAATTTGAACTATCCTTTCTCTCACAGGATCCTAACACCCTTCAATTACCTTGATTGGAGGGATAATATACAGATGGTATTGCGCAACAAATCATTGTACAAGGTGATAATGGGGAAGGATCCCGAACCACAATCACCTTTGGAGAAAACCAAGTATCTGAATAGATTGGATGAAGCATTTGGTTTCATGTGTATTCATATTTCCAGATATACACTCTTCCACCTCGACGGATTGAAGACTCCAAGAGAATTATGGTTGAAGTTAGAGACCCTGTTCGGAAAACAAGATGAGCTAAGAGGCCATATTGTAGGAAATGACTTGATTGCTCTACAACCGAGCAGTTTCGAGACCATTCAACAGTTCTTTTCAAAATTGAAATCTATGGTTATGAAATGCAAGCACTGTGGCATTGAGAAGAAGGATGATTAGTTGGTGCTATCCATTCTGAGCAAGCTAGGTCTTGAGTTCTCTATCTTTGTCTCTACCTTTCATTCTGGGTGAATGTCAATCCCAGGTTGGAGTATTCCCTCCTTAGATGTTTTCATTGAATCTCTCATCCAAGAACAAGAAAGTTTGATCCAGATGGGCACCTTGAAGGCCTCCAAAGATCAAGCTCTTATGGATAGAGAAGCAAAAAGTGCGAATGGCAAGGGGAAGCACAAGGAAAAGGATAAGAGTCTGATGAGCTTCTCTTTCATCTTTTAATATGAATGCAATGGAAAGCTATTGATAAATTGTCAACCTGAGGTTCTAAAGACTTATGAGCTACCCGACAATGTTTATGCCAGACACTGTAATCTGAATGATTTGTGATACAGGAGGAGGCAAGGAAACTGGTAAACTAGATTGAAAGTATGACTATGTGGTGAAGGTTTTTAACAAGATTACTTCTACAGGAAAAACATTACAAACATTCCAACTGAAAGCATTTTCTATGGATTACAACTTAGTCCCTGAATATGCTACGAAAGGAAATTCAATGACAGATTCTAGATTAATGCAATCAGGAATCCTTATAAGAACCACATTCAAAAAGATAACAACTACAGTAGTCGAATCGTAATGAACAAATTTAATTGAACAACAATGATCCGGATTGATGTGGGAACAAAATGAAAGAGCATACTGAGAATCAAATACAGATATATATTGCAAATAACAAAGTGATACAGTAAACACATATTCTATTAAATAGCGGAAATAGAACAGACTGTAAAATAAAATAGCTAGAATGGTGGTAGCTATGCTCATTTGTGCCAAGATGATTACAAAAAGAGGCTGAAAGGGCCTATTTATCATAAGCATGAGGGAAAGAATCCTAAACATCCAAAAACCTAACCCTAGAAGATGAACCGTCATAAAGTTTGCGACCCCAAGGTGGTTAGTTGAACAGTCAACTTCTCGGGGTCATAACTTTTGTATGCGTCTCCGTTTGGGGCGCTCAGTAGCCCGTTGGAAAGGTCTATCCGAGATTTACAACTTTCGACTAGGACCCAATGCATGTCGTTGGGAACCATTTGGCCCCCAAAATCGCCAAAAAAAGTTGTTTAGGGCCTCAAAACGGCCCCGGAAGTTTAGGACCTGAAAAACCGTAGAAAAATTACTAGAAAATTGGCAAAATGGGAAACTGTTTTGAGCTAGTAGAATAGGTGGGTGGCCACCGATATCCATCTGGATAAATCCTCCCTCCTTAGGAAGCAATGGTCTCCATTGTGTCAAATCCCTTCTCATATGTCGAGCTTTGTGTCAAGTTGAGCTCCTGGTGTGGCATTTGCTGAAGTGGAAAGGTTGCCTTACTTTGACATCTTCGGAGGGCTGTAATTATTGTTGATGGATGCGCTGGAGCTGTTCAACAGTTTTGGTTGTTGCGGTATCCTTGGTATGCACCGGTGTGGATGGTTTCTTTTTGGAGGAGCACCTTGAATGCGTGACCTTGCACTGTAGAGGTACTCGAATAGCCGATGTTGCACGAACTTTGTGTTCTTCTTGTTTCTGCTGAGTAGAAGGATAATGTGCAGAGGTTGTGGATGTCTCTGTGATCTGATGTTCCCCTTCAGCGACAATTGTCAATAGGGAAAATTTCCTAGTGTGGGAGATTATCTTCCTGCCCTTCTTGGTTGGGGTAGGTGCAACTATCTCTAGTATTCGATAGAGTTTTCCTACCAAAGTGACAATGACACTACGAGGTCATGATTGATATATAGCATGACGCTTCCACATATATGGCTGTCCTAAAAGAACATCACATGCTTCAAGTAGGGCCACATCACATAATACCTCATCTTTGAAGGGCTTGATTCCGTATGGTAGGCGACATTGATGATTGACACGGATCCCTCGTCCTTGGCCTAGCCAACCAATGGTGTATGGTTGTGGGTGTGGTGTTATTGGTAGCTCCAATCTCTTGATGAATTTTGTCGAGATTAGGTTCTTTTGGATGCCGCTGTCCACAACAAAATGTAGGGGAATTCCATTCACCCACATCTATGAGTGGAAGAGGCGCTCCTTTGCCTCGAACTCTTCAGGTTCCTCTCATTGAATCTGCGTGGTGGAAACAATGGCACTGGGTTATGCATCAATGATCTACTTCCCTTTTTGCGTAGCTATGAAACTAGGCTCTGAGTCAGAATCAGAACTGGGATCTAATTCTGAAGCTTTGATCTCAGCCACCAATGACTATTTTGAGCGACATTCATCAGTGTTGTGCCAGGGGATTTTTTGGAACTCGCACCACTTCCCGATGTCTTTCCTTGTATTTTCATTACCCATCTTCGCTTGTGGTTGGGACTGGTTGTCCTTTCTCTGCCCCGTGTTCTGCGAGCCAGAGTTTCCCTTTCCCTGCTTCTACGCAGGTTCGAAGTCACGCTTGTTCTTTTGTTGAAATTTCTACTCAATTTTTATAGCATATCGATAGGCGGATCCGAGTGAAGAGATTTCCAGGAAATCCATCTCTATTCATATGTACCAGTGTAAGCCACTACGATATTTCAGTACTAGGTGTCACTCGGAATCCTTGATACCCAACTTTGTGCGCAAGGTATGAAAGTTGTTGGTGTACTCCAATACCGTTTGGTCCCTCTCTTGACGCAGAATGGTCCATTTTATGTACTGGTCATCATAGTTTCCCGCATGGTAATATTGTTCCTTAACAGCATCTATAAATGAGGCCCAACAAGTGGGATTGGCCTCAAACAATCCAGACTTGTTTGATGCGTTGTGCTCACAAAAACTTTCCCACCAATTTTTGACATGGGGGATAGCATTAAGGAGCGCAAAGGTGATCTTTTCCCTGTTGAAAAAATTGTGGACAGAGAAATACCCTTCTAGTAGATTCAACCATTTATCTACGGCATCAACATTGATCTGACCTTCAAATAAAGGGATATCAAAGTTAACTTGTACCTTGAAGGGAGTCGCATCTCCGAAACGGTTGCTCATTGAAGGTGTATTTGTTGTCGTCGGCATGCATCGAAGGATTTGGGCGAAATTATCCTTCATCTCGTTCCTCTGTCGCGCGAGCGATTCCTCAAGCAATAGCTTGATGCGATCTCCTGCTCCGTCCTCTCTCTTTTCATTCACCATGGGAGGCCGTTTTGGGCGGCGAGAGTGGTCTTCTCCAAGTGAAACTAGCTCGAGACCCAACTCTTTGTGTATCTTGACCTCATCAGAGACATGCACCGAGAAACAATCAAAGAGTAGACTGCTCTGATACCACTGCTCTAGATTTATGTGGGAATGAAATGAAAGAGCAGATATAGAATCAAATACAGAGATATATTGCAAATAACATAGTGATACAGTAAACACATATTCTATCAAATAGCAGAAATAGAACAGACTGTAAAATACAATAGCTAGAATGGTGGTAGCTATCTCTGAGAAGAGATGTGGCCGCTATGCTCATGCGTGCCAAGATGATTACAAAGAGAGGTCGAAAGGGCCTATTTATCATAAGCATGAGGGAAAGAATCCCAAACATCCAAAAACCTAACCCTAGAAGATGAACTGTCATAAAGTTTGCGACCCCAAGGTGGTTAGTTGAATAGTCAACTTCCCGGGGTCATAACTTTTGCATGCGATCTCCGTTTGGGGCGCTCAGTAGCCCGTTGGAAAGGTAAATCCAATATTTACGACTTTCGACCAAAAACAAATGTATGTTGTTGGAAACCATCTGGCCCCCCAAATTCCCAAAAAAGGTCGTTTAGGGCCTCAAAATGGCCCCGGAAGTTTAGGACCCGAAAAACCATAGAAAAATTACTAGAAAATTGGCAAAATGGGAAACTGTTTTGAGCTAGTGGAATAGGTGGGTGGCCACCAATATGGATCAAGAAAGCCTCTATTTCATAACAAAATTCCAAGAAATAAACAATGCATATAGTTCACCATAGGGTTATTCCTTAATCCACATTCACCATCCATGTGTTCTTCTGTTATTCAATAATAATGAAAACCGATTGCACTACTTAACCATCCACCATTTAAGTATTCACACCCGACTATAACCAACACATAAAATTATAAATGTAAAACACTAAATTGAATATCAAACCACATGCAAAAAGGGAAATCCTAAGTACTACAACACCTGTCATGGAAGGGGGCCCTACCTTCTGAGACAGGGTTGAGCAAGCCAATCAATCACATCAAATTAATCAGCACATCCAAAAACAGGAAATAGCATATTTATATAATATGGATTCTAATTACAGTAGTGCGCAATAACTTTGTGTAATATGATGGCTAACCTTCCTCGGAGAGGATTCTCAGTTTTTATACATAAATACCCAGAAGGAAGATTATGAAGAAATGTGCAATTACAACCTATTTCCAAACAAGGCTTATTGTTTTGATTTCCGAAAGATCACATGAGCCAATCCAGGGATGGTAGCATATAGAGTGGAAGTGATTCTACAAATACACCAGAACGATGAGCAAATCTGTTAGATGACCCAACGAATTGCAAGTCGTTGAATGATTCTGAAATCCTTGAGCTCGCTACAGAATCACTGATCCTTGGATTGAATACGGAACCATGAAAGGTGTTTAGTAGTTTGACTAGTCTTGATACCAACAAGCTTGCTTTAACTGTCCAGAAGACTCGATCCATACATGTAGATTTTGCTGGAATAATATGTATAAACTTGAGACTTATCTGCAATCATTTGTGGCCTTCCACGATTACTTCATTCTACAACCTGGAGTCAAAATAAGATGAACCTGAAAACACCACTTATTTAGTAGGCAATTATGGCCACATAACTCTATCGAAATCATCAGCAAATGAAAAATATCAAGGAAAACATAATCAATCCTTACCAAATACAAAACCCTACTAAATGTGATTAAGAGAGCTAGTGATGGTGTAGAAATCAAGTGAAAAGTACATAAACGAGGAAAGAATAGAAGAAAAAAAGTGTCATATACGCATCCCTTCAGAGTCCATCTGAACCCAAGATGAATTCCAAGTCAGGTCCATCAGAAGGAGCCTCTCGCTCTAAGAAGGACAAACATAAGGGATTTGATAAATCCATGTGTTCCTATTGCAAGAAAGGAAGCCACCCAGAGAGATCTTGCATGCAGAAGAAGATAGATCAGGTGACCAAGCTTCTTGAACAACACAACATTTTCCTCCCAAAAGGTGCAAGAGAGACTGATTTTGGAAGTGAGTCTGATGGTTATGAGATATTCCATGTACTGAAGGTTGGTTTCTCAAAATAACAAGCCCTTCTCATAAATTCAGGAGCCTCCAACCATATGGTTTTCTATAGAGAATCATTTTCTTCTCTAGAGCTCAAAGATGGTCTGATTATTCACATGGGAGACAACTCTCAGATATCTGTTGAAGGGAAGGGAACAATACATATGGAGCATGGGAAGTTCAAAAATGTTCTATTTGTGCCTTCTTTGTCAGCAAAATTGTTGTTTTCATATCATCCTGACTCACACAGGTTCACCGAAGAAAGTGGTCTTTGGTCCTGACACAATTGATATTGCAGAGATCTCTACTGGGAATATTATAGAGAAAGGGTTTGCAAACCATGCCTCCAAGTCATATGAATTCTCCCATTTTTTTCCATACTCTCTACCTACCCCATTGGAATATGATGAATATCATAGTGATATCTCTTCGAATGAAGATGAGGATCAAGATATTGATGTTGAGAATAAAGTTCATGGATATTTAGATTCAGATCCATATCCAACACATGCTCCCAATCCATGGCTGAGGCCAATATGGGATCACAAAGTGCTTGCAGCTGCTGGGAACACAGTTGGGGATCCATATGACCATAGAACCACCAGATATTAGTATCATGCAAAACTTGCACTATGTCATGCAGATCCACTTCTCTCAGAGAGGTGCTACATGATGGTTGGGTTTGATCCACAATCTCTTGGAGATACTTGCCATTGGGGTTCTACAACCAAGTACAAATCTCGGTTGTCTGAAAAAAGGTACTCAAAGGTTCATGATTTGGACCACAATGATCCATTTTCTCTAGTAACATGAAGGGTTCTTGAAAGAATTTCTTTGGCAAATAAAACTTTTACATAGTGGGAGGTACATCAGAGGAGCATATCCAGATCTAGATCTAGCACCTGCATTGCTTTCCTACTTTGGAGCAACTTGGTAATATTTTTGCAAAGGCTTTCACTAAGGAAAGTTTCTTCCTTCTCTGCTTAGTATGAAGGTTCTTTGAGTTCCCTACTGCTATTCTTTTTTACAGGGGGGGGGGGTGTTCCCATGAGGTTTTCCCCCATTTCCTTGGTTCATCGAAATTTATTTTTTATCATTTATTTGATTGTATGGGTGACCTTTGGTCTTAGTAAACAGGGTCCAAGATGCAAAAGTATGGATTAAGGGGGTGTGTTAGGATATTTCAATACTCCATCCTTGTTCTACCTAGCATTATTTATTTTTCCTAGATTTTTATGATGTCACCTTCCCCCTAGTGGTGTGCAGATGTCATCCAAGATCCATATACCACCTTTTGATCCCTACATGCATCATTTTAGGACCACTTCAGTCAGCTCCCTATTTTATAGGAACCTACTGAGTGTTCCACTGCATTCCACCTGAGTTAGCTGACTCTTGTGGGGGGTTGGATGTTTGGATGCCATTAATTGTGGCCTCATGTGCCCATTTCTAATTGAAATGCATGACAAACTCACTATTATGCCCTCCTTAGTCAGTTAACTAATTGTGACTTCAGTTAGCTAAGTTTAGGTTCAGTTCAATTGAGTTTGAGTCTTCTGGAGCACTCTAGTGGTGATAATCCCTATGCTATACCAACTGAGGTTTGAATTCTCCTGTGCGATTAAAACTCTCTCCAGTGTAACATCATTGTTCATTATACTGATAATTGGAACATGTGACATTATTCTGCTCCTATGTGAGCTCTGTTGCATAATTATTCTTCTGCTCTTTTTTACTGCAATTTTCACTCTTTATTGAACTTTTCTGCTTATTCTTTCTTTCTGAGGTATCCTCAGCTCTTAGATCTATTGTGACTTAGAATTTCACACATACTTGGGTCATATCACATAAGGAACTTTTTGATTTATATTATATTTGCACTGTAACCAAGGTTCCATTATGATCACTTTACTATTTGAATGCTTAGTTGGTTGGATACTCAACTCCTTAGTTGATTTTCTAGTTGACTATTGATTATCGACTATCTATCTCCAAAAGATCCAAAGTTATGATGAACTAGAAGGTGGTATCTTTCTAGCAACACTAAAAATAAATTATTCTCAAGTTGAGCTTGCATGCAAACAATTCCGTTTATAGGTACTTTGTGTTGATTATAGGCCCTATGCATGTTTTGTGATCCTTAAAAGTAATTATTTGATCCCAAGTGCCTATTTTAGTATAAGCAAACCATAAATTTGGATTCAACCCATATATGGTCTAGTGTAACAACTCTAAAAATCCAACAATAAAAAAAAAATTGTATATGGTATAACTACTAAATATGATGTAGGGTTTTCCTAGGATTTACTTCATTACCATGTTAACTGTCGTAGTACACACTTGTACATACTTGTTATTACTTTTGTTTGTGAGGCACATGTTAGTTGATCTCTCACTATGTCATTTAGGAGATACTTAAACTCTATGTCCTATTTCTAAAATGTATACCAGTCTCGGTGTGTATAATGTAGTTCTTGCAATTGTAAAGTTTGTTTTATTACGTCTATATGCTTGATGGATGTGTTTTCATGGCGATCGGGCTTACTTAGCTTTCGTAAAATCTAACGCATGTTGATATACATAGTGCATGTTCTAGGTAATATAACATGCTCCTTTGTGGCTTGGCCTTTAGGTGCTGAGCATTTCCTTGGATGTGTTTCAAACCTGTGATGTGGTTTGTGGTAAAATTCTTTTCTAACCTAAGAGCTAAGATCTTTGTAAGGGCTAAGGGTAAAGAGTGCCCTAGCCAAAGGCTTGATCACAACACTTAAAAGTTTACAAATGAGGATTTAAAACTATAAAGAAAAGGATTGAATTAAAACCCCAGTGGGTAACAACTGGACGATGGTGAGGCCACGTGAAGGCCTTCGGTTTGGGTTCCACACTGGCAGTAAAACCCTAACCCTCACTTCGTATGGTTGTAATGACTTTTCCTTCTCATTTGCATTGGAAGAGAGAGAAAAGCTCTCGACCATCATGGCTATGGACATGAATCTGTTGTATCCAGTCCTCATAGAGGATAGATTTCAGCCGCCGAGGTTGTGGAGATGATTCCATGACAACCAGTCTACTTCTGAGCTAAACCCTTCTGCACCAACTCTTTTTAAATTTCGAAGCACTTCATTTTTATCAACATGTAAATAGTTTTTAATACAATGTGTTATGGTTACTTTGTCATGAGGGTTTTGCATTGTCTTGAAGTCTTTGGTCGTTGGTTCAGGATTAGAGGTGGAAGTTCAGCCTCGGTAAGCCTTGGTAAGCCCTAAGCCTCCCTAGAACCCTCTGTTGAAGCAATTTCCTACCTTGTTTCCTTAGCGCAGTGTTGTTGCTGTAATGTATTAAGTCAAAAAAGACAAACCAGTCCTGTGTAAAACGTTCTTTTTTCGTAAACGTTGTCAGCATCTGTTATTGAGGTTTAGTTTTGTTTATAGGCTGTAAATCAAATTTTTATAGTGTTGAGGTACTATATTCTTTACTGTGTTGTAAATATTTTGGGCTAAATGCCCTTGAGATTACCCCCTGTAAAAATGGACAGCCCTATTTTCAATGAGCATGTTGACATTTTGAAAAGAATACAGAGTTATCTTTTGGCTACGCGTCATTGTATGGGAATTTTGGGTTCTATGGGATGAATTTTTAATGTTTAAGTTAAATGGGAATAACCATTTTTTTATCGTAAGATGTTTGTGTGTATATTTTCAATTCCTTATTTTTACAGGGTTCTAATTTGACTATGTTATAAGTTTCCCTAAGCGCAATTATGTGCTTTGTGCCTTACAATGAAAAATGGATCCGTTCACTTTTTCTGGGAAAAATCCCTAATATTATATGTTCTGTTCTTCTATTGAAAAATGGATTTGTTTCGGGGCAAAAACATTTCGGCCCTTCATCCTGTATACTGAAAATGTTATTGTTTATTTTTAACTTCTTGTATATATGAATATAGTCGATATTCGGCCCTGTTTCACTCTATTCATTTCGAACTATATTTATGTATACATGTATACATACGACTTCGACCCTAATGTTGTTCTGATGAATATAATTTGGAATATTTATCCTATATACATATATATATATATATTATATATATTATATATATTATATATATTATATATATTATCATTTTGTGTTAATATACTATGTGTATATCTTATCTATTCAGCTTCTATACTACTATACATAAAATATTTGTATACAAAAAGATATTGGTTTTTCCTTTATGCACAGGTAAATAGAAAACTAAGATTCTAAATATATTATTATAGAAAAGATGACAATTCAGTCGATCTATGTATTTCTTTCTATCTATTCTTCATATTATAAATAAAAATGATAATCTAAACAGTCGATACTATTTTTCTATTTATTAAGAAGTAAATATTATAACCAACACAGACTTAGAAGTTATGATAACTATCCTTTCTAAAGTATAAATATATCTGTAAATAAAGAATTTTGCACATAATGTAATTTTTGGTTCTACATTCGAATTGCTAAAACAGTTAAGTAAATAAATTATTAAAAAGAATACTAAGAACCTGGTAAACTTGAAGATGAAACCAAATCCAAAAGAAGATTGTTCCTCCCAACCATCTCCTGAAACAACCAAGTTTACTTGCTTCACGACCCTCGAGCCTGTTCTTTGAACCAACAGGACGAATACTTAGTGTAGAAGCTTTTTCGGTTCCCTCTGTTAGACTTAGCAGTCAATCTTGCAGTCAAACTATCAACAATGTCACTTTAGCTTTCCCCTCATCAAATATCATCTTGTGTGCCTAACTTTTCAGTGTGCAGCACATCCATAAGGTTCTAACTGAGCCTCCTTCCCGTTCAATGGATAGATATTTCCCTAGGTCTTTGGGTCGTCAATAAATGAGCCACCTTCTCAATTCCCCTTCCATGGGAACATGACCACCATTTAGGGAAGATTACTTCTGCATCAGCTAGAAAGTAAATGTTGTTGCTGCCATTTGTAATTCTACTTTCTACACTTGTCATTCCTCCTTGTGGTTCAGTGAACACTCTTCAACAATCCTCTTTGGATAGGTGTCTCTTCTTTTATTTATTAAATAATAAAATATTCAATTACAGTCATCTTTGACCATCTTGGTCAACAACATAAAAATTTACAATAAAATTTTAACATAATGTTTTTCTTTTAAAATAAAAATTGGGTTATAGGTGTGTTACAAACACCCCCCCTTAAGCTTAGCATCGTCCTCAATGTTACTTAAGTTTCTTCTGAGTCTTCCGGAAACAAAATTGGATATGGTTCCTACACATGACTCTCCAATTCCCAGGTTGCTTCTTCTGGAATAAGGTGCTTCCATTGCACCTTTACCTGTCCAATAGTGCATTCCGGAGAAAAATTTCCCTCCTGCTGATGATACAATCTGGTTCCACTTGAAAATCTCCTTCTGGTCCTACCTAGATAACATTCCAATCAATTACATGAATATAATCATGTAGATATTTTTTTAATATAGAAACATGAAACACGTTATGTATTTTGAGATTAGGTGGCAAAGCTAACTGGTAAGCCACTGGTCCAACTCTCGACAATATCGCAAATGGTCCACAATACCTGGGTGCTAATTTAGCACAACTCCCTAACTTAAAGGAGTTTTTTCTAGGTTTTACCTTGATAAAAACATGCTCACCTACTTGGAATTCTTTCTGAGTTCTTTTAATTTCTGCATGACTCTTCTATCTATCTTGTGCAATTTTCATATTACTTTGTACCTGTTTCCTTGTTAGTTCCATTTCTTTCAACAATTCAGGTCCTAACATTAATCTATCGACTATATTACTCCATTAAATGGGAGTATTACACTTCCTACCATGCAGTATTTCAAAAGGACTAAGTTTCGTTGAAGCTTGATAATGATTGTTATAACCAAACTCAACTAAGTGCAAATACGCTTCCCATTTGTTTGGTTGATCCATAACACTATACATCCTAAGCATATCTTCTGACACCTGATATACTCTTTCAGTTTGTCCATTCGTTTGCCAATGATAAGTTGTACTGAAATTTAATTTAGTGTAAAATCCTTTAACAATGATTTCCAGAAGTTACTAGTAAACTTAGAATCTCTATAAAAAATTATTATCTTAGGAATTCCATGTAAATGAAAATTTTCTTTCATAAAGATATCAGCAATATTAATAGCCTTATAAGTAGATTTAACGGGTATAAAGTGAGCTACCTTGCTAAGTTTGTCTACTACTACCATCAAAGAATAATTTTGCTTTTTTATTTTTAGGTAGTCCTGTTATAAAATATATACTGATAACTTCCCATTTCCAATCTAGAATTGGTAACGGTTGCAATAGACCTGCTGGGTGTTGATGCTCAACTTTAACCTACTGACATTCAATACACCTAGCTATATATTCAGCCACTTCATTCTTCATGTTAGGCCAAAAATAATCTTTTCTTAGCATTGTTATTATTTTTTGCTAACCAGGATGTCTTGAGTAAGGACTCTTATGCACTTCGTTCAAGATCAACAATTTAACTTCTCGTACATTAGGTACATATAATCTATTTTTATACAACATTAAACCTTTTTCATTCAAACTAAAATCTGTTTTATATTTTCAAATTTGTTTTCTGCAACCTTTTCTCTTAAACTTTGATAATTTTTAACCATCTTTATTCCATCTTCAAACTTATCTTCCAGTTCTATTTTATAGCTGCTAACAATGGCTATAAAATTCAGATTTGCATTTCTGCTTAAAGCATCAACCACCTTATTCTCTTTTCCTTTTATATGTTTAATACCAAAATCATACTCGCTAAGGAAATCTAACCATCTTGCTTGCCTTGTGTTTTGATTTTGTTGATCAAACAAATATTTTAAACTTATGTTATCAGACATAAATAGGAATCGTCTACTGATTAGATGATGATGCCACATTTTCAAGGCATGAATTACAACAGCCAACTCTAAATCATAAGTAGCATAATTATTTTCATGCGTTTTTAACTTTCTTGATTCATATGCTATTACATGACCTTCTTGTGTTAAAAATCCACCTAGGCCCTCATTGTATGCATCACTGCATACAACAAAGTCTTTGTATGGATCTGCTATTTCCAAGATAGGTGCAGTAGTAAATAATTCTTTTAAATTTTTAAAGCTCTCCTCACATTTTAAATCCCATACAAATCTCTTTCCCTTTTTCTGTAAGGATGTTATGGGATTCACGATCTTCAAAAATCCTTCTATGAATTTTCAATAATAACCTGTAATCCTCATGAATGATCGTACATCTGGTACATCCTTAGGAATAGGCCATTCCGTTATCATTCTTATTTTATCAGGATCCACTGATATCCCTTCTTTGGATATCACATGCCCTAAGTATTGTATCTTATCTTTAAAGAATTTGGATTTATTTAATTTAGCATATAATCTATGTTCTCTTAGGACTTGTAATATTATCTGTAAATGTTCATCATGTTCTTCCTTTGTTTTTGAATAAATCAGAATTGTCATCGATAAAGACAATTACGAATTTATCTAAGTATTTACTTAGGACACTGTTCTTTAAACACATAAAAGATGCTAGAGCATTCGTTATCCCAAAGGGCATAAATACAAACTCATAATGCCCATAACGGGTTCTAAATGCAGCTTTAAACATGTCTTCATCTTTAAATCTGACTTGATGATATCCAGATCTCAATTCTATCTTTGAAAATATTGTTGATCAACGTACTTGATCAAACAGATCACCTATGTGAGGAAATTGATATATGTTTTTAATTGTCATCTTGTTTAACTGACGATAATCTATACATAGGCGTAAGGTACCATCTTTCTTATTAAAAAATAAGACAGGTGCTCCCCAAGGAGATACACTCAGTCTTGTATATTTTTCATCTATTAAATCTTGTAGTTGTATTTTTAATTCATTAAGTTCTAGGATATTCATCTGGTAAGGGGCCTTTGAATTTGGTATAGCTCCAGGTACCAGCTCAATAGTAAAATCCAATTCTCTTTTCAGAGGTAATTATGGAATCTCTTCCGGGAATATATCTAAAAATTCCTTTAAGATTGGTATGTCTCCAAATTTTAATTTATCTTCTTTATTCATGTGTTCATCATTCATTACATGTACAACAAAAACTTTACAACCTTTACGTATAGACTTTTACATTTGCAAGGCTGAAATCTGTCTAACAGAAACTTTCCTAGGAATTCCTTTCACTATGAATGTTTCTGCCTTTTCATTTAAGCATGTAAATGTTTTCTCAAAACAATTTAAAACTACTATGTGTTTTTCCAACCAGTCCATACCTATTAAAATGTCACATGATCCTAGAGGTAAGACATTCAATTTCACTTGAGTTTTGAATTGACTCATAAAAATTTCACAATATTTAACATAGCTAACTACTTTTCTCTTAGTTCCTGTAGCTAACTGTACCAACCAAGACTTTTCAAACTTATTCAAATGTAAATTACAACTTTATGTTATACTAGGTGACACATAGCTTAAACTAGCACCTGTATCGATCAAAATAGAAATTGGTTTGTTTTTTATCATACCTTTTATTTCAAACATAGATGTCTTGTGATCATCCTGTCGATTCTCCAATGCTACATTAATTCTGGGCATCTCGTTTGCTATATCACCAACAGTTTCTTCTTCCTCTACTGGATGCACATTACTGAAATTTATTTTTCTATTAGGACAATCCTTTACATAATGAGGTCCCTGACATTCCCAGCATTTTACAGGTTCTCTTTGTTCATTATTTTGAACATATGTATTAGTTATGTCTTTGTTCTTTACTGGTAAAAAATTCTACTGTGTGTTACACTTAATGTTTGTCCCTTGATAATTATTTTAGGATAATTCTGGGAACAATTTCAAAAATTTATGTTGAACTTAAAACTATTTCTTCTTTTTTCAATGTTATTTGATCTTTTAACTTTCCAGTTAGGTACACCTGATCTTTTATTTCTGCTTTGTTCATAACATGAATTAACCTTCCTCATTGCTTCCTAAAGGGTTTTTGGATTATCATAATCAATTCTGTCCTTAAAGCTAAGAGTTAAGCAACTTAGAAACCTCTGTATCCTAGGATTTTCATCAATGATATAAGGTAGGTATCGTAGTAAAATTAAAAATATACTACTTAGTTCCTTCATAGTCATTGAACCTATCTTTAGATCATAACATTCCTTAGCCTTTTCTTCGTAATATTGTTCAGAATTTTTTTTTCTCTTAAAGTATTTTTTAAAGGTCCTCCAAGTTACATACTTTTTAAAATATTTTTCACTCTTTTTATGTCCTGCCACCAGATATCAGCTTTTCTAGTTAAGTTATAAATAACCATTATTTATTTTAGTCTGTCGTAATAATTATAAATTTGAAAATACTTTTTCATTCCAGACAACCATGCCTCAGCTTCTTCTCCTTTTTCCACCTCACCATTAAACATTGGTAGCTTTATCTTTTTAAATTCTCCTAAAATTTCTTCATAAGGTTTATATTTTCTCATTTTAGGGCTACTGTCATTGCTTTCACTGGAATAATTATATTTTTCTCTATGTGGATTAACATTATTTTATGTGGAGGAATTACATTCATTATCAGAAAATTTTAACTTTTTTCCTTTACGCTTCTAAGATATAGTTCCATATTCAGATTCAGGTTCTTTCCTTTTATCCTTCTCTTCATTATGTAATTTACTCAACAATACATGATTTAATTCTTCTTGTGCCCTCACGATTCTTTAGTTATCTTCCTTAAAATTTTGTAATTTAGTTTGTAAGTCTCTCACAGTTTGGAGTAATTCCGATGAGTTATTTTTTATATCATTATTCAGTTCCACCCATATATTATCATTATTAACATTTTCTTGTTCATGACTGTGATGTGTTCCATGTTAGGATATTTAGACACTTAGGAGTTAGTTAAGATCAACTTGTGTAATATATCCGTTAGGGATAGTGTGTTTCTTTAGTATGCATTAGTATGCATTTGTATATACTTAATCCGACGGTCACGATATGTTTCCGACATAGAGTGATCCGACGGCTCAACTTCTCTTAGATCAAACCTAACCTTGATCCGTGGCTTAACACCCGATTGGTCCATGATCTCTATTTAAAGAGCATGGAGGGTCATTGTTTAGTTGATCGATTATGAGAAGCTCATTTGTAACTTTCTTTCTTTGCATAATAAATTGTCCCGTAGAAGCTATTTGGCCGGGGCCGTGGAGTGTTTCCCTCAAGAGGGTTTAAACCACGTCAAAACATCGGTGTGTTGATCTGTGATCTGTTTGTGTGAAGTGGTTGCTCTTGGTGTTCGGTCCTTTGGTAGTACCCTGTGTACCCGAACATTCCATCTTCAGCAGATGCCTCTACTCCTTCCATTTCCTGCAAAATAGAGATTCTATTTCTGTACAGAAACAATTTAAACATAAGCCGGTATTTTGTTTTCCTGTTTGATATTGAACACGCGAGTTGAGCCAATTTTCAGGCCTAGTGTTTGAAACCGTGCTCTGATACCACATGCAACAAATCTAAAAATCCAACAATATTAAAAAAAAAATTGTATATGGTATAACTACTAAATATGATCTAGGGTTTTCCTAGGATTTACTTCATTACCGTGTTAACTTCCAGAGTACACACTTGTACATACTTGTTACTTTTGTTTGTGAGTCACTTGTTAGTTGATATCTCACTGTTTCATTTATGAGATACTTAAACTGTATGTCCTATTTCTAAAATGTATACCAGTCTTGGTGTGTATAATGTAGTTCTTGCAATTGTAAAGTTTGTTTTATTACGTCTATATGCTTGATGGATGTGTTTTCATGGTGACTGGGCTTACTAAGCTTTCATAAAATCCAACGCATGTTGATATACCTTGTGCATGTTCTAGGTAATATAACATGCTCCTTTGTGGCTTGGCATTTAGGTGCTCGGCGTTGCCTTGGATTTGTTGCAAAGATGTGATGTGGTTTGTGGTAAATTGCTTGTCTAACCTAAGAGTTAAGATCTTTGTAAGGGATAAGGCTAAAGAGTTCCCTATCCAAAGGCTTGATCAGAACCCTTAAAAGTTTAAAAACGAGGATTTCAAACTATAGAGAAAAGTATTGAATTAAAACCCAAGTGGGTAACAACTAGACGATGGCGAGGCCACGTGAAGGCCTTAGGGTTGTGTTCCACACTGGCGGTAAAACCCTAACCCTCACTTCGTATGGTTGTAATGACTTTTCCTTCTCATTTACATTGGAAGAGAGAGCAAAGCGCTCGACCATCATGGCTGTCGAGATGAGTCTATTGTACCCAGTCATCACAGAGGATAGATTTCATCCTTCTAGGTTGTGGAGATGACTCCATGACAACTTGTCTACTTCCGAGGTAAACCCTTCTGCACCAAGTCTTTTTAAATTTTGAAGCACTTCATTTTTATCAACATGTAAATAGTTTTAATGCAATGTGTTATGTTTACTCTGTCATGAGTGTTTTGCATTGTCTTGGAGTCTCTGGTCGTGGGTTCAGGCTTAGAGATGGAAGCTCAGGGTTGGTAAGCCCGAGGCCTCCCTGGAACCCTTTGTTCAAGCAATTGCCTACGTTATTTCATTAAAGCAGTGTTGTTGCTGTAATGTATTAAGTAAAAAAAGATGAGCCAGTCCTATGTAAAATGTTCTTGTTGTGTAAACGTTGTCAGCATTTGTTATTGAGGTTTAGTTTTGTTTATAAGTTGTAAGGAAAATTTTTACAGTGTTGAGGTACTATATTCTTTACTGTGTTGTAAAGATTTTGGGCTAAATGCCCTTGATATTATGTAGTGTACAAATGGACAGCCCTCTTTTTAATGAGCATGTTGACATTTTGAAAAGAATACAGAGTTATCTTTTGGCTACACGTCATTGTATGGGAAGATTGGGTTCTATGGGATGAATTTTTAATTTTTAAGTTAATGGGAATAACCCTTTGTTTATAGTAATATGTTTGTGTGTATATTTTCAATTAATTATTTTTACAGGGTTCTAATTCGACTGTGTTAAAAGTTCCGTTGATTATAACGAATAATGAATTTCATTTTTCCATTTGGGGCAAAATCCCTAACCACAATTATGTGCTTTATTCCTTATAAGGAAAAATGGATTCCTTTACATTTTTTTGGAAAAATCCCTAATATTATATGTTCTATTCTTATATTGAAAAATGGATTTGTTTCGGGGCAAAAGCATTTTGGCCCTTCGTCCAGTAAACTGAAAATGTTATTGTTTATTTTTAAGTTATTGTATATATGAATATAGTCGATATTCGGCCCTGTTTCACTCTGTTCATTTCGAACTATATTTATGTATATATGTATACATAGGGCTTTGACCCTAATGTTGTTCTGATAAATATAATTTGGAATATTTAGCCTATATACAAATATATATATATATATATATATTATCATTCTGCGTTAATATACTATGTGTATTTATTATCCATTCGGCTTCTATACCACTGTACATACAATATTTGTATAAAAGAGATATTGGTTTTTTCTTTATGCACAGGTAAACCGAAAACTAAGATTCTAAGTATATTATTATAGAAAAGATGACAATTCAGTCAATTTGTGTATTTCTTTCTATCTAATCTTCATATTGTAAATAACAATGATAATCTAAACAGCCGATACTATTTTTCTATTTATTAAGAAGTAAATATTATAACCAACACAGACTTATAAGTTATGATAATTATCCTTTCTACAGTATAAATATATCTATAAATAAATAATTTTACACAGAATATAATTACTGGTCCTACATTCGAATTCCTTAAACATTTAAGTAAATAAATTATTAAAAAGAACATTCAGGACTTGGTAAACTTGAAGATGAAACCAAATCCAAAAGAATATTGTTCCTCCCAACCGTCTCGTGAAACAGCCAAGTTTACTTGCTTCAGGACCCCCGAGCCTATTCACTAAACCACCAGGACAAATACTTAGTGTAGAAGCTTTTTCGGTTCCCTTTATCAGACTTAGCAGTCAATCTTGCAGTCAAACTATCAGCAATATCACTTTAGCTTTCCCCTCATCGAATATCCTGTTGTGTGCCTAACTTTTTAGTGTGCATCACATCCACAAGGTTCTAACTAAGCCTCCTTGCAATTCGATGGATAGATATTTTCCTAGGTCTTTGGGTCAGCAATAAATGAACCAACTTATCAGTTCCCCCTTCCTTGGGAACATGACCACAATTTAGGGAATATTCCTCCTGCATCAGCTAGAAAGTAAATGTTGATGCTGCCATTTGTAATTCTGCCTTCTACACTTGTCATTCCTCCTTATGGGCCAGTGAACACTCTTCAACAGTCCTCTTTGGATAGGTGTCTCTTCTTTTATTTATTAAATAATAAAATATTCAATTATAGTCATCTTTGACCATATTTGGTCAACAACATAAAACTTTACAATAAACTTTTTAACATATTATTTTTCTTTTAAAATAAAAATTGGGTTCTAGGTGTGTTACAAACACCCCCCTTTAAGCTTAATATCGTCCTCGATGTTACTTACATTTCTTCTGAGTCTTCCTGAAACAAAATTGGATATGCTTCCTGCATATGACTCTCCAATTGCCAAGTTGCTTCTTCTGGAATAACGTGCTTCCATTGCACCTTTACCTGTCCAATAGTGCGATTCCGGAGAAAAATTTCTCTCCTGTCGAGGATACAATCCATTTCTAATTGAAAATCTACTTCTGGTTCTACCTGGATAACATTCCAATCAATTACATGATTAGCATCATGTACATATTTTTTTAATATAGAAATATGAAACACATTATGTATTTTGAGATTAGGTGGCAAAGATAACTGGTAAGCCACTGGTCCAACTCTTGACAATATCACAAATGGTCCACAATACCTCAGTGTTAATTTAGCACAAATCCCCAGCTTAAAGGAGATTCTTTTGGGTTTTACCTTGATAAAAACATGCTCACCTACTTGGAATTCTTTCTGAGTTCTTTTAAGGTCTGCATGACTCTTTTGTCTATCTTGTGCAATTTTTAGAATGCTTTTTGCTTGTTTCACTATTAGTTCCATTTATTTCGACAATTCAGGTCCTAACATTAGTCGATCGACCGGATTACTCCATGAAATGGGAGTATTACACTTCCTACAATACAGTATTTCAAAAGGACGAAGTTCAGCTTAAGCTTGATAATGATTGTTATAAGTAAACTCGACTAAATGCAAATACTCTTCCCATTTGTTTGGTTGATCCATAACATTATACATCCTAAGCATATCTTCTAAAACATGATATACTCTTTCAGTTTCTCCATTCATTTGCGGATGATACGCTGTATTGAAATTTAATTTAGTGTCCAATACTTTAACAATGATTTCAAGAAATTACTAGTAAACTTAGAATCTCTATCAGAAATTATTATCTTAGGAATTCCATGTGAACAAAAAATTTATTTCATAAAGATATCAGCAATATTAATAGCTTTATAAGTAGATTTAATGGGTATAAAGTGAGCTGCCTTGCTAAGTTTGTCTACTACTACCATCACATAATCATTTGCTTTTTATTTTTAGGAAGTTCTGTTATAAAATCTATACTAATAACTTCCCATTTCCAATCTGGAATTGGTAATGGCTGTAATAGACCTGTTCGGTGTTGATGCTCAACTTTAACCTACTGACATTCAATACACCTAGCTATATATTCAGCCACTTCATTCTTCATGTTAGGCCAAAAATAATATTTTCTTAGCATTGCTATTACTTTTTGGTAACCAGGATGTCCTGAGTAAGAACTCTTATGCACTTCGTTCAAGATCAACAATTTAATGTCTGGTACATTAGGTACATATAATATGTTTTTATACAACATTAAACCTTTTTCATTGAAACTGACATCTATTTTTATATTTTCAGATTCGTTTTCTGCAACCTTTTCTCTTAAACTATGATCATTTTTATCCATTTTTATTCCATCTTCAAACTTATCTTCCAGTTCTATTTTATAGCTACTAATAGCTATAACATTCAGATTTGCGTTTCTGCTTAAAGCATGAGCCACCTTATTCACTTTTTCTTTTATATGTTTAATATCAAAATCGTACTCGCTAAGGAAATCGAACCATCTTGCTTGCCTTGCGTTTGGATTTTGTTTATCAAACAAAAATTTTAAACTTATGTTATCAGAAATTAATAGGAATCTGCTACTGATTAGATGATGATGCCACATTTTCAAGGCATGAATTACAACATCCAAGTCTAAATCATAAGTAGCATAATTATTTTCATGTATTATTAACTTTCTTGATTCATATGCTATTACATGACCTTCTTGTGTTAAAAATCCACCTAGGCCCTCATTGCATGCATTAGTGCATACAACGAAGTCTTAGTATGGATCTACTATTTTCAAGATAGGTGCAGTAATTAATAATTCTTTTAAACTTTTAGCTCTCTTCACATTTTAAATCCCATACAAATCCCTTTCCCTTTCTCTGTAAGGATGTTATGGGATTCGCGATCTTCGAAAATCCTTCTATGAATTTTTTATAATAACCTGTAATCCCCATGAATGATCGTACATCTAATGCATCCTTAGGAACGGGCCATTCCGTTATCGCTCTTATTTTATCAGGATCCACTCATATCCCTTCTTTGGATATCGCATCGCTTAAGTATTGTATCTTATCTTTAAAGAATTCGCATTTATTGAATTTAGCATATAATCTATGTTCTCTTAGGACTTGTATATAATATCTATAAATGTTCATCATGTTCTTCCTTTGTGTTTGAATAAATCAGAATTTTCATCGATAAAGAAAATTATGAATTTATCTAAGTATTTACTTAGAACACTATTCTTTAAACACATAAAATATGTTGGAGCATTCGTTAGCCCAAAGGGTATAACTACAAACTCAGAATTCCTAACGGGTTCTAAATGCAGTTTTAAAAATGTCTTCATCTTTAATTCTGACTTGATGATATCCAGATCTCAAGTCTATCTTTGAAAATATCGTTGATCCACGTACTTGATCAAACCGATCATCTATGTGGGGAAATTGATATCTGTTTTTAATGTCATCTTGTTTAACTAACAATAATCTATACACAGGCGTAAGGTACCATCTTTCTTTTTAACAAATAAGACAGGTGCTCCCCAAGGATATACACTCGGTCTAGGATATTCATCCGATAAGGGGCCTTTGAATTTGGTACAGCTCCAGGTACCAACTCAATAGTAAAATCCAATTCTGTTTTCAGAGGTAATCCTGGAATCTCTTCCGGGAATATATCTGAAAAATCCTTTAAGATTAGTATGCCTCCAAATTTAAATTTATCTTCTTTATTCATGTGTTCATCATTCATTACATGTACATAAAAAAATTTACAACCTTTACGTACAGACTTTTTCTTTGGCAAGGCTGAAATCTGTCTAACAGAAACTTTCCTAAGAATTCCTTTCACTATGACTGTTTCTACCTTTTCATTTAAGCATGTAAATGTTTTCTCAACACAATTTAAAACTACTCTGTGTTTTTCCAACCAGTCCATACCTATTAAGACATCATATGATCCTAGAGGTAACACATTCAATTTAAATTGAGTTTTGAATTGACCATAAACATTTTACGTTCTTTAACATATATAACTAATTTTCTCTTATTTCCTTTAACTAATTGTACCAGCTAAGACTTTTCAAACTTATTCAAATGCAAATTACAACTTTCTGCTATACTAGGTGACACATAGCTTAAACTAGCACCAGGATCTAGCAAAATAGAAATTGGTTTGTTCTTTATCATACCTTATATTTCAACTATAGATGTCTTGTGATCAGCCTGTCGATTCTCCAATGCTGCATTAATTCTTGGCATCTCGTTTTCTATGTCACCAACAGTTTCGTCTTCCTCTACTGTATGCACATTGCTGAAATTTATTTTTTCTATTAGGACATTCCTTTGCATAATGAGGTCCATGACATTCCTAGCATTTTACAGGTTCTCTCTATTCAATGTTTTTAACATATATATTAGGTATGTCTCTGTTCTTTACTGCTGAAAAAATCTACTGTGTATTACCCTTAAAGTTTGTCCCTTGATAATTATTTTTAGGATAATTCCGGGAACCGGTTCCAAAATTTATGTTGAACTTAAAACTCTTTCTTCTTTGTTCAAAGTTATTTGATATTTTAAATTTCCAGTTAGGTACACCTTCTCTTTTATTTCTGCTTTGTTTATAATAGAAATTAGCCTTCTTCATTGCTTCCTCAAGGGTTTTTGGATTATCATAATCAATTATGTCCTTAAAGCTAAGAGGTAAGCAACTTAGAAACCTTTGTATCTTGGTATTTTCATCAATGATATAAGGTATGTATCATAGTAAACTTAAAAATTTACTACTTAGTTCCTTCATAGTCATTGAACCTAGCTTTAGATCATAAAATTCCTTAGCCTTTTCTTCGTAATATTGTTCACACACAATGTTTCTCTTAAAGTATTTTTTAAAGGTCCTCCAAGTTACATACTTTTCTTTAATATTTTTCACTCTTTTTATGTCCTGGCACCAGATATCATCTTTTCCAGTTTAGTTATAAATAACCATTTTTTTTATTTTAGTCTGTCATAATAATTATAATTTGAAAACATTCTAGATAGCCATGCCTCACCTTCTTCTCCTTTTTCCACCTCACCATTAAACATTGGTGGCTTTATTTTTTTAAATTCTCTTGAAATTTCTTCATAAGGGTTATATTTTCTCTTTTTAGGGCTACTGTCATTGCTTTCGCTGGAATAATTATATTTTTCTCTATGTGGCTTAACATTATTTTATGTGGTTGAATTACTTTCATTATCATAAAAATTTAACTTTTTTCCTTTACGCTTCTAAGATATAGTTCCGGATTTAGATTCAGGTTCTTTCCTTTTATCCTTCTCTTCATTATGTAATTTACTCAAAAATACATGATTTAATTCTTCGTGTGCCCTCAAGATTCTTTCGTTATCTTCCTTACCATTTTGTAATCCAGCTTTTAAGTCTCTCACAGTTTGGAGTAATTCAGATGAGTTATTATTTCTATCATTATTCAATTCCACCCATATATTATCATTATTAACATTTTCTTATTCATGACTGTGATTTGTTCTATCTTCGGCAGATGCCTCTACTCCTTCCATTTCCTGCAAAATAGATATTTTATTTCTGTACATAAACAATTTAAACATAAGCCAGTATTTTGTTTTCCTGTTTTATATCGAACACACGAGTTGGGCCAATTTTTAGGCCTAGTGTTTGTAACCTTTCTCTCATACCACATGTAACAACTCTAAAAATCCAACAACAACAAAAAAATTGTATATGGTATAACTACTAAATATGATCTAAGGTTTGCCTAGGATTTACTTCATTACCGTGTGAACTGCCAGAGTACACACTTGTACATACTTGTTATTACTCTTTCTTCTGAGGCACATGTTAGTTGATGTGTCACTGTGTCGTTTATGAAATAATTAAACTCTATGTCTTATTTCTAAAATGTATACCAATCTCGGTGTGTATAATGTAGTTCTTGCAATTGTAAAGTTTGTTTGATTACGTCTATATGCTTGATAGATGTGTTTTCATGGCGACCGGGCTTACATAGATTTCATAAAAGCTAACGTATGTTGATATACCTTGTGCGTGTTCTAGGTAATATAACATCCTCCTTTCTGGCTTGGAATTTAGGTGTTGGGAATTGCCTTGGATTTGTTGCAAAAATCTGATGTGGTTTGTGGTAAATTGCTTGCCTATGAGTTAAGATCTTTGTAAGGGCTAAGGGTAAAGAGTGCCCTAGCCAAAGGCTTGATCACAACCCTTAAAAGTTTAAAACGAGGATTTAAAACTATAGAGAAAAGGATCGAATTAAAACCCAAGTGGGTAACAACTAGACGATGGTGAGGCCACGTGAAGGCCTTAGAGTTATGTTCCACACTGGCGGTAAAAAGCTAACCCTCACTTTGTATGGTTGTAATGAATTTTCCTTCTCATTTGCATTGGAAGAGAGCGCGAAGCGCTCGGCTGTCATGGTTGTGGAGATGAATCTGTTGTATCCAGTCCTCATAGAGGATAGATTTCAGCCTCCAAGGTTGTGGAGATGACTGCATGACAACCAGTCTACTTCCGAGGTAAACCCTTCTGCACCAAGTCTTTTTAAATTTCGAAGCACTTCATTTTTTATCAACATGTAAATAGTTTTTAATGCAATGTGTTATGTTTACTTTGTCAGGAGGGTTTTGCGTTGTCTTGAAGTCTCTGGTCATGGGTTCAAGCTTAGAGGTGGAAGCTCAGCCTTGGTAAGCTCAGGGCCTCCATGGAACCCTCTGTTCAAGCAATTTCCTACCTTGTTTCCTTAGTGCAGTGTTGTTGTTGTAATGTAGTAAGTCAAAAAAGATGAGTCAATCTTGTGTAAAATGTTCTTGTTGTGTAAACACTGTCAGCATTTGTTATTGAGGTTTAGTTTTGTTTATAAGTTGTAAGGAAAATTTTTATAGTGTTGAGGTACTATATTGTTTATTGTGTTGTAAATATTTTGGGCTAAATTCCCTTCAAATTACGCCTGTACAAATGGACAACCCTATTTTTAATGAGCATGTTGACATTTTGAAAATAATACAGATTTATCTTTTGGCTATGCGCCATTGTATGGGAAGATTGGGTTCTATGGGATGCATTTTCAATGTTTAAGTTAATGGGAATAACCCTTTGTTTGTCGTAAGATGTTTGTGTGTATATTTTCAATTGCTTATTTTTGCAGGGTTCTAATTCGATTGTTTTAAAAGTTTCGTTGATTATAATGAATAATGAATTTCATTTAACCGTTCTAGGAAAAATCCCTAAGCGCAATTATGTGCTGTGTTCCTTATAATGAAGAATGGATTCGTTTACTTTTTCTCGGCAAAATCCCTAATATTATATGTTCTATTCTTATATTGAAAAATGGATTTGTTTAGGAGCAAACGCATTTTGGCCCTTCGTCCTGTATACTGAAAATGTTATTGTTTATTTTTAAGTTGTTGTATATATGAATATAGTCGACATTTGGCCCTGTTTCACTTTGTTCATTTCGAACAATATTTATGTATATATGTATACATAGGGCTTCGACCCTAATACTGTTCTAATAAATATAATTTGGAATATTTACCCTATATATACAAATATATATATATATATATATATATTATCATTCTATGTTAATATACTCTCCGTATATCTTAGCCATTCGGCTTCTATACTACTGTACATACAATATTTGTATAAAAAAAATATTGGTTTTTCCTTTATGCACAGGTAAACAGAAAACTAAGATTCTAAGTATATTATTATAGAAAAGATGGCAATTCAGTCGATCTGTGTATTTCTTTCTATCTATTCTTCATACTATAAATAACAATGATAATCTAAATAGCCGATACTATTTTTCTATTTATTAAGAAGTAAATATTATAACCAACATAGACTTCTAAGTTATGATAACTATCCTTTCTACCTGTTGGAGCATAGGCCGCAGCTATGGTAAAGCTGCGAATTTTGAGGAAAACGCACTAAGTGTTGAGGGCAAAGTGCTAATTTTGAGTAAGCACCAATTTTGGGCAGAAGTGAACGGTGCGCAGTATGGCGCCAGATCGACGAGCTCAGCACATATTACAGACCGAAAATCGCGGAGCTCGTGCATACACGTCAAAGGAGAGTGAATGTGGCCGAGTAGAAAGCTCAGCTACCACAATAAATGAAGCAATGGAATAGAGGGCTCAACTACCCTCATTAAGGCTAAGTACAGAAGTTATGGTTGCTCTGACCAAGGAAGAGCAACGGACCAAAGCATTGAAGGCGAAGGACAAGGAGCAGTGAACGATGAAGCGGCACCCATACCGACAATCTGCGCCGAAAATCACGGAGTCTGCAGGAAGCGGTGACATGACTGCAAGCGGCACCTACAGTACACCTAGCCATGACCATGGTTAGGGTTTTTGGGGATTACTGTTGGGAAAGGCCCACAGTTTTGTAAAGGTGCGACCTTCAGGACCACCTATATATATGTGTAATTGTAAAGGGAAGAAGGTTAGACATTAGACGTTAGAGAGATTAGAGGATAGATGTTGGATAAGTTAGAGAGGTGATAGTTGTAGAGCTAGTCACTGAGTTGCAGACAGTCTCAGTCGAAGTCTGAGTCATTGTAATCTCTATAGAAGAAGAGAGTAGATCTAGGAGAAGGGCTCCCAGCTGTGTGTGTGGAGTTTCCCGGAAAGATCTAAGGCTGCAGCTGTGTGCACAGTAGGACTGTGTAATTCCCATTTTGAGATAATATAAGATACAGTTCCAGTGAATGTGATTTCCCCGTGGAGGCGGACTACATAATTCTCGTTTTTATGATGCTGTGTTGTGTGAATGCATGTTTATGTTTACTATCTGTGTTTAGATGAATGTTTCGTTGTCTTTATGAATGAGTATATAAAGCAAGTCCTTGAATCTCCCTTAGAAGTTATATTTGCACACTATCGAAGGAGTCGGTAAGAGCATTATTGTCGTGGCGCGTAAGGAGTTCGTTGTGCGCTATGGTGTGAGCGCAGAAGTAATACAGTGTGTAGCGGACGTAGAGGGTAACCGCCTCGTGCACAGGTGCGGAGGTGCCGCGCAGCTAGGCTAAGGCGAGTAAGCTCCAGCGCTGTTGCGCTGTATGACCTGTGAAAGAATCAGACGCTCCGTTCAGAAGTTACTGCGGAAGGAAGGAAGAGAGAAGACTGTGCATTCCACACCACCCTGGTTAAGGAAACCTAATTCCTTAGCCCCCCATAGCCACTTCGGGTGAGACCTCGGGCTGCTGCGCAGCTCGTTGCCGAAAGGGCTAGTGCGCCAATGGGTGTTTATTGCTGCGCCTCCTGAAAACCCGGGTCTGTCCAGAAAGCAGTCAACACTACCGTATAAGGATATCTATAAAGAAATACCTTTACACAGAATATAATTATCGGTCCTACATTCGAATTGCTTAAACAGTTAAGTAAATAAATTATTAAAAAGAACATTAATAACCTCGTAAACTTGAATATGAAACCAAATACAAAAGAAGACTGTTCCTCCCAACCGTCTCCTGACACAGCCAAGTTTACTTACTTCAACACCCCCGAGCCTATTAACTGAACCACCAGGATGAAGACTTAGTGTAGAATCTTTTTTGGTTCCCTTTGTTAGACTTAGCAGTCAATCTTGTAGTCAAACTATCAGCAATATCACTTTAGCTTTCCCCTCATCGAATCTCCTCTTGTGTGCCTAACTTTTCAGTGTGCAGCACATCCATAAGGTTCTAACTGAGCCTCCTGCCCATTCGATGGATAGATATTTTCCTAGGTCTTTGGTTCAACAATAAATGAGCCACGTGCTCAATTCCCCCTTCCTTGGGAACATGACCACAATTTAGGGAAGATGCCTCCTGCATCAGCTAGAAAGTAAATGTTGTTTCTGCCATTTGTAATTCTGCCTTCTACACTAGTCATTCCTCCTTGTGGGTCAGTGAACACTCTTCAACAGTCCTCTTTGGATAGGCGTCTCTTCTTTTATTTATTAAATAATAAAATATTCAATTGCAGTCATCCTTGACCATCCTTGGTCAACAAAATAAAACTTTACAATAAACTTTTAACCTAATTTTTTTCTTTTAAAATAAAAATTGGGTTCTAGGTGTGTTACATCTAGTAGTTACTACAATAAATCCCATGTCTGACCTGCAATCCAAAGATTCAATTTATAGGACCTTTGTGATGATTTAGTGCTATGTTTGTGGCCCATGGGCCCTAAAAATAAAATTAGCTACTAATTCATCATGTTTTAGACTTGAACCATGCTCTAGGTAATGAGTCCTATCCATAGAAATTCAAAATGTATAGAGCAGATGCACTAAGTATCAAGAAATTAATTCCCTCATACCATTCAAATCAGAAGAGAAAGTAGGACATATGAAATGCCTTACTTGATGAAGTAACTTGTCCAAGGAACTCCAACATATTTAGTTTTTTTTACTCTAAATAATCAATTTTATATGTACTTATATCCAAGGGTAAATGAATAATAGGTTTTTTCTCAATAATGCATGCATGTTCCCAATACCACTACATTTATTGTCATTAACATCCTCACCACCATTAGTAGTGATTTTCTAACTAAAAACTCCTAGCAATTCTTCCAATATGTCATTTTGAGTTATTAAGAACATGTAGAAGTTTCTATATAGAAAGAGTGTGTCATTGAAGAACCATTTTTCTTATAAAAGAAAGCACCTAGACATTTTGATGAAGTAGAAATAATTTTATTTAAGAAAAATGTGTAATTGTTTTGGTGAAGTAAAACATGCATATATTGTTTTGACTTAGCATGCATGTAAAGTGATCCAAGAATCAATGAGATTAACCAGTATTCCTCTAGTGACATTATGTTATGGACGGTTAATTAGTAAACAACTATTAAAAGATTATATGTCAAATTACTAAACCAAAAAAGACTAATTATAGAAATGATTTAATGAGTTAAACATTTTAATTTAAAATATATCATAATACAATTAATGATAAAATTAAAATATTATTAAAAAAAATCATATTTAATTAATTATTTTTATATAAATGATATAATTTATTTATTGTGAAAAAAAAATAATCATTATGAATTATGCATTTATATAAATATTATAATTTATTTATTATAAAAAATAAAATGTAAGTCATTATGAATCTTTAACTATGAACTTAACACGAGAAAGTATATAACATGATAGGTTAGGATTATGGAAAATATGAAAGTATATAACATGATAAATTAGATTGGCATTTTAAATTTAGTCAAATTAGGTTAAATTATATGGAAAAGGAAGAGCTCTAAAATATTTTAATATTGTACATTGAATTTGGTTATTTAATTATTTATTTTTGAATTTTTTATTTAGTTTGGCAAGTTTTATTTAATTATTTATTTTTTTTAACTTTTAACAGGTTATATTTAATTATTTATTTTTTGAACTTTTGATTTAGATTGGTAGGGTATATTTAATTATTTATTTGTTGAACTTTTGATTTAATTTGGTAAGTTTAACTTTCTTTGATGTTTGTATAACCAATAAATTGTGAAGGGTGTATCAGGATCGTTTCCATACAGTTATATAAACTCAACTGCAGATTCAAAACTTGGAGCAGCCGAATATATACAAATTTACAAAGCCCTAATCCTTTCACGATAGGCAGAACGGACTTCAGATACATTATTTACTTGGTTAGAAATCACAACCCTCAAAGAGCTCGCGAATATAGGAAAATGGCCGAGATCATTCAGCGGAAAAATGAAATAGCATTTTAAAAGGAAAAGTATATTCTGACTGGTTTAATCGGGAGCATTTAATGTGGTTAAAATAAGAGCAAGATCAAATTTGTGAGACAATAAATTTGCACAAGTTTATTAAATATTGGTAACAAGAAAGATAAATGATTAAATGGTTGCAGAGCATCAAAATGTACACTGCAAATGAAGGAAAATACTATTTTTGACTGGAAATACTATTTTTGACTGGTTTAACCAAGACCAGTTAATTTGGTTGAAATAAAAGAACACCATATACGGCACAATGAAATTTGTGAGACACAAGCTGCTTATTGAATCCTGAAAGCAGTTAAATATAAAGGAAACCAACAAACAAAAAAATGGATTGAACCGCAGTGCAAATCATTCTCAATGGTATTAAGTACGATACCATTCAATATCTGAGAACACTCAATCCAAGGGACAGAGTGAGAGAGGGCGAGCGCTCATCTTTGTCATCTTCTTCTTCTGGCAGAGGGAAATTAAAATCGAATGATTTTTTCTTTGTAAATTGAAGAGAGACTTGCGTGTCTACCACTCCCGAACACGAAGGTGAATCACAAGCAGTAGCCTGCGTGGCTGCAGGAATTACATTCTTCACTGCTCCCACTCCCAGCCACCGATGGCTTTTGTTTGTCTTCATTTTATGAGACCCCGCATTGTCTCCCGATGACTGCGCCACCCCCATCGGCACTTGCTGCTGCAAGAGAGTAGCATAATCAAGAAGATTGCCCGGAATGGGAACCAGAGATTTAGGCGTAGTAGCAATATTGCTACTCAGATTGCATAGTCCCTGCATTCCCAGTCCCACCCTCTCATTCACGTAAAGCCAGGGCATCGAGGGCTCCATTTGTCTACCAAAGGCTGATCTGGCAGGCGTCATATTCTTACAAAGTGGAGGGGCCGGGAGTATGGTAGTGGTGGCGGTGGTGCAGCTCTGTTTGTGGACGCTGTCCAGGTGAAGGGAGGGAGCAGGGAAATTAGTTATGGCTTTGGTTCCTCTCATAACTCTGGCAGCATTGTCATATGCTTTTGCCGCCTCCTCGCTGGTGTTGAAGGTGCCCAGCCACCTGCGTTTCTTGATTACTGGATCTCTGATGTCCACAACATATCGGCCCCATGACCTCTTTCTCACGCCTCTGTAATGCGCTTCCTTCTTAGCATCCACATTAGCATCGCCGAAGCTTGCGCTAGTGTGGTCGCCATTTCTATCAGTGGGAGCCATTAGGTCAGCAGACACTGGCGGAAATAGTATCAAAGAATAAAAGGGCAGAGTTTGTGTCCCAAAGGCGGTCGAGGGCGGGGCTTTATAGGGTTGTGTGGGATGATGCAGGTAGCTGGGACTTGGGAAACTGAATGATCTAGGGTTGTCGCCGAGCCATGTTTGACCAGTACCACCTCTCATTAAATTCATTCCGGTGATCGGGGCATCATGTGACAAACTGTCTGTTGAGTTGGCTGATGTCCCTGCCAGAATTTCTCAGCGGTGGACACTACCAACAGAATTTTTGATGTTCAGTTTTTTGATGTTGCCCATAACACTACCAACAGAATTTGTCGATGGGCGCCGTGGTTGTCAATCAATTCGAAAATGGCTTTTGGCACCGTCATGTTTCATTTATGGTAGAATTGTGATCAGAAGGGATTGTAATAAATTTCGAATAGTGGTATAGACAACGTTGAATCCCCATGCTTCAAATTCAAAGGTGTCTATGCTGCCCTATAGTATTTATTACTCACGAAGGCAATATATGTAAATTTAAAACCTAGTTCTATTACTCACCGAATTCTAGTAAAACCTAGACTAATTTTCAAAGCTTTGAATTGACCTCATGCGTTCATTTACGAGATTCATCAAAACTTTGACTATAATTATAATTAAATGTTTTAATGTAAATGGTTTACCATTAACATATATTTAATGATGTTTAATATTAGTTTTTTAATCAAAAATTAATAATAATTAATTATTTTAATTTTTTAATTTGTCAAAACTTTGAAGATTTAAACTTTTTGAATATAAAAATAATTTTTTATATTAAATAAAATAATTTTATTTTTTTAAATTTTAATAAGTCAAAATTAGTCTTAATAGAAGATGTTAACCACCACCATTATCATAATTTTTAATTATTTTATATTTTTATATACTTAAATTATATTTTTATTATTGTAAAAATAAATTCAATTCTTTCAAACTTTCAAATTATACAATTTCAACCATTAATATATATAATTTAAATCATTCTTTTAAATTTTAATAAAAAATATTTCCATATTTAAAATATCACATTAAATACATTGTAATAATAAAATAATAATAAAGATTTGAATAATGTCCAGACTTAGGGTCCTTATTAAGGACATAGGAGGTTTTCATCATCCTAAACGAGGCTAAGACTTAGGCTCCTTATTAAGGACATAGGAGGTTTTCCTAAACGAGGCTAAGTGGATATATTGGGGGCATTATGACATTGTCCACTTCTCTTCTCACCTTTGATTTTCGATAATGATTTTGGAAGCTACATGCACAACTTAATTTTATGAGTAGTTATTTATATATATATATTTTTAAAATTGAAGTTAGATTGATACGTACAAACCAAAGTGATGATAATGTTTCACAATTAAGAAGGAATGGGAATTTTGTTGACTTAATTTAGAAAGTGTTAAGTCAAAGTTTCTCTTTTTCTATGTTAACGATGTATTCGTAGTAGAATTTGAAAAACAAATAGCCCTTCAAATTTGACAATTTTGACAGTTTTATAATTAAAAAAAATAAAATTTATAATGATTATTTAGATGATAGTTTTATAATTAAAAAGAAAATAATGATAATCAATAAGACTTTTTATTGTATTGGATGGAAAAATCAAATTCCATCCTTGCTTGCATGCCATCTACCATTGTACATTCACCCAAATTTAATATTTTATTGTATTTGATGGAAAAATAAAATTCCATCCTTGCTTGCATGCCATCTACCATTGTACATTCACCCAAATTTAATATTTTAAAAGCGTGATATATTGAACCGACAACATGAGCTGTCATGGGGCATATCGGGCATATTGTATATATTGTTACACCAAACTACCCCTAGTGAAATTGTTGGTGCTCAACATTTAGTAAATTTTTTTAAAAATATCTTAAGTAAAAATATGTTGCTTAAAAGCCTAATATATTGAACGAAAAACTTGAGGTGTCATGGGACAAAAGCTCCTTTTCTTAAAAATGTTGGTGCTTAAAATTTGGTAAACTTTTTGAAAACATTTTAAGTAAAAATATATTGCTCGAAGGGGTTTTGTCCCATTTTAAGTTTTTTACTTGGAAAAATGAACAAAGAAAAATATATTTTTACTTTTAACCCAAAAAAATGGATTTGCTACACAATTAATTTGTCCAAAAGAGATTTTCCAAACAAGTTAAATTTAAAAAAAATATTATCAAACAAGTTGAATTTATTTTAAAAAAAATTGAATTTGCCAGAATTTATCCACCCATCAAGGGAAATTTTAAGGATCCATAATTTTCTTGATGTGTAGAAACATTGGCGAATCTTATTACTTCTAAAACTTCCAACCATAAAATGATTGCGGATATTTTTATAAAACATTCAAATTTATAAGGGTTTTATATATTTTATGGACCATTTTGGTGATATATAGGGTTTAAAAAAATTATCCTATAGAATTTGGGTGAATCGTGTTAGTAAAAGAAAGAAATTTACGAATCTATTTAAAAAAAATAGCTCATGGGCTAAATTTTGCCCCTAAAATTTTCCATGCCACCCATTCACTTGATGTAAAAAGAGTGAGACTTCGAAACACGATAAGATTGCATTCACTTAATGTAAAAAGGGTGAGATTTCGAAACAGATAAGATTGCATGAATAGAACACTCACCCTTAACTAAGAGATGTTAAGTAAACATGAATAGAACACTCGCCCTTAACCAAGAGATGATAAGTAAGCATGAATAGGATAAATGTAAATCCACGAGGTGAAATCGCAATGAATCCAAATATCAATAGGGAACTATAAGAGTGACAAAGTGAGAGATTTGTCTCTTCTATGAGTGAGAGAGATTTTGTACCTCCCATATGAGTGATTGATTTGTTGAGTGAGCGAGTGGAAAATAAACCCACTTGGATGATTTCCCTTTTAAAATATGATTTGAGAAGTTAGAAAAAAACTAAGGTGAGGATTTTTTTTCTTTTAGCATGTGATGTGTTAAGTGAAACAAATTACTTTCCTTTTAGGTGAGCCATTTGTATCTTATGAGTCATTTGTTAGGTTTTAGGAAACTTACTCTACAAAGTTATAAGTTTTTATTCCGTGCTAGTTTTCAACATGAATGCTTTTTCTTTAATTGCCAATTTACTTTCAAAAAATTTAGAAAATTCATTGATCAGAACTCCCAAGCATATAAAATGTTAAATGGGTGAGATAATGATGAGACCCTTCGCAATTTATGTCAAAATAAATCCTTGAAGAAGTGATAATCATTATTAACAAACTCAAAATAAACTGATCGCTAAGAAATTAATTACTTGAAACAACTCTATATAGTTAAAAATGGTTCCTTGTATTTTTATCTTTGTAAACACATAAATCATGTTACAACCTCATAATTATGTATAGAATCTAAACTATAATGTAGATGGCATTAAGATATTCCAAATGCCTAGTAAGACGACCTATTTTCCACTCCTTTGGTTCCCTTTTTAAACATTTAGTGGAAAATAGTGCATTGATGATAATTTTTTTTAAGTGTTTCATAATTCTAGGGATAACAATTGTTTTTTCGCAATTCCATTACAATTAGTGACACCAAAAACCTTAACTATCCCCTTCTAGTATTTTGACACTTCATTTGGTTACATTGTGAAATTACATGGAAATGGGCCTTGGAGGAAAAATATTGTCTTTGTAGGAAGTGTTGCTTGAGTGGTTTTTATAATTCGACATTGGAATGTCATCATTGTCACCAACTCTTCCACACATAATAGTAACCTTGCTTCAATTCATTGGATATGTATCAGCCAAGTTCCACACATAATAGTAACCTTGCTTCAATTCATTGGATATGTATCAGCCAAGTTCCACACATAATAGTAACCTTGCTTCAATTCATTGGATATGTATTAGCCAAGTTCCACACATAATAGTAACCTCGCTTCAATTCCTTGGATATGTATCAGCCAAGTTGTGCTTAATATATGCACATATTCTAGTTGGCGTATTGGGGATGCCATTACATTATTTACAAAAATTATTCATGATTTCAAAGACTAACCATTTTGATAAGCAGAGGAAATAAAATTAATGATTCCATATTCAATGATATTATTTTTATTATCAATATATGCTCAAATTTATCCCCTCACATACCATCTTTGCAATGCTTGTAATAACAGCCTTTGAGGCTATATAGAAAACAACCTAAAGAAATATTTTGTATAATTTCCTTGCACATTCCAAACAAAACCATGCGTTCTATGGTTATGAAGAATAGTCCATACATCACTAATGGGTGATTGAAAGCATTTAAAATCATTTTTGAAAATATGCAAGAAAACCCCATAATACCATATGCATTGTGCTCACATGCATTATTTATTTCTATGACGGATTTAGTAGAATATTGAATTATCTGTTAATTTATTATCCATGTGAACAACTTGTAGTGATCCTTAACCCAAAAATTGAATCACAAATAAGATGCAACCCTTAAATTTCATAAATAACCAAAATTTGTACACAACAATAATAGTCAAATCAATACAGAGATAACTCTTAAGGTAGGGTAATACCATCAAACACTCCTTATGGAAGGAATCACTCCATGAGCCATGCTTGCTACAAATAATTCATCCAACATATTTGAATTAAATGATCTACCGATGTATATTTATACTTTCCCATGAGTATTCCTAGGGGGTCTATACCAACTACCCCTTATTATTATATTAGTTTATCTAACAATATAGAGGCATTATTTAATACCCACTAGAAACTAAGTCCACTTATTCTGCGACTATGGAGATATTACATACATTCTCCCCTTTGGTTCCTCCCATGGTACCCCATATTATCCTCTCTAGGTAGATTTCATATCGCCCCCCTTCACATTTTTACCCCTTGAAACATGGGAGGAAGCCATATAATATGATATACTAAGCAATGTAGCCAATTAGTACCAAACATAAGCATCCAACCAATCCACTGAAGTGTGGACATGGGATCCAACTTCTTCATTTCCACCTTGATATTCATTATGGTTTCTCCTTTTGTTCCATTTTTTCATTGTGCTACTCTGATATCTCCATGAATTTCATTTAATTCTTCATGTTGCTCCATAGAGGTTTCCTTTTTGGTTCCATGTTTTTCCATATTAAGTGTCATTCCTAAAGTATTCATTGGATAGGGAACAATGCAAAGGCACCCTATGGAAGTATTTAAAGCTTCCTCACTTTAGACTAAACATGAAGAATCTAATGGTTAGAGGGGTTATCCCTCAATATAATAATAACTAGATAAAAGATTCTTTTAAAAAAGGAAAAACAAAATGGACTATTTGATTAAGCTAAATATAATAGATTGTACAATATTTCCATTAGAGAGGCATCTTTATTCTACTTAAGTCGGTATCCAAATAATCAAGAAATGAAGAACAACGAAGAAATGAATGCAAATATTAACAAGTAATATAAGAAGTGTTACAAATCACTACAACAAAATGTTTTTATTAGCATCCCTTTAAGCTACCTTTTTTCTTCCATTTACTTTTTTAGTGATTTTTTGTAGTTTTTGTTATGAAAATTATGCACTATTTCATAGGATGGAACTAAAGTTGTAGTTTTTTGTTGGTTCCTTTGTTTCTTGATAAAACACACTTACAAAATATTGTGTGGAGATCAAGGTGGAAGTCATGGAAGCCATTGAATATTGCAACCATATTAGGTCCACTCCATGACTATAAAAGCGTAAGGCATGAAGGAATCAAGACATGGAGTAATAAGAGCATCAACCAAGTAACAAGCCGAAGATAGTGCTTAATAAGACTCTAAGTTTTTGGTTTTATATCTAGTTCATAGGATTTTTGGTTTCTTTTGCAATGTTTCAAGGTCTATGACAAGTCATTCATGTAGAATTTAAGCATGTAAATCTAGATACTAATCAGCACAACAATATTGTGAATGAGATCAACAATCTGACAAATTCATGCAATAAATACACTAAACATTAATCATTACACAAAAGAGAGAATTCAATAACAAGAGAGAATGTTGTATTACATTAAGCCTCAATCAATGAAGTAAAAAGTATAATTAGGAAAGGCAATTCTACTTGCTCATGGAGGCAATTTGAATTTCTCATGCAATGCATGAGATGCTAGTTAGGATTAACTAGAGCCATAATTTCCATGCACACTCTCTAATATGATTTAACTAAACCATGAGTACCCTAAGTGGACATAGCTCCCTACATTCTAGGAGCAACTATCTGCAACTAACAGAAGGCACCTACAACTGATTGAAGGCACATGCATGAGTTGCACATCCCTAAAACACTCAAGGAGGGAATTATTGTCTCATAATAGATAAATAAGAGGTGCATGGAGTCCATGAAAAGTGGAGTAAACTCCCCATATTCACTCCACAGCTCTAACTTGCAACACGGGACCCTAAAATCAAGAAAAAAAGTCCTAATTGAAGGAGTTCAATAGACTATAGGAGTTCAAAACAAAAGGTAGATAAGTATGTTTTAGGACCCTAAAGCTTAGTAGGAATCTCCAAGTTGACTCAAAGGTCCAAATTGAATGGGATTTAGCATAGTAGACTCATGAGATTATAGCCTAAGTCCCTAGGTAGGAGATGCAGAATTTGAGCATGTCGATCTAGATAGTAAGAAACATAGAGATACCATCAGAGAGATCAACACTATAACATTTCACGCAATAAATGTGCTAAATATTAATTATTACACAAAAGAGAGAGGTTAATAACAATAGATAATGTTGTATTACATTAAGCTTCAATGAATGAAGTAAAAGGAAATAAATAGGAAAGGAAATTTGAATAGGTTAGGAAGCAATTCAAATTTCTCATGCAAGGCATGAGATGCTAGTTAGGCTTAAATAGAGCCAACAACCCTTATTTATCCATCCACGCTCTCCAAGATGATTTTCACTGACTCGTGACTTCCCTAAGTGACCTAAATCCCTACATTCTAGGAGAAACTATTGCAACTAATAGAACAAACATGCAATTTACTGAAGGAACATGTAACTTACTAAAGTCACATGCATGAGGTGCACATCCCTTAAAACACTCAAGGAAACTTATATTATCTCATAATAGTTAAAAAATATGTGCATGGAGTCCCTAAAAATGGAGTAAACTCCATAGATTCAATCCATAAATTAAACTTGCAATGTGGTACCCTAAAATAATAATAAAATCCCTAACTAAAGGAGTTTTCCCTTAGATGCCAAAATAGACTTCATGAGTTCTAAAAAAGGTAGATAAGGCAGTATAGGACCCTTACAATTTAGAAGAAAGATCTATGATGACTTAGGTGGTCAAATTGAATGAGATTTGGCCCACTAGAATCATGAAATCATAGCCTACTTCACTAGGAAGGAGAATAAAGTGAAGGATAAGGTTATTCTACTCTAACACCCCCCATAAGCCGAACTAGGTGAAATAAATGCAAAAACATGGGTCCCAACAATTTGTATCCATGTTAGGTACCCATGTACAAAAGATTCTCTAAAACTGAGTAAGAGGGAAGAACCACATGGGAAATACCCCCCTATAAAATAGAATGTAAATGAGAAGGCTAAAGAGCTTGGTAATAATGAGCCTTCAATTTCAAGGCGATTCGTAACTTGGTGAACTGCTTCTCGATGAACGCATTTACGAAGATGCTTGCAAAATTTTGTGAACTCCTCCTTCTTGTGGAATGCATGTGATCACATTCATGAAATGCAAACTCTTTTTAATTTCTTGAAGGATGGTTCTTGACCATTCCTTGCTCGAATGGAGGAAACCTCTTGAATCCTTTATCCAGAACTTGGTGAATTGTAGGAGAAGAAGTTAAAGATTCTGAGTATGAAGAGACATTCTAGAGGTATCCTTTAATGAGAACCATATTTGGGACAAGTTCTGCAATTTATAGTAAAAAATGATTATCACCTCTTCTTTTGGGCCATTAAAATGATCTTCCTTACCTAAGTGGTGGATCAGAACCAATGCATTTCCCATTGTGGTAGGATTTGTGTAAGGCACAATGGATTTGAATATGTCCTTGTAGCCCATATGTTGTGAATATTTTGGGGCCTCCTTCAACCTATTAATGGATTTGAATATGTCCCCATAGGGAATATATTGGAAATATTCTAGGGCCTTCTTCAACCTTCAGTGAGATTGGATCAATCCAAAGACTAGTATCCCTACTTGTTTAGCACCCCTACGACTTTGATACAATGTAGAATTTCAGCATGTAGATATAGATAGTAGGAAACATAGAAATTTTGTGAAAGTGATAAATAATCTAGCAAATTCATGCAACAAATGTGCTAAACATTAATCATTACATAAAATAGAGAAGCCAATAACAAGAGAGAATGTTGTATTACATAAAGCTTCAATGAATGAAGTGAAATGAAATAAATAGGCAAGGGAATTCAAATATGTTACGAGAAAATTCAAAATTCTCATGCAATGCATGAGATGCTAGTTGGGATTAACTAGAGCCACGGACCCTTAGTGTCATGTTCCTTCCCTAGTTACCACTTGGTCAAGGCTTGGATCCTCCAATCCCTAGTCATCTAAGAAGAATAATTAAATGAAGGATAATTAATAGGCATGAATTTTTTGTATAAGGAATGTAGAAATTAATAATTTTAATATTCTGAGTTTTAATTATCTTTTATAATTAATTCCTTATCATTATTAATTAAATTTTCAAAAGCAATGATGTTCACATGGCTAGGAGGGAACATGACGACAAGGTGGACCTCACCTACTCAAGTGGAGAACTTAGAAACATCAAGGAGTCAACTAAAAGCAAGGTGGCAACATAGGAAAATAGAAACTAGAAAAGGCAAGAAATAAATAGGAAAAAGCACAAAGAAGGAAAATCAAAAGAAGAAAGTGCAGAAAGAAACCAGTTTGGGAAAGCAGTCAATATTCATAAAATCTAAGTAAGGAACACTTGATAAATCCAGTTGAAAGACATAAAGCAGGCAAGTTTTACAAAGCAGAATGGTTGCTAATTCTCTCAAGGAATGTGCCTTCACCTCTCAGATGTGTGGATGAATTTTCAAGGAATCTCTAAGTTATAAAATAAAGCTAAGGCACACCTCTCACATATTTTGGTTAATTCATTTTTTTCTTGAGAGCTTTTTCTACTTAGATTTGAGTGATGTGCCTCAACCAATACTTGGGAGATGAACCCCAATGCCATTCATATTCCAGTCTGTCTATGATCAGATCTAGAGCCATGTAATTCTGATCTACAGGTCTACATCAGCCCATTATTGAATAATAATAAGCATCCAGAGATTGATCCTGAGTCACGGTGCCATTGGAGAGAGTTTTGAAAGAGTTCATCTGGACGAAGTAATTGATTTCAGTGAGGGTTCCCAGTGTAGCTCAGGAGGTCCAATGCACCCACAATATACATATATCAGCTCTAACATAATACAAATAGAATATCTAGTGCAGAACCTCATCTTCTCCTCCTCCTCTCGTTCTCATTCTCTCAAGTTTTGTAAGATTTTCTATCATTGGAGAACCCTTGAAGATCTGATGGTTGAAAGTCCTTTCATTTTCTATTCAAGAGCCCCAAATTCTACTTGATGATGTTAATAAATTCATTTCAAATACCTAACATACTTCAGAATTTAATTTTGTAATCTCTAGAGGCAATTTGGATCAAGAAATTTGAAGACTAGCTCTGTATGCATTTTATATTGACTAGTTTTACCATGTTTGTAATTCAGAGCTATGCATGAGTCATGTTTCTGAGATGATGGTAATTTGTGAATACTAATACATTATTGAATAATTTCCAACCATTTACCGAAGGATTTGAAGACATATCATCCTTTTTGGAAGAGTTTGGAAAATTGTTAGTTGAGTAGTCCAACATAGCGTCGTTGTCTCTTTTTCTCCCAAAATCACCTAGAGAATCCCAAATTCCCTATAAATATTGTACATAATTTAATTAGGAGTTTAATGTCTAATATTCACCACTGGTTAGATTCAGGTGTAAGCAACTAAGCCTAGTATGCATATGCTAGAGTGCCCGGGAAGCCTCAAAGTAGACCTCAGTGATAATTGTTGCTGAAATGTAAATGGCCCCAGTACTTTGTGCATAGGACTCGGAAGTTGGCCCTATTTCTAACATGATTTATGATGTACACATTCCCATACATTTGGAAGATCCTAAATATCCCAAAATCATAATCCTAGAGTCATCTAATTGTGTCCTAGACCAGCTCTTTTCTAACTAGTTTTGTTAACTAGTTTATGCTTGTAAAAATTGTGTGATAAAGTTTTTGATTTTGCATAATATAAACTCCAACCTGATATGGGAGGACTAAAAAATCATGAGCATATGATTTGTTGTTTTCCCTAGGGAATATTGATCTTTTTGCTTCAGTTCCCCGAAAACGGCGCCATAAAAGATGTTAGTCCTAGAGACGTTCTAAGGTTGTTTTTAGAACTGTACATGGACATCAATAAGTTTGAATACTTAATAAAAAATCATATTATTGTTGTTGAATATAATGATGATAATCAATCTTAGTATAATGTGGGAAACACTTCTGATATGTCAGTAAAACCTTGAGTGAATTGTGTTAATGGAATGTCATGAGAGAAGGTACTTGATGAAAGTAAATATTTATCTCATGTATAGAGAAAACATACTGAGCCAAAGGAATCAATAGTTATAACAAAATGACCACAAAGAAGAACCCAATATTTATGAGGACGATATAACCAAATCTTTATATCATGAATACTTCACCACATAAATAGCCTAGAAACAATACTTGAATCCAAGAACACTCATATTTGAATCAATGCTAACTTTTCCAATCATAGAATACATATGAAAAGAGGGATGGGATCACAAAAAGGAGAGAGTACTAACTGTTCACATCATAGTTTTGAATCGATAGAAACAAAGATAAGTCTTGAAGGTTCTTTCTTATATTCCTTGATCAGACTCAAATCATCCAAAGTTATACTTCTTACAAACAAAGTCGACCTTTGGATAGCTTTCATTTCTCTATATATATAGCCTCTGTGGGCTTTACAAAATTTACACACGATTTGTAATGGCCCAATGACCTACAGGTTTTGGTTGTTACTAACAAAAATTGGTTACAAAAAGGTTTTTCTATTAGACTAATGCTGACTTGTCGGAAGTGGAGACTGGGGTCCTCCTTGTTGTGGTGGAGGAATATTCTACTATGTTGAAGAAGAGTCGACTGTTGGTTGACCTGAATATGTTCTGACTATTGGTTATGCCACTAAAGCCCTTTCTAGTTGTTGAACCTGCAGAAATCGTGTGATAATCTTCCAGTCCTTTCCCATGGGATATTAAAAAACCCTTAACTCTCGAAGGGACATGTCTAGCTCAGAAATGTTGGCTTCGATAGAGATTTGAAAATGGTGTGGAGTCGATTGAGCATCTCAAAATTAGCGCGCAACTTACTTTTAAATGCTCAACCACTTAATTCTTCATGATTTTATACTAGGTGAACTTCAGAATTCTTGGTGTCCAGTATCATGGCATTTTAATGATCCTTGTGGTATAGATTGCCATGTCCATCCCAGAAAGATGGAAGACCGAGTGGGAAAACTTATCTAAATAAATCTTTGAACGAATGGACATCTTGTTTTAGCTAGATGGCCATATTAGCGACATTCTGAGCCATCAACCCTTTCACAATAATTTTATTTCCTTCCATGATTACCTTTGTTCTATCTCAGACGATGTATGTTTAGAGCTCATCGAAGGTCTTCTCATTCAAGAAATAAATCACAGTTGTTGGCACAATATTTTTTCTATGTCATTGGGAGATGGCTAACCCAAAATTTGGCTTTAATATCATCTAAGCTTGGTAATAAAGGTGCTAAAAGGAGGAGTTAAAGTTTCATAAGTAAAAAATTCCATATGACCATCGGCCATGTTAAAGAAGAGCCAAAGTAGTTAATGAAATAGCTTGGGATACCATGAGAGGAAATCAATGGTACAGATTGAAGAAAGGGATAAGGTTGGTGAGGATCCAATTGGCATAACATTGTGATGTCCCCATGGAGTGTTTGAGTTTCCAGGATAAGGTGTCCCGGGAATAATGTTCCTGGGATGGTATTGTCTTGACATAGGGTTGAAATTACCTAGATATGTATAGCTCTACAGTGATTGAGTTAGGTTGGATGGCCCCCTGCCATGATGCAATCCCATGGTAGGTCCCACATCTAGTAAGGATCTTCAAAGGAAATGACGAATTGGAATCCATCCACTCGTATTATGGCTAAGGAACAAGGGTTTCCCCTAGTAATGATGTTTTTACCACTCGTTGATGGTTGAATCACAATAGGTTGATGATTACTAACTAGTGGAGAAGCACTACTCGTGATGAAATTAAGAGGTAAAGAGTATCCTCCCCTCGAATTTTCGATTAGGGAAGGTGGGGGTAGCTTCCCAGTAGTAGTATGAGGGGTGTTCAAAGATTGCTCTTGAATGTTTTGAGTTGCCTAAGGTATGGAACTGGTCTCCCGATTAAGAGGTGTACTCGTAGGAAACGAAGGTATACCAAGTTCGTAAGTGGTCATGTTAGTATAACTATTTCTGGTGAAGTGAAGGATAGGGAACGAATTGGGGTATGTTGAGACATGGGAACTTATGAGTTTAGGCTCCTTTGTGAGAGACTCTGTCATCTGAGTTCGTCTCCAGTTGTACATAGCCGGTTGAGGTGGTCTTGAAATGGTGCCAAAAACTTATCATTGAGAATCCAATAAGGGGGTGTGGTTCCTACAGGCGGAAGTATGGCAAAATGAGCCCATTGTTTCCCTAGAGTGGTTTCCCAAAAGGATGTAGAAGGACCAAAAGCTATGGATATAGGGTCATCCTGGGGTTGATTGTACCATTCTACAACCCCAAGTTCTCCTTCCATCAAATGGTGGAAAGATGTGTCTCGTGAAGTATAAAGTTCCATGGTCATAGACCTTGGAGGATCAGTGATTGGTGGACTCAAGGGAAGTGAAAAGTTCACTCCCGACTCCATGGTGGAGTGTTCTTATTCAGACGACATGACGGTAACTGGTTCATCTATGTTTTCCCTCGAAAGTACCTTCGGATTAAGGGGATATTCAAGTGGCCAGTTTAAAAGTATACAGGACCTTCTCACAAGTTGTTCAACAAGAATGACTAAAGCATAATTTCTCCTAAGTGTCTTCTATGCAAAAGGAAAAGTAATCCAAAATCTACACAAACTAAGGCCACAAGTAAACTTATGTGATAGATGTGCATTCAAAAGTCTGGAACCTCACAAGATTGTCAAGGCTTCGCAACTCGTGATATACCCCATGGTCCAACAGTTATACTCAGCCAAATTTTTCAGAGCACTAACCAGGAAGGATTGGGATCATTGTTGACACAAACCCAGTTGGCAGGGGTTCCTCACGCTATCGACACCCAAACCACCGCGATCTCTCGGAGCATCATCCTAGACAGGTTTTACCCTATCCAGCAACACCTACAGAGAAGATGAGGTCTCACCTGAGATGTTCAAGGGAGAGATGATAGAACCATGTTTCCTCCGAATGAAGGAGGATGTTGTGCATGAAATAATTAACTTATTGCAACATTCAAAAATATATCTTAAACATTCAACTTAGGCATTAAGCATAATTGCAACATCATTCAACAGATCTTATCATTGATAGAACCATACATGCGCAATAGATATAACAGTAAAGCATTAATTGCAGCAAGGAAACATTGTATCATTCGCAGGTTCATATCGCATAATGCATTTACCACATGGAAACAAGAAAGATATAGTGATTCTGCTCAAAAACTCTGTCGCATCATATTCATCTTCGCAAAAACCCAGATACAACAAGATAATCCTTCATCAGCTCATATATCTCTCAGTCGCAATATCTCATCAACTCTAACTTGGTTCTCACTTGATATCACTTGGTATCGATGTCTCAACACTTACAATCCTACATCTATTTATAGGCTTATGCCTTTACATTTGTAGTCCACTTAGGAAACCGTCTAAGTACTTCCTAACAAAATCTACAAAAAGATGACCCAAAATACACATGACACGGTCCAAATGACCCAAAATTACATAAACTACTATCGCCTTGCACGCTGCTTTCATCCTTTCACAGTACCTTTGGCCTTGCCCTGCATTTGCGATGTTGATTCATCAAACCGCCTGCCAACAGGCCCCCAACACAATATTGTGGCTCGCCCTCGAGCCATGTCAACTGGACATGGTGTACTCATTGGTCTTCAGCCTGAAGTCCTCGTACTATTGATCGACTTCCTTGACCTGGTCCTTCACTGCCTTAGCCACCACTTGAATCTCTATCACATCCTACACAGATGGATGCTCACTCATCTTCTCAGCAACCTGCCGGCGACCCTCCTTCACTGCCTGTAGTATGGAACTTTCCTTGAGAAAAAACTATCTGCCAACCTCTTGGAACTCCTCCAGCTATGAGCTATGCTTTTTCTGATGCTCTTCGGCCTTGGTGAAACGCTATGAAACTCTTTCAGTTCCACTAATTTCATGACCTGAGAAATTGGTGGCAGCATTCGCATCAACACCTTGAGTGTTTCCAGTTGCCCTTCCACTTCTTTCTGCAGTTTGGTCAGTTGTTCTAACTGCTCATCCTGAACGATGGTGCCCCAAAACTGTGCAGTCTCTACAGTGATATTTGTCGCTACTTGTTCCAGCTCGCCCATCTATGTTTCCAAATCCTCAATGGTGTGTTTCCGTTCATCTACCTACTCTAGTGGTGGGATAGGTTCATTCAGAGCTACTAAATATGCATTTTCATGCTATAATTGGGTGATAACAGACCCAAGTCGCTGCGCTCTTTCAACCAAATCCAACTGCATGGTGGGATCCAGTACATACATGCTTGAGAAACTACCACCTCCAACCGCACATTTTTATCCCATAGGTTGTCTTTCTCCAGTATTAACCCATCTTGCTCTTTCTTCACCTCCTCTATCGGTTGAGCCTTCTTAGCAATCAGCTGCTCTATCTTATCCTCCAACTCATCGATGACCTCCTGTGTGGCTACTTCCTTTCCCCTTAAGTCTGTGACCTCTTGCTGGGCCGCTACCTCATTTTATTGCAATCACGGGAACTGACCACTAATCTCCTTATTACACCCAAAATCTACTCATCATAAGATTCAGTGTATACATCCCTAAAGATACTTGGACTAAATAATCATCCTGGTAGGATTTGTGCTCAGTTGTGCTAGGTTTTGAAGGGTAGTCGCAGGTTGCACACTAGCAACATGCGATGTCACATCTTGCTCCACTACAGGGTGCGACGAGGTCAGTTAATGGGAAAAAATAGCTTATTCAAGATCCTTCTCGAAACTTGCTCATTTAGGGGCTTATCCATGACCTCTAGGGGAGCTGGTACTCGATCTCTAACTCTTTGGGAGGATCCCCTATCTCTCTCCTACCATCTCTCAACCTATCTTATCCATATCATATCCACTTAGTCCTATATAAGTGAAGCTCACTCCCATCCCAAAGGGAGGAATCCTACGGTATCTACATGTTGGTGAAATCACTCTCAAGACACCTCCATTCACCTCTTGGAGAACTCATACTTCCTTGGAAGGATATGGCAATTGGATTGGTTGGAAAAGGGCTACTGCACTAAGTCTTGGTTGTAGTTCTATATCTCTATCATGTGCTCCTCTATTTGCAGTAATACAAATGCTTTCCACCAATATTGTTCATGTGTGCAATGATATTGAGTGGTTTACCTGCTTAACTATTTACTTAGATCTCTTATTGTATAGATGTCTTTTATTGGTTTCTCTTGTTTCTTGTCTTGACAGGTCTTGCAGCTTGGATCTGATGACCGTGGGACGTGGAGCAGCATTCAAGAGAAAGGATTACAAAGTAAAAGGGAATACATCTAGTACTTGATCCTTAAGTAGATCTAGGAGATGTATTTGTAGTCTGTTCTATTTGTTCTAGACTCACATTGAGCTAGGGAGATCCTGCTCGTGTCCGCTCGAGTGGATTGTCCGATAGCAAATCTGGCAGCCATACTGGGAAGTATTGATATTTGGTCAGTAGTTGTCAATTTGAGAGTCATTTTCAGTTGATTGCTTGACACAAGCCTTTTTATTTTTTTTGCCATTTACTTCTTGGAGTTGATTTCACTATCAGATCTTCGTGTTGAAGACTCTGATCTACTTCCTCTGAGTTTATACAACTCATTCCCAAACCTTTCCATGGTTCATTGTTGAGAGATCTGATTCATTTTTGAATCTAGACTTCGCCTGTCGCACCTGGGTAGTGGAAACAGAGCGACATTGTGTCTTTCTGAGTCTCTGTTCTTCACCTATTATTCACCCATCACATCCTTTGCATTGGTATACTGCGACATCGTCGCACCTCCCATGAAGGAAAACTGTGACGTCACACTCTGTGCAAGGGAAGAGTGTGCCGATCTATCAAAAGTTGGCATACTGGCATCCCTTCCCTCATTTGGCAGTTTGAACTTTGGTCTAATGCATGAACTCCCTCTGTGCTGCAATATCCAGCTAGAGACCCCATTTATGATTTGTGTGTTGAGAGTTTGGTTTCATTTAGATTGACTTTGGGTTCCGTCTTGGACAAGTTTGAGACTGGTAGTGGTGGATACTCTTGTCTCCTCCACTTTCTTCCATTCACTCTTGCATTCCCTTCCTTCCATCCTTGATTTAATCTTTGCATTGGATCAACCTCCATACCTCATTTACATTTGTTTTGAGCTTTGCTTGCTTAGTTTGCTTGTTGCTGCTTGATTTTGAGTTAAGTGTGTCTTTCAGCTTGGTTGAGTGCTTGTCTTTTCTTGAGTTTTCTGGATGTACGAGTGCTGCAAGTAGTGTTTTCTTTTTAGTTATTTAGATCTGAAAGCAGAGTTGTTATCAAATTATTGCTTTGATGCATCCATTAGAAGATTAAAATTGCTTCTTTCCATCATTTCTTGAAAACTATTGAAGAAAAATTGTTGTGCATTGGAAAATTCTCGTTTATGTTTTGGAAAAGTTGAAAGAATGTATGATCTATTGTGTTTTTCTCGATTCATGAATCGCTCATTTTCTTGAAAGACTCAAAGAACGCTTCGATTTTTGCAAAATTGATTCCATGCTAAGGAAAGATAGATGCATTTTTAATTCTTGTTGCTTTTAGATCATTGAAAGTGAAATTGAGAAGCTTTCATATTTCATTTCGGAATCCTCTCTTTTCATTACTTAGGGTCATTTTACTTTAAAAATAAAAAGTCATTTTGATTTGGTTTAGTGGTGTTGTGTACTTTTACATTTCGTTGAAAAAGGAAAAGAGTACTTTCATTGTCAAGTTTTGCTTGAATTGGAATTGTATTGCATTGAGTTTGTTTTGGCATTGGCAATACTATTGGAAAAAGCTTTCTCCTTCCCATAGCTAGAATTCATTAAAAGGAAAGAATATTTCATGCATGTAGATAGGGCTTGCATTATGCTTCTGATTATGTACTCACCTCATGCATTCACCTAACCGTCCAAGATAAAATTAATGGTAGAACTAGGTAAACTTTTCAGCAACTTGTGTGTAAGTTAGAGATGTGTTCCGGCGTCGTTATTTTCCAGCACTATATCCCGGGGGTATTGTAGTCTTCCACGTACATCGGTATATCGAGCTCCTTCACATACCCACCAAGTACCATAATCCGTACTTGGCGTATATCGAAGGGTGTATCATGTACTCAACACGTATATCGAAAGGTCTCTTGCCGAACGATTGTGCATTAGACAACACCACTACGGATTTGAGCTCCCACATACCTTGCGTATATCGGGAGACACCACTAGGATTCCTGAAACCAACCGAGTTAACCATTTGGCCGTCTTGGAAAAGCAATACACCGATAATAGCACTCGGGGAGATTAGCACGCACGTACTATCCAGTTTATCGAGTATGCAGGCAACGGTACGGTCCCAATCCTCTTTATCACGTCATATTGTTGGACCCTGCAATATATCGCGGTTTGCGATGCCTTGATAATCCCATGAGGGTCCAGAATTTTGAATCCATTTTATCACATAAGTTTGCTTGTTGCCTTAGTTTGAGTAGGTTTTTTCTGGATTGCTTTTCTTTTAGCATACCCTTAGGAGAAACACTGTTTCATCCTTGCTGGCTAATTTTCCTAATACTTTGGAGGATTTTCCCTAGAGAAGATCCCATAGGATCTTGAACTTACCACTCGAATATCCCCCTAATATGGAGGTTATTTCGAGGGTAAGAATTGATCATCGTAACGTGGTTGTAGTTACTGAAGTGGAAAACCCCACTTTGAATGTTGGAGGACTTTTGTTTCCACCAGATTCACCTACCTGTCATCCCCCGCAGGATGAAGAAGCACGCACCCCCACTTCATGAGACATTTATCCCATTTTCCCAAGAGAACCTGGATCGTTGGAATGAATAAACCAACCCCAGGGCGACCCTACTGCAGCTGTTGGTCCTTCAATAGATTACTGGACATCTTCTACAGACAACCTAGTGGCTCATTTTGCCACCTCATCCTCACCCAGTGAGACTACCCCGGAAGACACTTTAGCATACTTTCGTGGCCAATTGGCTCACTTTCATTCCATGGCTGAAGAGTTTCGGCAATCAAGTCTCCAATGGAGGGTTCAAGACCCATCGTTACCTGCTTACCAACCCATCCCAATTCATTCGATATCTTTTAGATCACCTGAAGCACCCCACCACGAGACCACTAACAAGACTAGTCAACCCTCGCAAGAGTCCAGTCCTGCACCTCAAGTGAACCAACTGGTGGAAGGACAACAGTCCAACACACCCGTCACTACCACAGTTACTTTACCAGTTCCTCCCCCACCTCAAAATTTGAGGGGAGGGTATTCCGTTCCCCCGGGATACCTTATTGGTAATGTTATTAATATGGTAGCTAGTCAACAACCTATGTTGGTTCAACCTTTGAATAGTGGTCAGCCTACTGTGGCTAGGGGGAAACCCCCATCTCATAACCAGAAAATAGGTGGTGGAAACCCCAACGGACCTTCCGTTGGACCATCCCAACCCGCGAGACCATCCACCATGGGATTATCTCATGTTGGGGGATCATCCAATGTAACTCAACCCCCATGGAGTCAAACGTATCCAGGTTCCGTTAACCCTGCTCCAGGTCAATATAATATCGAAAATGCACCGTACACTCTATGGGGGCAATAGCCTGTGTTGCACCATGGACCCCAATTGACTATCCCTCAAATACCACCGCCCCCAATCGACCGATCCCCACCTAAACTTCGTGGAGGTCCACCACCCTTTACCTACAACTTCCCCCACCCTTCCGGCGGTGGTGGGAATGGTCCACCACCCCCTCCAGGCGAAGGTGGTAGGGGACCACCCTATCATGGTGGAGGAGGACATTTCCCTTCGGGTGGAGGAGGTGGTCCACCACCCCCTCCAGGAAGAGGCAGTGGAGGACCAAATTACTATGGTGGTGGCGGTGGTGGCGGAGACCCTCATCCTTTTGACGGTGGAGGTGGTGGGGGCCCCCATCTTCTGGTGGTGGAAGTGGTCCACCACTCCCTCTAGGTGGAGGCATCGGTGGGCCACCTTATTATAGTTATGGAACCCCACCTCCTCCCGGTGGTGGCGGTGGACCTTTGCCCCCTCCGGGTGGTGGAGGTGGACCCTCACCTAATTGGAATGAACCACCTTATGGTGGCGGACCCCCTTACGGTCTGGGCGGCACACCCCCCTACGGTCAGTTTCCTCCTGGTACACCTTACGGTCAGTTTGGTCCTTACATGCCTTATCCGTATTATCAATATGCACAGCCTAACCCACAATTACCCTTCCTGGCTACTTTGGACTTGCCTAACGTATCTCGTTTAACCAACGATCTTATTTACCATGGATCTAACTGGCCACCGATTTCGGTGAAATTCTCGTCTGATATCCCAAAATTTGACGGCAAGTTGTTGATATTTATGTAACTTCAGAATCTATTTCATATATGTATATTATACTCCTATAGAGATGGTATTATTCCTCTATACGGAAGTGTTTGTATTCCTATAGAGATGCTATTATTTCTCTATATGGAAGTGTCGTCATTTATATTGTAAGTGTCATAACTTATACTTGATGGGTTATTAGACCACCCTATTGGGGGTTGGCCATGTGGTTCAAAGGGTTATTAGACCACCCTATTAGGTGTCGGCCCAATCAACATTATGTTATGTGGTTAAGTTAAGGCCGACCTAGTAAAGGTTATTACACAAGTCAAGTCAAGTATAAAAAGAGTGCGGGAAGCACTCTATTTGATCATTCTATTTCTCTCTCACACTCTTAGGGGAGTGGAACACTTGTGGAGGAGAAGAAGCTACTGCTAGGAGATATCTATCTCTTATGCTTGGGTTGTATCATTCCTCTATCTATCTCTAAGGAAGTTATTGGGGTTTTTCACCTTTATGGTTTTCCCCAAGTAAACTCTGTGTCTCTTGTGTGATTGCATTATTGTGTTCATGTTTGATATGTTGTAGATATGCTATACATGTTGTTCTCTCAGTTAATATCCTAGATCAGATTGAAGTAAATTCTGAAAAACTAACATGGTATTAGAGCTAGCCTGAAAGAAGGCATGGTATGGCATGTATGACACTTGTTGCACTTACGATGCTAGGGCTTGATATAGCAAAAACCAGTCATCGTAGCACTTTCGCTATAAATAAATTTTGGCGAGGTTTCAGGGTCTAAAATGCATATAGGGAGAATCTAATATCCCCATGTACCTTGTGTCCAAAAGACAAACTCTAATTCATTGTTCTTTGTGATTTATGATCAGCACAATATAAGGTTCCTGCCTCTTCCAGATCTCAGTCAAAAACAGGTGACGTTGGAAAAAAGGTCATAACTTGGGCTAGGAAGCTCCAAATGAAATTGCATAAATAGTTATAGGTAGGGCACATAGTAAAATGTCGGAGGTAATGTTTTCAGAGGCCGAAACTGAACCAGTGACATGTGGCACACTGTACAAGTTTGCTCTCCTGTTTTATCCCATAAACAGGTCACGTTGCGAAACTTGGCATAACTCTCTATCAGAGAATCCATTTGAGGTCAAACCTATGGGGTTCGAAATATGATAGGTCAGGCTATCCCAAGAAAAGGTTTCAGACCCTGTGGATCAAAAAGTTTGGAGTTACACCAGAAACAATCAAGTACATATTTCTGTCAAAACAGAATTATTTTTGAGCACCTTCATTCATAGATTCCAGAATTTAGGGTTTCGGAGAACGTTGGAATTTTTGTAATCGAAGACTACAGCTGAATGCTACTGATCAAAATAAAAATTTGGAGACCAAGATCAGAATTATTGGTTGGGCAGAAGGCTGGGCTTGATCAGACCCTATTTCGGGACTTTGATTGGAAAAGTGGAAAATTAGGGCTTCTGCAAAAATGGGAATTTTTTAAATCTGTGACCACGACTGGAAGCTCCTTAGAAAACTAGAAACTTAGAGCTTTGGATTTAACCTTTTGATTGGGCAGAAGGGTGGGCTTTATCAAACCCTAGTTCAGGGTCATGTCTAGTGAATCCGGAAGTTTCAAAGGAAAATTTGAGGGGTGAAACTTTGCAGTTTTCAAATTTTGAGTATACCAGCTTGATCATCTCATTAGGGCGCATATTTCTATCCTTTCAGAAGTTTCAATTTTTAGGGTTTATCTAAAAAACCCTAATCCAACTCCAGATCCAGTTCCTGCAAATCAAGTGGATTAGGTTAATCCTAGAAGAGAATGGATTGGTCACCTGCATAAGTGAAGAAGTTCCTGTTTCAAAGAGAGATGAGGCTAAGGCCTTACATAAGAAGATTACAAGCAATCTCGACAGGTATGACTCATCCAGGTATGTTTCGAGATTTGTTCATGATTAAGTTTATGGTATGTTTGTCTTCCTGTTATTACGGTTAGTACTATCTTGATTAAATTTAGACTTGTCATATCACCTTAATAAAATTATGAATGCATGATAGAATATATTCATTGATTAGGGTGTTGACACTTATGATTGTACTGTTGAGATATTGTAACTTCAAAGAATATTATAATTGTACTTTATTATTCCGTAGATGTTTCATTCCTTCGTGAAGATCTTATTGTATATCCGGAGATGTTTATTCCTCCGTCGGAATGTGGTAACTCGGGTTATTAGACTTCCCTAGTGGGGGTCGGCCCTGTATGTGTTATGTGGGTAAAAGGGTTATTAGACCACCCTAGAGGGGTCGGCCCATTTAGTTGTAGTGGGGTATTTAACCCATTGGTTAAATACGAGCCTACATGTCTTGTGTAAAAGACAAGTTGGAGTAGTGTATAAATAGAGGAGGTGTATTCCTCATTTGACACACACTCACTTACTTGAGAGTAGTGCACTTGTGGAGGAGAGGTCTGCTATGGTGGAGGAGGAGATCATGTCTTTGGTTTGCATCTTTGTATATTGCTTGTCATCTATATTGAGGAAGCTTTGCTGGGTTTTCTACCCCATGAGGGTTTCCTAGGATAAATTTGTGTCTCTTGTGTTTATGCTGTGCTTGTTGTTTCTTCAGTGATCCTGTATATGCTATTATTGTGAAATGGAATGTAATGCTGCTATTTTCTGTCTCATCATATTAAATCTTAACATGGTATCAGAGCTAAACTGAAGGAAGGCAAGGTATGGCACTTATGACACTTGCTTTACTTACGACAATTTGAAGGTTAGGGTTTTATATAGCAAAACCCAGTCATCATGGAACTTTCGCTATAAATCCATTTTGGCGAAGGTTCAGGATCTGAAACCTTTATAGGTCGTATAAAACATCTTCAGGTATCTTGTGTCCAAAGGGCACCCTCAGATTCGTTGTACTTTGTAAGTTATGATCAGTACAAGTTAGGGTTTTTGCCTCTTCCAGATCTCAGTCAAAATCAGGTGACCTAGGAAAAAAGGTCATAACTTGGGCTAGGAAGCTCCAAATTAAATTTAGTAAAAATTTATAGGTATTACATAGACTGTACTATCTCAATAAACTTTTTCAGAGGCCGAAGCTGAACCAGTGACACGTGGCATGCCGTACAAGTTCACTCTCCTGTTTTATCCCATAAACAAGTCACGTTGCGACACTTGGCATAAATATCTCTTAGAGAGTCCAATTGAGGTCAGACCTATTAGGATGGAAATATGATAGGACGAGCTAACGTTTTCAGAGGCCGAAGTTCAAACAGTGACACGTGGCATGCCGTACAAGTTCGCTCTCCTGTATTATCCAAAAACAGGTCACGTTGCGACATTTGGCATAACTCTCTCTCAGAAAATCCAATTAAGGTCAGACCTGTCCGAATAGAAATATGATAGGTCAGGACACCATTGAAAAAATATCCAGACCCTGTGGAGCAAAAATTTTGGAGTTACAGTAGAAATAACTAGGTACATATTTCTGTGAAAACAGAATTATTTTTGGAGCACCTTCATTCATGGCTTCCAGAATTTAGGGTTTCGGAGAAAGTTAGAATTTTTGGAATCGGAATCCACGGCTGAATGCTACTCAGGAAAATCAAAATTTAGAAACCAAGATTGAATTTTTGGTTGGGTAGAAGACCGGGCTTGATCAAACCCCAGTTCGGGATTTTGATTGGAAAGATGGAAAATTAGGGTTTCAGCAAAAGTTGGAATTTTTGAAGTCTGTAACCACGGCTGGAAGCTCCTTAGAAAAATAAGAGTTTAGACCCTTGGATCAAACCTTTTGATTGGGCATAAGGGTGGGCTTCATCAAACCCTAGTTCGGGTTCCTGTCCAGAAGATCCAGAAGTTTTGAAGGCAATTTTGAGGGGTTAAATTTTGGAGATTTCAAAATTGAAGTATGCTAGTTTGAGTAGCTTAGCAAGACACATCCTTCCATCCATTCAGAAGTGTGAAAGTCAAAGATTGATTTTTTAGGGTTTCTCTAGCAAACCCTAATCAAGCTCCAGATCAAGTTTCAGGGGGAGTTAAGGCTAAGGCCTTACATAAGAAGGCTACAAGAAGTCTCAACAGGTATGACTTAAGGAGTTTAGGTATGTCTTGAAATCTGATTCTCGATTAAGTTCATAATGTGTTTGTCTTCGTATTATTTATTAGTACAATCTTGATTAATGTTAGAATTGTCTTATCACCCTAGTAACAATATGAATGCATGTGAATGATCGAAGACATTCATTAATTAGGGCTATATGATTGTACTAATGCATTATGGTGTTGTGTGAGGTTGATGTTGTCTGCTAACAAGGAGTTCAGGTACATCACAAAAGACAAATCAAGTTCCATGACCATGACAACATGAAGACAAAGACTCATCCATAATCTTTGTTCTACTTACGAGGTATGTATGACTTTGTTATATTATGCTTAACCTATGAGACATGCAGATTCTAGGTCAGGATCTCTAAATCAATGAAGAGATTGTTTAGGTATGTTGTACATAACTAAGCAGGTATACTAATCCAGGTATGTTTTCTTATGTCAAGTTAGAATCTTACCTTGTTTTAGGATCCCTTATATAAGTATACTTGGTATGATTGGTTATGCTTATTCATAAAGTTAGTAATCAAGGGTTTATGCATATTATGTCTCTTGTCTTGATGATTTAATTAACCAGAAGAGTACTATGATCAAACAAGAATATGCATGAGTAAAAGAAGACTTCCTTGAAACCCTGAATACTAATGATCATGACTATACATATTCAAGATTATTTAGAATTAGAATGTTTTGAGAATATACTAATGAATGTATGTTTATGTATGAGATCATGAGGATGACACTAGTGCACACTTGAGCATGCACAGTGATACAGAATGAATAGAAGTTCAAAAGACATATAAAAGATCAAGCGGGAGGCAACCACACAAACATAAAAGATAAGTATTTGAGTTGTTATTTGAAATAGTAAATGATATTGCTTGTATGCATATTTGTATTCCTAGAATATATCATGCTGAGTGTAAACATTCATAGAGCATTGAAACAGTATACTACTAATATGCATATGATTGGTAAGTTGGACAAACATTCCATTGTTGCTTGTCTAGAATGAAACCTCTTTGCTAACATGCTGAGAGATATGAACACTCTCGATAGCATGTTCTGGTAGAGATCGAAGGCATCTAGATAGCCACTGTATGCATACAGAATATGGAAAAGTGTTGTGCCAAAGTATTGGTCAAAATAGTTGCATAACTATGTAAATAATATCTGTATGCATAATAGGTTATCATGACAATATGATTTGATGATTATGAAGTATTACTAATCATGTACTTAATTTTGATTTGTAGGAAATATCATGATGAATGATAAACACTGAGCAAGCGATGGATGTTCAACAAAAGATTTACAAATCAAACACACTATAGAAGGCTTGTGGCTAGAAGATTCTCCTAGAAAGAGGAAGAGAATCATGATGAAATGTTTGCTCCAAGTGGATAGATAAGACCATTCTCTTAATGATGTAATTAAAGAAGAAATGTGAATCAGATTTTGTATGGGTTCCCAGGATCAATAATCAATTGATGAGCTTAATGATCACCATGGGTGATGTGTATCTCAACTTTTGCTACAAGGTTGAATATGGTTTCTATACACAAATGACATGGATGCAAGAAGGAACTCACCACAGAGTTCAAATGATATTGAGGCTCATATTAGTAGACCCATCTAACAAGAGATGGCACATATAGATATGCAGAAGATCACTCACTACAGAAATGAAAATGAAAGATCTCAGATTGATGCATTACTTCCTAGGTCTAGAAGTATGGCAAGGATCAGAAGGAATCTTTCGCAACCAGGGAAAGTATGCTGATAAATATTAAAAGGACTTGATGTGTTGGAATGGCCACTCTCATGGATTCCAACCTGAAGTTGTTAGCAGATGACTCATCAGAGTTAGTGGATATAACTCTGTACAGACAAATTATTGAGTCATTGATGTGTCTAACGCATACTAGGTCAGATATATGCTTTGTTGTGAACACCTTGAGTCAGTATCTAGTGGAAACTAGATGTGTTCCCCTATTAGTTGCAAAGCATGTGATGAGGTACCTAAAGGATACGATAGACTTTGATCTATGCTATTTTGTAGATCATGACTTTAGATGGCTACACAGATGTTGATTGAGCAGAAAGTGTATCAGACAGGAAGAGCACATCGAGAAGATGTTATTGTCTGGAATTAGCCATGATCTTGTGGTTTAGTAGGAAATAGTCCAGTATGACTCTTAGCACAAGCGGAATATATGGCTGCTTGCTCCGCTAGTTGTGAAGCAGTATGGCTATAGGATTGTTTGACTTAGAGATAGACCCAACTGTGATACTATGTGACAAACACAGTTGTATCAAGATGGCAGAGAATCCAGTGTTCCATGATAAGTCAAAGCACATAAGAGATCTGACATTTCTATATACAAGATAAGGTGCAGAAAGGAACTAAAAGTTTGAATTTGTAACAAGTTACCAATATACTAACCAAACTTCTACTGATCCGATGTACTAACCAAACCTCTACCTCAAGTAAAGTTTTCCAAGACAAACTTAATAAAGTTCAGAAGGACCCTCCTCGAAAGGGGGAGTGATGTGATCACTTATGATGAGATTGCCTGCATCGATAGAGAGGTCGATGATGAGGATACCTATATTAGTGATGCCAATAGAGAGGTTGGTGGATGGTCCATAGACAGGGTCTAAGGTGACAAAGGGATTGCATCGTCCTTGAAAAATGTTCTAAAGAGAGCCGTAGACGTATGTCTTCGAGAATGAAGTCCTTGGTGGACATGATAGGATTGCATCATCCTCAAGAAAGCCATAGACGTATGTCTTCGAGAATGAAGTCCTTGGTGGACATGATAGGATTACATCATCCTCAAGAGAGCCATAGACGTATGTCTTTGAGAATGAAGTCCTTGGAGGACATGATAGGATAACATCATCCTCAAGAGAGCCGTAGACGTATATCTTCGAGAATGAAGTCCTTGGTGGACATGATAGGATTGCATCATCCTCAAGAGAGCCGTAGATGTATATCTTCGAGAATGAATTCCTTGGTGGACATGATAGGATTGCATCATCCTCAAGAGAGCCATAGACATGATGTCTCTGAGAATGAAGTCCTTGGTGGACATTTGGGGATTGGATCATCCCTGGAATTTAGTCCTAAAGTGATTCATAGACAAGATGTCTCCGAGAACAAATCCTGGATGAACAGGTAAGGGGATTGGATCATCCTCGGACTATGGTCCTTTGAATTGAGCCGTAGACATGAGGTCTCCGATAATTACATGATAGGACTGGATCGTCCCTGGACTTCGATTCAAAAGGCACATGATAGGACTGGATCGTCCCTGGACTTCGGTTCAAAAGGTACATGATAGGACTGGATCGTCCCTGGACTTCGGTTCAAAAGGTACATGATAGGACTGGATCGTCCCTGGACCTTGGTTCAAAAGGTACACGATAGGACTGGATCGTCCCTGGACTTTGGTTCAAAAGGTACACGATAGGACTGGATCATTTTTGGACTTCGGTTCAAAAGGTACATGATAGGACTGGATCGTCCCTGGACCTCGGTTCAGAAGGTACATGATAGGACTGGATCATCCCTGGACCTCGGTTCAAAATGTACGTGACAAATCCTAGAATTGTTCTAGGTTACATCCAGCATGAAACAGGGATGGCTCTATAGATGTGATACATCCAGCATGAAACAGGGCTGGCTCTATAGATGTGATACATCCAGCATGAAACAGGGTTGGCTCTGTAGATGTGATACATCCAGCATGAAACAGGGCTGGCTCTGTAGATGTGATACATCCAGCATGAAACAGGGCTGTCTCTATAGATGTGATACATCCAGCATGAAACAGGGCTGGCTCTGTAGATGTGACACATCCAGTATTAAAGAGGACTGGCTCTGTGACGGTAAATCCTAGATCTGATCTAGGTCACATCCAGTATGAAAAAGGACTGGCGCTATGGTCGGGATTACATCGTCCCTAGACATGAGACTTGTCTTAGAGTGATAAGGATTGATCATCCTGGAACTTGATCTGGATTGTATCATCCATGGACCTATGTCCTAAAGAGAGCGGGATTGATCATCCTGTAATATGATCATGTGTGTTGCAGGATATGCTGCTATGTATTAGTGAGAATACATGCTTTTGATGATAGATGTATTAGTGAGAATACATGCTTTTGATGATAGATGTATTAGTGAGAATACATGCTTTTGATGATAGATGTATTAGTGAGAATACATGTTTTTGATGATATATGTATTAGTAAGAATACATGCATTTGATGATAGATGTATTGGTGTGGATACTAATACAGATGATCCAGATGCTGTAGATCGAGATGATTCCGATGCTAATAATCATATGATGACGATGCTGATGATCGTGAGGATCCAGATGTTGATGGTGTTGTAGCTGTTCGAGTGCTGCAGAAGATAAAGACTCAGTACTGAAGATATTGATGTTCCAGTATTGAAGATATTCCAGTAACTGCTTGAGTTACTGATGATGTTGAGAAAGCTTCCAATGATTTATAGATGTATCATGTATGATGTTGATGACTCCTTGCTCGTGCAGATGCTGTTATAATATCCTTCTCATTAAGGGGGAGTGTTGAGATATTGTAACTTCAAAGAATATTATAATTGTACTTTATTATTCTGGAGATGTTTCATTCATCCGTGAAGATCTTATTGTATATCCGGAGATGTTTATTCCTCCGTCAAAATGTGGTAACTCAGGTTATTAGACTTCCCTAGTGGGGGTCGGCCCTGTATGTGTTATGTGGGTAAAATGGTTATTAGACCACCCTAGAGGGGTCGGCCCAGTCAGTTTTAGTGGGGTATTTAACCCATTGGTTAAATATGAGCCTACATGTCTTGTGTAAAAGACAAGTCGGAGTAGTGTATAAATAGAGGAGGTGTATTCCTCATTTGACACACACTCACTCACTTGAGAGTAGCGCACTTGTGGAGGAGAGATCTGCTATGGTGGAGGAGGAGATCATGTCTTTGGTTTGCATCTTTGTATATTGCTGGTCATCTATATTGAGGAAGCTTTGCTGGGTTTTCTACCCCATGAGGGTTTCCCAGGATAAATCTGTGTCTCTTGTGTTTATGTTGTGCTTGTTGTTTCTTCAGTGATCCTGTATATGCTATTATTGTGAAATGGAATGTAATGCTGCTATTTTCTGTCTCATCATATTAAATCTTAACATGTACTAATGCATTATGGTGTTGTATGAGGTTTATGTTGTCCGCTAACATGAAAGGTACACCAGGAAAGACAAATCATGTTCTAGTTCAAGAACATATGATCATGATGACATGAGGACAAAGATTCATCCATTGTCAAGGATCACTTAGACGATCTATTTGCGAGGTATGTATAACTTGATTCTATAATGGTTAACCTATGAGATATGCAGGTTACTAGCACAAGTCATTGAAGAGAACAAGAAGACATAATGTGGGTATGTTAGACATAACTAGCTAACATACCAATCCAGGTATGTTTTTCCTATATCAAGTTAGAATCCTACCTTGTGTTAGGATCCCTTATATAAGTATACTTGGTATGATTGGTTATGATTATTCATAAAGTTAGAAATGTAAGTAATCAAGGGTTTATGCATATTATGTCTCTTATCTTGATTGATGATTTAACTAACTAGAAGAGTCCTATGATCAAATAAGAATATGCATGAGTAAAAGAAGACTTTCCTAAAACCTTGAATACTAATGTTTATTATCTGTGTTTGAAATGATCATGACTATACATGTTTAAGATTATTGTGTTTTGATAGTATTAAGATTATACTAATGAATGTGTGATTATGTATGAGACCTCGAAGATAAAAAAATGATGATACTAATAAGCATGCATAGTGATGGATATAAGTTCAAGGATAGGTAATCCAGGAAGCAAAGATCAAGAGGGAGCACACTTCAGTAGTTTGTGTAAGGATGCAGATATTCAGAGGGAGTTGACCACTTCTCACAATCCACATCAGAATGGAGTTGCAGAAAAGAAGCAAAGACTGAGAGGGAGTCAACCCAACAAACAAACAAAGACTAAGTATTTAAATTATCATTCCTTGCATATTTTATTGTTTAAATAATATTGTTCAATAATGTATATACTCATGTTCCTAGAATTAGGTTGTTTATTATGCATATTAGAATAGTTGCATTGATGAACAGTATACTACTAATATACATGGGTAAGTGGCCTATGGCACTGTACAACATTCCATTTCTACTTGTCTAGAAAGAAACCTCTTTGCTGACATGTTGGGAGTTGTGCACACTCTTAACAATGTTCTGGTAGAGATTAGAAGGCATCTAGAAAGTTATGGGATATGGATAAATGTTGTATTGAAGCATTGGCTAAGATAATTGCATGATTGTATGACATATTTCTTTATGTGTAAGAATTTGTTCTGAAAACTATGAGATGTTTTCTAATCATGCAATTTCACTTGTTGCGTAGGAAAGATCGTATACCATCACCTACAAAAGAAGGACTACAACATTTGTTCAGCAACAAAGTTATCTATTGAAAATATTGAAGATATTGAAGTTCCCAAGATCTGGGAAGAATGCCATGATCGAGGAGTACCAGCTTATCATGAAGATGTTTGGGATGCAGTCCCAAGACTTGAAGGGGAGTCTATTGTGAATTTTAAATGGATCTACAAGATCAAGCATGTTGTAGGTGGTAGCATAGAGACTTTTGCTCCTATAGCCAGATACGCTTCCATTAGATCCGTACTTGCTCTGGCTGTAGTGCTGAAATGGAAGATACACTAGATGGATTTCAAGACAACTTTCTTGAATGTTGTAGTTGAAGAAGAAGTGTATGAGGAGCAGCCACTTGGTTCTGAGACACATGACAGGGAGTCATATACATGCAGAACTTGGTATGGTAGGATAGATAGCTTTCTATCCAGTTTGGGATTTACCAAGAGTAAAGCGGATTCCAAACTTTACTACAAGGTTGAGAAAGGCAATCCAGTGATACTACTTTTGTATATGGATGACCTGTTTATTACAGGTGAAGATAGATTGATTGCCGACACACAGCAGAAGCTTGCTGCCGAGTTCGAGATGAAGAAATTGTGGATGATGCACTATTTTCTAGGCATGGAGGTGTGGCAGAGTGCATATGGAATCTTCCTTGGACAAGGGAAGTATGCAGTAGAGATCCTGAAGAGGCTTGGGATGATGGAATGCAAGGCCATGGCCACACCTATGGCATCAAACCTGAAGCTTCTGTGTGATGCTTCATCTGAGCCGGTTGATATCACTATGTATCATTAGATGATTGGGTCCTTGATGTACCTGACGAACACAAGACCAGATATTTGCTTTGCAGTGAACACATTGAGCCAGTCCCTGACGGATCCGAGGAGTGTCCACCTGGTTGCTGTAAAGCATATTCTGAGGTACCTGAAGGGTACAATTGATTATGGGCTTAATTATGATGCAAATCCAAAAGGTTTAACCTGCAAGGTCATGTTGATTCAAATTAGGTAGGCAGTGCTGTAGATAGGAAGAGCACATCTAGGTGATGCTTCAGTATGGGATCAAGTGTGATCTCTTGGTTTAGCAAGAAGCAGTCCTGCGTAGCACTGAGTACAGCCAAAGCAGAGTATGTTGTGATGGATGAGCAGGTTGCATATGTATTGACCAAGCTGTTGGCTAGAATGTAGTTTTGAGTACTTCAGAGAGACGCTTGGTGCACTTCAGATCAAGATTCCTTCCAAAGGGAAGTGATGAGTCTAGAAGATGCAGATGCACATGAGCTTTTCTGACATGGTTGATGTGTTCTCCCATGGTCGTGATGTAATTGCTGAGCCATTCTCACATGGTGGTAGATGTATTCTCCCTTGGTGTAGATGTAAGGGTTGAAGCCATTTTTCACATGGTGGTATATGTGTTCTCCCATGGTGAAAAAGTAAGGGCTAGATCCTTCCCCGAATGGTGGTAGATGTGTTCTCCCATGTTGGTGGTGTATGTGCTGGATGATGTGCATCTGGGCTGTGCTTCATGGACAATGAGATGATTGGAAGAGGATGATGCTATGATGATCAAGAGGATCATGGATGATGAGCATCAGGACGATGCTCCAGTTACTGCTCTATATATGTATATGCATCATGTTGGATGCTTGTTATAATCAGTTGGATCATTTATGTATGTATGCATCACGTTGGATGCTTGTTATGATCATTTGGATCATTTATGTATGTATGCATCATGTTGGATGCTGGATATGATCAGTTGGATCATTTATGTATGTATGCATCATGTTGGATGCTGGATATGATCAGGTAGATCATGTATGTTGATATGTATCAGGTAGATAGATTGTGTGATCAGGTGGATCATGTATTTATGTATGTATCAGGTGGATACATTGTATGATTAGGATGATCATGGATGACGAGCTTTAGGATGTTGCTCGATATGATATGCATCAGGACGATGCAGTGATGATCATGTGCACATCAGGATGATGTATGGTGAGTATCAGGTTTATACTCTATGGCCGTGGAAAAGGTTGTGCAGATGAGCATGTCTGGGAGATCTTATAGGTCGGAGTTGTGTACCTGTAACAGCTTGGGATGCTCTTTCGAGGTTTTGTGACGCACATAATAAGTCCCGAGGATTCCACAGTATGGCCAATGATGATGAAGACTTGCAGGTGGTGGGCCTACATCCAGTATGAAAAAGGACTGGCTCTATAGAACTTCCTATGATGAGTAGATTCATAGATTGATTGAGATAGCAGTAGCAGTGACGATGACGATGACTCGATGATGATTATCGAGTGATGATGATCCAGAGAAGAAGACTTGTGCTAGAAGACCCGTGTCAAGAAATACCTTCCTAGTTAAGAGGGAGTGTTGATGTATATGTAACTTCGGAATGTATTTCATATATGTATATTATACTCCTATAGAGATGGTATTATTCCTCTATACGGAAGTGTTTGTATTCCTATAGAGATGTTATTATTCCTCTATACAGAAGTGTCATCATTTATATTGTAAGTGTCGTAACTTATACTTGATGGGTTATTAGACCACCTTGTTAGGGTCGACCCTGTATAAGTCATGTGGGTCGAAGGGTTATTAGACCACCCCATTTGGGGTCGGCCATGTGGGTCAAAGGTTTATTAGACCACCCTATTAGGTGTCGGCCCAATCAACATTTTGTTATGTGGTTAAGTTAAGGCCGACCTAGTAAAGGTTATTAGGAAAGTCAAGTCAAGTATAAATAGAGTGCAGGAGCCACTCTATTTGATCATTCTATTTCTCTCTCACACTCTCGAGAGAGTGGCGCACTTGTGGAGGAGGAGAAGCTACTGTTAGGAGATGTCTATCTCTTATGCTTGGGTTGTATCATTGCTCTATCTATCTTTAAGGAAGTTATTGGGGTTTTTCACCTTTATGGTTTTCCCCAAGTAAACTCTGTGTCTCTTGTGTGATTGCATTATTGTGTTCATGTTTGATATGTTGTACATGTTGTTCTCTCAGTTAAGATCTTAGATCAGATTGAAGTAAATTCTAAAAAACTAACTCAAGTCGGGTGAAGACCCTCAAAACCACGTGATGACATACCACTTATGGTGTTCATCTAATTCGTTAATGGACGATTCAATTCATCTTATATTGTTTCAAAGGACTCTCACCGGTTCAGCTGCCAAGTGGTACATCGATTTCCCACCCCACTCTTTTCCTGATTTCGGCTCTCTTGCTATGAACTTTTTGACACATTTTCAGTTGCGTATACGGTATGAGACTGGTACTGAGCTTTTAACTTTGCTCCTTCAAAATACCGCCACTCATATTTCTGATCATATCCATGAGTGGAAAAGGAGATGACGTCTTATTAAAGCTCCTATTCCATATCATCTCCTAGTAGACTGGTTCACAAAATTGCTCATTCCCACCATAGAAAAATATGTCGCCATAAGAGGTGTTGTCACCGAAAAACAAGCCATCGCGAGTGCCCATCTGCTAGACCTGATCTACACTCAATATGACACTATGTTTAATATTCTACCTGATGCACCTCGTGATGTTAATGACCCCGCGAAACCATATAAGTGACTCCAAACCGATGGAATCATTGGATCCCTTAACACTTAGCCTACCTATAGTACTGTTGGATCATCCAACCTTCAAGGGTCTTCCCCCTTACCTGCTCAGGGTAGCCACAACACCACCAAGTCGACTGCTCCTGCTGTAACTAAAGAGGTGAATTATGTTCAATCAGCTTCATCTCAAAGTTTAATGGCAAAAAGAAGAACAAGGGGAAACCCAAAAAGTCTTCTGCCCAGTAGGAACAAAAGAGCACTCGTGACGATACGAAGCAGAAAATGAAACTAAACTATCCTTGCTTACTGTGTGGAGATGACCATTTCTCCAAAGAGTGCGCCCATAGAGATGAAGTGCAAAAGTTTCTTTAGGGAAAACCAACTCCCGTAGTCCTCAATGATCCATTTCCTACTTGGAATGAGCAGATGATTTCTCAACCCCCCCAACCCAGGGGGAACCATCCAATACTGCACATGTTCTCATGCTGCATAACGAGATGATCAATTTAAATACTCGCTTGCGATCTTATGACCCGGTCCCTTTGAAGGAATCCACTGGAAGTAATACTGAAAAAGATTCCAACTCTTTGACTGATGTCACTGTACCATCAACTTCTCTCACCATTGAGAAGCCATCCTTGGATTCAATATTGCGACCGCCCAAAAGCACGATTCGAAAAGCTATTTTCAATCCTAACGCTCGGGCGGCTCAAAATTACAATATCATGGAAGACTTGGCACAAGCTCCTTGCGCCATGTCTACCCTAGAAGTTTTGCAGAATTGTCCTAATCAATGCAAAACTCTCCTTGCAGCCATCTGTGCAGTCGACCCCAATTCCTTGAATACCATCATGTTCAGAATTGACAACCTTAATTCGAGGCTCTCACCAGCTCACATTCCAAGTTTCTGTGAACATTATTGGGAATATTGTCCATTGTACCCTTTTACACGAAGGTGCCTCCTCTTCTGTCATGTCGATCGCCTATTGGAGATCCATCGGATCCCTCGAATTGAATCATTCTCCTACCACATTGAAAGCATTCGACGGGCGTGGATTTCAACCTCATGGGCTCTTACCAGCTCTTGCAGTTGAGTTGGGTGGAAAGACCATAACCATTAACGTGGAAGTGGTCTCGGCCCCGATAGATTATAATCTCTTGCTCGGTCGCAATTGGTTTTACACCATGCAGGCGGTAGATTCTTCAATATTCCGCATAGTACAATTCCCACACCAAGGATGGATTGTTACTATCGACCAATTAGACTTTTGTATACCAGACGCCACTACTCATCCTGGCTACCATGTTCCTTCCATTGGACAGATGTCAAAACAGTATGAGGGTGTAGGGGTTGGCCTTTTGAAAGATTCATCTCTCATGGGAATTTTTCCAACCATGGACCCCCCTAATCATGTTGCTATGGTGCACATGGAATCCACAGAGATTTCATATCACTCTAACGATGCTTGGCTTGTACCGGATGAAGCCACAACACACCTGCTTGGAGATATAATCCCTCTTTCACCCGCTAAATGCATTTATGAGGCTATCTCATCAGCACCGGAGGACTATTTAACCGTGGCCTCCCCATCTTGTTCTCTACGATGGATTTTATCTCTACCTGATCTCTTACTTTGGACTTTTCATTCAGACGAGTCCATCATGGAAGTAATGAATATTGACGACAGTCTGTGGGATGATCTCCACCATAGGTCATCTTTTCTTCCTCCTTTGGAGTACATTGAGGACAACATTCACACCCTCTTTTCACCAGATATCTACCCATCCCCTCATTCCCCCATCCTTAAATGTCTTACGGACATGGAGGGAAACCTGGCCAACATTGAGCCAACCACCTCGGTAAACATCTAGGTGAAACCAGGTATAGTGGAACACATTCATATAAGCCAGAAGTGTTCCCCTGAAGAAATCATTGTTAGCACGGCCTTGTTCAAGCAATTTCGAAACGTATTTTCTTGGTCCTATGAGGAGATGCCTGGGATAGACCCCACAATTGTTTCTCATGAAACAAAAACCTATCTCGACATCAAACTTGTGTGCCAAAAGTTGCAACCGATACACCCCCAAAAGACTGCGACAATTAAGGCAGAAACTAAAAAGCTCTTAAAGGCTAGTTTTATTTATTCTGTCCCATTGATGGATTGGGTCTCAAACATCGTTCCTGTGAACAAAAAGCAGGGCACCATTTGCGTCTATGTTGATTATGGGGACCTTAACCGGGCTTGTCCAAAAGAAAACTACGCGACCCCCTTCATCGAATAGATCATCAACAACTGTGCCGGAAGCGTCATCTTCTCATTCATTGATGGTTCTTGTGGATACAGCCAGATTGAGATCAACCCAGCCGACCAACATAAGACAGCTTTCATCTGCCCATGGGGTACATTTGCATACCGCAAACTCCCATTTGGCCTTAAAAATGCTGGCGCCATGTTTCAGCTGTCTATGTCGTACGCCTTCCACGATATTAAGGACTTTGTGGAACCTTACCTGGATGATCTCCCTGCTCATTCAAAGCAGCACGAGTTCCACATTGATCATGTGACGGCTATTTTCCTTAGATGCAGATGGTACAATATCCGTCTAAATCCTCACAAGTGTATCTTTTGCGTCGAGTCTGGATGCCTCTTAGGATTTATCATTTCCAAGGATGGGATCCGCATTGATCCCTTAAACGTGGAGGCGATCACCAACCTACCACCCCCAACTGATGTTACGAAACTTCAAAGTCTCCAAGGGAAGGCGACTTATTTAAGACATTTTGTTTGCAATTTCATGGAGAAGACTCAGGGGTATATGAGACTGCTCGAGAGGGACGTCTCGTTCATTTGGGACAACCAAGCTCAAAAATCCTTCAACAGTATGAAACATGCTATCACACATGCTCCCATGCTCCAACCGCCTAATTATTATCGGGATTACATTTTATATCTCATTGCTTCTGTTACCACCATCACCATGATTTTGGTACAGGAGGATCAAAACGCCCAGGAACATGTAATATACTATGTGAGTAAGGGTCTCACTGACACTGAAACTAGATATTCACATGTCGAAAAACTTGCTTTCACGGCAGTCATTGCTATCCAAAAGTTACATCACTACATCTTGCTCTGCACCACCACCATCATTTCCGACTCGAACCCCATGCACCACGTACTGACATGTCAGGTACTTGGGGGCAAGTATTCACGATGGATCGTGATACTGCAAGAATTCGATCTTCTTTTCAAGAAAGCCAAGTCTAAGAAGTCTTTGGTGTTTGCCGAGCTTATTTGCGACCTTCCCCGTCCTAATGCAGAAGTTGAGCACAATGACTCCTTTCCGGATGAATCATTGTTTCCAATTAGTATGATTGATCTGTGGTATGGAGATATCTTGTTATATCTTCAAACCCAACGCTTCCAGCCTCAATTGTTTTGCAATGATCGTCGTAAGATACATCACCATGCAAAGTATTATTTGATCATCAATGATACTTTGTATCATCGTGGCGTCGATTCAATTCTTCGACGTTGTCTAACTCACGATGAGGCCAAACGCATTCTCAATGACTGTCACGCTGGGGCATGTGGCAGTCACCTCTCTGGGATGGCTACAACCCAGAAGATTTTGCGCGCAGGATATTACTAGCCTGCCATCTTCAAATATTGTATTGAGGTCGTTAAGAAATGTCCTCCTTTCCAACACTTGCATACGAAGAAGCCCACTCATCCTGTCCCACTACATCTGGTTATTGTCTTGGACCCCTTCTCAAAATGGGGCATTGATTTTATGCATTGTAAGCCTACCTCGGCCAGGGAGCATAGTTACATAATTGTAGCTGTGGATTACTTCACAAAGTGGGCCGAAGCTATGCCTACATACTAGAACGACGGCAAAACCGCCACACTCTTCATGTTCAATCATGTAATAGCGCGGTTTGGAGTTCCCCAGGCACTTGTTACTGATCATGGTTCCCATTTCCAAAACCATATGGTTGATGAACTGAGCGATAGGTTGGGTTTTCACCATGAAAATTTGACACCCTATTACCTGCAATCCAATGGATAGGTTGAGGTCATTAACAAGGTCTTGAAAACTATGATCCAAAGGATGGTAGGGACACATAAGTCGAATTGGCATAACATGCTCTTTTCAGCATTATGGGCCTACCGAACTTCCGTCAAAACTGCCACAGGCTTCACTCCTTTCCAATTGGTATATGGATTGGAGGCTGTCCTACGGATAGAGTGCGAAATTCCGTCTCTTCAACTCGCTGTCAAACTTCTTCCTAACACTATTGCCGAGGAAGAACGTCTCGCCGAGATGCCGCTCTTGCTAATGAAGCACACAAGAAACGCATCAAAGCCCAATACAATAAGTCAGTTGAACCTCATATCTTTAACGAGGGTGACCTAGTTCTCACTTATGTCCAGAAGCACGACAAACTAGGAGTAGGGAAGTTCGAGTCCATGTGGCATGGAACTTACGTTATAAAATGTGTGTTGGAAAAAGGTGCTTATGAGCTTGAAGACTATGACGAAATATCTTTGGGTGAACCCCGCAATGGGAGTTACCTTAAGAGATACTATGCTTGATCTCTCATGCATAGACTTGCTTGTATATACTGTATATGGCGTGTTTCTGTGTTTTCTGTGTGGTGTGACACATTTCTTTTTCGAGTGTCTTTTGATCTTGTTTCCACTTCTTATACCATGTTCTGTCTGCATGTACAGATGGCAACATGCTATGGATTCGCGGATGGTGCCAGCCGGCATGCGCGTAACCTTGCTTCGGCAGCCTGGGTACTATATTCCCCTATAGGTGAGCTCATTAGCTCAGGAGGAAATTGCCTAGGGTTTGCGACTAACAATGCCGTAGAATATCAGGCAGTAATTGGAACCCTAGCTAACGCCATTTCCTTGGGTATGAACCACATTGTCATCCACATGGATTCTCAATTAGTGGTTTCCCATCTTAACCGGGTTTACACCATCCACAATCCCACCTTACTCCATCTCTTCAGATGAGTACGTCTCCTGGAAAGGTCATTTGAATCCGTTCAAGACTTGCACATTCCACGAGAGTTAAACATAGTTGCTGACTCGATGGCCAACTTCATTTTGGATTGGTACATCACACACACATAATATTCATAATATGTAAAAGCATTCACAACATGTAAATATTGTAGAAGCAAACATGTAAACAAGATCACATCACTAATCATTTTAAAAACACATAATGTATAAAATCACCGATAATGTTTGTATATATATATATCGCTCAAAAAGTAGTGCTGGTACAAAATCTAAAGCACAATGGCTTTCAATGAGTCTCTACAAAAATATGAAGCATCATAGCTTTCAGTAGTACAAAATCTGAGGCCTTTAAGCTCTCATTACAAGTATAGAAGTGTCATCGGGCTTGAAGCCTGACCCGTACACCACCCCTAGATTGAACAGCTCACTATCGCTGGGTGAGGAAACAGTCCACGGTCCAAGCCACCTTGTGGAGTAAGGTGTTGAAGCGCACGGATTATCCAACCCCAAATCTCTACATGGGCCTCGGTAAGTCATCAATAGCTAGCTCTGGTACCTCCACAGTCAACTGGGATAGGTTCCTATACACCCCCTCCATCTCCTCGATGGCAGCATGAGCACCTGCAGGAATGACTCCCTCCCCACCTCTGTCTCTTCTTTCCAGAAGGGAGAGACCCACCGGACGTACGGGGCCCGCATCTGCACACACATATTATGTACTTGTCAGCACTGCATCAAAAAAATGATATAATATACAAAACTAAAAATACAATGGTATTTTTGTTCTCACCTACATCGCCCCATGCTACACCCTCCGATAGCATCAAGTCGGGGCCCTCTCGAAAGTTTGTACCATTGTATGGAAAGTCCTCGACCATGAGTAACTAAACCTCTAGCCAGCTGAAAAACTCGAGACCAAAGCTAATGATGGGCCCATCACCATGATGGGTCATGACCTCAGCCCATCTGAGCATATGGGGATCCTTGCGCTCCTTGTCATCAAGTAGCAACTGTGGACGTAGAAGAGGAATCTGCTCTAAGAGGAACAATAGTATGATTGATCCATACCCAAACTACTTGAGCTCCCCTCGCCGACACTTGGTCAGCTGAGTTTAGATGTTTGCGAGGAGACCCTTACACCAGTTGAAAACCATGGGGGACATATAGTCCTCCACATACAGCATCTAGGTCCGAGTATCCGTGTGTGGGGCTTGGCTACCTACCACTCTAGTAATGGTAAGCAATATGGTCTGCAGTGGAAGGCTCACCACATCACTGATGAGTATCTTCCCACTGGAAGGTCGAGAGCTAGCGATACAGTGCTGTGATATCATATCCTCAACTGTATGGTCACTAGACCGTGTTCCAGTAAGATGTATAGTGTCCCCTCTTCGGGACAAACTGGTAAGAAAGTAGATATCCTCAATGTCTATCGTGAGGATATGCTTACCTACCACAAAGTATTGTTGGGATGCATCCCAACTCTTGAGCATGTGTGTCAGTAGTGGGATCTGGGATCTCATCCCTTGGATCTCAAAGAACTTCAGTAACCCACAGTTTCTCAAAGCTTCCATGTATTGTGGATCATTCGCAGCTTGTTCATATTCTACTTCATGTTCTCTCTCTTGCAACTCCAATACCATATTGGCTAGCTGGTAACCTGCCAAGAAGGACATTTTAACACTGTTAGGTCCTGCTTCAACCTTCACAAGTCCAATTTTTGGATTCTTTTTGATGTATGGATTGTGGTTCTCTGTCGTCGCACTATACATTTAAGTACAGTGCAATGATGTCGCACCCCTCGCATTCAAGGCTTGTGATGACTCGGTCTCATCGTAGGTCTCAAAAGGGAAACCTGCGACGAGCCAAGGGTGCATGAAGCCCTCCATAACACCATCAAAAACCCCAAAAATGGACCTAAAAGCAAATACTAAACCACTGGAAAGTTGCTGGATGAAGTTTAGGCCTACCTGATCTGGATGGTTGGTGAAATGGCGGATCGTAGCTCCCAAAATTGGCAAAGGAAGTTTTGGCTCCAAATTGGTTCTTCTCCACCCAAATTGGCAATTGAAACAATGTTTTCTATTTTTGGCCCATATTTCTATTTATAAATAGAATGGATTATTCCTTTTCAAATATTTTGATGCTTTTGGGCCATTTACTATAGTTTCGACTGTTTGTCATTATATTTGGGGCTATTTGACACTTTCTCTAGTGTACAGGAGTCCTAAAGTGGTCTTTTGTACCGTTTCTCGCATCACCAACGGTAACTACAGGTATGAACACCCCGTTGAATGTTTTGTCACTATTATTTTTGGTTAGTTGTGATTATTGCATGATGATGAGTTTACTCTTCATTTGTTCTCGTACTCACGGAACCATGAGAGCAAGTACCGAGTTATGATTTATCACTTTTTCAAGCTCGTTAAACTCCCACGGAAAAGGACACCCCCTGGAGTCTCATGTTAAGCTCTTTTCAGGCTCTCAAAAAATGAAAAGATTGCCAAGCGAACTTGTCTTGTTCACGCTTGTTAAATTATTTGAACAGTCGTCTTTCTGGTGATAGTTTACCCCTTTTTCAGACCATGAGGTACTAATTATGAAAAAGGTATACTCCAACCAATCATGACTGGAAGAGTCCTCTCCCGCGTTGTTTTACCCTTTTTCATGTGATGAGGCTAACTTTACGAAAAAGGACTGTTGGAGTCTTCTTTAGTTCTTTTCAGACTCTCTAAAAATGAAATGACGACCGAGTTTACCTTCTATGGACTCGTTAAAATTTTCACATTGAAGGGTCCATCATGGGATGAAACCCTCCTATCCTAGGTTCAAAAAATAGATGGGATTGGACTCATCTATCATATGAGCTATACCAAGCATCTGGTCACCCTCATCAAGCTCGTACAAAACACATGAGGCACTCATCATTCATGATGGGGAAAAATGAAAGTGTTTGTGTTACATACCTTAGTGGCAGTATATAGTCGTTCTTGAACATGGCACTCATCTGCATTTGCATACAATACTTGGGTCATCTGTTTGTCTATGAGTCCCTCCTTACTTTCTGAGTCCTATTACTCCTCTGAGTCATTCGGAGAAAGCTTCCATTATAAGTTGCATTAGAAGTTTGTGTCATTCTCATTATGTCGATACTGCCAAGTCATGCCATGCCCATGTTCAAGAACACATTCACTCTCTATCATCTACAGTCAGTACACGCGCCGTCATGTCATTATTACTCTGAGTTAGTATTACATGTTACTGTAGCATCTGATCCACTCTACACATCTTTTGTCGTGTTTCGTGTTGATTGATGGGGGATTTATCATGGCCCTCCTTCAACGGATTCATCCTTGTCGACTTCAACACATCATCTGAGGATTGAATCTAGAAACCAACCAAGTACCTTGTCCCTGCATGCCTCAATGGCACGTTACCTCACTTTCATTATGAGTTTACATCATTGACTCTTGATTGAAATATTTCATCTTGCGTTCGAATTCAACTCATTTATTCATGTTCGATGATATGTACTGTGATACCTTGTGAATCATTGACATCAATGGTGATCTCCCTCACACTTGTTAACGTTTTACATAAATGACTGGTAATCAAGTGGTTTCTATGTAATGTCCCTTGTTAGGAATTTTATTAAAATGACAATTTTTCACTTTTTTTCCTAGTTAGACCTTTGACTAGTTTTGAGCTCTAGGTCCCCAAATTGCTCCAATTGCTCCCAAATCTTCTGAGAATATATATGGATGATTTTAGAACATAAATATGCGTTTCAGGAATTCTTTTGGACCTTTAAAATACTTCTGCAAATCCTCTCTCAATTCTGGCCAATGTAGGGAACTTTACTAGTAATTTCCCTTTGACTAGTAGTGGTCTCTAGGTCTCAAATTGACTCCAAATGCCTTCAAATATTCAAGGAAGGTGTATGAATGATATTAGTACTTGAATATGATTTTTCGGGATGATATATGGCCACCAAAATACCTTTGCAAACTCTCTTAATATTCTGGACCAAGTATGCAATTTTACTAGTAATTTGGGGTTCAAATCCCCCTGGGGTTAGTACTGAAAATGGCTTCCCAAATGCCTCCAAACCCACTCAAATTTCTTAATAGAGGTAGGGAATGTATTAAGAATTTTATTAAGGTCTCATGTGCACCATTAATTGATTATTATATATGTTCCAACCCTCTCCCATTCAACTGCAAAAATCACCAATTCGACCCTTGGGGAAATGGCACTATTTCTTCTCCCAATGTAATTAAACTGAGTAAAAATACTTCAAATGCTCAAGTACAGTACATGAAACTTGTAAAATACATCCATGGCAGTACATTAATAATGAATGCATCATAGAATCATCCATTCATTCTAAATCATCATCAATACATTGGTTCACAACAAGGTGGTGGGGAAATGGCATTGTTCTTCCATTAAAAACGAGATTTATACATTTCTACTTGGAATTTCGACCTGAAAATTTCTGGAGATGATGAAAAGAGTGTTTAATTCATATTAAAAAATAAATGGGGCATGCGAATCTCCCCCAAAGAGTATAATAGCTCACCAAAAACGCCCTCCCTCAAGGATAAAGAATATGCCATAAAAACTGGAAATGGTTGAGAGAATGTGTTGCAATAGAAGAAACCATGAGCTTCCCTATAGCTTACACCTACAAATAAAGAATCCATTAAAGCTCCAAATGAAAGGTCTGAATGGCCTTTCCAATTACCAACTTGGATGGGAATCTTTCACCCTCGAAATTGGCTAAGGCAAGAAACTAGTCATCCACTAGCTCTCCCTCTACACAAATGCAATTGCAAATTCTACAAATGATAAAAATATGGTTTCATTCTTTTTTATTGAAATTTATAAAGTTCTAATGTCCTCCATGGGTTGAATTCCTTCCAAGAGACTCATGCCAACTCAAGTTGGGAAGAGATTCCAAAGAACGCCACTTGTACAACAATTCCTAGTCTCCCACCTCCACCAAATCACATGTGGAAGCATATTAGCTACCCTAAAACCCTTGAGTGCCCTCTTGGACTCTATTTTTAGCCCTGACATGTCATATATGTCATATGTCAGCCTTCAGGTCTGATTTGTGTCATAGTTGTCATAGCATCTTCATCATTGTTGTCATAGAGCTAGGGAATCTAGCCCAAGTGTCTCACTAGCTCCAAATTTCCTCTTCCTCTTCCATGGGAGTTACTCTTCCTCTATATTTTGACCTGGATGATTCATTCCATGAATAATACCTTTTGGACTCCCCCAAGTATGTTACCATTCACCTTGAATTCGAATTGGTGAGAGAATGATGCCAAGTGTAGTGGGGAAATCTAGCCATATGTGGGTCCCACTTCCTCCATGTGTCTTAATGATCAAATGACACTTTGATTTTCACTTGTATATATTTATTTAGGTCCTTTATTAAATATTTATTCCATTCTAATGTTCAAACATCATTTATTATCCCCATTATTCCAAATCCCAAAGCTTCCACCTCAAACCTAGGAAACTAGTAATCTTCCTCCTTGGCAATTATTTGAACTTTAGCATCAATTTGACAAACTCTACTGAATAGGGACAATGTGATTAGACCATTGTGATCCAATGCCAAATTTGGGACATTACAAATCCTCCCTTCCCAATATTTCTTGTCCTCAAGCAATTTCAAACATGGGTGTTGAAGAACCTGCTTTCTGTATAATTCTTTGAAGTTGCCATTGAATTCCCAACCTTGAGTCTTTGAGTTTCCATGAATATTTTAGAGAGGACTAACCATACATATCATCATACATGATCCACCTGATCATACAATGTATCCACTTGATACAAATACAAATACATGATCCACCTGATCATACATGATAAATATCAACATATATGATCTACCTGATCATACAATGTATCCACCTGATACATATACAGATACATGATCCACATGATCATACATGATGCATATCAACATACATGATCTACCTGATCATACAATGTATCCACCTGATACATATACAGATACATGATCCAAGCATCCAACATGATGCGTACATACATAAATGATCCAATTGATCATATCCAGCATCCAACATGATGCTTACATACATATACATATAAATGATCCAACTGATCATATCTAGCATCATCCTGATGCATATACATAGCAGTAACTGGAGCATCGTCCTGATGCTCATCATCTAGTGGTTACATCCACAGCCATGTGAAGGATCCTCCTTCCAACAGGCTTGGAATGGCCTCTACAAATGTGTCCATCACTTCTTCCTTGAAGTGTCATCAATCCGAAGAACACCAAGCCTCTCTCTGAAGTACTCGAACTTCACTCTGGCTAGTGGTTTCATCAGCACATCTGTAATCTACTCATCTGTCGCAATGTACTTTGATTCGGCTGTACTTAGTGCTACGCAGGACTACTTCCTGCTAAACCAAGAGATCACACCTGATCCCATACTAAAGCAACACCCAGATGTGCTCTTCCTATCTGCAGACTGCCTGCCCAATTTGAATCAACATAACCCTGGAGGTTAAACTTTTGATTCAAATCATACTTGAGCCCATAATCAATTGTACCCTTTAGGTACCTCAAAATATTCTTTACAGCAACCAGGTGAACACTCCTCGGATCCATCAGGAACTGGCTCAATGTGTTCACCACAAAGCAAATATCTAGACTCGTGTTCGTCAGGTACATCAAGGACCCAATCATCTGACGATACATAGAGACATTAACCATCTCAGATGAAGCATAAAAAATAAGCTTCAGATTCAATGCCATAGGTGTGGCCATGGCCTTGCAATCCATCATCCCGAACCTCTTCAGAATCTCTACTACATACTTCCCTTGTCCAAGGAAGATTCCATCTGCACTCTGCCACACCTCCATGCCAAAAAAAAAACAAATAGTGTAGCATCCCCAAGTTCTTCATCTCTAACTCGATAGCAAGCTTCCACTGTGTGTCGGCAATCAATCTGTCATCTCCTGTTACAAATAGGTCATCCACATACAGGAGTAGAATCACAGGATTCCCTTCCTCAACCTTCTAGTAAAGGTTGGAATCCGCTTTACTCTTGGTAAATCCCAAACTGGATAGAAAGATGTCTATCCTACCATACCAAGTTCTGCACATATATGACTCCCTGTCATGTGTCTCAGAACCAAGTGGCTGCTCCACGTACACTTCTTCTTCAACTACACCATTCAAGAAAGCTATCTTGAAATCCATATGGTCTATCTTCCCTATCATCACTGCAGCCAGAGCAAGTACTAATCTAATGGAAGTGTATCTGGCTACAGGAGCAAAAGTCTCTATGCTACCACCTACAACATGCTTGATATTGTAGCTTCTCTTGGAAGTCACTACAGACTCCCCTTCAGGTATTGGGACTACATCCCAAACATCTTTGTGATCGAATGGTACTCCTCGATGATGGCATTCTTCCTAGATCCTGGGAACTTCAATATCTTCAATATTTTCAATAGATAACTTTGTTGTTGAACAAATGTTGTAGTCCTTCTTTTGTAGGTGATGGTATACGAACTTTCCTACACAACAAGTTAAATTGCATGATTAGAAAACATCTCATAGTTTTCAGAACAAATTCTTACATAAAGAAATATGTCATACAGTCATGCAATTACCTTAGCCAATGCTTCAATACAACATTTATCCATGTTCCACAACTTTCTAGATGCCTTCCAGTCTCTACCATAACATTGTTAAGAGTTTGCACTACTCCCAACATGTCAGCAAAGAGGTTTCATTCTAGATAAGTAGCACTGGAATGTTGTACAGTGCCATAGGCCAGTTACCCATCACATGCATATTAGTTGTGTACTGTTCATTAATGCAATCATTCTAATATGAATAATACATATCCTAAGTCTAGGAACATGAGCATATACATCATTGAACAATTTTATTTAAACAAGCAAATATGCAAGAAATGATAATTAAAATACTTATCTTTGTTTGGTTGTTGGGTGGACTCCCTCTGAGTCTTTGCTTCCTTGCAGGAGTTGCTAAAGTAGCTTCTTCTACAACTTTTTTGTTGTGGAATGTAGAAAGATGATCAACTCCCTCTGAATATCTGCATCCTTGCAAAAACTAAAGAAGTGTGCTCCTTTGCTTTCTTGCAGGAACAACTGGAGTGTGCTCCCTCTTGATCTTTGCTTCCTAGATTACCTGTCCTTGAACTTACATCCATCCTTAATCACTATGCATGCTTATCAGTATCATCATTGTGTTATCCTTGAGGTCTCATAAATAATCACACATTTATTAGTATAATCTTAATATTATCAAAACACAATAATCTTAAACATGTATAGTCATGATCATTCACAGATAATAAACATTAGTATTCAAGGTTTCAGGGAAGTCTTCTTTTACTCATGCATATTCTTATTTGATCATAGGACTCTTCTGATTAGTTAAATCATCAATGCATAAACCCATGATTACTCAAACCTATACCTTCATGATTCTTCTGGTTAGTCATATCATCAATTATGGTAAGAAACATAATATGCATACAACCATGACTATTCAAACCTATGACTTCATGAATAATCATTATCAACAACACAACAATATAAGATCCTAACATAAGGTAGGATTCTAGCTTGATATAGGAAAAACATACCTGGATTAGCATGCTAGCTAGTTATGTATAACATACCCACATAATGTCTTCTAGTTCTCTTCAGTGACTTGTGCTAGTAACCTACATGTCTCATAGGTTAACCATTGTAGGACCAAGTTATACATACCTCAAAAGTAGATCTTCTATGTGATCCATGACAATGGATGAATCTTTGTCTTCATGTCACCATGATCATATGTTCTTGAAGTAGAACATGATTTTTCTGTGTACCTTTTATGTTAGCGAACAACATAAACCTCATACAACATCACAATGCATTAGTACATTCATAAGTGTCAAAACCTTAATCAATGAATATCTTCTATTAAGGTGATACGACAAGTCTAGTAATTAATCAAGATTGTACTGTAATGATATGAAGACAAACATATGATAAAATTAACCATGAAACATACCTGTAAGCCATACCTGTCAAGATTGCTTGTAATCTTCTTATGGAAGGCCTTAGCCTCATCTCCCTCTGAGACAGGAACTTCTTCACTTATGCAGGTGACCAATCCATCTTCTTCTAGGATTAACCCAATCCACTTGATTTGTAAGAAATGGACCTGGAGTTGGATTAGGGTTTGCCAAGAAAACCCCAAAAATTAAAACTTTGAATTTCAAACTTCTGAAATGATAGAAATATGTGCCTTGATGTGCTGATCAAGTTGGTATATTCAGAATTTGAAAATTGCAAAGTTTCACCCCTCGAAATTGCCTTTTAGATTTCTAGATTCACTAGGGAGGACCCTGAATTAGGGTTTGAGTTTCCTAAAGCTTCACCCAACCAAGAGATTTGATTCAAAACTCTAAACTTCGATTTTTCTGAGGAGCTTCCAGCTGTGGTCACAGATTTCCAAAATTCCAAGTTTTGCAGAAGCCCTAATTTTCCATCTTTCCGATCAAAGTCCCAAACTGGGGTTTGATCAATCCTGGCCTTCTGCCTAGCCAAAATATCTGATATTGGTCTCTAAATTTTGATTTTGATGAGTAGAATCCAGTCATGGTCTCTAATTAGAGAAATTCCAACTTTCTTCGAAGCCCTAAATTCTGGAATCCATGAATGAAGGTGCTCAAAAATAATTTTGTTTTGATAGAAATATGTACCTGATTGTTTCTGGTGTAACTCCAAAATTTTCAATCCACAGGGTCTAAAACATTTTCCTGAGATAGCCTAGCCTGTTATCTTTCCATCTCGATAGGTCTGGCTTCAATTCGATTCTCTGAGAGAGAGTTATGCCAAGTGTCGCAATGTGACCTGTTTATGGGATAATACAGGAGAGCGAACTTGTACAGTGTACCAAGTGTCACTAGTTGAACTTCTGCCTTTGAAAACATTTCCTGAGATAGCCTGACCAGTTATCTTTCCATCCCAATAGGTCTGACCTCAATTGGATTCTCTAAGAGAGAGTTATGCCACGTGTCGCAATGTGACCTGTTTATGTGATAATGCAAGAGAGCGAACTTGTACGACGTGCCACGTGTCACTGGTTCCACTTCGGCCTCTGAAAATTTTTCTTGCGATAGTACAGTATGTGTGCTACCTCTCACTTTTTATTCAATTTCATTTGGAGCTTCCTAGCCCACGTTATGACCTTTTTCCCAAGGTCACTTGATTTTGACTCAGATCTAGAAGAGGCAGAAACCCTATATTGTACAAATCATAAATCACAAAGTACAACGATTTAGAGGTTGTCCTTTGGAAACAAGGTACATGGGGATCTATTCTTCGCCCTGTAAATTTTTTGGATCCGAAAACTTCACCAAAATGGATTTATAGGAAACGTGCTGCGATGATTGGTTTTTGCTATATCAAGCCCTAGCATCATAAGTGCAACAAGTGTCATACATGCCATATCATGCCTTCTTTCAGGCTAGCTCTGATACCATGTTAAATTTTTAGAATTTACTTCAATAAGATCTAGGATCTTAATTGAGAGAACAACATGTACAGCAAATCTACAACATATCAATCATGGACACAATAATGCAAGCACACAAGAGACACAGAGTTTACTTGGGGAAAACCATAAAGATGAAAAACCGCAATAACTTCCTCAGAGATAGATAGAGCAATGATACAACCAAAATACAAGAGATAGTCTTCTCCTGGTAGCAGAGCCTCCTCCTCCACAAGTGCGCCACTCTCCCAAGTGTGAGTGAGAGAATAGAATGTGTAAAATGAGAGAGACACACTCTCTATTTATACACTAACTTGACTTGACCTTTACTCAACTAGGTCAGCCTCAACTTCACCACTTAACATAATGCTGACTGGGCCGACCCCCACTAGGGAGGTCTAATAACCCTTTGACCCACATGGCTAACCCTCAATAGGGTGTTCTAATAACCCTTTGACCCACATGAATTATGCAGGGCCGACCCCAACAAGGTGGTCTAATAACCCATCAAGTATAAGTTACAACACTTACAATATAAATGACAACACTTCCGTATAGAGGAATAATAACATATCTATAGGAATAAAATATACATATATGTGAAATACATTCCGAAGTTACATATACATCAATAAGGACCATGCTCTGATACCAATGTAATGTCCCTTGTTAGGAAATTTATTAAAATGACAATTTTTCACTTTTTTTCCTAGTTAGACCTTTGACTAGTTTTGAGCTCTAGGTCCCCAAATTGCTCCAATTGCTTCCAAATATTCTGAGAAGGTATATGGATGATTTTAAAACATAAATATGTGTTTCACGGATGCTTTTGGACCAATAAAATACTTCTGCAAATCCTCTCTCAATTCTGGCCAATGTAGGGAACTTTACTAGTAATTTCCCTTTGACTAGTAGTGGTCTCTAGGTCTCAAATTGACTCCAAATGCCTTCAAATATTCAAGGAAGGTGTATGAATGATATTAGTTCTTGAATATGATGTTCAGGGATGAGATATGGCCACCAAAATACCTCTTCAAACTCTTTCAAGATTCTGGACCAAGTATGCAATTTTACTAGTAATTTGGGGTTCAAATCCCCCTAGGGTTAGTACTGAAAATGGCTTCCCAAATGCCTCCAAAGCCACTCAAATTTCTGAAAATAGGTAGGGAATGTATTAAGGATGTTATTAAGGTCTCATTTGCATCATTAATTGATTATTATATCTGTTCCAACCCTCTCCCATTCAATTGCAAAAATCACCAATTCGACCCTTGGGGAAATGGCACTATTTCTTCTCCCAATGCAATTAAAATGAGTAAAAATACTTCAAATGCTCAAGTATAGTACATGAAAATTATAAAATACATCCATGGCAGTCCATTAATCATTAATTCATCATAGAATCATCCATTCATTCAAAATAATCATCAATACATTGGCTCACAACAAGGTAGTGGGGAAATGACATTGTTCTTCCATTAAAAATGAGATTTATACATTTCTACTCGGAATTTCGACCTGAAATTTTCTGGAGATGAATAATAGAGTATTTAATTCATATTACAAAATAAATGGGGCATGCGAAGCTCCCCCAAAGAGTACAATAGCTATCCAAAAATGCCCTCCCTCAAGGATCAAGAATATGCCATCAAAACTAGAAATGGTTGACAGAATGTGATGCAATAGAAGAAGCCATGAGCTATCCTGTAGCTTAAACCTACAAATAAAGACTCCATTAAAGCTCCAAATGAAAGGTCTGAATTTCCTTTCCAACTACCAACTTGGATGGTAATATTTCCCCCTCAAAATTGGCTAAGGCAAGAAACTTGTCATCCACTAGCTCTCCCTCTACACAAATGCAATTGCAAATTCTACAAATGATCAAAAGCTGGTTTAATTATTTGTTATTGACATTTATAAAGTTATAATGTCCTCCATGGGTCGAATTCCTTCCAAGAGACTCATGCCTACTCAAGTTGGGAAGAGATTCCAAAGAACGCCACTTGTACAACAATTCCTAGTCTCCCACTTCCACCAAATCACATGTGGAAGCATCTTAGCTGCCCTAACACCCTTAAGCGCCCTCTTGGAGTCTATTTTTAGCCCTTACATGTCATATATGTCATATGTCATCCTTCAGGTCTGATTTGTGTCATAGGTGTCATAGCATCTGCATCATTGTTGTCATAGAGCTTGGGAATCTAGCCCAAGTGTCTCACTAGCTCCAAATTGCCTCTTCCTCTTCCATGGGAGTTACTCTTCCTCTATATTTCGACCTTGGATGAGTCATGCCATGAATAATACCTTTTGGAATCCCCCAAGTATGTTACCATTCACCTTGAATTCGAATTGGTGAGAGAATGATGCCAAGTGTAGTGGGGAAATCTAGCCATATGTGGGTCCCACTTCCTCCATGTGTCTTCATGATCAAATGCCACTTTGATTTTCACTTGTATATATTTATTTAGGTCCTTTATTAAATATTTATTCCATTCTAATGTTCAAACATCATTTATTATCCCCATTATTCCAAATCCCAAAGCTTCCACCCCAAACCTAGGAAACTAGTAATCTTCCTCCTTTGCAATTATTTGAAATTTAGCATCAATTTGACAACCTCTACTAAATAGGGACAATGTGATTAGTCCATTGTCACCCAATGCCAAATTTGGGACATTACATTCTACCATGTTCGCATCAAGACATTTGTAATCACATGGATAGATTCGTATCATTGCGGGTTCAGCTTGAAGACCCTGGGGAGTCATGTTTTACCCAGGTTGCGATGGAGTTTGTATTGATTCATATTACACGGATCCACTTTTGTATTGGTTGTGGTTGTGTTATCATCCCATCATGGATCTATGCTTTTGTCTAGTAGCCATGATTGTGTTCAATTGGTCATTACTACCATGGATCTACAATGTATTAGTTAGCAGCCATGTTGTACTTCATATGAGATTGTCAGTTCGGAGTCAGTTGCACTGCAGCAGTGTCCATCGTCCATCGAGCCTATTGTCATTACTTCTTTCAAAGCACTTCACCTGTACATCCTTAATAGCTTCATGCTTTGGGGGGCATTCTGTTACACCCAAAATCTACTCATCATAAGATTTAGTATATACACCCCTAAAGATACTTGGACTAAATAATCATCTTGCAAGGATTTGTGCTCAGTTGTGCTAGGTTTTGAAGGCTCATCGTAGGTTGCACACTAGAAACATGTGACATCGCATCTTGCTCCACTGCAGGGTGTAACGTGGTCAGTTAATGGGAAAAAATATCTTATTCGAGATCCTTCTCGAAACTTGCTCATTTAGGGGCTTATCCCTGACCTCTAGGGGAGCTGGTACTCGATCCCTAACTCTTTGAGAGGATCCCCTATCTCTCTCCTATCATCTCTCAACCTATACTATCCATATCCTTTCCACTTAGTCCTATATAAGTGAAGCTCACTCCCATCCCAAAGGGAGGAAGCCTATGGTATCTACATGCTGGTGAAATCACTCTCAAGACACCTCCATTCACCTCTTGGAGAACTCATACTTCCTTGGAAGGATATGGCAATTGGCTTGGTAGGAGAAGGGCTACTACGTTAAGTCTTTGTTGTAGTTCTATATCTCTATTATGTACTCCTCTATTTGCAGTAATACAAATGCTTTCCACCAATATTGTTCATGTGTGCAATGATATTGAGTAGTTTACCTGCTTAACTGTTTACATAGATCTCTTATTGTATAGATGTCTTTTACTAGGTTCTCTTGTTTCTTGTCTTGACAAGTCCTGTAGCTTGGATATGATGACTGCAGGACGTGGAGCAGCATTCAGGAGAAAGGATTGTGAAGTAAAATGTAAGACATCTAGTACTTGATACTTAAGTAGATCTAGGAGATGTATTTGTAGTTTGTTCTATTTGTTGTAGACTCACATTGAGCTAGGGAGATCATGCTTGCGTCCACTCGAGTGGATTGTCTGATAACACTCTTGTGTCCTATTCGCCATTTATCGGCTAGAAATCACCTGCATATCCATCAACTCCTTCATGGAAAGCTCATTGATGTTAACAAAAAAATTTCTAACTTCTGTAGCACGGTCTGGAGAGCCTTGTTGTGAGTCGCAATTGCATTCGAGGGAATGTTCATGTTTTGAACCCATGGCTCAGTGCTGATTGTGCCAACTGCCTGCCTAGTTGCTACCTCCGGTACTCGCTGCGAAACAATATCACATGAATAATCAAGGAGAATGTTTACCTATTTGAAACCTGCTTCCTCTTGTGTCTTCATGGCTCTAGCTGCCACATTTGTTGCATCAGTTACTCTGGAAACCGCCCAAAGTGTGGCATGTTGATGAGACCAAGCAATCTCACTTTGTCTAACCCACGCGCCCAATCTTGCAGAATTGGATTTTCGCCAAGTGGCATCCACTACAAATAGGGATCGAAGGTAATTTCCTTGTATGCCACCATGTCGTGCTCATCATATTTCATGTGCATCAATGTCGACACAATATCTGCAGAGCACTCCATTCCTACTGGTAGTGTTGGCATCCACACTGGGTATTTCTGATTTTTAGTGAGCTTTCGGGGCGGTATACCAGGCCGACAGGGCAGAACATACCCATGGATATCCGCAGCATATATCCCTGCCCAAGCATCTGAATCTTCAACTCCACGGTTCGACTGTCCCACCTCTACTGGGACCTCCCCCACAACAACTAGGGATGATCTTAGCTACTGTAATTTTCTCTACGGGGACTCAGAATGTTGGCGCCCCCTCCACTTCTTTGGGATACCTGTGAACGCCGATCCACCCGGTGTGATGGTGACTTCTTCTTCAATGCTCACTGGTCGAGCTAGTGACTCTACTCCACTTGAAAGTTCAACCACTTGTTCACTCGACATGCCACACCAGGGCCCCTCTCGGCTCAATAGTATTGCGCCCTCTGACACTGGGAAATGTGCACAACCTGTTGTTAGCAAACACACTAAACTTAACCCGACAACTCGACTCAACAATGCAACACTGAGCTATCCTTCACACTCTACACAATGGTCCCTTCTGACTAGAGCTAGCCCCTTCTTATAGTGTTGAATTGTGTCCTTAACCATCATTACCAAATCAAACCATTCAACTTGACCAAATCATGCCTTAACTACCCAAATTCGTCGTCGATTCTGTCAGTCCAACAGCTGGATCCACCATTAATGCCGATCATTTCATCACGCACCGGTAATTAACTGTCTTTATCTTCCTGCATTTATTGTCGATTTGACCAGATCATGGCCCTGCAGCTGTCACAACACAGACCCCTAACGGTGATACAATCACTCCTGCTTGCACATTTTGTCCCTGCTGGTGCATCATCTTGCCACCTCGCATCTTGCATTTTTTTTCCCAATGCGAATCAGGCATTGCGCTGCTCCAAGCACGTCCTGTAGGGCTTCAACTTGCTACCATTCACCATCTTTGGGAGCATCTCTCCATACAACTATTGCAGTTGTATTGCACTTCTTGAAGTTATGCCACTGATGCTGTATGGACCAATCCAATGCATCTGTAACTTCCCTAGATGCTTCTTGAACTTGGTGTCATACAACAACACCAAGTCACCTTACTGAAACTGTGTGTTTTTTATATGGAGATCATGCCAAGATTTTTGCTTATCCTTTTCCACACACTGGTGAAAACCTGTGATAAAGAGGTCTTCCTCGAGATGCACTAGCTTCTCCAAACATTCTGTTATTGTTGCATCATCATTCATTCCTATCGCTGCCACTATGCATAGACTCGGGACAATGTACTCCATAGGAATATCCGCATCTTTCCCATACACCAATTTGAAGGGTGTCTGTCCCGTCAACCTTTTACAAGCGGTGCGATATGCCCACAAGAATGATGGAATCTTCAAATCCCAGTCATCGCGGTTCGCATTACAAACCTTGGTTAGCACAATCTCCAATAATTTTTTGAAAGCTTCCACCATGCCATTTGCCTGCAGATGATATGGGGTACTCTTCTTATGTTGTATCTGAAGCTCTATTGTCAATGTGTTGACTGTGCGATTGATGAAATGACTACCCTGATCACTCATCAATACCTTTGGGTGACCAAACCAAGTGGAAATGTTGTCAAATAAGAAACGTGCTACTGTTGCAGTGGTACAATCGATGACTGGTGCAGCCTCCTCCCATCTTTTCAAATAATTTGTCGTTGTGATTATGTATCATGCACGAGTGTGCTTCCCAAGTGGGTTGATAGGTCCCACGAAATCCATTTCCCATTTATCAAATGGCTACAGTGTCACTTGAGGTATTAGCGTCATCTCATCCCTCCTGGATGGCTTCACAGTCCGCTGAAAAACATCACAAGTTCACACATAATCTATTGCATTATTGTGAAGAGTGGGCCACCAAAGCCCTGCACGAAGCACCTTCCTAGCAGTCACATGACCGCCATAGTTCCCACCAGCTACTCCTGCATGTGCTTCCGACAAGATATGCCCTTGCACATGAGGCAAGAAACAGTGCCTCAAGATCTCGTCTGGTCCCAGTTTGTACAACAGTCCTGCAATAAATTGGAAATCTGCAACCTTAACCACCAGTTGCTTCTTTTGAGTTGTGGTGAACCCCTTTGGTGTGGTTCCTCTTGCCAAAAACTGAATGATTGTTTCATAGTAGTCATCAGCTACGTCAACCCTGAAGAGTTGTGCATCTAGAAACCCATCTTCAATGTTAATCGGTTCCTCCATCGTCTCAATCCGTGATAGATAATCAGTCCCTGCATTCAATCGGCTCGGCTTCAAAATCACCTCAAAATCAAACTCCTAAAAAACAAGTAGCCAATGACATGTCTCCCCCCCAAACACAGGCTTATTGACTAGATATTTCAATGCAGAATGATCTGTGAACATCTTAAAGTGACCTCCCAACAAGTAATGCCTAAAATTCTACAGCGCATATACCATCGCCAAGCCTTCCCTCTCTATAGTGGTATAATTCCTCTCTGTAGACGACAATTTTTGACTCGCAAAAGAAATTGGGTGATCCAGATCTCGTTCCCCTAGTTGTGCGAGCATGACTCCTAGCGCAATCGATGATGCATCTACATGAACATGAAACTCCTTGGTCCAATCCATAAATACCAGTATCGGCATTAAAGCCATCTTAGCCTTCAGTGTCTCGAAACTGACTTGACATTTTGGGCTCCATTGAAATACTGCATCCTTCTTCAACAACTTCTCCATAACAGCCGTGATCGCAGCATAACCCCGGATGAACTTGTGATAGTACCCTATGTGTCCCAACATCTCTCTTAATTGCTTGACATTGGTAGGTGGTGTTAAGCTCAGAATGAGCGCAATATTTGCTGGGTCCACCAAAAATCCTTGCTTGCAAACAATGTGACCTAGTAATATCCCAAATGGTGCATAGAAGATGCACTTCTTCAATTTCAGTGATATCCGATGCTGTCAACAACGCTCCAACATCAGTCACAGATTTTCCAGATGATCGTTGATCAATCCATAGACTATCTAGTCATCCATGTACACTTGCAAAAAATTCTAAATAAAATCCCTGAAGGTAGCAACAACGACTCGAGAGAATATCGCAAGCGCATTCTTCAGCCCAAACGGCATCACCGTGTACTGAAAAAAGCCCCATTTTGTCACAAATATTGTCTTGTGGTGGTCCTCTTTCGCGATCCTGATCTAATGATAACCTAAAAATCCATCTGTGAATGAATACATCGCTTGGCCACCCATGCCCTCCAAGAATTCATCAGTGAATGGTGTCGAAAATGGATCATACAGACATGTGTCATTTAGCTTCCGCAAGTTGACACAAATTCGCACTTCACTTGTCTTCTTGTCTTACACCACAATTGGACTAATCCATTCCGAATCTTCAACTAGTTCAATGATGCCTTCATCCAACATGCGGCCAAATTCTACTTTGACCCTCTCCTTATGGTGCAGATTCAATCGATACGGTCACTGCCTTATTGGTTTTGCATCTGGTTTCAATGAGATATTCATCTCCCCCAAATCCCCCAAGATTCCCTTCATGTCAGAAAAATTCGTAGGGAATAGGTCTTGGAACTCATGCAACAAGTCTGTGACTTTCTCCATCATGTCTTCATCCTAGTAGACGCCAACATTCACAAATGTTGGGTTCGCTTTTGTCCCAATGTTGACTTTCCAGAGCTTCAGTAGCTAACTGATCAGATCTGTCAGTGTATCAGGAGCTACCACATCGCGACTACCTTCTGATTCTGGAATATTGACATTCTGCAGGTCATCACCATCCTCTAGCCCGCCAATGATATTATAACATTCCATCATTGACTGCATCTTACAGTGCGTATGCGGATCCACAAGATATGCCACTGGAACAACATCGCGTATGAGATGTGAAGCATTATGGACATCTAGGTTGGCATCTATGAAGTTGAAAGTATGAGTAAAACAAACTGTCAACTCTAACCAAGTGGTAATCTCCCCTCATAGTTCAGCTGCAGTATACCATGAGCGCAAAATTTCATCCAAAGTATGGATAAAAGCATGGACCCATTCATCCCTTGGTTGTGAGGCCCACAAATTCTGACATTCCATCAGATGACTGCCAGGGTCATCCTTCCCATCATACCTTTTGGTGTGATATATTTCTATGTCCCCAAAGTGAACCATCATCAACTTGCGACATTGCGACCAACCAGTGATCGATTTCTTATGGGTTGCCCACCATTGTACTGGAGTAGCCTTCAGCGCCTCCTCCAATGCCAGTAACCACTACGGTTCTGACACCTTAGCTTCAAATGCAACTAGAAATTCAAACAATCCCGACAATCCTTCATACACTAGAAACTCAACAGTTTCAGTCACAACATGCCGCGGTGACTGTGTGATCAACCCACACTTTCGGAACAATACCTCATGCAGTCGATTCTGCCAATTTCCTAAAGTATCATCCGAGTCGGAAGACGCAGAGCTGGAGCTGCGCCAACCAAATTCTCCACCAACAGTCAGATGGATATAATATTCGGAAATATTATATGCATGATCCCATCCTCTTCCAACTTCATCCTTAACATGTTCAATATATCGTCGCCCTTTAGCCGGATCCAATGGAGCGATGACGTGGAGATCTTGATTTTCAAAGGTAATTATCCGCTTTTTAAAATTAATGATTGTTCCACTGTCATTAGCCCATCCAATCCCCAACAATGTGGGATAAGAGCTTCCACCTTCGACAACCTCAATGACATCAAAATCTACATATGTCTTCATCCCCTCAATATCCACAACAAGGCACGAAACCCTCCCAATGGGTGTCACCTTCGCCTGATTAGCCAATTGCAGCTGTACAAGAGACTAGCTCAATTTTGGACTCCCCATCTTTTTCCATGCTTGTTTTGTCAACATGTTAACATCAAAGCCTAGATCCAGAATAACTAAATTGACCTCATAATCTTGGATCTGGACATTCATGCACATTTCCTTTCTCGTCTTCTTGCTTTGCAATGAATTCACCGCGGATTCCCTCCATTGCTGAGTCGGGCAATGCAGCAAATTCTCGATCTAAACCAGAGCATCAGGATCTTTTTCCAGCAATAAACAACTTTCCAGGAAGTGCTACAATGTGCCATACTGATGCGATGATATTGCTTCCAACGTTGAGTCAAAAGTCAGGGGCATGTCATAAACAATTGACTTACCGTGATCTATTTCCATCGCACTCTGCGCTTGAAAGAATGTGTCACACTCAGCATCTATCGAAAACTGCACCTTTTTATTCCCATCTGGTCGGATCAGAGGATGTGAACGATCCTCACATATTGTCGCACCTCTGCGAGTGATAACAGCAACAACAACATCTTGTGTCCTCGGCTTCGCTGAAATTGTCGCAACAGTTGGTCCCTGATTCTAGTTCGGCAGTGGGTTTGCAAGCTGATTCACATTCTGATTGGTGTTCTAATTCAGACGCTGATTCTGAATCTCCGGCTGGTTCTGATTTGGAAACTGGTTTTGATTCTGTAACTACGGTATATATCCTTCCTACCATCACACAATCAACTGCAGACAGTTTTCAATAGTGTGATCAGTAACAAAACAAAACATACATTGTGTCTGTAGTTGTGGGAAATCCCTTTGGTAGTGTCCCAACACTCCACAATTATAACATTAGACAGGTTTGTGACCTCGTCCTCCTCACCGACCAAATCCTCCACCATGTCCTCCACGGAATCCCCCTTGCTGCTGATACTGTGGTTGAGGAAACTGCTGCTGCATGGGATTCGGTTGCAACTAAATGCCTTGTCCTGGCTGAAAGTACTGTGGCTGCTGAATGTATAGTGGCCGCTAAACGTACTGTGGTTGCTGGGTAGCCATCGGCGTCTGAGTATATTGTTGCATAAATTGTTGTGGTTGCTGCTATGGTACAACCTACATCTATGTTTGAGGTAGTAGCTGGGATACCTATGGCTGCGGTTCCGGTTGTTGTATAGCACGCTGGCCATCCTTCACATAGAATGCATCGTACATTCTCTCTTGAAGCAAGCCATAGGTGTGGAAATATTTATCTTCATGTCCCACAGATTTGCATAATGTACAATACAAATTCATTGGTTTTGTGACCATCTTCTGCATATGTTGACACTCTTCATGTCGATGCCCATATACCTCACAGATGCAACACCACGGAATACCTCCACCACTCAATGGGTTCGGTGCTCCGGATACCAGATAGTTGCGGAAGTCTGGGAAGTTATCCTTAGTGTTCCCTTCTGCACAACATCACGTACACCAAGCCTCCTCATTATGTTCCTTACCCTTCTTAAGGTCTTGTAATTGTATTGTTAATTTGGCCAGCTATGTCTGAATATGCGACATGCCTACCGCGTTCTCACCGATCAGCGAAGATTCTAACCGCATTGCAATCTCCAGAGCTTCACTTGGTGTTGTAATGTTCTGTTGCATTAGTGGTAGTCAAATGTGAGGGATAAATGTCGCGATGAACCATTCTTTGTGCTAGACATCACTCATATCAAAGCTAACCCTTGCCATCAATGTTTTGAACTGTTGGTCAAAACCCCACACAGTTTCATTGGGATATTGCTTAATCTCTTTTAGTTCTGTAATATACTACGCTTCATATTTTGGTTTTTTAAACTTTGCAATTAATCCTTTTCTCACTTCTTCTAGCATCTTTTCTGGGGTACCTACGGGAACTTGAACAAACTTCATAAACCAGTCCAATGCACGACCTCGAAGAGTTGTCACCAGTTGTCCTTTCTTGGCCTCATCATCAGTAATTTGCTTGATAGTCCATACTACTTCACATAAGAACCAATATTGCTTAGGATTATCTGTTCCATTTCCATGGAACAACGGTAACTTTTCATCTTTGCTCTCCATCATGGGATTCCTTCCTACAGTCGCTAAGCTACTAGCAATTAAGTTCTGTTGACACGATGAACACGGTGGTATCAAAGTTGTATTTCTTCTTGTTTGAGAGATAGTGAGTGGAGGTGTGGGCATGTTGTTGCTGGGGGTTGGTCCTACCTCTATCCTGTGTGTATCCTGGTTGTCCTTATCAGAACTGTGAGGTCACTTCATCCCGTGTGGTCTTCCTTTGCGACTTTGCATTTCGTTCGCAGTAGGACCTTCTCTTGTCCTCTGCCTCTTTTCCTGTTGAAACCTTGCTCCTCCCCTTGTAAGAACACTCTCTTCCTCAGCTTCCTTCACAGTCTCGTCATAAATTTCACCCATCTACCCCATATCATTCCATGTACCACCTCCCCTACTACCGCGGTATCCACAGCCTCCGCCCACCAGGGTTCTTACTGATCTAGATGCATCTTCAGTATGCCCTTTTCGCAAATGAGCATCTTAATGGACAACTGTAGTGACAACAGAAACCTACCGCTTGGTCCATTGAAGAATTCCCTTTCTACTTCACTGTATGAATTTGTCGCATCAACCATAAACTTAGTGATATAGCCTTCCACTATATTGTCGACCCAAAACTCAACAGCTCGTGATGCTTTGTTGTCGACTTATTGTAGTTCCTGGATCAGTTCTGGGGTCCAAGTTGTCGGCTCACCACCTTGGAAGTTCCTCTTCTTATAGGTCAATTTTGCTAACCATTCATGCAGGATGATTGGGAAATCCTAGAAAAAATATTCGCGTGCATTGTCGTGAATGTACTTTTCCAACCACCAATATATTGACAACCCAGGGTTCTGATTTTATTTTTCAGTGAACTCTCTGTGAAGTACCTGCAACAATTAATTAATAAGAATATGCGAAATAGCAGAAATGACAGAACTCATAATCACTTTTATATTGATCACGGGCCACTTTGAGGGGGCAAACTCCTTTGAGCAAGCTCAATACAATTAACTTCATGGTGCCTTCAATGACCTCAACACACACTTATATACTAAGTCTATGCCCAATACTATGAGTCAAAACCATGGGACATATAATACTACGGGACGACTTACAAAGCATATGCGTCCAATACTATGGGTCAATACTATGGGATAATAAAAACTATGGATCAAAAAATACTACGGGATGACTTACAAAGCATATGTGTCCAACAACAATATACTAATCATAGTAAAGAGAAGGGTTGACATAGGTTCCTAACATCCCCTCTCCCTTAGAAAAAGCTTTGTCCTCAAAGCTTTGGTTGGAGAAATTGCTGCAGAATCTGAAGGAGTGGTTCCCCGGTAGCATCCTCGGGTTGCATTTCGGGCCACTGACGCCTTTGGAGTGTCAAGGAGGATTGCTTGGAAGGCTGTAGATGAAGAAGAACACTGTCAGCTGCATGGAAAATGTGCTCAGAACGGTGCTGATCGGCTTGTTGTTTCAGGCGAATTCTGGCCATGTGAAGATTGTCCTGCAGAATGAGAAGAATCTGATCGTGGTTTCGAAGAACCGAGTCAATTTCCTGAACTGGGGAGCTGCTAAGGGTGTATGGAAGAAGAACTGGTGGTGCTTTTCCATAGACTGCTTCATATGGTGTCCTTTGAGATGTGGTATTGTACCACCAGAGTGCTACAAGGAAATCCATAGAAATAGTTGGCCAAAGCTGTGTAGGGATGGGAAAGGGTTTGAGCAATCCCGAAAGGAGTGTCGTTTCACCCTTGTTGACTTGGAAAGTATCATCGTCGGCCACTCTCTATTGAATTGTCATTTTTAGTCCTACCAAAAGAAGTTACATTGTTCCTGGTCATACATTTTGCAGAACCCAGAGTGCCCTGTTGATGAAGAAGCATGGAGTTCATAGAAGAGATAGCCCTGTTGAACATATTGCAACCAATTTGGAACAAGCAGAGAAAGAGCTGTAAGGGAAACTGGGTCATCAATTGTGCGAGAAGGAGCATCTTCCACCATATTGCCCTTACCCTTCTTGTAAGTGATCACATAGGGATAACCCATTTCAGGTGTGTTGGGGAGGAGACCCATTGTTCCAAAAAAATTTACAGACTCTGGAGATCAGTCTTGATGCAGAAATAATTCCCTAATAGGTATGGTTGCCACTTCTGTACTACATGAAAAATAGCCATCACTTCCTGCTAAGAGGTAGATGTGGCTAAATTCTTACTGGAAAGGTCTCTTGAAGGCAGCAAGCACATTGGTTCAGCAAAGATACCTACATATCTATCCAAGGAAGTAGTGGAGATTGTTGATGGGTGCATCTGAATGGAATTGAGCTGAGCGATGACACCATGTGAATTCTTCTTAAGGATTTTTTCCAGGCGATGTGAACTTATGATGCAAAGAGACCCTGGTTGTAAGCCCATAAATTTGTGTTGTGCCCCATTGACTTTAAACTACATCCAAAGTTCAGAAAAATCCCATAAGATGGGGCCAAGTGTGCATAACCATTGAATGCCCAAAACCACATCACATCCGCCTAAGGACAAGGCAAACATGTCAGAGCATAGGTTATAATCTTCCATAGAGATATGCACATTGTGACACTTCCCCTTGCAAGGTAAGGTGCCCCCATTGGCAACCATGACTTCAAAGTTGGAGCAAGGATGGACAAAACAATCAGCCTGTTTGGCTATCCGAGGGTCAATGAAGTTATGAGTGCTACCAGAATCAATGAGGATGGTAAGAGGGAGATTCTTGAAGTATCCCCTGACCCACATTGTTTGTGGGGTGGTGACGCCAGTTACAGCATGGAGAAAGATCTCGGGTGGGTCTTCCTGAGATGGGGTGTCAGCAGGTGGGTGTTGAATGTCGGCTTGATCATCTACTGTATCTATAGCTTCTTCACCAAGTTCTAAGGCAGGCGGAGAATCCACATCCAAGAGATAGAGCTTTTGTTGAACACATCTATGTCCTCGAGTGAATTTCTCATAACAATTATAGCAAAGCCCTTTTTCTCAGCGTGCCTACATTTCTATTTCAGACAAATGTTTGATAGGAGTTGGTTGAGGAGCAGGCGTGATGGGAGGTCATTGGGAACCCATATTTCTAAAGGGAACAAAAGTGGGTTTGGAGCGTTGTTGAGCTGTGATCTTGTCCTCGGCCAACTTAGCCAACCCTAGGACTTCCATCATTGTGTTGGGAAAAAACATTTTGACCTCTGAGCGGATTTCATCCTTGAGACCATTGATAAAACAACACCTGTAGAATTCATCAGACAATCCTTCTGTGTGATTGGCCAATTTCTCAAATTCTGTCTGATACTCTCTCACTGTGCCAATTCGGTGAAGTTTAGTGAGTGCTCCTGTGAAATCATCAAAAGCACTAGGACCAAATCGTGGCAAAAACCTATCCAGTTTGGCTCGGGATAAGCTTTGATGTACCAACGGTACCATTGAAGGGCTTCCTGTTCCAAATGAAAGGATGCAAGTGGAACTTTCTAGGAATCAGAAGTATTATGCAGATTGAAATATTGTTCTACTCGATATATCCATCCAGTCGAATTAGTACCATTGAAGCAAGGAAAATCAAGCTTCGGCCCACGAAAATTGTTGGAAGAAGAGAACCCGATGGCTGCAAAAGATTCTGGCTATCTGGTATTGTTCATGGTTGAATGCTGAAGATGGAGGCTGAGAAATTTTTCATCCAGATCTTGGAGTTTGGTTTGGATGGCTGCAAGTGCTTCCTCCATGGTGTGTGCTCCTGCACGGGTGACAACCATAACCAGGTTTGTTTTTTTTTTTTCTTTTTTCCTTTTTTCTTTTTTTCTTTTTTCTTTTTTTCTGGTGGAATGGGTAAAAAAACACAAACAGAAGCTGATTTAGTAAAGAGAAATTTGGATTGGGGAAACAATCGGATGGGTAATTGGGGTTTGACTAGATTTTGGACATCATCGAAAGGACAAGAAGACAAAAAGGGGGATTTCAGAAGCGGGGTGATAGAATGAGAAAATTTGGCAGAGATGGACAAAGAAGCAGAATTCAGAAAGGAACTATGTGGTAAAATTTGAAGGTGATTGGGTGAAATCTGAGGAAGTTATGGCAAACCCTAAAAATAGAAAAATGTGGGATTTCGGGCTTTGGGAAGGGGAATTGGGGAGAGGGTCCTCAGGAATGAAAGATGCATAATGGGATGACAAGGGTTCCCCAAAAATTTCAAGGGAAACAGAGTGAAAACAAGGGAGATATGGAGAAAAAACTGATTTTTTTTTTTTTCCAGAAATGGATCGGCAACAGCAGTGGCCACTGGATCTGGAATAAATTTCAGAATATATCTGAAATGGCTGGATCTAGAACAGAAGTGATCAGCAACAGTTCAATTGAAAATAGATATGGACCCCAGGTATGTACGACTTCCTAACAGTTCAGGTGTTTCACTCGGCCACCAATGCTGTCTGACGGCTTGCGTATTAGGGCAATACCCCTCACTCCATGGCTCAGGTAAAACTGATAACTGCTTTGCCACAAACGACATCTCTTGGTTTACCTCACGGGTGGCAACTAGTCAATCAAGTAGGGGTCGTTGCCCTTTTCGCTGGTAGGTCCTCTCAATGGGCCAGCCACTTTGGGGTTCCTGTGGTACTCCTCACAATGAGTTTTAGGGCTTATGCCCAAGTATTTCCCACAGTTAAGCGGATAGGGATTATTCCCAAATCCAAAGCTGCAACAAATGCTAAATTTTTTTTTGCAGAAATTCCACCCAACGAGCCCAAGAAAGTGCTCTGATACTAGATGTGAAGTACCTGCAACAATTAATTAATAAGAATATGCGAAATAGAAGAAATGACAGAACTCAGAATCACTTTTATATTGATCATGGGCCACTTCGAGGGGGCAACCTCCTTTGAGCAAGCTCAACACAATTAACTTCACGGTGCCTTCAATGACCTCAACACACACTTATATACTAAGTCTATGCCCAATACTATGAGTCAAAACCATGGGACATATAATACTACGGGATGACTTACAAAGCATATGCGTCCAATACTATGGGTCAATACTATGGGCTAATATAAACTACGGATCAACAAATACTACGGGACTACTTACAAAGCATATGCGTCCAACAACAATATACTAATCATAGTAAAGAGAAGGGTTGACATAGGTTCCTAACACTCTCGGAACTTCAGGTCGAACCAATCTTGGCTCTTTGGTATTGTTGGATGCCACAACATATCCTCCTTTCACTTTGCGCTATGGCCCCGACAATGGAACCATTTGTTGACACAAACCCAGTCGACATGGGTTCTTCACACTGTCGACACCCAAACCACCGTGATCTCCTTAAGCACTGGCCCAGACAGGTTTTACCTTGTTCAACAACACCTACAGAGCATACGAGGTCTCACTCGAGATGTTCAAGGGAGAGCTGACAGAACCATGTTTCCGCCAAATGAAGGAGGATGTTGTGCATGAACTAATCAACTTGTTGCAACATTCAAAAATAGATCTTAAACATTCAACTTAGGCATTAAGCATAATTGCAACATCATTCAACAGATCTTATCATTGACAGAACCATACATGCGCAATAGATATAGCAGTAAAGCATTAATTGCAGCAAGGAAACATCGCATCATTCACAGATTCATATCGCATAATGCATTTACCACATTGGAAACAAGAAAGGACCAATGATTCTGCTCAAAAACTCTATCACATCATATTCATCTTCGCAAAAACCTAGATACAACAAGATAATCCTTCATCAGCTCATATATCTCTCAGTCATTATATCTCATCAACTCTAACTTGGTTCTCACTCGATATCACTTGGTATCGATGTCTCAACACTTACAATCCTAGATCTATTTATAGGATTATGCCTTTACATTTATAGTCCACTTAGGAAACCATCTAACTACTTCCTAACAAACTCTGCAAAAAGATGACCCAAAACCCACATAATGCAGTCCAAATGACCCAAAATACACTTGACGTGGTCCAAATGACCCAAAATTACATAAACTACTATCACCTTGCATGCTGCTTTCCTCCTTTCATAGTACCTTTGGCCTTGCACAGCATTTGTGATGTTGCGATGCCAACTCATCAAACCTCCTGCCAATAATCATACCCTTGACCGTATAACTCGACTACATAAAAGCACGTGCATGGTAGATCCTCAAGTGCTATTGTTGGTGTATTTCTCTGCCAAGACAGCCAAATGGTTGACTTGGCTGGTTTCAGGGATACTAGGACAGTACAAAGTAACTCTCTGGTTTGCAAAACCCACAGTTCTCAAGGATTCCTTCCCCACCCAAAACCAACAAATGATTACCCAACCCTCTCCTTCTCAAGGAGAAACATCCTCCACTGCACATGCTCTCATGATGTGTAGAGAAATAGTTAACCTAAATACTCGATCACGATCATACGACTCAGTCCCTCGTAAGGAATCCACCGGAAGCAATAACGAAAAATATTTTGCCTCTACCTCGGACATTCCCATGCCCCAAGGTCCTCTCACCATTGAAAAGCCTTCATTAGATATAGTGTTGCGTCCGCCTAAGAGTATGATTAGAAAATCAGTTTTCAATCCTAACACTCGGGCACCTCAGAACAACAACATTCTAAAAGACTTGGCCCAAGCTACTTGTGCCATGTCGATGCTAGTAGTCTTACAAAACTGTCCTAATAAATATAAGACTCTTCTCGCTTCCATCGGCACTGTAGACGCAGATTCCTCAAATACGATCATGTTTAAACTTGAGTATTTTAAACCTAGGCTTTCCCACCAGTTGGATTTCCAAATTGCCACAAAAACTGTTGGGAAGACATATCATCGTATTGTGTTAGACGAAGGTTCCTCCACCTCGGTCATGTCATTATCCTACTGGAAAGCCATTGGCTCTCCTGAGTTAAACCGTTCCCCTACTACCTTGAAAGCATTCGACGGTCGTGGATTCCAACCTCACGGGCTATTAAAAGCCTTAGCAGTAGAGTTGGGGGGCAAGACTATGACCATTAATGTGGAAGCAGTCGTCGCCCCATTGGATTATAATCTCTTGCTTGTTCGTAACTAGTTTTACTCCATGACTATGGTCGCGTCATTCGTCTTCTGCATTGTGCAATTCCCCCATCAAGGTTGAATTGTCACCATCGACCAATTGGACTTCTGTACACCAGCTACTGCTACTCATCCCGGAGACAATGTCCCTTTGTTAGGGAAATCTTCGCATTTATATGAGAGCATGGGGGTCGACCAAATAAAACATTCATCTCTTATGGGCATCTTTCCAACCCTGAATCCCCCTAACCATGTTTCCATTTTGAACATGATCTCCTCCATCATTCCATCTTCTTCCAACTCTACAAATCAATGGCTCATGCCCGATCTAGGCACCATGCATTTGATTGGAAATACTATGCCTCTCTCATTACCTGAAGCTACCTATGAGGTTATCCAGTCAGCCCCTAAGGAACACTTGACCATGGCCTCTACGTCTCGTTCTATACAATGGACGTCATCCTTACGAGATCCTCTACTATGGAATTTTCATTTTGATGATTCCATTATGGAGATTATGAGCTAGGATGAACCTCCATGGCAATACCTCCACCATCGATCATCATTCCTACCCCCATTGGCTTCTGTCGAGAACGCTATCACAACCATTTTTACACCAGATGTCTATCCTTTCCCACAGTCACCGATCCTCACTTGTGATACGGTCACTAAAGGAAACTTGGAAAACATCAATCCCACCATCCCGATTGACATCTCGATTATGCTCGAGGTTGTGGAACATATCTGCATCGGCCATAATAGTTCTCCCGATGAGATCACCACATATATGACCTTATTCAAGCAATTCCACGACGTCTTCGCGTGGACCTATTAATGCCTCAAAAATCGCAGCATCAATCAGCAAGGGATTCTCCCCGGTAAGCAAGCCCAATTAGATCGCTCACCGTTTGGTGAGGGGAATCCATTTAGTTAATGGTTCCAGCTACCGTGTAAGATTGTAAATATTTGTATTCTTTGTACCGGTTGCGGCCCGATCCACCATTTATGTATTTTATAAAAAGATGATATGCAAGTGCATTAATTTAAGTGCATGCAATTAACACAAATCTAATCTAAAACTGATTTAAACAAATTTAATCTATCCTTGCAAGGAGAAAATTGAAAGTATGAGCAATAAACTGAAAGAAACATCTAAAGATCTCACAGATATCTATTTAATCATGAAGATGCATTTCCAGCAAAAAATAGAAGATATCAAAGATAGCTCTGATTTAATTAAAACATTTCATTGCTCATTAACACAGAAATTCTACAAAAGGAAGGAAATCATTCATAGCAGAGAATTAATTGACAATAGATAGGAAAGATCTCACAGAAAATGTATGAAAGACGCAAAAATAATTCAACAATTATCCAACATAATCCCAAGCAAAATGTTGTGTCGGCTTCCACAGGCCAAAATGGTTTTCTTATTCATGTAGCAGAAATAGTTCACGTACACAAGAAGAGTGTCCTTTCACCTGCCAAAAGTCCTTCTATCCTTCTCTAATCAGCTATATATAGCTTTACAAAATGCTCCAAGAGCTGCCACCTATACCCCAAATTTCCAAATTCTTTTAATTTGTCTTGTAGTGTCCAATTTAAAAAAAGAATAAAAGCCCAACAATATTACAAAATGAACGGGAAAGAGATCCAAATGTCACTTTAATAATTAAAATATACAAAGGCCGAAAGAGAGCTTGCTGGCTATAAATCAACAGATAAAACGAAAGATGGATAATTTCTGAGTTGGCGCCTTTGCCAACTCAAGCACTTCTGCTACAGTTGGTACTCATGTTGGAACTTGTGCCACTGGTACTGCTGGTAATTCCACTGAAGCTGATGCCCCTACTTCTCCTACTGATACTTGATGTGCTTATGCTATTAGTGCTCTATCTGCTTCTGCTATATGTCTCACCCAGAGACTGGTTTCTTTTATGACGTTGTTTGCATCAAGAGGGAGCATAGTTTTCAGAGAAACTTCATGCTTGGAAAGCTCTTCTTAAAGATCAACAACTTCTGCTGCTGTAGCCTAAAGGATTTCTTTGAGAATATGTGTGTGAATAGCAGCCTGGTCAATCTATTGGTAAAGGTCTTCAGCGGTTAAAGCATCCACTTTCCTTACATAATCTATTTCAGCACTTAGGCCATCCCTTAGATCAGACAAACATTGGACTTTGTTTGGACACTCTTCTATAGTCTGGGGCATTATCATCTGGAAATTCTCTTGGGTGGTTCGTATCTTAAAATACAAATTCCCACACTGTTCAAGAGTGACCATGGTCACTTTGTTTAGCTTCACTCCAAAATCCTTGCAAAACCCCAAGAGGGGAATATCTGCTTTGAAACTAGAGATGGATTTAAGAGGGAGACTTTTTAGGAATCCTGACTTTCCTTCTCTCCATTCCATTTGCCTCTTAATGTCCTCACTAATGTGTACATATTTTCTCCTACGTGTAGTAAATTCAACATTTATTTCATTGATTCTATCCACCACTCCCTTTAACTTGCAGAATTCCTCCATTATGATCTCTTCAATCCCATGTATCCTCTTCAGTATTTTGCAAGCTTGCTCATGAAAGAGACCCAGATCACCAACCTTTCTAGTTGCGAGTTCTAATTGTTGTTCTGGCAATTCCCCACTTTCTTCCAACTTCTCTATGTTCTCCTTTAAGTCATCGATCTGCTGAGTGGTATCAAATTTCTCGGACTCCAGCTGTAGGTTCCTACTTTCAAGACCCTACTTTTCTACTTCCAGGTCCCTCATTTGCATGACCAAGGCTCTCTTTTCAGCTTCTAGGTGCTAAAATTTTCTGTTTAGTTCTCCCTTCTCTGACACAAGGGTATCACATTTCTCTACCATCAAATTTGAATAATTATGTTCTTTGACCAGACTTTCCTGCAAATGGTGGGATCTCTTCTTTTCTAATTCTGACTCACCTGCTAATATGTTGACATTGTTTCTGGTTGCTTGAACATAAGCTACAGAAATAGATGCCACGAGTTTGTGTGCATGCTGAGTACCTTGCATGACTGTGGTCTCATGTTTGGTGACTACATTCGGTCGAAAAGGTTTCTTCATTCTGGTCACTGTCTCCTTAACAATGGATTTTCTCTTCTTGTTGTAAGTGAATCTTTCCTATTGGGATACTGTACTACCTTTTGATGGTGTAAAAGGGATGAGTGGAAGGTCTCTTACAGGGAGATTTATATCCAAGTCTTGTATGTTTGGGCTCTTTGGATTGGCATCTTTTTTGGATTTATGTTCCTCTTCCGCTTTTCTTCATGCTTCTTCTTCCTGAGCCTTTCTAAGTCTCTCATCTTCTTCCTGTTTGGTGATCCCCTCGAATCTGATTCTCTGTTCCTCTTGAACTCTTAGAGCTTTTTCTTCTGCTGCTTGGACTCTTAGAGCTTCTTCTTCTCAAAGTTTATCTTCTTCTGCTCTATTGGTTCTTTCCTCAGCTTCCTTTTGTATTTTTTCGGCTTGTTTCTTGAGCCTTTGTTCTTCTATAGCGAGAGATTCAGTAGCTCCTGAGGTTTCTTTTGCTTTCCGCTATTCTTCTTCTTTGGCAACAGTAGAGATAGAACTGGCTCCACCCTTACTAGGTTGGAAAATCCGTAGTTCGGTCATGTTACCGACCCCTCTATACACTTCTTCATCTTCATCATAATAGTGAGCGTATTCAAAGTTAGCATGAATCTCCTTGCAATGTTGTGCAGCTTTTCCTCGTCGGTCGTTCCTCTGAAAAATCCTTTCCCCAAAGTGAAAGTCCCTCAGTTCTGCAATAAATTCTTCTACTGTTGCAATCCCTGAGAACTTGTAAGCCTCAACATAAAAAGGAAAAGGCGAGAAAGAGGCCTTCTTTTCCTTGTACAAGGTGCTACCAACTCCATCAATGAAAACTTATCTCACTGCTTCCTTGTGGACTATGTAGTCAGTAGCATACTTGGGCAGTATATACGGGAGTTTGGAGCCTCCGTACATTCTTATGTAGGTGCCTTTTGGTGAAAAACAGAAATCACCATATTTCTCCAAGACTTCCATGGTGTTCTCAGATAAATAGCTCGGTTCTTCATTGAACATTAACTCATATAAAGGTATGATAAACTCCTCACAAATGACCTTGTAGTGCCATATGTAATTATGAGCCCAAAAGATCTTATACATGGTGTATACTGGGCTATTATCCTAGTTACAGATGCATCCTAGCTTTGCAAAGGAATGCTTCACCACAATACAGTCTATCAAGTAGGATGACATGTAGAATTCTTCCTTCTTTGCCACTAGCCCTTCTTGTGCAACAATTATGGCCGATGATAGGCTTTCTGAGAGCATATTTGCCCAATTAAAAATTGTTCCTCTGAATGCTACATAATGAATGATAGGGACCCAGTGGAGCATATAGATAGTCCCATCGGTCCTACCAAAGATTCTGCTCAGCATGAGAGCAATCATTCTAAAAGGAGGCCTCACATTCTGAACCTCGTACTCCTCACTATCCTTCTTTCTGATCTGTTTTCCTGAGATTTGAAGCTTCCTAGCCATCTCCAGATTATCCATCTTGATTTGTCCCAGCCATTCATCGTCAAGCCACTATTGTGGACGGGGAAACTTATAAGCCATTGAAATATAGGATGGGTGAAAGGATGCAAAATCTTCCCCCTTACTGTTCGAAATAACTCTTGTTTCAGCATTTGCATGCCACAGGATCCATCCAATTACTTATGAGCATGGGAAGAGCTCTAGGCGTGTGGCCACTTTGGATATGCAGGAGGTCCTGATGTTTCAATATAGGTAATCTTCCTCGAGAAGTCCGTCAGGGATGTCCTGGTCTCTTATCATATGATATACATCTCCCCATTTGACTTCTAGAGGCACGCCTGTAGTGTAGTTCGTGTCTTCGAATAGAGTTTCTAATCGTGTGTCAACTGATCCTGGCTCAATCGCCTTAGACTTTCTTTTGCCACCTTTAAGCATTTTTCCTTAGAACCTGTCTAAAATCATGCATACGAACATAAGATACTTTCATAATGCAAAAACATTTACTAGACTAACATTCTGAATATAACGAGTGTCTCTAAAGATATAGTAGTGAGCATAATATTAATGCATTCTCATGGTAATAGTGTAGCAGGGTAGGAGCACCAATGTCCTTCTCGCAAGGGTAGACGAGACTGACTTCGATTTCAGAATGCTAAAGATTTTCGAAATGGGGTAGGAGCACGCTGCGGATTAACGATTGTGTGACGGGTGACTATGGTTCTAAAACTTTAAACTTCTATGTTCTCATGAAACTAGGTTTGCATGTGCTTAGCCGGATAGGGGCATGAGTTGGCCTCGGTTGTAATTGTTCAGATATCCACATCATCTTTTTCATGATCTTGCATGCAATTAGGGTTTGCATGCATCCCAGTCACCAGGTTGATGCCTCCAGCACCTTAGCCACCTTATTCTAGCACTCGGGAGCCACTTACTTCAGAGTTTTAGCCCTCCTAGTCAGGAAGGCACCCACTTATCACCTACTGCCAGAGAAGGGTGCACTTCTTCACCTACCACTGCAATTCCACTTCAGTTACACTCAGTTAGCTCCGATTCTCCCTGATTTGAGGCTAGTTTCACTCCCGACTGACTGTTTCACTTCCTTTGGACCTCTAGATTGACTAAATGACTTGTTCTAATTTCAATTAGTCTCCCATGAGCCCTCCACTAAGCCCACTTCCCTATATCAGTGCTACACACTTCAGTTACACATGTTACACTCAGTTAGACTCAGATTGAAACCTAGATGACTGGTTCTTGTGCATTGATGACCACCACTGATTGATGATGAGGACTCCTAGTTGGAGTCAAGCTGCTCCATTCAGTCATTCGAATGACCTCCTTAGGAAATTCGAATTGCTCAGTCATTGCTACTATATTCTATTGTAATCATTCACCCTTACTGGGATATTGAGCACTGTTGCATGTTTTGCACAGTTTTACACCATATTTTCTATGTTCATTTGTTGTGATTGATTTACTTGTTCATTAGATCTGCTGTGACTAATTTTACATGGTATCAGAGCCATTGCAGGGACAAGATCTCTTTTCTACCGGTGTTTATACAGGAAGATTTGAGTGAATTGTTCAAAAATTACAAAAATTTTTGGCATGAAAGATCTCAAGGGCATTCGCTCCTGTGCATGCAAAGCTTGAAAATACATCCAATACCACTCCAGAAGCTTGATTTTCCACATAAATCCTAGATCTAATACATTGGACCCATTCAACATTGTTTGATCTCCAATCCCAGGTGTGATGCAACTCTAAAAGGGTGCATTGTTCAACCTCATTGTTCTTAGTTTATTGTGATTTGCAGGTTATTGTCTCCATCATTTGCATTCGCTACTCTGCCCTTGCAAGCTTCTCTACATCAGTGTGCACTCGCTCCTAGCAATGGAATACTCTTCTTCAAAGCCTATCCTCACCCCATTCAATTATTTTGATTGGAAAGATGATATGGATATCATATTACGTTGAAAAGGTTACTACTGAGTCACTCTTGGTCTTGAATTGGAGCCAAACACCTTGTCAGATAGAACCAAACACTACAACAAGCTTGATGAAGCTTATGATCTTCTTTGTCTCTCCATCTCCAAAGATCTTCACTTCCCTCTCAACGGATTGAAAACTCCAAAAGCTATATGCGAGCAACTTGAAACACTATTTGGAAAGCAGGATGAGCTTAGGGCTTTTCAATTAGAGAATGAATTGATTGCCCTTGGTCCTGAGAATTTCGATACCATAAATGAATTCTTCACAAAATTCAAGAACTTGAACCTGTGGTTGAAGAATAGTAAAGTTATCAAATAGGATAAATAATTGATCCTCTCCATTCTCAACAACCTTGGTAAAGATTATTTGGTATTTGTCTCTACTTTCAATTCCGGTCGGCTAACTACCCCGAATTGGAAGATGCCTACCTTGAATGCCTTCATTGAGTCCATCACAAAAGAGCATGACAAGTTGATTCAAATGGGGTCCATAAGCTCCAAATATTTAGCCCTATATGTTCAAGGACCCAAGATCTCGAATGGTAAAGGAAAGCAAAAGAAGGAGAAGCCCAAATTCGAACCTCACAAGCAAAGAGAGAAAGGAAAACAGACAGTTGCACCATCCAGTTCAAAGTTCAAGCAAAAGGGAAAAGAAGGTAACCATAAATATAAATGTACTTATTGCAACCATGGTTTTCATCCCGAAAGTTCATGTATGAAGAAGACTATAGATCAAATGGCCCTCCTTTTGAAAAAGAACAACATAACTCTTCCTAACGGTGCAAGAAAGAAGGATAGGAATGATGATCATGAAAGAGGACAAGCACTCATGGAAACTATTTCGAAGCCCACTACTCTCTTGATAGATTCGGGTGCATCGAATCATATGGCTGAAAATATTGATTCTTTTTCTTCATTCGATCCAAACAGCTCCATCCCCATCCATTTGGGAGATGACTCAAAAATTTATTCAAAGGGCAAAGGTACGATTCATGTAGATCATGGAAGCTTTCAGAATGTTCTCTATGTGCCTTCCTTGGCTTCAAATCTTCTTTTTGTGTATCAAATGACACACACTGGTGAACTGAAGCAAGTTACATTCAGCCCTAATATAGTTGAAATTTCTGATATCAAAAGTGGAAGACTTGTTGTATTTGGAAAGGCAAACCACACTGCAAAATGCTATGAGTTTTCACACTTTAGTCCGCTTGCAAATCCCACTGCTCTTCGTACACATGGTAATGAGGTTAGTAGGATTTGGCATGAAATATTTGGACATCTTAATTATAAGTATTTTCTGCTGCTATCAAACAATTCCATGGTAGATGGTCTTCCACAACTCCATTCCTCGAAGGGAGTATGCACTGGTTGCATTATTGGGAAGCACCCAGAGCGCAGATTCGACCGTGGCAAAGCTAGCAGAGATTCTACAGTTTTGGGATTGATACATTCTGATATCAGTGGTCCACTACCCCATACGTCATTAAATGGTTCAAGGTATGTTTTGACATTTATTGATGATTTTTCCCGCTTTACATGGGTATTCTTTCTCAAAAACAAGTCAGAAGTGCTTGGAAAATTCAAGGATTTTAAGGCTTCTATTGAGACCGCCACTGAGAGCAAGATTAAAGCTCGTAGATCTAATAATGGTGGAGAATATATCAAGGCCGAGTTTCTACAACTTTGTGCCCAAAGTGGAATTCAGATCCAACATACAGTTCCCTACACACCCCAGCAGAACGGTGTAGCAGAAAGGAAAAATCGGTCACAGAAAGAGATGGCTACATGCATGATTGAATCAAAAGGTTTGGATACAAATATTTGGGCTGAAGCAATCAATGTTGCTGCATACATACAGAACTGTGTTTCACATTCATCCGTGAAAGGTATGACTCCTTTCGAAGCATTCTTTAGTCACAAACCGGATGTGTCAAATTTGAGAGTTTTTGGCTCTACTGCATGGGCTAGAATTCCTTCCAAGAAGAGATGAGCTTTGGATCCACAAAGTATTGAGTGCATACTGATAGGGTATGGGGAAGAATCAAAGGCATATAAACTCATGGATATTAGATCTAAAAAGATATTCATAGAGCGTAGTGTGCAATTTGAAGAACCGCTTCAAGAATTGCAACTAGTCGAGGAAGAGACTGTCGTTTCACCGCCTTCACCAGAAGAAGATCCGTGCAGTGATAATGAAGGTATGAGTTCTGATATTTCTGATATTTTAGCAGCACATTATGATCATGACATATTAGGTTCAAAATCTGACCATTATGATCCTCCTCAGTTACCAAAGTGGGCCCAAAACACTCTTCAATCTGCTGGTTCGAACCTTGGAAATCCTGCTGATCCGAGACGAACAAGAGCAGACTTTCAAAGAGCAGGTATGGCTCTTTCTATTGCTGATCCAATACTTCCTAAGACTTTTTATTTGATGGCTATTTCAGATCCCACATCATACTATTTTTCCCACCGAGATCCGAGATGGCAAAGTGCCATGGATGAAGAGTACAGTTCTCTTCAAAAGAACAACACATGGGAGCTAGTTTCTCTTCCACCTAGAAGAAAATTAGTGAAGTGTAAATGGGTCTACAGCACGAAAGTTGCTACTGATGGCTCTATCAGCAAATACAAAGCAAGGTTGTTGGCTAATGGTTTCTCCCAAGTCCAAGGAGTGGACTACATTGAGACCTTTGCACCGGTTGCAAAGATGGATTCCATCCGCCTTGTTTTGGCTATTTCCGCATCCAACCACTGGGAAGTGCACCACATGGATGTGAAGAGTGCATTTGTACATGGAGACCTCACTGAATAGGTATATATGCAGCAGCCAGAGGGATACACATCAGATCCATCATTAGTTTGCAGATTGAAGAAATCTTTGTATGGGTTAAAACAGGACCCAAGAGCTTGGTACGCAAAGATGGACTCCTTCCTTCTTTCTCAGAATTTCCAAAGATGCAAATCTGATCCGAATGTGTATCTTCAGCGAGTTAAAGGTAATTTTTTGGTTATTGTACTTTATGTTGATGATTTTCTCATTACTGGTAGCACTCTTACTTCAATAAACAAGCTAAAAACTGCCTTAAATCTAGCTTTTGACATGAGCGATTTGGGCTTGCTGAGTCACTTTTTGGGCTTGGAGATAGCTCAAAATTTTGATGGGATCACTATATCTCAGCAAAAATATGCTTCCAACCTGTTATTGAAGTTTAATATGGCTAAATGTAAGGCAGCCCCATTCCCATTCCTCTCAGGAATCAGTCTTGAGGAGAGAGATTCTACACCGCTTGAAGATTGCAGTATGTATCGACAGTTGATTGGTTCACTACTTTATTTGACACACTCAAGGCCTGATATTTCATATGCCGTGAGTGCCATGTCAAGGTATATGCAGCAGACCCGTGAGCTTCATTGGCCGGAAGCCAAGCAGATCTTGCAGTATGTGCAAGGTACGAAACATTTTGGCATACATTATGCTGCAGATTCTGAGCTTGATTTCATTGGTTTTACTGATTCAGGTTGGGCAGGTGATAGCATTGATTGGAAGTCCACTTCCGGTTATGTTTTCATGACTGGTCATAGTGGTATTTTCTTTTCCAACAAAAAGCAAGCAGCCATTTCACTTTCTTCAGCAAAGGCAGAGTATCGAGGGGCAGTCAATGCCTGCATTCAGGCAGTTTGGTTGCAGGGTATTCATTCCGAGTTTGGTTTTGGTGGCACTACTTAGACTGTCCTATTTTGTGACAATCAAAGTGCTATCAAGATCTCCACATATCTAGTTCAGCGGCAGAGGACTAAACACATTGAGATTCATATGCATTATATTCGACAGTTGGTGCATGATCGCACCATCATTCTACAATATTGCCCTACTGATGAGCAAATTGCAGACATCTTCACCAAGAGCTTCACTGAGAAGAAGTTCTCTTACCTCCGTTCACTATTGGGGGTGAGTTCCATCATGGTGGAGACATATTTATCCATTATTATGCTTTAGCTTGTGGGGGGGCTTTCTTCCCACTGGGTTTTCCCTCTTTCCTCACTTAGTTTATTTTCAACATTTTTTGGATTATTGTATTGGGGCGACCTTTGGTCTTAGTTACCAGGGCCCCACATTATTTTTTTTTGCACATCATAGTCTAACTTGGGGGGGGGTGTTCGGATATCCACATCATCTTTTTCAGGATCTTGCATGCAATTAGGGTTTGCATGCACTTTGCATGCATCCCAGTCACCATGTTGATGCCTCCAGCACCTTAGCCACCTTATTCTAGCACCCGGGAGCCACTTAATTTAGATTTTTAGCCCTCCTAGTCAGGAAGGTGCCCACTTCTTACCTAATGCTAGAGAATGGTGCACTTCTTCACCTACCACTGCAATTCCACTTCAATTACACTCAGTTAGCTCCGATTCTCCCTGATTTGAGGTTAGTTTCATTCCCGACTGACTGTTTCACTTCCGTTGGACCTCCAGATTGATTAGATGACTTGTTCTGACTTCATTTAGCCTCCCATGCACCCTCCATTGAGCCCACTTCCTTATATCTGTGCTACACACTTCAGTTACACATGTTACACTCAGTTAGACTCAGATTGACACCTGGATGACTGGTTCTTGTGCATTGATGACCACCACTGATTGATGATGAGGACTCCTAGTTGGAGTCAAGCTACTCCATTCAGTGATTCGAATGAACTGCTTAGGCAATTCAAATTGCTCAGTCATTGTTACTGTATTCTATTGTAATCATTCACCCTTACTAGGATATTGAGCACTGCTGCATGTTTTGCACAGTTTTACACCATATTTTCTATGTTCATCTGTTGTGATTGATTTACTTGTTCATTAGATCTGGTGTGACTAATTTTACAGTAATAGGACTAAATAACACCGCAAGTTTAAAATGAGCTTGGATACAACAAACAACACCATGACTGCAGCCCTTATCTTCAAAGAAAAAAAACTAACCAATGCAATCTAGCATACAGGACTTGAAAGGTACCAACCCGGAAGAATTTGATCGTGTATGGAGGTGATAATGTTGCTGCAAAGCCGGCAAGCTTGGAGCAAGTGCTTGTAGTCTTAAACGGAAAATGGACACAAGCCTCAAACCAATTGAAACAATGAAACTTAACAGGGTTTAAACCCTACTTATAGGAATTTGACGTGTGCGAACCATTAATAAGGTGGTTGTAAGAATTGAAACGGGGTTATTGGGTGTATGGATAGGGTCAAATTGACACATTCGGCATCAAGTGTTACCGTCAAAACTGGAAATACTGGGATAACGTCTTCGAAAGTTTCGGCAAGAACTCGCGAGTTTGGGCCATCGTTGCGAGAAGGTTAGCCGAGTTCTTCTGAAAATTGGATCTATTCATTTCACTGCAAGAAAGGCGTTAAGCCGTGAATTGAATGACTTAGTTGAGTCTATCCACCATTGAGGGAATATTGACTGAGTTCTTCCAATATTGCGGGAAAGTTGGTGGAAAAGGCTATGGAAGAGCTATCTCAACTCTCCCGAAACGGTGAAGTTAAAGTCTCAATCAAACCTTCTGCCTATTGCGGGAAACTCAGTGAAGTTTATCTGAAAAAGTGAAGCCTCAAAACCTGAGCAAAGTGATTCGCCATTGCGGAAAAGTTGTCTGAGTTGTTTCGCCATTGCAGAAGGACTTGGCGAGTTCTTCCACCGATATTTTGACTTAGCCGAATTTTCCCGCCGTTGCAGAAGACTTGGATGAGTTCTTCCGTCATTGTGGCTTAAAGTCATGAGTTTTGCTTAGGCCAAAACAACAAAATCAATCTCAAAGAAACAGGCAAAAGGTTTTTCTCATGAAAAACTAAGTAAGGAAAAGGTTATGATGTCTTTGACTTTTAGGCAAACTTTCCTTCTCTTAAAAATAAAGTAGGGGTCCCAATATTTGCAAAAAATTGGGGGGGGGGGATGTTGGATCAACAACAAATGGCGATTCGCTGGAAAACACAGATCTCTGAAACAAACTCATCTCATGGTCAGAAAACTTACAGAGTGTTGGCAGCAACATGTCCTCATAGTTCAGCTCCTGAGAATGTAGTGATCACTCTTATCATAATGGTGATGAGGGAAAATGAAACTTTGACTCAACTTTCCTTATCACTCTCTAGGGGCCAAAATTGTGAGGTTTATTTTAAAACTTTGCCTTTCAAAAGATTACCGTTATAAGACTGCACAAGATCGTAACAATATCTCACAGACATATTCGTTTGTTCCTCATTCCCATGCTATCTTGCATCCTTTTGGATGTTTCTTTAATTCACAACTTTTGTCGTTTGAGCCTTCCAAAAATGAATTTCTTCAGTCTTTCAATGATTGATATAGGTTCTTCAATCCATAGTGTCCGTTTGTGTGAGCAAAAGATTCATTTATTTATATGCTTCACAGACAAAGAAGAACCTTCTTGGGCTAGCTTATTTGAAAAACTTCTATGATTTGAAAGTTTTATTTGCTTCCCTCGGCCATGCTTTGATTGAGGCGAGAATTTCTGGAAAACAGACTCCTTGATATAAGCCTTTTGTCTTTTACTTATAGCATGGGATCATTTTAAGTACCATACATCTATGAGACATGCTTCCTCTCCATGGGTCCATCATAGTGAACTTCCTGAGGCAATCATTAATGTTAGAGTGAATGGGGCCCTAAGATAGTCAGAAGGAAATGCTAAATTTTAGTTATTTGGTAGGGGTTATATTGACCACATAGAAAAAGGATCTCTGCATTCCTGGAAACTACTCAATGAAAACAAAGTTACACATGTCCTTTTCCTTTATCAATGAGATTCTTCATGACCATCCCTTTGAATTTGCCTAGAGTCTCATCTCTCAGCTACACCAAAATTGAGCTTTGCTTTATTTAAACAAAGGACTTAAAAAAAACAACAAAGAAAACAAATCAAGCTAACTAGCAGACTAAGAGGTGATCAAAAGCAACTAAAAATGAAACAAAAGAAAACACAAACCAGAAAAGAAAAGACAGCGTTTTATTTATGTACAAAAACCACGTAGGAATTAAGCGAAATATTGCTTCAGGGCGAGGCCATTGAGAGGGAGATTTACTTCCTCCCCTTATAGGTATTTCAGTTTGTAAGTCAAAGGGCCAAGCTTCTCAGAAATTTGGTATGGGCCAACCCATAAGTGTTGAAATTTTGTGTGCATTCCCTTTCCTTCATGCTGGTGATCCCATTTCAACACTAAGTCACCTACTTCGAAGTTTCTCTTACCAGATTTCTTTTTATCAAACCATCGTTTGACTATGTCTTGGTGATGATGGAATTGGTCCTTGGCCTTTTGTCGTGACTCTTCAAGTTTTAGTAGGGTATCAATTCTAGATTGGAGGGCTTAGCTGCTAGAACCTCGGGAGGCTTGGGATAATTTCAAGGATGGGAGTAAAACATTTGGGGGAAGGATGGCTTCCTTTCCATAGACTAGGGTGAATGGAGAGACACCCAAGGAATTATTGGGAGTAACTCTATCTTCCCATAAGGCATTTAGGAGGGCTATGTGCCAACTTCTTTGATTTTCAATTACGGTTTTCTTAAGGATTCAGATGATATTTTTATTCGTAGACTCAGTTAATCCATTTCCTTGGGGATAGTAATTGGATGAATAATGGAGTTTAATTCCTTTCTCATACATGAATTCATTAATCTTCATTGACGAAAAATAAGGTGCATTATCAAAGACTAGGGAAATTGGAACCCCAAACCTGGTTATGATATTTTCCTCCAGGAAGTTGATGACTGTATCTTCATTGACTTTACATAGTGGAATGGCCTCAGCCCATATTGTAAAATAATCTGTGGTTGTTAGAATATACCGGTGTTGCAGCGAGGAGTTTGGGTTTATTTCGTCAATAATATCTATGCCCCATTACTCAAATGGTTCCAATATGATAACTGACTGCAAGGGTCCTGCTGCTTTTGGTAACTTTTCGGTGCTTCTTTGGCATACATCACAATTTTTGGCATAGGCGTGAGCGTCCATGAAAAGAGTGGGCCAATAGTATCTAGCTCTGAGAATTTTGTGAGCTGTAGTATCTCCAGAGTAATGTCCCCCAGCAAGGCCATCATATAACTCTTTGAGCACATTGCTTGCATCTTCTTTCTCCAAACATCTGAGGAAAATGCCATCATAATTCTTTCTAAAAACAACTCCTTCAATAATTTGGTATGCTGTTGATTTAAGACGGAGAGCTCTTCTTTGCTTCGGACTCCAATGCTCTGGCAAGTACTCTGATTGTAAATAATGTACTAGGTCCTTGTACCAAGACTCCAGAGCTATTAAAATTTGACATACCTCGATCATTTTCAACTCAGCTTCATTCCTCCAATCTAGCTTATCATAAGCTGGAATTTTAGTAAGCATCTTGCATAAGCCTTGTCCTTTGATAATAGTAGCAGGTTTGAATTTCAATTCATAATCCTGAAGAACAGTGACCCAATTTCCTCTCCTTTCTCCTAATTCTTTCTGAACAAAGAGAGATCTGACAACGGGATGAGCGACTATGACTTTAGTTCTATTTTTTAGAATATATGTCCTGAACTACTTTACCACTTTGAAAACTACATATTCTTGCTTATCTACTATGGGGTACTTCAGTTCAGCGCCCTGCAGACCAATGCTCATAAAAGAAATTGGGTATTTATCTCTTGATTCCACCTTTTGAGTGAGCACAACTACGAGAGAGTTATCAAAAGAAAAGGTGTACAAGATGAAATCCTTGTCGAAATATGGACTTCTTAAAGAAGGTGCATTAGCTATGGTGGCTTTGATTTCTTTAAATGCAAACTTTTCCAAATCAGTCCACTTAAATTGTACACTCTGCTTGACCATTTGTTGCACAGGTTTAACGATCTCAGTGAAGTCAGGTATGAACCTTCGAACAAAATTTATGGTGCCCATGAATGATTGCATAGACTTCTTGCTATGGGGCATGAGAATCTTGATAATAGCTTGCACTCTCTCTTGATCTATCGAGATTCCCTCCTTTGAAATGATATGACCCAAAAGTTTGCCCTCAAGAATAGAGAAAATACTTTGCTTAGGGTTTAAAGAGATACCATACTTCCTGCAACGATCAAAGATTTGCTTCAGATGGAAACTATGGTCTTCCCTTTTCTTTGAAAAAACTGTCACATCATCTAATTAAACTACTACACATTGACCACCCAATCCTCGGAAGGCAATGTCCATGTCTCGCTGAAAAGTAGCTCCCACATTTATCAAGCCAAAAGGCATTCTTTCATATGCAAAGGTTCCCCACTTTGTACGAAAAGTGGTTTTGAGCCGATCCTCTTCCGCTACTAGCACTTGGTTATAACAAGAGAAACCATCTAGTAGGGAGAATAGTTTTGATCCTGACACCATCTACAAAATTTTCTCCATCGGGGGCATAGGATAGTTGTCTTTATTTGAAGCTTTATTTAAGTTCTAAAAATCTATGCACAATCTGATTTCTCTTGATTTCTTCCACACGGGAACTAAATTAGCCAACCATTCGGAATGTCGAACTTTAAAAATAATCTTGGCATCCAACAATTTTTTCAATTCTTTTTGAATTAAAGGCTCAAGTGTCAGATGCATCCTTCTTAATTGTTGCTGGAAAGGTTTGACACCTTCCTTCATTGGTATTATGTGTTGGATGATGCGGGTGTCATATGTTTTCAGTTCATCGTAGGTCCAATCAAACACATCTCTATATTGCTGAAACAATTTGATGAATTTACTTCTCTCGCCCGGCGTACAACACTTACCAAGATTAATATATTTTGGTTCAGCTTCCATGCCTAAATTTATTAACCAATGCCGCGTGGATGAGCTGTACATTTTTGCATTTACAGGTCTTTTGAACTTGCTCTGTAAATCAAATAATGATTCAAGAGTTCTCACGTCTTTAGGCATGAAGTTTCCCTTTACAACATTTTTATTTTGTAAATCTGAATCATGCTGTTCTTCGTCTATTATGGCCTCTTGGAAGACATCTTCATTTGTTAAGAAACTAATGATCTGATCATCATCATCAAATACCCTGAGGTTTGTGATGTTATCTGGAATAGAGGGCATGAAAATTAATTCAATAGAACAATTGTTATTAGTAGGCACTAATCTGGAAGCGGAAGTTGCTAGCAAATCAGCTGTAGCATTCTTCAACCTAGGAATAGAATTAATATTGAAAGCATCAAAATATGAAATCAGATCCCAAACCTCAGCCTGATATCCTTTTAAGTGTGGTGAAAGGTAATGAATTGTGTTCCTTATTTTCCTGACAACTATTTTTGAATCACCAAAGGCCTTCCAATATTTGACATTCAAACCAATGGCCTTTTTTAATCCATGGACCAGAGCTTCATATTCAGCAGTATTATCTGTACATTCGAATTCTAATCTACAAGATAAAAAAATGTTTACTTCTATTGGGGTCAATCAAAACACAATCGGCTCCATATCCTTCTTGATTTTTGGAGCCATCAAAGTAGAGAGTCCAAACAGTTCTTTCTTCTTTAACTAAGTTAGTGCTATTACTATCTAAGTTAGTGACTAAATTTACTATGTTACAATCGATATCATCAGTCCGTGAAAAATGAAGGAGATCAGACTGTTTGTTTGAATCATGGCTAACATTTTCTGACTGATAGTTTCCGGGTTCGATTTCTAAGAAATAATTTCCCAAAACTAAAGATGAGAAAGCTATAGCTTCATTCTTCTCTCTAACTGAGTGACATTTTGTCTCATGTGAGGTTCTTTTAATATTTTGATTTGATTTTTCCTATTTTGATAAGGTAGCCATAAATGGGACCAATCCGTTGCAAAGTAACCATTCAGTTTCACGGACCAGTCTCTACTCCAAATTAAACCATAAGCTTCGGGAATATTGACCACCATTATATCAATGAATTTACACACTCTCAAATCAGTTGATAGTCTAATAAGCACATCCTTTAATTCACCAATGACTTTGACAACGGTTCTATCTAACTGTATGATTTGAGATGGGGATGGGATAGGCTATCCATTAATATTCTTGCAGATAGACAAAGGCTTGACATTCAAACTAGCACCAGAGTATACCAAACAATTATGTACGTTATGATTAAAGATTTCAAAAGTTAAGAGAAAAGGCAGAGTATGAGATTTTGATTTTCTGCCAATGTTGGCTTCATTAATTTCTGGATTTCATCAGTGTTTCCTAATGAAATTTTTGTTTGTGGATCAAAAGCTTCCATTAACATCTTCTTCTGTTGGGGTAGGGTACACATATCAAAGACAGAAACATTAGCTTTCTCTTTCTTAATATCCTCAATTATGTCATAGCCCATGTCACATTCTCTCGAAACTTTAGGTTGATTTTCTGTTTTGTCTGAAGAAACTTTTGGTTGTTTGGATATTTTTGCATTTGATTCCTTTGTCACTGCGGGGTTTACTGCTAGAATTGTCTTAGGATGGGGTGGGATGATAGTTATGTGTCATTTTGATATTGATTTGCAGATTTAGCTTTAGGCACATCTACTGTTTCATCAAGCACCGAGCCTTTACTTCTAGTAGTAACATTAATAGATGTTGCTTGTACTTTGTCAACAAGATCTTCAAAACACATTTCTTGGGTAGGAGTCCAATCCCAAAGGATCATTGTGGTGTCTGGAACGGACTCTTCCCGCTCACGAATTCATTCTTGTTGAGGATCTGTTTGCTCAGAGATTTGTGCATCTAACATTTGATTCATTACCAAACTCATTGAGTTAATCCACTATGGACAGCTTTTTTCTGAGTGTTGTTCTTAATTAAAGGTACAAAAGTGGTCCGTGCCTATCTCATTTAAGTTTAGCACAGCAGAATTATTTACCGGTGGGGTTGGCTGTGTTTTTTTTTTTTATAGAATTGCTTGAAAGGTGGGCTTGAAGAGCTAGTTGCCTTATCTTTCTCTAGATCTACAATTTTATTAGAGAGTTTTTGCATCATTTTTATAACATTTTCTAAATCTGTTGCGTGTTCTTCTTTATCCCTAGTCAACAAAAACGGTTTTTTAACGGCTGTTGGCTTTACTTCCAGATCGAGAGTGTGTTTGGCAATGTTGTCGGCCTCTTCTTATACCTTCTTGGCCTCTTCAAATTTTTTTGTCAGTGTAGTATTCTTCGTTCTTTTGACAAACATTGCTAACAGGGGTTTAAGAGCTGTTGTATAATATTATACTAAGCATTCCTCAACGGGATTTGTTGCGTCACTAAAGTTATTTAACAATGTCGTAAATCTTTGATTAAACTCTTGAACTTTCTCGTTTTTTTCCATTCTTATGGATAACAATTCTTTTATAAGAGTAGCTACTGTCTTTTTATTTCCGTACTTCTTTAAAAAAAAATTTCAAAATCTTCCCAACTTACTATCGAGCTAGCATGTAGGCTAAAGTAGCAGGAAGACACTTTGGGTTCGAAAGTATAAGGAAAAAGACGACAGACTACATCTTCATGTTCTACATCAAGAAGAATCATAGCTAAATAAAAACTTTTAAGATGATGTTCAGCAGAAATTCCTTTCCCATGGTCGTATTTAGGCAAAACCTTCTCTGGGGTTTTGGGAAAATCATGGAACGACCCAACTAAATTCAACGCTCCTCTTGCTCTCCATGCAAGAACAACCATGAAACTTGGTGGAGAAAGTGGTGGTGTGTGCGTCAGTGAGTTATGAGGAGTGTGCCTTGGAGTGTGTGGTTGTTCTTGATTTGTGGGAGTTTCGGGTCTGACCTCGTCAAAAGGTTCAGTGATTTCTTCTAGTGATAGATCCAATAATTCTTCTAGACTTTGAAGTAGAACGGAATCTTTAGTGCATTGAGGGTTTTTTCTAGGAGCTCTTATTTTGGGCAGCAAAGGAACAATAGTTAATCCTCCTAGACTTCTAACATAGAAACAGGTATGTCTTCTGAAATGGTTTACTTCTTCAAAACGGACAGCATACAATGTTTCTTGATGTTCTGTCTCAGAGTTAATATTTTCTTGATTTCTTGATTCCAGATCTGAAATGTCTAGGATAGCTGTTTCGAATGGGTTTTCAATGGAATTTTTTTAACAAAAGGATCTCTTCTTCCAGCCATGCACTGGTGGCCCTCCTTCTAGTGCCAAAAATTGTTGATTCCTCGAAAATCACAGTATCAATCAGCAAGGGATTCTCCCCGGTAAGCAAGTCCAATTAGATCGCTCACCATTTGGTGTGAGGAATCCATCCGGTTAATGGTTCTGGCTACCGTGTAAGATTGTAAAGATTTTTATTCTTTGTACCAGTTGCGACCTGATCCACCATTTATGTATTTTATAAAAAGATGATATGCAAGTGCGTTAATCTAAGTGCATGCAATTAACAAAAATCTAATCTAAAACTGATTTAAAAAAATTTAATCTATCCTTGCAAGGAGCAAACTGAAAGTATGAGCAATAAATTGAAAGAATCATCTAAAGATCTCACAGATAGCTATTTAATCATGAAGATGCATTTCCGGCAGAAAATAGAAGATATCAAAGATAGCTCTGATTTAATTAAAACATTTCATTGCTCATTAATACAGAAATTCTACAAAAGGAAGGAAATCATTCATAGTAGAGAATTAATTCACAATAGCTAGGAAAGATCTCACAAAAAATGTACGAAAGATGTAGAAATAGTTCAGCAATTATCCAACATAATCCCAAGCAAAATGTTGTGCCAGCTTCCACAAGACAAAATAGTTTTCTTATTCATGCAGCAGAAATAGTTCACATGCACAAGGAGAGTGTCCTTTCACTTGCCAAAATTCCTTCTATCCTTCTCTAATCAGCTATATATAGCTTTACAAAATGCTCCAAGAGCTGCCACCTATACCCTAACTTTCTAAATTCTTTTAATTTGTCTTGTAGTGTCCAATTTACAAAAAGAATAAAAGCCCAACAATATTACAAAATGAACGGGAAAGAGATCCAAATGTCACTTTAATAATTAAAATATACAAAGGCCGAAAGAGAGCGTGCTAGCTATAAAGCAATAGATAAAATGAAAGATGGATCATTTCTGAGCTAGCGCCTTTGCGAACTCGACCACTTCTGCTATAGCTGGTACTCATGTTGGAACTTGTGCCACTGGTACTGCTGGTAATTCCACTAAAGCTGATGCCCCTGTTTCTCCTGCTGATACTTGATGTGCTTCTACTGTCAGTGCCCTGTCTTCTTCTGCTATATGTCTCACCCATAGACTAGTTTCTTTTATGGCATTGTTTACAAGAAGAGGGAGCATAGTTTTCAGAGAAACTTCATGCTTGGCATGCTCTTCTTCAAGATCAACAACTTCTGTTGTTGTAGCTAGAAGGATTTCTTTCAAAAGATGTGTGTGAATAGAAGCCTAGCCAGTCCAATGGTAAAGGTCTTCAGCAATCAAAGCATCCACTTTCCTTACATACTCTATTTCAACCCTTAGCCCATCCCTTAGATCAGAAAAACGTTGGGCTTTGTCTGGAAACTCTTCTATAGTCTAGGGCATTATCATCTAGCAATTCTCTTGGGTGGTTCGTATCTTAAAATACAAATTCCCACATTGTTCAAGAGTGACCATGGCCACTTCATTTAGCTTCACTCCAAAATCTTTGCAAAACCCCAAGAGGCAGATATCTGCTTTGAAACCAGAGATGGATTTAAGAGGGAGACTTTCTGGGAATCTTGACTTTCTTTCTCTCCATTCCATTTGCCTCTTAATGTCCTCACTAATGCGTACATATTTTCTCCTACGCCTAGTGGCTACAACATTTATTTATTTGATTCTAGCCACTAATCCCTTTAACTTGCAAAATTCCTCCATTATGAGCTCTTGAATCCCATGTATCCTCTTCAGTATTTTGCAAGCCTACTCATGAAAGAGACCTAGATCACCAACCTTGCTAGTTGCGAGTTCTAATTGTTGTTCTAGCAATTCCCCACTTTCTTCCAACTTCTCTATGCTCTCCTTTAAGTCATCGATCTACTAAGTGGTATCAAATTTCTCGGACTCCAGCTGTAGGTTCCTACTTTCAAGACCCTGCTTTTCTGCTTCCAGGGCCCTCATTTGCATGACCAAGGCTCTCTTTTTAGCTTCTATGTGCTGAAATTTTCTATTTAGTTCTCCCTTCTCTGACACAAGGGTGTCACATTTCGCTAACATCAAATTTGAATAATTCTGTTCTTTGACCAGAGTTTCCTGCAAATGGTGGGCTCTCTTCTTTTCTAATTCTAACTCGTCTGCTAATATGTTGACATTGTCTGCGGTTGCTTGAATAGAATCTACAGAAATAGATGCCACGATTTTGTGTGCATGCTGAGTACCTTGCATGACTGTGGTTTCATGTTTGGTGACTACATCTGGTCGAAAAGGTCTCTTCATTCTGGTCATTGTCTCCTTAACAATGGATTTTCTCTTCTTGGTGTAAGCGAATCTTTCCCATTGGGATACTGTACTACGTTTTGATGGTGTAAAAGGAACGAGTGGAAGGTCGCTTATGAGGAGATTTATATCCAAGTCTTGTATTTTTGGGCTCTTTGGGTCGACATCTTCTTTGGATTTATGTTCCTCTTCCGTTTTTCTTTGCGCTTCTTCTTCCTAATCCTTTCTAAGTCTCTCATCTCCTTCCTATTTGGCGATCCCTTCCAATCTGATTCTCTCTTCCTCTTGAACTCTTAGAGCTTCTTCTTCTGCTACTTGGACTCTTAGAGCTTCTTCTTCTCGAATTTTATGTTCTTCTACTCTATTGGTTCTTTCCTCAGCTTCCTTTTGGATTTTTTTGGCTTGTTTCTTGTGCCTTTGTTCTTCTGTAGAGAGAGCTTCAGTAGCTCCTGAGGTTTCTTTTGCTTGCCATTGTTATGCTTCTTTGGCAATAGTAGAGCTAGAACTGGCTTCACCCTTACCAGGTTCGAAAATCCATAGTTCGGTCATGTTATGACCCCTCTATACACTTCTTCATCTTCATCATAATAGTAAGTGTATTCAATTTAGCATGAATCTCCTTGCAATGTTGTGCAGCTTTGCCTCGTCGATCATTCCTCTGAAAAATCCTTTCCCCAAAGTGAAAGTCCCTCAGTTTTGCGATAAATTGTTCTATTGTTGCAATCCTTGAGAACTTGTAAGCCCCAACATAAAAAGGAAAAGGCGGGAAATAGGCATTCTTTGCCTTGTACAAGGTGCTACCAACTCCACCAATGAAAACCTGGCTCACTGCCTCCTTGTGGACTATGTAGTTAGTAGCATACCTGGGCATGATATATGGGGGTTTGGAGCGTCCGTACATTCTTATGTAGGTGCCTTCTAGTGAAAAATAAAAATCACCATATTTCTGCAGGACTTCCATGGCTTTCTCAGATAAACAGCTCAGTTCTTCATTGAACATTAACTCATATAAAGGTATGATAAACTCCTCACAAATGATCTTGTAGTGCCATCTGCAATTATGAGCCCAAAAGATATTATAGGCGGTGTATACCCGGGTTCAGCCTGGTTCTAGATGCATCCTAGCTTTGGAGAGGGATGCTTCGCCACAGTACAATCTATCAAGTATGATGACATGTAGAATTCTGCCTTCGTTTCCACTAGCCCTTCTTGTGCAGCAATTATGGCCGATGACCGGCTTTCTAAGAGCATATTTTTCCAATTAAAAATTGTTCCTCTGAATGCTACACAATGAATGATAGGGACCCAGTGGAGCATATAGACAGTCCCATCAGGCCTACCAAAGATTTTGCTCAGCATGAGAGCGATAACTCTGAAAGGAGGCCTCAAATTTTGAACCTCGTACTCCTCACTATCCTTCTTTCTTATTTGTTTGCCCGAGACTAGCAGCTTCCTAGCCATCTCCAGATTATCCATCTTGATCTATCCTAGGCATTCATCATTAAGCCACTGCGGTGGTTGGGGAAACTTATAAGCCACTGAAATATAGGATGAGTGAAAGGATGCAAAAGCTTCCCCCTTACTGTTCGAAAGAACTCTTGTTTCAGCATTCACATGCTGCAGGATCCATCCAATTACTTCTGAGCATGGGAAAAGCTTTGGGCATTTGGCTGCTTTGGATATGCAGGAGGTCCTGATGTTTCAGTATAGGTATTCTTCCTCTAGAGGTGCCTCAGGGATGTCCTGGTCTCTTATCATACGATATACATCTCCCCATTTGACTTCTGGAGGCACGCCTGTAGTGCAGTTTGTGTCTTCGAATAGAGTTTCTACTCACATGTCAGATGATCCTGGCTCGGTCGCCTTAGACTTTCTTTTTCCACCTTTAGGAATTTTGTCTTAGAACCTGTCTGAAATCATGCATATGAACATAATATACTTTCATAATGCAAAAACATTTACTAGACTAACATTTTGAATATAACGAGTGTCTCTAAAGATATCGCAGTGAGCATAATATTAATGCGTTCTCATGATAAGAATGTAGCAAGGTAGGAGCACCAACGTCCTTCTCGCAAGGGTAGATGGGACTGACTTCGATTTCAGAATGCTAAAGATTTCCGAAACAGGGTAGGAGCATGCCGCGGATTAACGATTGTGTAATGGGTGATTATGGCTCTAAAACTTTAAACTTCTATGTTATCATGAAACTAGGTTTGCATGTGTTTAGCTGGATAGGGGCGTGAGTTGGCCTCGACTGTAATAGGACTAAATAACACCGCAAAGTTAAAATGATCTTGGATACAACAAATAGCACCACGACTACAGCCCTTATCTTAAAAGAAAAAGAACTAATCACTACAATCTAGCATACAGGGCTCGAAAGGTACCAACCTAGTAGAAGTTGTTCGTGTATGGAGGTGATAATGCTGCTGTGAAGCCGGCAAGCCTGGAGCAGGTGCTTGTAGTCTTAAACGGAAAATGGACACAAGCCTCAAACCAATTGAAACAATGAAACTTAATGGGGTTTAAACCCTACTTATAGGAATTTGACCCATGCGAGACATTAATAGGGTGGTTGTAAGAATTTAAATGGGTTTATTGGGCATATGGACATGGTCAAATCAGCACGTTCGGCATGAAGTGTTATCGTTAAAACCGGAAAGACTGGGCTAACGTCTTCGAAAGTTTCGGTGAGAAGTCACGATTTTCGACCACCATTGCGGAAAAGTTAGCTGAGTTCTTCTGAAAATTGGAGCTATGCATTTCTATGCAAGAAAGGCGTTAAGCTGTGAATCAAATGACTTAGCTGAGTCTATCCGCTGTTGCGGGAAGATTGGATGAGTTCTTCCGATATTGCAGGAAAGTTGGTGGAAAAGGCTCTAGAAGAGCTGGAGCAAATCTCCCGAAATGGTGAAGTTAAAGTCTCAATCAAACCTTCCGCCCATTGCGGTGAAACTCAGCGAGTTTATCCAAAAAACTGAAGCTTCAGAACCTGAGCAAAGTGATCCGCCGTTGCGGTAAAGTTGTCTGAGTTCTTCCATCGATATTTTGACTTAGCCAAATTTTCTCGCCGTTGTGGAAGAGTTGGATGAGTTCTTCCACCGTTGTGGCTCAAAGCCATGAGTTTTGCTTAGGACAAAACAACAAAATCAAACTCAAAGAAACAAGCAAAAGGTTTTTCTCAAGAAAAACTAAGTAAGGAAAAGGTTTTGATGTCTTTGACTTTTAGGCAAACTTTCCTTCTCTTAAAAATAAAGGAGGGGCCCCAATATTTGCAAAAATTTGGGGGGGGGGGATGTTGCAGCAAGAACAGGACCTATGAGGAAATGCTCAAGATCGATCCTTCCATTATTGTGCATGAGATCTAAACCTATCCTGATGCTAAACCTGTCCACCAAAATTTGCGACCAGTGCACCCTCAAAAAACTGTGGCAATTAAAGCTGAGATTGAAAAGCTCTTGAAGGCCGGATTCATCTATCATGTTCCTTTAACAGCATGGGTCTCCAATGTCGTCCCTGTTTCCAAGAAGCAGGGTACTATTAGGGTATGTTTCGATTATAGGGAACTGAACAAGGGTTGTCCCAACGACAAGTACCCTACCCCCTTTATCGACCAAATCATCGACAATTGCGCCGGTAGTGTCATCTTCTCATTTATGGATGGATTTTCCAGTTATAATCAAATTGAGATCCACCTATCCAACCAACATAAAAACTCTTTCATCTTCCCCTAGGGTAATTTTGCTTATTGTAAACTCCCTTTTGGACTGAAAAATCCTGGTGCTACATTCCAGTGGGCCATGTCGTACGCTTTTCATGACGTGAAGGACTTTGTTGAACTCTATCTTGACGATCTCCTTGCTCATTTGCAGCATCATGAGTTCCACATTAATCACATGACGGCTGTATTCCTCAAATGGAGGCAATATAACATCCATCTGAATCCTCACAAGTGCATATTCTACGTTTAATTAGGACGCCTCCTAGGTTTCATCGTCTCAAAGGACGGGATCCACATTGATCCCTTGAAGATGGAAGCCATTGTTTCTCTCCCACCTCCAACTAATATCACGAAAATACAATGTTTGCAAGCTTAGGAAATCTACCTACGACGTTTTGTATGTAATTTCACTCAAAAGATATAGGGCTATATGCAGTTGTTGGAGAAGGACATCACTTTCATCTGGGACGACCAAGCCTAATAATCCTTCGACAACTTGAAATATGCCATTACTCACACCCCTCTCCTCCAACCACCCAATTACTATAATGGTTATATTTTTTATCTCGATGCTTCTGCCACCACGATCTCCATGGTATTGGTCTAGGAAGACGATAACGCTCAGGAACATGTGATCTATTACCTAAGTAAGGGTCTTATTGACTCTAAAATCCATTATTCACATGTCGAGAAACTCGCTCTCGCAACGGTAATTTTTGTCCAAAAGTTCCGCCACTACATACTAATCCGCACCACTACCATCGTTTCGGACTTGTACCCCATGTACCATGTCCTTACACGTTAGGTGCTTAGGGGTAAGTATTCACGCTGGATCGTGATACTTCAGGAATTTGATCTCCTCTTTGAGAATTCCAATTCAAAGAAATCTTTTGTATTTGCGGAGCTCATTTGCGATCTTCCCCATGCTGATTTGGGAACTGATCCCATCGACTCCCTCCCAAATGAGTCATTGTTTCTCATCAGAATGTTTGACCCATGGTATGGAGATATCACATTATATCTTCAAACCCAACAGTTCAACCCTCAACTATCCCATGACGACTGTCGTCGTATATGCCACCACGCCCAGTACTACTTGATCATTGGTGATACCTTGTATCGTCGTGGTGTTGACTCCATCCTTTGAAGTTGTTTAACACATGAGGAGGATGAACACGTACTCAATGACTGTAATTCAAGGGCTTGTGGTAGTCATATTTATGGGATGGCTATAGACTAGAAAATATTACGCGCTGGAGACTACTGGCCTTTGATCTTCAAAGACTATATTGAGGCCGTTAAGAAGTGTCCCCCATGCAAGCACTTTCAATTCAAAAAGCGATCCCATCCAGCCCCTTTACATCTGGTTATTGCCATCGACCCCTTTGCTAAGTGGGGCATAGAATTCATGCACTGTGAGACTACCTTGGTCGGGGGGCATGGTTACATCATTTTATCCATTGACTATTTCACTAAATTGGCCAAGGCTATTCCTACATACAATGAAGACGAAAAAACAACTGCTCTCTTCATGTTCACTTCATGTAATTGCATGATTCGAAGTCCCACAAGTCATTGTTACCAATCATGGATCTCATTTCCAAAACAATATGGTGGATGAAATGAGTGCCAGAGTAGGTTTTATCCATGAGAACTCAACTCCATACTACCCTCAGTACAATGGACAAGTAGAGGCCAACAATAAGGTCTTCAAAACCATGATTTAGGGCATGGTGGGTACGCACAAGTCAAACTAGCATAACATGCTCTTTTATTCCCTATGGGCATACAAGACCTTCGTTAAGAATTCCACTGGGTTCACACCTTTCCAACTAGTTTACGGATTGGAGGCAGTTCGACCCATAGAGTGCGAGACTCCATAACTGGAGCTTGCATTCGAACTTCTCCCGAACACCACTGTTGAGGAAGAACATTTCCTTCACTTGGAAAACTCGATGAGACCCACCGCGATGCTTCTCTTTCCAACAAAGCACATAAGAAACACATCAAATCCTAGTATAATAATTCAATCAAACCTCGTATCTTCAACCAGGGGGATTAGGTCCTCATATATGACTAGAACCATTATAAGCTGGGGGTGGGAAAGTTTGAGTCCATGTGGCATGGGCCATACGTCATAAAATGTGTCTTGGAGAAGGGAGCATACGAGTTTGAGGATTATGATGGGATTACTCTGGGAGAGCCTCGCAATGGGCTCTACCTGAAGAGATACTACACCTGAGTCTTTCACGCATTAGTATCTTGTATATACTGTACATGGTGTGTGTTTTGTGTGGTGTGACACTTTTATTTAGTGTGTTACGATCTTGGTTTTATGCTTATATCATGTTCTTCCTACATGTGTAGATCAAAACCTATTTTGGATTTGCTGACGGCATTAGCGAGCCCTTGGTGCATTTCCTGGAAAGGGAAATTGCATCAGGTAGAGGGTGTGAAGAACTTGCAACAATTGATTAGTCAAAATACACAAGATAGCAGAATTATCAGAACTCAGAATCACTTTTATTGATCACAGGCCACTTCGAGGGGGAAACCTCCTTTGAGCAAGCTCAATACAAATAAATTCACGGTGCCTTTATAGGACAAAACACACACTTATATAGTAAGTCTAGGTGCCAATACTATGGTTCAAAACCATGGACCAATACAAACTATGGATCAACAATACTATGGGCGACTTACAAAGCATATGCGCCAAACAATAATAACACAACTATGGATCAACAAATACTACGAGACGACTTACAAAGCATATGCATCCAACAAAAATATACTAACAAAGTAAAGACATGGATTCCTAACATCCCCTCCCCCCTATAAAAAGCTTTGTCCTCAAAGCTTTAGATGTGGAAATTGTTGTTGAATCTGAAGGAGTGGTTCCCATGTAGCATCCTCTGGTTGCATGCCATGCCACTGAATTAAGACCTCTGTGATAGAGTGAGAGATAAGATGATGAGTGCGCTTATTGAGGATGGCCTCCAGCTCCAAAAGGATGGATCCTTCATTATCCATTTCGGGTAAAATAGTTTGTCCTTTGATGTTGGTGCCAAGAACTTTCTTCAGAAAAGAGACATGAAATACTGGATGAATGTGGGAAGAAGGAGGAAGTTCCAATTTATAAGCAACGGATCCAATCTTCTGAAGAATTTGATATGGCCCATAGAACTTTGGAGCGAGCTTATGACGCCCTTTGAGTTTCAGGGAGGATTGCTTGTACGGCTGGAAATAAAGAAAAACCATATCACCTGCTTGAAAAGTGTGCCCAGAATGGTGTTGATCGGCTTGTTGCTTCATGCGATTTCTTTCCATGTGAAGATTGTCCTGCAAAATGCGAAGAATCTGATCATGGTTGCGAAGGACTGTGTCAACTACCTGAACTAGTGAACTATTGGGGGTGTATGGAAGAAGAACTGGTGGTGCCTGACCATAGACTGCTTCATATGGGGTCATTTTAGAGGCAGTGTGGTAAGAGGTATTGTACCACCATTCAGCGAGAGGGAGCCACTTTTCCCACTGATGTTGTTTCTCAAAGGTGAAGCAATGAAGATAAGTTTCCAAGCATTTATTGATCATTTCAGTATGAACATCTATTTGTGGGTGATACCCTAAACTCATCTTAAGTTTGGTGCCAGTGTGGTGAAATAGTTCTGTCCAAAAATGACTGGTGAAAGTCGCATCATGATCCAAGACAATGGAAGAAGGGATGCCATGAAGACGAAAGATCTAGTCCAGGAAAATTTGAGCGACTGAGGAGGATGTATAGGGATGCTTGAGAGCACAAAAATGACTATATTTAGAGAGGTGATCAACCACAACCAAAATCACTGTCTTCCCTCCAGACTTAGGGAGCCCTTTAATGAAATCCATAGAAATATCTATCCAAATCAGTGTAGGTATGGGCAAGGCTTCGATCAATCCCGGAAGGAGTGTCGTTTCACCCTTATTGCGCTGGCAGGTATCACATTCAGCCACCATTTGTTGAATTGTCCTTTTCATGCCCTACCAAAAGAATTTACGTCGTGCCCGCTCATACGTTTTAAGGAACCCAGATTGCCCTACCGATGGAGAAGCATGGAGTTCATAGAAGACAACCTGTTGAATATCTGTGCTCTAGGGAATCACCAGATGACCCTTGTATCTCAGGGAAGTACCATCCCAAGAGTAATGTGGTATAGCAGAAGGTTTGTTGGCGAAGCATTGAATGATTTGAGATAATGAAGAGTCGTTGGCATAGCCCTGTTGAACATATTGCAACCAGTTTGGAACAGGCATAGAAATAGTTGAAAGAGAACCTTGGTCATCAAATGTGCGAGAAAGAGCGTCCGCCACAATATTGTCCTTACCCTTCTTGTAAGTGATCTCATAGTCATAACCCATGAGTTTTCTAACCCATTTCTGTTGTGCTGGGGAGGATACACGTTGTTCCAAGAAATATTTCAGACTCTGGTGATCAGTCTTGATGCAGAAATGATTCCCTAATAGGTATGGGCACCACTTCTGTACTGCATGCAAAATAGCCATCATTTCCTTCTCATATGTAGAGGAAGCTAAATTCTTACCTGAAAGGGCTTTGCTGGTGAACGCAATGGGGTGTTCATCTTGAAGGAGAATAGCACCAAGTCCATTGCCGCAAGCATCACTCTCAATAGTGAAGGGCTTGGAAAAATAAGGCATAGCTAGAACAGGTGTAGTACACATAGCTTGTTTCAGTTTGTCAAATACACACTCAGTAGCATGTGTCCATGTAAAATCATCCTTTTTCAATAGAGAAGTTAATGGAGTTGAAATATTCCCATAATCCTTGACAAACTTGCGGTAGTATCCAGTCAACCCCAAAAAACCACGAAGGTTCTTGAGTGTCTGAGGACGTGGCCAATTGTTCATGGCAGCGATTTTGGGAGGATCCATGTGAAACCCTTCTGCTGAGATAATGTGCCTGAGATACTCGACTTCTTGTTGTCCAAAAACACATTTAGACTGTTTGGCGTGGAGATGATGGTCAGAGAAAAGTTTCATTACAAGATCCAGATGTTGGAGATGTTCAGCCCAGGTTTTATTATAGATGAGGATATCATCAAAGAATACCAGAATGAATTTTTGCAAGGAGGGTCGGAATATTTTATTCATCAAGGCCTGGAATGTGGAAGGAGCATTAGTGAGGCCAAAGGGCATGACCAAAAATTCATAGTGGCCATCATGTGTGCAGAAAGCTGTTTTAGGGATATCATCCTCATGAACCTGAATTTGATGATACCCAGAATGAAGATCCAACTTGGAGAAAAATTGAGCACCATGAAGCTCATCAACGATAGGAATTTGAAACTTCTCCTTGATAGTGAGGTGATTAAGTGCTTGGAAGTCAATGCAAAGGTGACATGACCCATCTTTTTTGTGGATGAGAAGAACTGGTGACGTAAAGGAACTGGTGCTTGGGTGAATAATACCTTGCTTCAGTAAGTCCTGGACGAGCATTTCAATCTCTGTTTTCCATGCGATGTGAGCTGATGATGCTGAGAGACCCTGGTTATAAGCCTGTCAATGTGTGTTTTTGTCCATTGGTGGAAAACTGCATCCAAAGTTTTGCAAAATCCCATAAGATGGGGCCAAGTGTGTGTAGCCATTGAGCGCCCAATACCACATCACATCTGCCTAAGGTCAAGGAAAACATGTTAGAGCGTAGCTTATAATCTCCCATAGCGATAATCACATTACGACACTTCCCTTTGCAAGGTAAGGTGTTCCCATTAACAACCATGACTTCAAAGTTGGAGCAAGGATGGACAAAACAATCATCCTGTTTGGCGATCCGAGGGTCAATGAAATGATGAGTGCAGCCAGAATCAATGAGTATTGTAAGAGGAAGCTTCTTGAAGTAACCCCTAACCCACATGGTTTGGGGGGTGGTGATTCCAGTTAAAGCATGGAGAGATATCTTTGGCTAGTCATCTTGAGATGGAGGGTCAATGGGCGGCTCCAGAATGTCGACTGGAGCATCCCTTGTATCTGGAGCTTCTTCACCAATTTCAGAGGCAAGCGGAGAATCCATACCTGAGAGATAGAGATTTTGCTGAACACATCTATGTCCCCGAGTGAATTTCTCATCACAATTATAACAAAGCCCTTTTTCTCTACGTGCCTGCATCTCAGTTTCAGACAAATGCCTGATAGGAGTTAGTCGAGGAGCTGGCGGAATGGGAGGTCATTGAGAACCCATATTTCGAAAGGGAACAAAAGTGGGTTTGGAGCGATGTTGGGCTATAATCTTTCCTTCTTCCAAGTTAGCCAACCCTAGGGCTTCCATCATTGTGTTGGGACAAAAAATTTTGACCTCAGAGCGGATTGCATCCTGTAGACCACTGATAAAACAACTCCAGTAGATTTCATCAGGAAATCCTTCAGTGTGGTTGGCTAGTTTCTCAAATTCGGTTTGGTACTCTCTCATACTGCCAATTTGGCGAAGTTTAGTGAGGGCTCCTATGAAGTCATAAAAAGTACTAGAACCAAATTGTTGCAAACAGAGATGGCAAAAATCTGTCCATTTTGGTTGTTCATGAGCCTTGATGTACCAACGGTACCATTGAAGAGCTTCCTATTCCAAATGAAAGGATCCAAGTGGAACTTTGTTGACATCAAAAGTATTATGCAGACTGAAATACTGTTCTATATGATAGATCCATCCAGTCGAATCAGTACCATTGAAGCGAGGAAAATCAAGCTTCAGACCATGAAAATTGCTGGAAGCAGAGAACCCATTATCTGATGAAGACTCGGACTATCGTTTGTTGTTCATGGCTGAATGCTCAAGATGGAGACCGAGAAATTTTTCATCAAGATACTAGAGTTTGGCTTGGATGGCTACAAGTGCTTCTTCCATGGTTTTTGCTCCTGCGCTAGTGAAAACCATAACCAGGATTTTTTTTTTTTTTTTGAGTGGGTAGAAGAACAAAAACAGAAACTGTTTCAGTAAAGGAAAATCTAGATTTGGGAAAAAATCTCAAGGGTAATTGGGGTTGGACTAGGTTTTGGACACTGTCGAATGGACAGGGAAGCATAAAAGGAGAATTTTAGAAGAAAGGTGAAACAATGGGAAAATTTGGAAGAGAGGGACAAACAAGCAGAATTAGGAAAGGAAATCTGTGGTAAAATTTGAAGGTGATTGGGTGAAATCTGAGGAAGTTATGGCAAACCCTAAAAATAGACAAATGTGGGATTTCGGGCTTTGGGAAGTGGAATTTTGGATAGGGTCCTTAGGAATGAAATATGTAGAATGGGATTACAGGGGTTCTAGGGAAGTTTCAAGGAAAATGGAGTGAAAACAAGGGAGATATGGAGAAAAAACTGAATTTTATACTTTTTTTTCTTTCTTCTTTTTTAAATTTTTTTTAGAATGGAGCTACTACGGCATGGAAGGGATCTGAAACAGATAGATCTGCAATGGCGAGGAAGTGATCGGAAATAGAGGGATCTGAAACGACGTTGAATGGATCGAAAATGGCTGGTCTAAAATAGATCTGAAACGACTAGATCTGGATCGGCTTTCAGATTGGATCTGAAATGGCTGGATCTAAAACAGCGCGGTAGTGATCGACAAGAGTTCAAATGAAATTGATATGGACCCCAGGTATGTGCTGCTTCCTAACAGTTCAGAGATTTCACTTAGCCACCAATGCTATCTGATGGCTTGCGTATTCGGGCAGTGCCCCTATTGTTGCAGCAACATTCCCCCCCAAAATTTTTGTACATATTGGGGCCTCTCCCTTATTTTTCTAGAAAGATTGCTTTAAGAGGTCAATTCTCCTTTTTACTTTGTTTTCAACTGAAAATCATGCTTTGAGAATTTAAAGTTTTTCTTTTAAGGATAAAATTCGTGAAGTTCTCCTAAAAGTCGCGAAACCATTTGAGAAAAGCTTCCCAAAATTGTGGAATCATTCAAGTTATCCTCTCGAAACTGCGGGAGCCATTCGAGTTTTCCTTTCGAAACTGCGGGAGCCATTCGCATAAGCCTCCCGAAAAAGACTTAGAAATTATTTCTTGAAGCTACGGGAGCTATTTGGGAAAGTCTCCTGAAATGGCAAAAATTCAAGAAAGCCTCCCGAAGTTGCGGAACCATTCAGGTTTCCCTCCCGAAACTGCGGGAGTCATTCACAAATCTTACCCGGAGTCTTTAAAAAATCTTAAGTCTTTTTCCTCTCAAAGTTGTGGAAGCTATTTGCGAATTCCTTCTGAAATGGTGGAAGCATTCACATTACCTTCCCGAAAACCCACCGAAAGACTTCGACTTTTGCGGAACCATTTCAGAAGTACCTCTCGAAACAACGAAAGAATTCAAGAAAGCCACTCAAAACGGCGGAAGCCATTCTCCAATCCTTTCCGAAGCCGCCGAAGGACTTAGTGTCTTTCCTCTTGAAGTTGCGGAAGCTATTCGCGAAAGCCTTCCGAAACAGTGGAAGCATTCACGTTATTCTCCCGAAAACCCACCGAAAGACTTACACTTTCATTCAACTTGCGGGAGCCGTTCGCCATTTCTTTCCGAAAATGCGGAACCATTTGGGTTTCCCTTCTGAAACTGCGAAAGCATTTGAGTTCTTTTCCCGAGAGCCATTCAGGAAATCCTCCCGAAACGGTGGGAACCTTCATGGAATTGTTCCGCAATTGCGGAAGCCATTGGCATATCTCCGTCGAAATTGCGGAAAGAGATCCATTATTCTACCGAAACTGCGGGACAACCCAGCGAAACTGCCCGCAACAAGTTTTCAAAGGTTGCATTTCGGAAGGATTCATGAATCTCTCTCGAAATGCCGAGTCAGTTCAACATAACGTTCCGCAATTGCGGTTGAAACTCGCAAGCCTGCCCCGCAAGTGGCGGTCATGCACAAATGTCGAGACCGCTTGAGGTGACCACGCCGTACCAAGAAATTAAAACCTCGTTTAATCGCGCCACCAACCGGTTTAACGCCGCACGTGTCTAGCATTTTTAAAAGGGACGGTTAAGGTTTGGTCGACCGCATTGTTAATTTTCATTGAAACGAGCACCATTGAGAACACCGCGCCAGACTGCTCCAGCTCAGCTCATCCACGTCCGCATCCACCTCATTTAGCCACATTCTCGTTGCCAGGTAAGTTTTTTAACCGCTATTTTTTGTCTTATCTCCACATCAAGTTACCTGTGGGTTTTTTTTCCGTCTTCAATGTGGCCGATAGACAGTCGTGGCCATATGTCATTATTTTTGTTTTTAAGGCCGCCGAAGCCCCTTTGGTTTCTCATTTCTACCAGCTAAATGCCATAACTGTGACCACCTGATTTTTTCACCGACCATACTCAGGCGTCGTCACCCTCCTTCAAAATTTGAGCCAGCCACACAATGCCTCGTAAATGTTACTAATAACCGTAGTGGTCAGCTGAATCCCATCACCTTTTGATAAATGTAGAAGGCAGTTCCTTGGTTCGTCATAAGATTGTTTCAATCCAAGCTCACCCGCCATTGACCATTAAGGGTGCAACGATGAAGGATACCCTCTCCCCTAGGGCTAGATGGGAAACACATTGTTTCCACGTCATATGCTTTCCCTTTTGGGAACATTTCAAACTTTGTTTCCTTAGGATAATCAAGTCTCAGAACTATATTTCTTGTTTGGAGTGTTTTATTTTGCTTCCCCAACATGCAGCTTCATAGTTTGTCTATATCTATCATTAGCATGTTGAATTGGTCCTTCTCTTTTTTAAAATCTCATAACAGGTTGCACATTTTTATAATGACTTGTTTTTGGTTGCTAGCAGGTATAAGCAAGGATGCCAAAAGGTGGTAGAAAGAAAGCTAAAGTGATGGAACCAGAGCCAGTACTACTTAGGACTGAAACAATGTTCCAAGATACTAAGTGTACCATCGGCATTCCTCCCGAAGTCCGCTGGGGCGATATTTATAGGATGATCAGGGACCAGGATATCCCAGATGCATTATTGGAGGAAGAACAGATCTACCGCAACATCAGAACTTCAGGAATAGCAAGGGCTTCTACCCGCCCTGAATTGTTCCCATGTTTTGAAGTGATCGGGTGGATACTGGAGCATACTAATGCGGAGACAAGAGTATTACATGACAGTGGGGGAGTGGCCATCGCCTCATTCCACCCAGCATATATTGCTGCAGCCTATAAATTCTCACATCCCCAGCAAGCTCTAAGTGATGAATGGTTGGGCCAGATGAACAATATTGAAATGGCCAAAAAATTATTGGTCGTAGGCAAGCACTTAAGAAATAGAGGTAATGACGAATATGATTTTCAGAATCTAAGACCTCCTTTCAGGTTAATCGCCCTGATGCTATGCAGAATTTTCGGCATGCCTGATGGCACTGTATATAGGATACAGTGGGTCCCCATCATCCACTTCGTAGAATTCAAAGGAACTGTGTTTGACTGGGCTACTATCCTGTCGGACAGTTTGGCATCAATGGTGGCTACTGTAAGAGAAGGTTTGGCCTTAAAAAAGTTAGAATTTTACATTTCTTCATATCTCATTGACTATATTTTGGCCAAGCTATCTTTCCCTGGCTTAGGTTGCATGTGGGATAAATCCAACACCCAATCTACATTGCTTACAAGATAGTGTGGGATCAAAATTACAGAACCAGCTATAAGCTCATCTACGAGGGGTTCATCATGCCCCTATATGAGCAAATATTCAAGGAAGAGCCCAACTGTCTGTCCGAAAATGCCATAGAGATCCTGGAAAACTATGGAGATTTTTATTTCTCAGAACAAGGCACCTACATTAGTATGTTTGGAGGGACTAAAGCTCCATATATTTTGCCGAAGTATGCTACTGACTATGTAGTCCTCAAGGAAGCAGTGAGACAAATTTTCCTAGATGGAATCGGAGCGATGCTTAATAAGCAGCATAAGGCTTCTTTCCCTCCTTTACCCTTCTGCATAGGAGCCTACAAATTCTCCGGGGTTGCATCAGCTGAGGAGTTTGTTCAAGAGCTGAAAGATTTCCACTTCGGCGAAGTAATTTTCCATAGGAATGATAGGTGGGGAAAAGTTGACAAGCATTGCAAATAAATTTATGCTCATTTTGAGTATGCTCATTTTGAGTATGCTCATTTTGAGTATGCTCATTATTATGATGCTGAGGAAGAGGCATTCAGAGGCATCAACAACATGACTGAGTTGCAAATTTGTCTCCAAGGAAGTGGAGCAAGCTCTAGCTCTACCAAGACCCAAAAACCAGCCTACAGAAAGAGAAAGAAGAAGCTGATGCCCAAGCCCAAGAAGAACAAAGGTTAAAAGAGGAAGCAAGGTTGCAGCAAGAGGCTGAAATTGCAAGATTACAGCAAGAAGCTGAAGTGGCAAGATTGCAGCAAGAAGCAGAAAATGAAAGGCTGCAGAAAGAAGTTGAGGAAGCCTAGGAGCAGAAAGAAGCAGAAGATGCAAGGCTGCAGAAAAAAGCAGAAGATGCGAAGCAAGTGGAATGAAATGAGAATCAGCCGCAAGTTGAAGAAGAAGAGAGAAGGAAACAAGCTGAAGCGGGGCAAAAGACGGAAGAAGAGCTCAAGACAGTTGAAGATGCCCAAGCAGGTGGTTCCGGCACCCAGGATATGGAGATAGATGTATCTCAAGCAGGCGTCTCTGACACTCAAAATGTGGAGGCGGACACAGCACAAGTAGGTGTCTCCGGTACCCAGAATGCAGGAACATATTCAGCTCAAGTAGTCCAAACGCCACCCATAGAAGCAGAAATAAATATAATAGATCTCCCAATCGTCCCTTACACTCCATCAGAAGAGCATACGGTGTCTCTATGGGATGAATTTGTATATGATAAGAAAAGAAAGGCAGTGGTCCTAAAATCAGAAGAGAGGATAAAGAGACTCTTCCAAGAAGATATTGTTACCCACCGGGAGACAACAGTAATGCAAAATACAAATAAGGCTCCCTTAGCTATGGCATCCGCCGCTGTAGAAGCACCAAAAGCAACGCAGGACAATGTGGCCGACATAGTTAGAGAAGTTGAGTCGACAAAGAGGAGAGCTCGCATGTTACAACATACTGTGGCTAATGAGAAGGCTTACAAGGATCTCGTAGTGAATAGGTATAATCGCCTATCTGTTGAGTATAAGGAATTGTCAGACAAGTATAACCTTTTAGAAGAAGAAAAGGAGCGCCTGGCAGTCTAGATGATGATCTTAGAAGCAAAAAAGAATGATGCAGAAGCTAAAGTGTCCCATCAAGAAGTAGATAAGCAGGTATTGGTTGAGCAATTGGAGCAAGTAAAGAGCAGAGCGATAGATATGTCTCATTTCCATGATTTGTCCTTTAGCATCCTAAAACAAATGCATGACACTCAAGAATTGATTTTCGAGGAAGTGTGCAAGCTCAAAGCCATGGTGGTTAGATTAAAAGAAGTTAATGCAGAGGCCAATAGGCTTAAGGATAAATATACTCAGGTTAAGGCAAACATCTTGAGCCAGATAGAATGGAGAGAAGGAAAGGTGGATTTCCCCAAGCATCTCCCATTCAAATCTATAGATGGTTTTAATGAAGACATAGCCCTTTTGAAATTTTTCAGAAACTGTAGCATTAAGCTAATGGCCAAGATCCGAGGGACAATGGATAAAAGTAACGGTCTTTATCAAAGAATCCATGAAGTGCATGACAAATGCAAGTTGAGTTTCCCTCAGTCCCTTGATGATTTCCCGGGCAAAGAACAACGTTTATCTAACCTGAAGGAAGAGCTGGGCATCCAAACATAATATGTAAAGAAGATTGGTGTCTTATCCATTGATGATATCCATCATTATATTGGGATTTCATCGATACACAATCATCTGCTTAAGGAAATACACCAAGCAGCAGTAACAGAAATTCAAGGTATTGGAGCAGAGCTTGGTAAAGATGTAACTTCCCAGAAAATCTTACTCCCTGCCTCAGCAAATGTAGTTATAAGAGACACTGGTATATGGTTCAGTTACATTGCTGAAGAAGAAAAGAAAGCAGCAGCAGCAGCAGAAATAACAGCCAGCCCGAGTGCTTCTCTCCCAGCAGTAGTAGAAATAACAGCCAGCCCGAGTGCCTCTTTCCCAGCTGGAGCGCCTGCCCAATAGTGAACACGCTGATATTAAGGCATTAATTCATATCTTTTGTAATTTGGATTTCATATGTATAAAAGCGTGGAGCCATTGGACAGCTGTCCTTTTCTTTTTTAAGTAATTTTCTGTCTAAAGAAGGGTCACATTTTTGTCTATTAAAAAGGGAAAATTCTGTAGGAGACAGGTGTAAAGTGCTAGGTGGCAGCCCAAAGGGCATTTTGTAATATTATAAATAGAAGTTTAGGAAATAGTGTAAAAGGACTTTTGGCAGGGAAATAATTTTCTAAACTTGTATGAGCTATCTTGCACTTGTTTCAAGAAAATAAATCTACCTAATAAGAGCCTGGAGAGGACGTCTTTTGCATGGAAATGGAGTTTGGATGCATGTTGGATTATTCCTGTGACTCCTATACTCTACTGTGAGATCTTTCTTTACTGTCTTGAATTATTTCTTTGTATTGAATGATCTTACTTCTCTCTGTGCAAATGAATTCTCTCTTTCCTGAGTAATGAAATATGTTATATATGTATTAGAAGCTATCTTTTGAATATCTCCTATTTCTGCTGTGGATCTATCTTTAAGATTTAATGGCTATCTGTTGAATCTTAGACAACTCTTCCAGCACATTACTCATAACCATAATTTGCTCCTTGCAAGGATAGTTTAGATTTACTTCAGTTTTAGACACAGATTCATTTTCCAGTTCTGCATTTAGATTAAAATAGTTTAGGCACTTGCATATCATTCTAAAAAATAAAAAATCAAAATAACGGTGGATCGGGACATAACCGATATAATTGGAGCAAATCTCCAAACCCACGGTTGCCAGAACCGCTAACTGGACGGATTCCCCACACCAAACGGTGGACAATCTAATTTGGATAGTCTACCAGGGAGGATCCCTTTCTGATTGATGTTGCGATCTCCGAGGCATCAACAACCCCTCACTCTACGGCTCAAGTAAAACTGATAACCGCTTTGCCACAAATGACAGGTCTTGGTTTACCTCACGGGTGGGAACTAGTCAATCAGGTAGGGGTCATTGCCCATTTTGCTAGTAGGTCCTCTCAATGGGACAACTACTTTGGGGTTCATATGGTACTCCTCACAATGAGTTTTAGGGATTATTCCCAAGTACTTCCCATAGTTAAGCAGATAGGGATTATTCCCAGATCCGAACTTGCAATAGATGCAAAAAACATTTTTGGCAAAAATTCCACCCAACGAGCCCAAGAATGTGCTCTGATACCAGATGTGAAGAACCTCCAACAATTGATTAGTCAACATACACGAGATAGCAGAATTATGAGAACTCAGAATCACTTTTATTGATCGCAGGCCACTTCGAGGGGGCAACCTCCTTTGAGCAAGCTCAATACAAATAACTTCACAGTGCCTTCCTAAGCCTCAACACACACTTATATAGTAAGTCTAGGTGCCAATACTATGGGTCAAAACCATGGGCCAATACAAACTATGGATCAACAATACTATGGGTGACTTACAAAGCATATGCGCCAAACAACAATAACACAACTATGGATCAACAAATACTACAGGACGACTTACAAAGCATATGCATCCAACAACAATATACTAACAAAGTAAAGACATCGGTTCCTAACAGAGGGTGCAATTTCCCCCCACAATGCAATCCCAAAACCTAAAAGAATAGAAGGTAAATGAAATTCTAAACCACTGAAAAATGAAGAGGGTAGGGATTAGGCTTACTTGAAGCTGACGGCATTGAAAATGATGGATCACAGCTCTCGCAATCAACAGTTGAAAATTGCACTCCAAAGGGTCACTTTCACCTCCCAATTTGGTAAAAAGCAAATGGTAACTATTTTTACTATTTTTCCCTATTTATATTGAAAAAGGTATATTCCTTTTTAATTTATTCTTTTTGTGGGTTACTTTACTATAGTTGGGGTTATTTTTATATCTAAATACTCAATTGATCATTTTTACCTAGTCTTTGGAGTCCACGGGTGAATTAAAATGCCGCATTATAATATTTGTCGTGATCCGCGTGGTCATCTCGTACTTGTTTCCAGGTGTGAACAACTCTTCAAGCGCTCTTTGTGTTATTGTTTCGCTCGTTAAAATTGAATATTAATGACAATGAGATCACTCTTTGTTCCTTCTCTTGATCGTAAAACGATGAGAATAGGTCATTGAGTTACATTTTATCGCTTTTTCGGGCTCGTTAAACTTCCACGAAAAAGGAACCCCTCGAATTCCTTCTTTAAGCTCTTTTCAAGATCCCTAAATACAAAAATATCACCAAGCGAACTTGATACATCCACTCTAGTGATAATTTGTTGATGTATATGTAACTTCGGAATGTATTTCATTTATATATTATTGTACTCCTATAGAGATGTGTCATTCCTCTATACGGAAGTGTCGTCATGTGTATTGACAAGTGTCATAAGTGTGTGAACTTCCCGATGGGTTATTAGACCACCATGTGTGGGGTCGGCCTTGAAATATATATATTATATGGTTGATGTACCTAGCTAGACAAGTCAGCCCCATAAGGTCACTGGGCAAACAAACAAGTATAAATAGAGATTGGGAGATCTCTATTTTATTCATTCCGAAACTCACACTTCTCTCACTCAGAAAGTGGAGCACTAGTGAGGAGGAGGATCATCTGCTACTAGGAGACTATCTCTGTGTATTTTGGTTGTACTTTGGTTGAGCCATTGCTCTCTCTATCTCTGAGGAAGTTGTGGGGTTTTTTACCTTAGGGTTTTCTCCACGGAAACTCTATGTTTCTTGTCTCTCATGCTTTTGATTCTTGTGATGATTGACATGCTTGTTATGATTGTTATGCATTGATATACTGTACATGTTGTTCTCTTAGTAAAGATCCTAGTGTATTGTGAATTAATGCTCAAAATTTAACATGGTATTAGAGCTAACCTGAGAAGAAGACATTCTGTAGTGACAGAAACTAGGGTTTCTTGTTTATTGGGTTTCTCTCCACAGATTTTGGAAAAACAGTATAGTAGATTGACTCTACTCATCAAGGAGAATCTATCTGTCCAATCAGAATTCAATTCTGAGCATTTTCAAATTTAGCCCTAAAAATTAGGGTTTCCAAAAAATAAGAATTTCTAGAATATGAAGACATAGCTAGAAGCTCCTTACAAAAATCTAAGTTTAGAGATTTGGATCGAGATTTTTGGCTTGGTAAATCTCCGAGAAACTCAAACCCTAATTCAAGGTCCTCCCTAGTGAGCCCGGGAATACTAAAAGGTATTTCTTAAGGGTGAAGCTTTGTATATCTCAAATTCTGAATACACCAGGCTGATCAGCTCATCAAGGTGCATCTTTCTATCCTTTCAGAAAGTTGAAATTCACATTTTGAATTTTTAGGGTTTTTTCAACAAACCCTAATTCGGGACCAGATCCAGTTTTTCAGCAAAACAAGTGGTAAGACCTAAATCTCTTCTATTTCCATTTGAAGTACTCTTTAAGATGTCTCACTACACAAGGCTTGAGGATAAGCTTGAAGGGGCTGATAACTTCCGAGCCTGAAAGTATAGGATTGGGTTAATCCTGGAAGAAAATGAATTGGACTCCTACATCAGCTCTGAGGTCCCTATCCCAGAGGATGAAGAGGCTAAGGTATTATCTAAGAAGAACTTGGTCAAGGCAAAGAGAATCTTTGTTGATTCTATCAAAGACCATCTCATACCACATGTGTCATCTCTGAAGACACCCAAGGAGATGTTTGACTCTTTGACCAAGCTATTTGAAGGGAAGAACATAAATTGGAGGATGACTTTGCGGAATCAATTGAAAGGGGTCAAGTTGCTGAATGGAGAAACCATTCAATCTTATTTCTCCCAAGTCTCTCAGATCAAGGAACAACTTGAAGCAGTAGATGAAGTGGTGGAGAATGGAGAAATTGTGATGACCACTCTGAATGGCCTACCTAGGTCATGGGATTCCTTTATCCAAGGAATTTGTGCAAGGAAGAAATTGATCTCCTTTAGTAGACTATGGGAGGAGTGCTCACAAGAAGAAGCTAGGATTGTAGCTCGAGAAGAAAAGATGGGAAGTGAAGATCAAGCTCTCACAACTCACACCAAAAGAAGCAAGCCTAAGAGGGAGCACTCTCAGCAAAAGAGATCCACTCTCTATCACCAAAAGAATAAGAAGGACCTAAGGTGCTTCACATGCAATGAGAAGGGTCACTTTGCTTCAGAATGTCCCAAGAACAAAAGGGATAACAACAACAACAACAACTCCATCAAGAAGAAGAAGGGCAGCAAAATAAAGTTCCATGCTCATGCTGATGAAGATGATGAACCTCCAAAGAAGAAGGCTAGGGCAGAAAGTGATGATGACTCATCAAGTGAAGAAGAGTATGTTCTAATCTTTGCTCTCACAGATACTATCTCTTATGGTTGTAATTATTGGTTTATTGATAGTGGGGCTTCCAAACACATGGCTGGGTTTAAAGAATCTTTTGTAAATCTATCTGAACATGAATCACCCCATAAAGTGAAACTTGGGGATGACTATCAATACCCCATCAAAGGAAGTGGTGAAGCCTCCTACAACCTAGATTCTGGAAAATCTTTCAAGATGAAAGAAGTCCTTTATGTAGCTGGGCTCAAGAATAACCTTCTGTCCATCTCTGCATTCGATGCAAAAGGCATGAGGGTCGCATTTGTAGATGGCCAAGTTCTAATGTGGCCAAAGGGTAAAACTATTGATGATGTAGTGGTGATTGGAGAGCAAGAGGGAGGATTGTACAAATTGAAGGGACAACCTAAACATGTGTTACACAGAAATCTTCCACCCTGTGAGCATCAGCATTCTTTGGCCTGTAAGATCCATTTCAGTGACTCAGACCCATTTTCATCCTTCAGTGATACCAGTCTACCCTATTTTTTTTCCTACCCACATGTTGCATCACTATAGCATGCGTACCCGCAAGTTGCACCCTATATCCTGTGGATATTAAGTAAAATGGTAAAAACCACTATATTATTACATTTTAATCCCAAAAAGCGGTCATTGGGTGACCTTTGGCTCTCCATATTCCCAAGTAACGTCTTGATGAGTCCTTTCACCTACCTTTGAGGGGACTATATATTGAGCACATATGGCTTATGGATGGGAGGAGGAAGAGAATAGTAAAGGCACTCTAGTGGATTTTTTCCCTTCTTGAGTCTGCACTCATTGATCCTTGTAGTTGTGAACCATTTATGTTCACCTTCCAAAGTCCTTGCTAGTTTGAGTTTGCCTTTCATGGAGGATTGAAGTGGTGGAGGAACTAGTGGATTGATCTAGATCTTGGTTCAGATTGGTTGCCGGCAAGAGGTCATATCACTTTGTACTTCTTCTTGTTCATTAATAGAAATACTCATATTCTCGTCCATTCATGGTGTGAATGTCATTTATTATACATTGGGTTACATTTGCTTATGATATTATGGACCATTGTTATTGATAATGTTAATGTCATTTATATATCACATGTACTTGTTAGATATTGGTTGTCAAGACTAATTTGTAGATTGCAAGTGCTTGGATGCGCGCGGATTGAAAGCTCCAACGGGGATCTATATCAAACATTGGATCGAGGTTGGTTACATTTCTCCATTATTTTAACATTGTCGTTTATAATAGCATTGTTTTGATAATTGAGTAGATTTCTGGTAGTCATCTGTCTGTTGTGGTATTCCCAAGCCATAGTGAGTTTTCTCCAATACAAAAATGGTGACTCCACTGGGAAAAACATCCATGTTTGGGAAAAATTTTGAGCATTAATCCATAATTAGAGTTGTTGTTTATCGAAGCTCTGTGTCACTGATTGGTCGTTAAGATACACTGTAGAATACTTGCTTTTTCTGAGCCTCTGGACTCTTTATTTGACCATTTGCTTTTCCTCACCCATGGGCTGGCTTAGTTCTGCCCGCGTATACCCGCCTCTATTTACACTACTGCTCGCAGGTACCCGCAGGTATTCCTTCGACAGTAGCGTGTACCTTCGGCTTTTGTTGGTTTATGGCTATTAGTTGTTGCTGGGTGAGTTTGGTTGATTCTTGAGTCTTTGTTGGCCTTTTTCTTGATTGTTTCATGCCTTGGTTGTGACCAGATCTCTTCGTTTCTCTTGGTTGAGCCTTCTTGGTTTTTTACCAATCTTTGGTTTTAGCCTCTTGGTTTCTTCCTTTTGAGCTCTTTCTTTTGGCTGAGTCTTGTTGTTTAGGATCTGCTGGGTTGTCTTAGTGATCTTCTCGGCACTTCAGTGACTGAATAGTAGGATTTTGCTTTCATTTTTTCAGTCCATATATATTGAAAAAATACAAAAATATTCATTTAGTTTTTTGCATTTTCCTTTCTGTTTATAAGAGAAAATACAAAAATATTCTATTTCCATGTACTGCATTTTGCATTGAGTGCTTGTTGCCTTCATTTTAGGTTCTGCTTGTGCATTGAAAAGATAAAAGTTTGCATATTTATTTTGGAATTGTTGGTTGATTTTGCATATTAGTGACTTTTTTTATTGGATAGATGAGTCTATGATTGGACGATGTTGCATACTAATGAGTCTACACATCACTAGTTTCATGACCATATCCCTTGAGTAATCACAGCCACTAAAATTAAAGCTTAATCATAAAATTGATTAGAATTATTTTATTTATAGGGTACACCAACTAGCATAGGTTTAGAGTCTTGGAATAGATCATTGTGAGTTAACAATCCAAGACTACTGAACGAAACATTAGGTGTTTGACCAAGGAGTGGAGGAATCCATGGTATAGATTGGTTTTCTCAGGAAAGCTCTACTCAATCCAGAGTTAAGCACGAGGTCATGGGAGGTTGGTTGAGGAGATATCCCTCTGATACCGGCTAAACGTGGGAGATATATCTAGGATTTGTTTGTATCTGAGGGTACCGGAGGTTCGTCCTCTTGTGCTTTGGGCTTAGCTACCCTACCCATATGACAGGTCCCACCTGCGACTGTCCCCCTGAGCATTGGTTATATTGCGGTAGACATAGTTTCCTTACCTAGGTACTGCACGGGGTAATTGCAATGGTTATGTTGTTTGTGTCCTGAGTCAGATAGGGATTGGACAACACAATTGTGTTCGTGCAATGGACTTGAGCCTGTCGATACAGTGAAGCCTAGGTGTCTCTATAACTGATTCTGTTACCTCTAGCTATAGTTTGGGAGTCCCAAGCCTCTCCTAGGTGAGACATATCGGCTCTAGTGTTGGGAGCTCATTTAGCCACTCTGTCTGTCTGCTCTTGGCTATAGATTCTCTAGGTGTGTGCTTTTGATTTACTATTTTTTGATCGATAGTTGGCCTCTAGGAGACACTATGTCTCTCTCTGAAGGGAACGTGGCACGGAGCCCTACTCTCCTTCGGTCCTGTCGGTTGGCTAGTTTAAAGCCAGCTTTGCTTACACAACGTATTTCTAGAGGACGCCAAAGGGCTCCCTCTGAGTCTTTGGATTCTTACGAGACTTACGTTGAGGACTACATGGCTGCACATCCCAATATCAGTCAAGACCTTTCTACTCCTTTGGGTAGAGTTGAACATACTTCCGATCCCTAGACTCCTCGTGAGGATTGGGGAGGTGATCCACCTGAGACTCAACCTAGTTCTATTTGGCCTAATCCACTTGACCGGGATCTGTTTGATCCTTCGAATCTGGATAATTATCTTTACGGGATGCCCGACTTACCCAAGGGGGAAGAACAGGATGAACCCTTCGTTCCTTCGTTTCCACATGATTTTAGATATAGGAGGCCTGAAACTCATGATGATTCTGGCCCTATCATCAACACCACCGCACTCTCTTTTGGTATGCCTAGTCACAATACTGTCGAACCTTCCACTATGGTTGGTACTCATGTTGGCACTAGTCAAAGTGTTAGCCATACTATACCCACTGGGGGCACTACCCTAGCTGGGGGCACTAAGTTGTCCACCCACTCACATAGTATGGGGACTGGTAAGATTCCTAACCATGCTAATGTTGGAATGCGACCACCTCCTAGGATACCCAACCTAGTCGGAATGCTATTCGAAACACGACTCACCATTCACCACCTAATACACATGTCGCTACCCGTCAACCCAGGAATGCTTTTGCACATGATACCATTCCTCCCAACCACAGGGGTGGACACATACCGCATACTTTTGCATCCACTACCGCCGCTATTAATAGTAATGTAGGGGGTGGGAATATTTCCTATCCACATGGACATCACACCACCAACCCTGCTACTGGTCACACCCATATTGGACCTAGGAATACTTCTCATGCTTATTGTCATCACACAACTGCTCAATCTAATCCTAATATTGGGGATGGGAACATACCATACCATTACAGTCAATACAACATGGTTCCCACTATGAATAGTACATACATGCCCCATACCCATGGTGGAAACCCTTACTACAACACAGTTGGTGATGGCCACCGGTATCACCCGCCACCCCAATATGGTGCTCAAAACGCACATATACCTGCTTACTCTCAAATGGGTCAGGCAGGGGGAGGTTATCCATCTTATAGCCATGGGCAAGCTTATGGGTCGTCAGGTCCTCAGTATCAGCAGTTTAACCCTCATGGTCAAGCTTTTGGTCCATCTTACGACAAAGTTTTGTTTAATCAACCTTTTATGGTGTCTTATAATCAAGCTTTCCAGCCGTAGCTCCCATTCCTTACACGGTTGAATCTCCCAGATCTTTTGAAGCTCACTAATGATCTGGTGTTTCACGACCCTACTTGGCCCCTGGTCCCTACCAAGCTCCCTTAGGACATTCCAAAGTTTCAAGGGAAAGGTGGTGAGGACCTGGGAGATCATGTCACGACATTTCACCTTTGGTGCTCCTCCAACTCTTTGAATCATGATTCAATTCAATTATGACTATTTCAATGCACCCTCACAGGGGCAGCCGCGAAGTGGTATGTGGAGTTTCCTGGAAACACCTATAGGGGATTCAACGAGATTGCTTTGGTTTTCTTAGACCATTTCCAGTTGCCGGTTCGTTATGATACTAGTACTGAGTTGTTGTCCACCTTCCGTCAGAATAAGGCCACACATATTTCTGACCACGTTCAAGAGTGGCGTTAGTGGAAGAGATTAGTGAAAGCCAACATTCCTCCAGAGTTCCCGTTGGAATGGTTCCTTAAGTATTTACTTCCATATATTGCTAAGGATGTTTCAATGTCCGGCATTATGACTAAGGAACAAGCTATCTTGAAAGTCCAACAGTTAGATCTACTTTATTCTCAATCTGGCATTTTGTATGACATTATTCTTGATGCATCGAGAATAAGACATGATCCCACGTCAGTTCCTGGACCATAGGCCGATGGCATCGTGGGGTCCACATGCACTCGCCTTGTAGACTTTGTAGCTAATCAAATGCAAAATTTGTCGCTAAACCAGTCTGCTCCCGGACAGGTTCACACCTTGTCCACTTCCACTCCGTCATCTGATGTACACAATGTGCAATCAACGAAACCATCGGGTAACCAGCAGCCTGGTGGTAAGAAAAAGGGGATAAATAATCATAGGGGTGGAAACAATGGAAGTAACAACAATAGCAAATGTAATACTCCTCATAAAGAGAATGCCAACCCTACTTGGGAAGGCGGTAATGCTGGCGAGGATCGTAAACCTAGGCGTAAGGTGAAATTCCCTTGCAAGCTTTGTGGGGAGGATCATCTTAGGCACTTATGTCCTCATATTGAAGAAGCATCGAAGCATTTGGCATAGAGCCCAGCTATGATGAAGGATCCCCTACCTCATCACCAGAACATGGCTTCGCATGCTCCCACCATTGGTTATGGTACTAATGAAATGACAACGTCTTCTTCCAATACTAGTGGTTATGGATGTGTGAATATGGTTCAGTCGGAGGTCTGTGTTGCTACTCATCAACATGATTATGGTGCACCACAAAGAAAGGTGTTCTCAAGCACTCCATGCATAATACTAATGCTCGAGCCGCCCAGAACTACTCCATCGTAGAATATTTGGGCCAAACCCTGTGTGCCATGTCGGCTCTTGAAGTTTTGCAAGCTTGTCCTTCTCAGAAGCATGCCATTTTGAGTGCGTTAGGAGTTTAGGATGGGGGAAGTCCTAGTGTTATCAAGTTCGATACTACTAATGTCCAACCTCACTTGCCTTACCACGTGGCTTTTCAAATCCAGGTGGTTTGCCTTAAGAGCTTCGTCAAACGTACTATGGTTGATGAAGGTGCTTCCGCGTCAGTAATGTCGTTAACTTGTTGGAAAGCTCTTGGCTCTCCTCCTCTACTCGCATCTAGAACTATAGTCACTGTATTTGATGGTAGATCTTTTACGCCACATGGAATTATCCCTTCCCTTGTAGTCTCCTTGGGAGGTAAGTCCATGCCTATTGTAGTCGAAGTGGTTGATGTGCCCATCGACTACAACCTTTTACTGGGTCAGAACTGGATGTATGCTATGAAGGCTGTCGCATCTACTGTATTTTGAGTTATTTGCTTTCCCCATGAAGGCAAGATTGTGATGATTAACTAGCTAGATTATGTTGGCACTCCTTCCACATCATCCACGGGAACAATAGTTCCGCAAGTTTCTGATTCTCAGTCGGCAACTGGGAACATAGGTGTTGGAATGTACCCCTAGTTGATGGGAACTTTTAAACATTCTACACCTATGAATTTTATTGGAACCATTTCTGACAGTGCGCCTCCTCCTTCGAAAAGTATGCCATTCCGGACTTCCTATTGTGGTGATCCATGGATTTTTCCATCCATGGATTCTATGTCTAGAGACATTACGCATGTTGGGATGTCCATGCCTTTATCTGTAGCGGAGCTCACTTATGATCACATCCAACAAACCATTGTAGATCTGGATCTCTCTTCTTCCCAGACAGTTGAAGAAGATCCCGTTACACTACCAGTTTGGGCAGCCAACTCATCTTGCTCTCACGATTGCCTCGATGATACTGTGCCATCGGATGAAGCTATCCTCGAAGCCATGTGTGGTAGTGAGAGGCCTTGGGAAGATATGCACCATCGATCTTATTTCCTTCCCAACCTTGAGCTCATTGAGCAAGAGGAGTTTAGGATGACTCTAGCCGAGATGGTTGATCACCCTATGGCTCTTTTGCAGTCGCATGATGTTTTCTTGGAAGGGAATATGGCCAATATTTCCCCAACCACTTCGATCAACATCTCCCGCACTCCCGGAAAGATTGAGAATGTTTACGTCAGTGTCGATTGCACTCCTAAGGAGATTGCTATTTAAACTAACGTGTTCACCGAACTCCAGGAAGCTTTTACTTGGTCATATGAGGAGATGCCACGAATAGACCCCCGCATTGTTGAACACGAGATTAAAACATATCCTGATGCTAAACCGGTTCAACAATGCTTACGTGCTGTGAACCATAGGAAGGCAGCTGTTATTAAGGAAGAGGTGGAGAAACTGCTCAAAGCTAGTTTCATCTACCCCGTTCCCCTTACCGAATGGGTGCCAAACCCCATTCTTGTGGATAAGAAGCAAGGAACAATCTGTGTATGCACTGATTTCAGAGATTTGAACCATGCATGTCTGGAAGACAACTTCCCCACACCATTCATTGATCAAATATTGGATGCTTGTGTGGGAAGTGAGATTTTTTCATTCATGGACGGATTCTTGGGTTATAATCAGATTCAAATCAAACCCATGGACAAACATAAAACAACATTTATTTGTCCATGGGGAACTTTTGCGTACCGAAAAATGCCCTTCGGCCTCAAGAACGCCAGAGCTACTTTTCAGCGAGCCATGACCTATGCCTTTCACGATCTTAAGATGATTATGGAAGTTTTCTTGGATGATCTTGCTGGCCATTCTCGCAAGAGAGTGGACCACCCCAAGCACCTCCGTATGATTCTCGAATGATGTATTCACTACAAAATTCAATTGAATCCAAACAAATGCATCTTTGTTGTTAGGACTGGTCACCTTCTAGGATTCATAGTTTCGAAAGAGGGTATTAGAGTCAATCCTCTCAAATTTGAGGCAATACTTCAGCTGTGTCCTTCGTGTAATCTGTTTCAACTTCAGAGCGTCCAAGCGAGATCTACTTTTCTGCGTCGATTTATAGCTAACTATGCTAGTATTACTAAAGGTTTCGCACGCCTATTGAAGAAAGACACACCTTTTATCCGGGATGAGCGAGCCCAACAGTCTTTCGACACCCTTAAGAAAGATTTGGTATCGGCCCCTGTGCTTAGTCCACCAGACTTTACACAAGATTTCATTCTTTATGTGGTCGCGTCTCAAGAGATTATTGGCATGGTCCTGGTTCAGGGAGACGATGCGCTCATTGAGCATGTTATCTATTATCTTAGTCAAAATTTACTAGATGCTAAACTAAGGTACACCCACGTAGAAAAGATGGCACTTGCGATTGTTCACATAGTCCAGCGGTTACAGCATTACATTTGGCTTCGAACAACCACCGTTGTGGCTCACATCAATCCATTTCATTTCGTGCTTTCACAACGCCTTATTGGGGGTAAGTATAATAAATGGATTGTGATCCTTTAGGAATTTGATCTTGAGTTTGCTTCTGCAAAATCGGTGAAATCATTGGTGTTCGCTGAACTCATGTCGGACTTTCCACGACTTGATGAGGATGTCATTCATGAACATTCCTTTGTGGATGAAAACCTATTCCTTATCTCATCTGAGGACCCTTGGTATGGGGATGTCGTTAGATATCTCCAAACTTTGAAGTTTCCTCTGCATTATTCACGAGATGAGCGACGGCGTGTGAGACATCACGCTAAAGATTATAGTATCGTCGGTGACACTTTGTATCACTGAGGAAAAGATTCCATTCTCCATCATTGTTTGACTCATGAAGAAGCGGAACGGGTACTTAATGATTGCCATGTGGGGGCGTGTGGCGGTCACTTATCCTGGCTTACTACGGCCCAGCATATTATGTGAGTGAGTTATTTTTTGCCTACTATCTTTAAAGATTGTATTAACGATGTGAAGAGATGTCACCCTTGCCAGGTGTTTTCTCGGAACATACACTTGCATCCAGTGCCCCTCCATTCGGTCATCACTGCCAGTCCCTTCACTAAGTGGGGGGTAGATTTCATGGATTGCAAACCAGCTTCGGCTGGGAGGCATCATCATATTATTGTGGTCGTGGATTATTTTTCCAAATGGGCTGAGGCCATGCCTACCGTTAAAGCCGATGATGCTACTGCAACCCATTTCTTGTTCAACCAGATTATCACTCAATTCGGTATCCCGAAAGAGATTGTCATTGACCATGGCAGTCACTTTCAAAGTAAGATGATAGAGGATTTGTCTCTCAAGCTTGGGTTTCGTCAGGAACACTCGTCTTCCTACTATCCTCAAGCGAATGGTCAGGTTGAAGCAGTAAATAAGTCTTTGAAGACCATTCTCCAAAGTACCATCCAACAAAGCAAGACCAATTGGCATATCATGTTATATCCTGCTTTGTGGGAATATTGAACTACAGTTAAGACTGCCACCGGGTTCTCACCATTCCAGTTAGTTCATGGTGTGGAGTCACTTTTACCAATTGAATGCGAGATCCCTTCACTCAAGCTAGCCATAGAGCTCCTCCCTCATATGACAGAGATTGAGCAATGTTTACTACACCTCGAGCAACTTGACGAACAATATCGAGATGCCATTGTGGCCATTGATGTTAATAAGCATCGTGTCAAGGTTCAATATGATATTGAATACCCACAACTGTCTCCAGATTTGAATGTTCAAACCGACTCAGCTAGCCACTCCTGCCACTCTTGCCCATATTTTCAATGTATTCTGCAAATACACTACCCTATTCTCCTACAACTGAATTAAGGGTGATATTTTTTCAAAATTTACGTGTCTTCAGCTACTAAACTTGAAATCCCCAAATTTGAGATCATGGCATCTCGAACCCTGAAATTACGGGATGATAATCACCATAAGTTTGCACAAGTGTCATAATGAGGCGAATAGGTGCCTAGAAGCTCCGCTTCATCATCAAATACATTGGATATGTCCTGCCATCACAAATCCACTAGTCTTCATAATTTTGGGATTCTTGCAGCGTGCTTAAGTATTGAATTTTGGCCTTGCACTGCGGGAATCAATCAATGTGCAATTTTGACATATAAACTCAAAGGCATAGGTTAGACTTTGGATAAGATTTTAGAAAACACTTAGGTAAGTATTTTTTGAAGATTTTGAAATGAAATATTACATAAAATAAGCCATCAAGGGTAAGTCAAATCAATTAAAACCATAACTATAGGATAAAGATTAGAAGACAATAAAAAATGATTTAAAATTCAAAATGAAATATAAGATAAAGTATAAACATTAAAGAAAAACACACAAAAACCTAAAGACAATTTCAGTGTTAACAGGATGAGCTATATCGAGCATCTATTACCCTCCTCAAGCTCGTTAAAAAACAAAAGAGGTACTCATCAATTATGATGGGGAATAGGGATGAGATTGTGTTCATTATAGTTATGGCAGTACATAGTAACTCTTGAACATGGAACTCAATTGCATATACATTAATGTAATGTCCCATCTCATCATGCCAGCATGGGAGAGAACGTCACTCTAATTCCGAGACATCTAGCCCCATACTTAGTAAACAAACATTCATATAAAATGAAGATGGACATATGGAAATGCATAAATATTTGAAAAACACAGTAGAATTAAATTCTATTACACATCCATCATACATTTAAGATATTCATGTCATTCATCAATTAAAACAATACAGAATTAGCACATGAGAGTACTTATCTTGAAACAAAGTAGTCCCTAAGGAACCAACTATGCATCTGCAATGTTACACCCAACCATAGGTCAGTTGTACTCATCCATCTCTTGATACAACTGCCACCCCCGAGCTGGGCATGATTTCTACAAGGAAGAAGGGAACAACAGACTCACTCATAGCCAAAATACACCAAAATCAGCCAAGCCAATCAGCAGTTGGGTTTATCAGGCTGCTAGGAGATGGAAAGGAAGAATTTCTAAGCTAGTGAGCTCAAGCACAGAGCCATGGATACCCCTACAAGATCTATCCAGCTTGGCACCCACAATACCTACACACCCAACACAAGGAAGTATTCTCTTCACTGCTACACAGTCCCTCAAGCCTTACCTTCCTTTCTAGTGCTCTCAGCGTGTGCATAGAAAAGTAGCCAAAGCCCTCTTGATCTTCTTGAGAGGTTATTTTCCCCACTAGGTTTATCAAGCCAATTCTGTCCACTACCACTCCAAACTTCTTGCTCATAGGTTCAAACCAAAACAGGGATGCACATAATAGCAAAAGTATAAGTGCTGGGCATGAAGAAACGTTTTTACAGTGAGATGCACAAAGATGGGGTTTTCATTAGCTTTAGAAAAACATGGGAAACATAAAAATGAAAATGGAAGATGGGGAACAACCCTGGGAAGCCAAATCCATTTTTAGAAAAACGTCCATGGACATTCTGGGTCAAAAACGACCTCCATAACAGTCCCAAATCGTCTGTTAAGATACTAATGGACGACCTTCACTAACACCTTGGGGTTTTGGTGTAACGGTTTGTATCATTTGGTATTAGAGCCTCCACCCAGGTTCAAGTCACAGAGCGGGTGGCAATGTCGGCATTACAGTGTTTGCCCGAGGCTCGTACAGCGCAAAGGGGACACCACCATACGGGCGCACATCTAGCCCAGAGTCTGGACTGCGGAGCATGGTGGGATGTTAATATCCTAATGGATGGCCTTCACTAACACCTAGGGGTTTTGGTGTAACGGTTTGTAGCATCGTGGTCCTCCTCTCCCAACCATTTTGCAAAACAAAAATGAGTTCCCAGGCATGGAAAATGCAGGAAAAATGTTGAAAAACGTGATGGGGAAAGCCCAGCTAGCTCAGACTGTGTGAGAGGGAAAAGGCCATGGGTGAAAGATGGCTTTGGGCACCATTTCGTGGGTGTTTTCTTTCCCAAGAAGCAAAAATATGAATTTCTAGGTTGATGGCTTGCCCATGCATGAAATTGGCTTCCATACTTCTCCATTCCCAAGGAATTAACTGCCTCAACTAACTCTTGGAAGAATTAAATGATTGGGTGCATAACCCAAAATGGGTAGTTGGTGGTTTATGGGTTTTCTCATTGACACATGGATTAACACCATTGGCTCAAGGGTTTGAATAGTTTCCCTCCCTAGTCCTTATAAAAATCATGCCCCCATCTTTTTGTTGCATTGCATAGCTGGTTGTGGGTATTTCATTAAAATTCGTATTTACATGATGTCTTAATTTACATTGTGTCCGTCCAGCACAAGAACCATAGGCATATATTTTTAATTGTCGACACATAAAAACGCTAAATCAATGGTGGGGCCTTGGCCTTGAGCTCCTCACCATGATTAGATAACAGTATTTACATCATTTATGATTTAATGCAATGGTGGTCAAAATGTGGATGTTACAATTAAGTACTTGGGTAATCTGTTTGTCTTGAGTCCTGCTAATTCCATGAGTCTTATCACTCCTTTGGGTTATCCAAAGAATGCTTCTATCATCAGTTGCATTATGGTTTGGTACGATTCTCATCGTTTCAATACTGCCAAGTCATGCCATGCCCATGTTCAAGAGGCGTTCGTTATTCATCATCTGCAGTCAGTATACCTTCCTTCATGTCGGTTTACCCTAAGTTAGTCTTACACCTTCCTTCATGTCGTGTTTCATGTCAATGATGGGGGATTCATCACGCCCCTCCTTTGAAGGATTCGTCCTTGTTGATTTCAACACATCATCCAAGGGTCGAATCTAGAAACCAATCAGTTACCTTGGGCCTTCATGCCTCAATGGAAGGTTACCTCTCTTTCAACATTAGTTTACATCATTAACTCTTGATGTAAATATCCCGTCGAATGTTTGACCTCAACTCATTAATTCACACTAGATGGTATGTAGTATGATACCTTGGGAATCATTGACATCAATGGTGATTTCCTTTGCACTTGTTAACGGTATACATCAAAGACCGGTAATCAAGTGGTTTCTACCATGTTTGACTCCAAGACATTGTAATCACATGGATAGACTCGTATCATTGCTGGTTCATCTTGAAGACCCTGGGTTGTTTCATATTTCACCTAGGTTGCGATGGCGATTGTTTGAGTCATATCACATAGATCCACTTTGTTGATGTATATGTAACTTCAGAATGTATTTCATCTGTGTATTATATATATATTTATTGTACCCTTATAAGAGATGTGTCATTCCTCTATAAGGAAGTGTCATCATGTGGATTGACAAGTGTCACAAGTGTGTGTACTTGCCGATGGGTTATTGGACCACCATGTGTGGGGTCGGCCCTGAAATATATATTATAATGTGGATGTACCTAGTTAGACAAGTCGGCCCCATAAGGTCACTGGGAAAACAGGTTAGTATAAATAGAGATCATGTGATCTCTATTTAGATCATTTGGAAAAGTACATCTCTCTCACTCAGAAAGTGGTGCACTAATGAGGAGGAGAATTATCTGCTACTAGGAGACTATCTCAGTGTATTTTGGTTGTACTTTGGTTGAGCCATTGCTCTCTCTATCTTTGAGGAAGTTGTGGGGTTTTTCACCTTAGGGTTTTCCCCACGGAAACTTTGTGTCTCTTGTCTCTTATGCTTTTGATTCTTGTGATGCTTGTCATACTTACTATGATTGTCATGCATTGATATACTGTATATGTTATTCTCTCAGTAAAGATCCTAGAGTATTGTGAATTAATGCTCAAAATTTAACATGGTATCAGAGCTAACCTGAGAAGAAGACATTTTGTAGTGATGGAAACTTGAGTTTCTTGTTTATTGGGTTTCTCTCCACATATTTTGGAAAAGCAGTATAGTAGATTGACTCTACTCATCAAAGCGCATCTATCTGTCCAATCAAAATTCAATTCCGAGCTTTTTCAGATTTGGCCCTAAAAATTAGGGTTTCCACAAAAATAGGAATTTTTGAAATCGGAAGACATAGCTGGAAGCTCCTTGCAAAAATCGAAGTTTAGAGCTTTGGATCGAGATTTTTGGCTGGGTAGAGCTTCGGGAAACTCAAACCCTAATTCAGGGCTCTCCCTAGTGAACCCGGGAGGACAAAAAGACAAATCTGAAGGGTAAAGCTTTGCTGATCTCAAATTCTGAATGCACCAGGCTGATCAACTCATCAAGGTGCATCTTTCTATCCTTTCAGAAATTTGAAATTCACATTTTGAATTTTTAGGGTTTTTCCGACAAACCCTAATCCAAGAGCAGATCCAGTTTTCAGCATTTCAAGTGGTAAGACCTAAATCTTTTCTATTTCCATTTGAAGTACTCTTTAAGATGTCTCACCACACCAAGCTTGAGGATAAGCTTGAAGGGGATGATAACTTCCAAGCTTGGAAGTATAGGATTGGGTTAATCTTGGAAGAGAATGAGTTGGACTCATATATAAAAGAAGACATCCCTATCCTAGAGGATGAAGAGGCTAAAGTATTGCATAAGAAGAACTTGGTCAAGGCAAAGAGAATCATTGTTGATTCTATCAAAGACCATCTCATACCCCATGTGTCTTCTCTAAAGACACCCAAAGAGATGTTTGACTCTTTGACCAAGCTATTTGAAGGGAAGAACATAAATCGGAAGATGACCCTACGGAACCAATTGAAAGGGGTAAAGTTTCAGAATGGAGAAACCATTCAATCTTATTTTTCAAGAGTCTCCCAAATCAAGGAACAACTAGAAGCAGTGGATGAAATGGTAGAGAATGGTGAAGTTGTCATGACCACTCTGAATGGCTTACCTAGGTCATGGGACTCCTTCAATGAAGGAATCTGTGCAAGAAAGAAGTTGATTTCCTTCAGTAGACTATGGGAAGAATGCTCACAAGAAGAAGCAAGGCTTGTGGCATGAGAAGAAAAGATGGGGAATGAAGATCAAGCTCTCACAGCTCACACCAAGAAAGGGAAGTCCAAGAGAGAGCCATCTCACTCCAATAAATCTTCACATCACTTCAAAGAAAGAAGAATATGCTTCACCTGTAATGAGAAAGGACATATTTCCATAAATTGTCCCAAGAACAAGAAGGACAACAACAACTCCAACAAGAAGAAGAAGGGCAGCAAAAGAAGGTTTCATGCTCATGCTGCCGATGATGAACCACCCAAGAAGAAGGCTAGGGTAGAAAGTGATGATAACTCATCAAGTGAAGAAGAGTATGTTCTGATCTTTGCTCTCACAGGTACCATCTCCCATGGTTGTAATGATTGGTTGATTGATAGTGGGGCTTCCAAACACATGACTGGGTTTAAGGAATATTTTGTGAATCTATCTGAACATGAATCACCCCATAAGGTGAAACTTGGAGATGATTATCAATACCCAATCAAAGGAATTGGTGAAGCCTCCAACAACCTAGATTCTGGAAAATCTTTGAAGATGAAAGAAGTTCTTTATGCACCTGGGCTCAATAAGAACTTACTCTCCATCTCTGCATTGGATGCAAAAGGCATGAGGGTTGCATTTGTGGATGGCCAAGTCCTAATGTGGCCAAAGGGAAAGAACATAAATGATGCAGTAGTAGATGATGCAGTCCTAATGAATCCATGGAGCCAAGTGAAATTTGGCATAGAATACTTGCTCATATGCACTATAGAGCACTTCCAATTGCAAGCAAGGCTGTAGAGGGTCTTCTAGAAATCAAGACCAAACATGAAGGTGTTTGAAAAGGATGTGCAAAAGGTAAGAACATTAAGAAGGCTTTCCCAAGCAGTGAAAGCAAGGCAAAAGACATCCTGGAAATCATCCACTCAGATGTATGTGGTCCTATGTCATCCAGTTCTCTAAGTGGGTATGTTTACTATGTCTCATTTATTGATGACTTCTCTAGGAAGACTTGGGTATACTTCTTGAAGAACAAAGATGAGGTGTTTCATAAGTTTAAGGAATTCAAAACCTTGATGGAGAATTAAACTGACAAGAAGATCAAAACATTCAGATCTGACAATGGTGGAGAATTCACCTCAGGTGACTTCAAGAAGCTTTGCAGTGATTTAGGGATTAAGAGGGAGTTGACTGCTCCTTACAATCCATAGCAGAATGGAGTTGCAGAAAGGAAGAACAGAACAATCATGGAAACAGCAAGAGCAATGCTCCATGACCAGGATCTACCTATGCATCTATGGGCAGAAGCAGCTAGAACAGTTGTATATGTGCATAATAGAACACCCCACAAGATATTGGAAAACAAGACACCATAAGAGGTCTTTTCTGGTAAGAAACCTGAAGTCAGCCATCTCAGAATATTTGGTTGTCCAGTATTCACTCATGTCCCAAAGGAAAAGAGGACCAAACTATATCTTTCAGGAAAGAAGGGTATCTTTGTGGTTTACAGTGAAAGCTCGAAGGCTTACAGAATATACTTTCTAGGGTTCAAGAAGATTGATGTCAACAGGGATGTGACATTTGATGAGAACTCTGCATTCATCAAATCAAGGAAGGCACTGATCGAAGTTTATGAAGAACCTAAGGAAACTAGATTTCAAGAAACTTCCATGACTGAAGCAGTTCCAGAAGTTGTTCGTGAGTTTGAAGATCCGCAAGAACCTATAGATCCACCCCGTGAGGATAACTCTCACAAGAGGAAACCTGCATGGGCTAGAGAGCTCATTCAAGATGCAGAAAGATTTGGCATTCCAAAAGAGGAACACAAAGCAAAGAATAGAACCAGATCACATACCAGCTATGTTGCTTTACTTTATGACATTATGAAAAAAGAGCCTTCCAGTTATGAAGAAGCAGCAGGAAAGAAAGAATGGAAGGATGCCATGGTTGAGGAATATCAATCAATAATGAAGAATGATGTTTGGGATGTTGTCCCAAGACCTAAAGAGAAGTCTGTTGTGACTTCCAAATGGATTTACAAAATCAAGCATGCTGCAGATGGCAGTGTGGAGAAATACAAGGCAAGATTCGTAGCTCGTGGCTTCTCTTAGAAAGAGGGAATAGATTATGAAGAAGCTTTTGCACCTGTAGCCAGGTATACTTCCATCAGAACAGTACTTTCCCTGGCTGTAGCGATGAAATGGAAAATACACCAGATGGATGTCAAGACTGCTTTCCTGAATGGTGTAGTTGAAGAAGAAGTATATGTGGAGCAGCCACTCGGTTTCGAAATACATGACAGAGAGTCATATGTGTGCAGATTAAAGAAAGCCTTGTATGGCTTGAAACAAGCTCCCAGAACCTGGTATGGTAGGATGGACAGTTTCCTATCTAGTTTGGGCTTTACCAAGAGTAAAGAGGATTCCAACCTTTACTACAAGGTTGAAGAAGGGAATCTTGTGGTTCTACTCCTGTATGTGGATGACTTATTTGTAACAGGAGATGACAAATTGATTGTAGATACTAAGAGGAAGCTTTCTATTGAGTTCGATATGAAAGATTTGGGAATGATGCATTATTTCCTAGGTATGGAGGTGTGGCAGAGTGCAGGTGGGATCTTCCTTGGTCAAGGGAAGCACACAGTAGATATCCTGAAGAGATTCGGGATGATGGATTGCAAGGCCATGGCCACACCTATGGTATCGAATCTGAAGCTTCTATGCAATGCTTCATCTAAGCCATTTGATGTCTCTATGTATCGTCAGATGATTGGGTCCTTGATGTACCTGATGAACACGAGACCGGACATTTTCTTTGCTGTAAACACATTGAGCCAGTTCCTGATGAATCCAAGGAGTGTTCACCTGGTTACTATAAAGCATGTTCTAAGGTACCTGAAGGGTACAGTGGATTATGGGCTCAAGTATGAAGCGAATCAAAAGTCTAACCTGCAGGGTTATGTTGATTCATATTGGGCTAGCAGTGCTGCAGATAGGAAGAGCACATCTGGATGCTGCTTCAGCATGGGATCAGGTGTGATCTCTTGGTTTAGCAGGAAGCAATCCTGCGTAGCACTGAGTACAGCTGAGGCAGAGTATGTTGCATCCTGTTTAGCTATTTGTGAGGCAGTATGGCTACGGAAGCTACTGTCTGAGTTATTTGATCTCCCGTTGGATGCTACTGGTATCTTTTGTGATAACCAGAGTTGTGTGAAGCTGTCCGAGAATCCAGTGTTTCATGACTGGTCGAAACACATAGAGATAAAATATCACTATATTAGGGATATGGTGTAGAGAGGAGCTGTGAAGCTCTTGTATGTTGCGACGGATGAGCAGATTGCAGATGTGCTGACGAAGCCACTAGCCAGGGTGAAGTTTGAGTACTTTAGGGAGAGGCTTGGTGTTCTTCAGATCGAGGACACTTCGAGGAAGAAGTGATGGACACATTTGCTGAAGCCATTCCAAGCATGTTGGAAGGAGGATCCTTCACATGGCTGTGGATGTAAGCACTGGATGATGAGCACTAGGATGATGTTCTAGTTTCTGCTTTGTATGATCAGTTAGATCATTTATATGTATATGTATGTATGCATCATGTTGGATGCTGGATATGATCAGTTGGATCATTTATATGTATGTATGCATCATGTTGGATGCTGGATATGATCGGTTGGATCATTTGTATGTATTTTGTATATGCATCATGTTGGATGCTTGGACCATGTATCTGTATATGTATCAAGTGGATACATTATATGATCAGGTAGATCATGTATGTTGATCGATACATTGTGTGGATCATATGTATCAGATGGATACACCATGTATGATGATATGTATCAGGTAGATACTTGGTGTGCATCAGATGGATGCATTGCATGATCAGGGTGATCGTGGATGATGAGCTTCTCTAGATGACATGTAGTAGGATGTTGCAGTGATGATGATCAGGATGATCATGTGTACATTAGGATGATGTATGATGAGTATCAGATGATACTTTGTGGCTGTGGATCAGGTTGTGTAGATGAGCATGTCTGGGAGATCTTATAGGTCAGAGTTGCGTACCCATAACATCCTGGCATGCTCTTTCGAGACATTGCTCTAGGAGGACATGAAATTTGTGCCCTGGAAGATCTTCAGGTCGGAGTTGTGTACCCGTAACATCCTGAGATGCTCTTGCGAGGTTTTTTCCTATGGCATGTAATTTGCTCCTGGGAGATCTGGACAGGATGAAAAAGGCCTCAGATGCTTCTGCCAGGTTTTTCCATGACCACATGTAATTTGCTCCTGGGAGATCTGGACAGGATGAAAAAGGCATTAGATGCTTCAGCCAGGTTTTGTGGTGGACCACATGTAATGTGCTCCTGGGAGATCCGACAAGTAGAGTTGTGTGCTCGTAACAGCCTGGGATGCTTCTGCCAGGTTTTGTGGTGAGATCACATGTAATGTGCTCCTAGGAGATCCGACAGGTAGAGCTGTGTGCTCGTAATAGCCTAGGATGCTTCAGCCAGGTTTTGTGATGGGTAACATGTAATGTGCTCCTAGGAGATCCTACAGGTAGAGCTGTGTGCTCGTAATAGCCTAGGATGCTGCAGCCAGGTTTTGTGACACATGTAATAAGTCCTGAGAATTCCACAGTATGGCCAGTGATGATGAAGACCTGCAGGAGGTGGGCCTACATTTAGTATGAAAAAGGATTGGCTCTGTAGAACTTCCTATGATGAGTAAATTCATAGATTGCTTGAGATAACAGCAGCAGTGACAATGATGATGACGATGCATCAATGACAATGATCCCGAGAAGAAGACTTGTCTAGCAGATCTATGTCGAGAAATACCTTCCTAGTTAAGAGGGAGTGTTGATGTATATGTAACTTCAGAATGTATTTAATCTATGTATTTTATATATATTTATTGTACCCTTATAAGAGATGTGTCACTCCTCTATAAGGAAGTGTCGCAAGTGTGTGTACTTGCTGATGGGTTATTAGACCACCATGTGTGGGGTCGGCCCTAAAATATATATTATAATGTGGATGTACCTAGCTAGACAAGTCGGCCCCATAAGGTCACTGGGAAAACAGGTTAGTATAAATAGAGATCAGGTGATCTCTATTTAGATCATTCAGAAAAGTACATCTCTCTCACTCAGAAAGTGGCGCACTAGTGAGGAAGAGGATTATCTGCTGCTAGGAGACTATCTCAGTGTATTTTGGTTGTACTTTGGTTGAGCCATTGCTCTCTCTATCTTTGAGGAAGTTGTGGGGTTTTTCACCTTAGGGTTTTCCCCATGGAAAATCTGTGTCTCTTGTCTCTTATGCTTTTGATTCTTGTGATGCTTGTCATACTTACTATGATTTTCATGCATTGATATACTGTATATGTTATTCTCTCAGTAAAGATCCTAGAGTATTGTGAATTAATGCTCAAAATTTAACACACTTTGTATTGGTCGTGGTTGTGTTATCATCACATCATGGATATACGAATTTATTTAGTAGCCATGATTGTCTTCAGATGGTCTTTTATTCCATGGATCTGTAATGTATTGGTCAGAAACCATGTCATGAGTCATGTGAGACTTGTATCTCAAATTCTATAGCATTGCAGCAGCACCTTCCGGCCAACAAGTCCTTGCTATATATCTTGCAAAGCTTATCACCTGCCTTATTTTTCTAGCTTCATACTTTGGGGGGGATTTTGTTACACCTAAATCACATCATCATGAGTCTTGTGTCAACTTCATGCCTCAATCCCTGAAGTTTCCCTGATCAAAAACACCCAGAGAAAGTTGTTAACCCTTGTGTCCACATTTTCTAGTCTCACTAGCGCATGTTGTCTTCCAGCAATAGGCGCCAGAGCATGCCTGGCACAGAATGTCACCTGGTAGGATGCGCTAGTGGCTCAGGTTTCCCTCATGCATCCTATGCTTCCGCCTTCCTGGTACCAGTTTCCTTCATGTAGGGTGCTCTAAGGTTGGTTAAATTGTATAAACAAGGGCTTCGAGCGATTTCTCGAAGCATGATGATGTGGATGTATATCCCTAATTGATAGATGATCTATCTTTTGGTTCCCTAACCTCAAGGGAGTATCCCTTAGACTTCTCCCATTAATTCTCAACCCACTCTATCCATTTCGTCTTATAAATATGAAGCTACTCCCCATTGGAGAGGGAGGGAGGTCTATAGCACTCTCATGCTGGTGGAATCATATTGGCTGACCCTTATTCATCTTTGGGAGGCTTACTTCATCCTTGGAGGCTTGGCTTGGCTTGTTGGAAGGAAGGTTGCGACATTAAGGAATAGGTTGTAATGTTCCCTCTTATTGTACTCTCCTTTATTAAAGTTAAAACAATATCTCTCCATATACATTATTGTGTTGTTAATGTTTATAGCTTACTTCCTTAACGGTTAGCTTAGATGAATCATATGCAATATATGCTTTCACTGTTTGTTTGTGTATACTTTTTCAATAGGGCTTTGAGCTACAAATCTTGAGGTTCTCGGACATTGGATCAAGAAAGGAGCAAAGGGAATTGTGAATCTCAGGTAATATATCTACTTTTTACTTTGTACTTCTATTGATCTAAGGAAGTTGATTGTATTTTGTACTTATTTGTTCTAGATGCAGTTGGACTAGGGAGATCTAGCCTTTAAGTCCGCTTAGGTAGATTATATGAAAACATAAGGTACAATTCATGGCCTATATATTTTTTAACAAACTTTGGATATGGTTGGATCTAGTATAGTTTTTAGAACACGTGGTGGATAAATACATGTTGTTCGTTGCACCGTTGGTTGGAGTCCCGAAGAAAACCCATGGGCTCCCTAATTTGGTAGTTTGTTACAATATATTTATATATTGTTGTTTGAATCTCCACCATTTATGGATTTTTCCCCACATGAGCCATATGATATATAAGAACAATGGGTTGGGGGATTATCCCTTAGCCCTTTTTCCTCCCACATAAAACATATAGAATCCTTAAATAAATATTTTATTGTATTCTTATTAAGAACCATGTATAGGATAGTTTGTGAGGGAACTCGACTATTGTATAGAAGGTCACAAGTTTGATCCCTAATGACTCCATAAGTTTTTGATGACCAAAACCATATAGTGGCCAACCATTCTGCCATGTGATAGCTTCATGTTGGTCCATGAAACCTGCCACTGTGCCTTCAAACCTGCCACATGTCGGTCAGCCATAGGCCAACGTACTTCCAACTCACTAAAACCTAGTTACTTGAAATATTCCACGTGGTTCCATGTGGGGTTTCCACCTCAAATACATAAGGTCACATGGAAACCTTCTAGTGGTGCCATGTGGCACCCCTTTTTTCCATTATGCACAATGTTGATACTGTGTTGCCGAAACTAAAAAATTGAATATCTCATCCATCTGGAGTTTGTTTGACACGAAACAAACATCACGAGAAAGATCTCGTTGAGACCTTCGTGATGGTGATACTATAATTATCATTGAATAATTTTATATTTTTATGGATCCTAGATCCTCTTGGATCATTTATCCCCACTAAGGATTTTTTGGACCCCAAAATTTACATATAGACATGCTGATCACTCTTGTTGTCACCAGATTTATGAGAAGGCTTTGGTTTCTTCCGAATCTATGAGCCTATGAGTGATGCTCGGTCCTCTTCCTAATTTTTGACTAACTTATCCCTCTTCCCTAGCTCGTATGAAGATGAAGCTTCTAGGAAACCTCCTTAGTTTTCTGATGCCCGATTAGTGCCCTCCAATATTTGTCAAAATGTGCAAGTATCAGTATCTTCATAATCATAACTCTAACTGATAATACATGCCATGGTCACAAGTTAGTCTTATCTTGGATGGAATTTTGGCTTCTTTTGTAGTGGAGCATTCTCCAACTTGTTCCTGCACCACTTGTTCCAAGAGTAGTCTGTTGTTGATAATTCTCTCTTGATCCAAGACAGGCAGGAGGGTATACCAATGTACTTTCAATCCACAAATCCAATATTATATCACCTAGATCTAATAATTCATTAACATGCACACTATGAGCAGAAGAGGAAGAAGGGGGGCATACCTTGTCTTATGAAGAGTTCATTGGTGTAGATCCAATCCAGCTACTATAGATCTAATCTAGAATTTTCTCTAGCTCCACCTACTAGCTCCTACAAACAAAGAAGAAACCAAATACCCTTCCTCAAAACCTTTTAACATATGGAATATGACATGTAAATGAACATAAAATCATAGATCTAAGCAATATACAATCAGATCTAATCAGATCTACTCAAGCAAGATCATATTTACTATAGAACATCAATTAAATGGATAGATCTAAACAATATCCCATTCATAGCAACATGATGTGGGAAGGGGAAGAAAGATACATGTCTATATTATTTAAAATGAGAAGAGTACATCAAACAGAAAATCTTTAGTGAGTTGATGCAAATCTCCTCCAAGCTCCCTTATCCAAACCTTCCTTGACTCAACCAAGATGTTCACAATATCTATAGGATGCATAAGAATTTGAATAGAATGATAATACTATGCAAAGAGTCTCTCTACAATTTGGGAGCGTAAGAGCACTCTCAATTTTTCCTCCATTTCTCCCTTGAAATGCCTCCATTATATAGATGATTGGAGGAAGAGAATGAAATGAATCTAGACTCCTAGGTACTCTCATATTTAGATAGGATTAAGAGTTCCTAGACTAACACATGTGGATCCAACTCATTTCTCAAATTTCCTCAACAAATGAGGTTTCTGGAGGCTACTATTCCCCATAATGGAATAATAAGTAACTTTATCCCTCTCTATAGTAGTGTAAGGAGTGATATGGCTCATTTTTACTAGGAAAATCAATTTCAATGGTTATAAAGGTAGTTTTTAGACATGATAAATAAGATATGTCCCCTCTAAGCTCTAGGGATGACAAATAATGATAGAACAATGTCACATATTTATCTTTTCATCCTAGTCTGCAACTTCAAGAATCCTTCTAAGATCTGCATTCTCTACTTGCATGCATTGGTTGATCTCTTCCAATTCATGGATCCTCGTATGCTTCACACCTTTTCCCTTAATGATGTTCACAATCAAAAACTAGTTAGACCTGCTCTAATACCAACCTAATTCGATATTTGTATGAGAAATTTTTCAAACAAAAATATTAGATGAAGGAACTTTTACTGATGAATTATGTTGCATGTGAACACGAGCAATTATTATTGTGTGTATATTTAAACACAACCATATGACAATGCATAGAAATTCAAGCACATAAATTCACACCCATATGATAATGGAGTTTACTAGATGTACTTGTGATAATCTACAAGATAGATCTCACAGCTAGAGAAATTATCACAAATCTCCCTCAAGAATCGCAGAAAGAAGAAGAAGAATTAAGAAATGAATCAATTATCACTCATGAACACAGAAATGGAGAAATATACAGTATATATCAGCTGTAAGATGGCACTGTGAACAACTGAATACAATACAATACTGTCAAGTGAATTTGAATTAACCAAAGGTGATTCAAATTATCCTCAATGTGTGGCTTGGATAACGTTGGAGACATCATCCAATTAGTTGTAGTAGTCACAAATAGACAAAGGTCAGTCAAAATGAGTCTAACTGAGTAATGTAAGAACAAATCAAGGGATGGAGACTCCAAGGAGGGAACATGAGGCCGATGAGCCTGTCAGTAGGTCAAGTGGCACTCCGATACAAACAACTGGGAGATACAGGTAGTTAAACTGAGCAATAAATGAATAAAGTAGTCAATAAATGCCACAACTGACTGTTAATGATCCAAGTAGTGTAGTAGGGCGCATTAGTATTCCAAGTGAGGAAAACAAGGCACACTAGGTAGGTAGGAGGGCTCCTGAGGGATAAAAATAGGCTCTAGGGGGATAAACATAGGCTCCACGTGCTAGGGAGACCACCATACTGATGATTGGATGCATTCATATGCAAGTGTATGCATGCATGAAGAATGGATGCATGCAGGAATGCAAATATAAAAAATTGTTAAATTTTCAGAATTTACTTCAATCCAATCTAGGATCTTAACTGAGAGAACAACATGTACAACAAATCTACATCATATCAATCATGGACACAATAATGCAAGCACATAAGAGACACAGAGTTTACTTGGGGAAAACCATAAAGGTGAAAAACCCCAATAACTTCCTCAGAGATAGATAGAGCAATTATACAACCAGAATACAAGAGATAGTCTTCTCCTAGCAGTAGAGCCTCCTCCTCATAAGTGTGCCACTTTCCTAATGAGAGAAGTGTGTGAATGAATGATCAAATAGAGATCTCCCGATCTCTATTTATACTTGTTCTATCCTGCCCAATAAACTAATGGGGCCTACATGTCTAGCTTAACCCATGGTTAACTTAATCCGGGTCGACCCCACACTCGGTGGTCTAATAACCCTTTGACCCACATGACTTATACAGGGCCGACCCCAACATTGTGGTCTAATAACCCATCAAGTATAAGTTACAACATTTACAATATAAATGACTACACTTCCATATAGAGGAATAATAACATCTCTATAGGAATACAAACACTTCTGTATAGACGAATAATGCCATCTCTATAGGAGTACAAAATACATATATGAAATACATGGGTGAAATACATTCCGAAGTTACATATACATCAACAAAAATTATGGTGAGAATATTCCAACACCCCTCCGCAAGCCAAACATGAGGAAAAAACATAAGGAACTAATGGTAGGGCCTTGGTAACTGAGACCAAAGGTCACCCCATACAACAATCTAAATAATAAAGTGTGGAAATAGGGAAAACCTAGTGGGAAGAACTCCTTCCCTCAAAATAGACTGAAGGATGCTAATGTAGCATGGAATCACTCACCCCAAATGGTAAGTGCACTTCTCCACCGAAGAAAGATCTATCAGTAAGAAATGGATTTGTAATGTGAGAAGGATGAAACCTTCCATTCTGAAAATTAGATCTAGTTCTCCTCTGATCAACTGGATCTCCCACAAGATCTCCGGCAGATCTAAGAGTAGTGGCTACCCATCTAGGAAAAGGAGGATCTGCAAGCTGTAGATCTGGATCTTGGTATTCCATTCGCTCATCTTCACTAATAGGTGATAGATATTCAGGTTCTAGTGGATCTGGATATAGCATTCTATCAAAAAGAGTTATCTTCCTCTTGGGAAGAAGTGGATTATGCTGCAAAATGTTGTGCTTGAGTTCTCCAACAATGGATGCAAGCAAATCTGGAGGCTTCTTGAACTTGATCTTTGTCATGTTCCCAAATTTTCCTATGGTCCATGGGGATGATTTTAGCCTAAGTCAGCTAGGCATTAATTAAATAATTAGTGGATGGATGAAGGAAGATTCCTAAGGGTGAATTTGAGGAATTAAATGGATAAGGAGGGCCCCCCATGAATTTATCAACCCCCAATTTAAGTGCCAAGGTGATTTATTAATTAATTGAGAAATTAATTAATTGGGGAAGTTTTGAGGCAATTACACCATAGTAGTTAATTAATTAATTGCTTAGCTAAATTATTTCTGAGTTGTATTATTTTCATTTAAATGTTTATTACTAATAAATGTGCCAAGTGGTTGATGACTTGGATAGGAAATTCGAATTGGTCAAGTAGGCCAAACTTGCTTAAGTGATAAATCTCAGAAAAGCTAAGGAATCTAGTGGAAACAAGTTAGCAAGATGAACCAAGAAGGAAACTGACAAAAGCTGGAAAAATCAGACAAAAGCAGAAAAGAAGAAAGTAAATAAAGTGGAAAAAAAAAGAAAAGTAATCAGAAAGAGAATAGCAACATCATGAAAAGCTAACCTAGACGCACTTGCTAATCTGAGTGGAGGAAGAGAAAAGGAGGCAAGTTTTTCTAGTCAGAAGGTTTCCATTCCTATCAAGGAATGTGCCCTCCTTCATCCACATGTGTGGCTAGCTTGAGGAAGAAGTCATCTCTTCTCTTTAACAATGTTTCTAACTCCTTCTCTCACTTTTTTTATCATTTGTAATTTGTGAATGAGAGCTTTGAGCTACTCACATGTTGAGAGATGTGCCTCAACAATTCCTCTTGGGTGATGTGCCCCAAGGCCCTATGAATTTCCTATGATTATTATGTAGGTCTATCGAGCAATATTACAGCCAATAACATTTAGTATAGTTCATCCATGAAGATCTAATGTCATATTGAAGAGGAGGCTACCATTGGAGGAGATTCACAACTAGATTTGGTGGAAGAACACTGGTAGAAGAATATAATTATGGAGAGATGTTCTTAGGGCCTCCAGTGAAGTATATCAGCTGAATTTGCAGAGATTAGTTGCTTCTATATTCCAGAGTTCAATATCATATCGAGTTTCCACTCTTCCCTTACTCCTACTCCTCCCACAGCAGTTTTGGAGGTGATTTCCCTAAAGGAGAGAACTGGTGGATGATGGCGCCCATTGAAAACCAGCATGTTCAAAATGCAGCAAGTTCAGCCATCTAATCAGAATATGGACTGATAATGACCTCCGGTACAGATCCAAAGTAACTTTTCCCTTCTATTCTCTATTCTCTCACTGTTGTAACAAGAAACTAGCCTGTGACGCACTATCATTTGAAGAGCAAGTAGTAAAATAAAGGAGGAATGTTCTGAATGAAATATTGTTTGTTTTATGTCTAGAACATATCATATCAGAGTTAAATAATCACTAGAGCATATTTTGTGGTTTATAAATGTAGTTTATCAATTTAAAATTCAAGACTAGCTAGATTGATGCCAATTCTAGACTAGTTTCACCACTTTCACTTCCAAATCCATTCTAAGCACTATTTTTACATTCTGTCAGTTGGAGCAGGTCCTTAACTAATTCTAGTATCCATATCAGTCCTAAAAATCAGAATTTGGAAGCATTATGACCCTTTCTGGAAAGTTAAGAAAAATACTAGATCAGCAATCCCCAGAGAGCCCAAAACCCTGAATTCTTCCTAAAATATCCCAAGTCTGCAAAAATACCTTCCTAAACATAAAAGAAAATTCATTTTACTGATATAACCTCTGCAATTAACTCCCAGAACCCCCACCTCTCTAGTATGCATATGCCAACTACCCAAGAAGCCTCGAAGTAGACAATAGACTAACTCTATTGTTGAAAAGTGAAAGGTACTGGTACATGGTGCATAGGAAATCACTGATCTGCACCTTTTGACCCACTATTGCACCTAACCTCATACATTTTCCATAATTAAATATTCATCCCACCATCCTCATTCGTCACCTCAGTACCCCTCATTTACCTCCTGCACTGTTCGAAGGAATGGACAGAAATTTTACTAGTAAAAATTTATAAAATTTTTGAAGTTGAGTTAATATCTTGGTTGAACTTTCTCAAGGATATTATAGTGGTATCAGAGCAATTTCCTCCACCCCTATGGAAAGAAAGAAGCTCATTGATGGAAGGAAGATTGAAGATCTTCTCATAGAAGCAAAATGTGGCTCCTACCAGTCAGTGAAGAAGAAGAATTTATTTTTGAGCCATATGAAGTGGAGCCTTTAACCCTTGTTGGAAATTCCTATTTGCACAAAGTTGAACATGATTTCCTTAATGAAAAAATGTTTGAAGAGAGCATAGGAAATGACCTACGTATGACTAATTTGGATTATGAAGGAATACTCAAAAGAGGTAACCCTAAAAAATCCTATGAGTACTTCATGGAGTACTCTGCCTTGAAGAAGGAGGTTTAGAAGTCCCTGACCTTTAGAGACTATTGTGATTTAGAAATTCAATTTTTTTTCAAAGACCCCTACAATAGTGATAGCAAAAGAAGTATTGCACATATGGTTGATGGTGTGTGCAAAGAAGCCAAGGAAAGATCTTTACTCCTAGGAGCTAAGATAGAAGGGAGGAATAAAGATGTGTCCACACAGCCAGGAAAAATCAAAGGAGCAAACCAAGAGCCACCTAGTTTTTCGAGTGGAGAAGAAGCCAGAAAAAATAAAGATGAATTTGCAGCCCTACAATGGATCCATCCCAATCTCAGGGAAAAGGAATCAAGAAGGAAGTTTCATCAAGGCCACTTGCAGGGCCAAGCATTGCAAGACTGTTTGGTTTTTCTTCAAGAAGAAAGTCCAAAGGTTGTGATTTGAGCACCACACAATGTGGAGAGACATCAAGTTTCTTGGAAATAAATGACCAAGAAGACCTTGCTGGTGCCCCATTACTCCAAGAAGTGGATGAAGAAGATCAATGCACAGTAGAAGATCCAGCAGTCAAACACTTGATTGTTGGTGATGAGGGAGGTAAAATCGCTCTCGATCTTTTAATGGTTGATTTCAAAACAAGTGCAGAATAAATGGTACAGATTGATGAAGGTGCAACATCTTTTCGATCTGATCCAAAGAAAGAACATAATTCAGATTTACACTCACCCCTGGAGCCCCTCCAAGAAGTAGAAATTGAGCACATCTCAGTAGGGTGTGAAGCAGAGAAATGGGTGGATGAACAAGCCATCAAAATTACACCACATAAGGAGGAGAAAATGACACATGGTGAATTAGTAAATTCTGATTTTTATGTGCCATTATGTCAGTCTGATATGGAAGCCATTTCCATTGAAAAATTTAGAATCGTTGACCCCCATAGTGATGAGGTTCAGAATTCTGGTGTTAAAAAGGAAAGAAGTATGAAGGATGAAACTTTAAGAGAAGATCTTTCTGTTGCATCAAGGATGAATGAGCACTTATGTTGCAGCCCAAATTATGTTTTTGAGGACCTAAAAGATGAAAATATTGCAGCAGAAACATATAGATCAGATTTCAAAACTTCAAGTGCACTGCATGAAATTGATCCGGCGATGGGAAATGAAGAGGAGAAACATCTGCAAGGACCTCATCTTCTTGCAAGATATTTAAAGATGGATGAACAGAAGATCCAAGAAGCCCTTCAAACCCTCAATTACACACATCCCTTAATTAATAACCTTTGTTGGAATTTGGGGGAGGAGTCTTCCATGAGAGACATGGAAGAATTTTAGGAAGCCATGGAAAGCATAAAAGGTAAATTCTTGAACCTTCTTTTTGATAGAGATAGTTTATTGGAGCTTGTAGAATTGTTTCATGGTACATCCTTGAGGGATGATGATGATATAAACAAGATCAATGATGAATTAATGGCCACCCAAGATTCTTTAAGAAGCGCTCAAAGTGCCCTCCAAGAATCCAAGACAGAAATATTACAGCTTCATGAAAAGTTGCAAAGATCCCCCCTACCCTCCTACACACCATTCAATCAACCTCATTCAGCTGAAAGAATTATTGAACATAGGGAGGAACCTCATGAGATGGTGGACCATGATGATCATTCATTTTTATATGTTCTTGAAGAATGTGCAAAACAGTTTGATGAGAACCAAGCACGATATTTTTTTTCCAAGGGAACTTTAGCTGTTCCTTGAAGACAAACACTCCCCCATGAAAGAGTGGGATGAGAGCACCCAATTTGGGACATCCAATAATGAACAATTTGCAGCCATAAGTCTGATTACTAAAGGTTGCAAACATGCAAAGAAGGTTCACAGTTCTTTCCCACATGTCCTAGATTCAACAACACCAATGGGGAATGAGCAGTGGGTGAAGACATTTTTCTGGTTTGTGTCACATGTTCAGCAGGAGGATCATGATCTGTCCCCATGGGAGATGGATCTTATTGCAAAATAGATGGATGATTATAGCTCATATAAATCAACAAGCAGGATCTGTGATTCACCCACCAAATGGATGGATAGAGGCCTCACCAGAAAAGAAAATCTGGAAGGTAAAAAGTTCACTTGTTTCTGCAATAAATTTCTTATTATAACTAACATTGTCTTGAATTGTGAGCAGCAGCAAAAGTATATTTTGCAGCCATTTGATGTCACTCATACACATATGGATTGGGTGAAATATTACCTAACAAGCATGAAAATTCCTTGCAAAATTTTTTATGCTTATGGTCAAGGGAAGGCATCTAAGCAGGCAAGTTACCAAGTTAAATAAATGGAACATTTTACTTGCAGAGGTTGGCCTATGTGGAGGGAATCCACATTCTGGGAGGGATGCTTGAAATTTTTCTCCAATGGAAGAAAGTTGATCCATTGATGTTTTCACTGGAAGAGACATTCTGCTCCCCACTTGGTTTGGTTGGAAGCAATGCCCTAGCAGCTATTCCTCAGATGAAAAGGCACATGTTTGATGACAGATTCTTTAAAATTATTCTGATGATGGGGAAAATGCAGTTGATACTTTGGGATCCCAACATATACTTGAGTGATAGATTGCCAAAGATGATAGGAGAATTCTGCTCCTTGTAGGAGAAACAGTGGGACCCAAGAATTCTACTCAGTTATCCTAACTGGGTTAAAATTTTGTTCATTTGTTGGCTAATGGCAGATATAAATTACAGTGCAGTTTGTTTTACATACATAGTTTTCCTGAAGGCCCGATTTTAATTCACATATTTTTCAATGGATAGGGACAATTATAATCAGTGTTGGTGCAGCAGAAGCTTGGTGGAATCCTGACAATGTTTGAGGACAAGCAGTCTTGGGAAGGGAGGACTATCATGTTCCCAAATTTTCCTATGGTCCATGGGGATGATTTTAGCCAATGTCAGCTAGGCATTAATTAAATAATTAATGGATGGATGAAGGAAGATTCCTAAGGGTGAATTTGAGGAATTAAATGGATAAGGAGCCCCCCCCATGAAGTTATTAACCCCCAATTCAAGTGCTACGGTGATTTATTAATTAATTGAGAAATTAATTAATTGGGGAAGTTTTAAGGCAATTACACCATAGTAGTTAATTAATTAATTGCTTAGCTAAATTATTTCTGAGTTGTATTATTGTCATTTAAATGTTTATTACTAATAAATGTGCCAAGTGGTTGATGAATTAGATAGGAAATTCGAATTGGTCAAGTAGGCCAAACTTGCTTAAGTGATAAATCTCAGAAAAGCTAAGGAATCTAGTGGAGACAAGTTGGAAAGATGAACCAAGATGGAAACTGACAAAAGCTAGCAAAATCAGACAAAAGCAGAAAAGAAGAAAGTAAATAAAGTGGAAAAATACAAGAAAAGTAGTCAGAAAGAGAATAGCAACATCCAGAAAAGCTAACCTAGGCGCACTTGCTAATCTGAGTGGAGGAAGACAAAAGGAGGCAAGTTTTTATAGTTAGAAGTTTCCATTTCTATCAAGGAATGTGCCTTCCTTCATCCACACATGTGGCTAGCTTAAGGAAGAAGTCATCTCTTCTATTTAACAATGTTTCTAACTCCATTTCTCACTTTTTTTATCATTTGTAATTTGTGAATGAGAGCTCTGAGCTACTGAAATGTTGAAAGATGTGCCTCAGCAATTCCTCTTTGGTGATGTGCCCCAAGGCCCTATGAATTTCCTATGAGTATTAAGCAGGTCCAGAAAGCAATATTACAGCCAGTAACATTCAGTACAGTTCATCCATGAAGATCTAATGTCAAATTTAAGAGAAGGCTATCATTGGAGGATATTCATAGCTAGATTTGGTGGAAGAATATAATTATGGAGAGATGTTCTTCAGGCCTCCAGTGCATTCTATTAGCTGAATTTGCATATATTAGTTGCTACTATATTCCAGAGTTCAATATCAGATCGATTTTCCACTCTTCTCTTACTCCTACTCCTCCCACAGCCGGTTTTGGAGGTGATTTCCCTAAAGGAGAGAACTGGTGGATGATGGCTCCCATTGAATACCAGCATGTTCAGAATGCAGAAATTTCATCCATCTAATCAGTAGATGGACTGATAATGACCTCCAGTACAGATCCAAAGTAAATTTTCCCTTCTCTTCTCTATTCTCCCATTGTTGTAACAAGAAATTAGCCTGTGAGGCACTATCATTTGAAGAGCAAGTAGTAAAATAAAGGAGGAATGTTCTGAATGAAATATTTTTTGTTTTATGTATGGAACATCTCATATCAGATTTAAATAATCATTAGATCAGAGTTTTTGTTTTATAAATGCAGTTTATCAATTTAAAATTCAAGACTAGCTAGATTGATGCCAATTCTAGACTAGTTTCACCACTTTCACTGCCAAATCCATTCTAAGCACTATTTTTACATTCTGTCAGTTGGATCAGGTCCATATCAATTCTAAAAATAATAATTTGGAAGCATTACGACCCTGTCTAGAAATTTAAGAAAAATACTAGCTCAACAATCCCCGAAGAGCCCAAAATCCCCAATTCTTCCCGAACTCTCCCAAGTCTGAAAAAATAACTTCTTGAAAATAACTAGCACTCATTTTACTGAGATAATCTCTGCAATTAACTCCCAGAAATCCCACCTGTCTAGTATGCATATGCCAACTACCTAGGAAGCCTCGAAGTAGGCAATAGACTAACTTTATTGTTGAAAAGTGAAAGGTAATGGTACATGGTGCATAGGACATTATCGATATGCACCGTTTGAACCACTTTTGCACCTTACTACATACATTTTCCATAATTAAATATTCATCCCACCATCCTCATTCCTCACCTCAGTACCCCTCACTTACCTCCTGCACTGTTCGAAGGAATTGACAGAAATTTTACTAATAAAAATTTGAGTTAATATCTTGGTTGAACTTTCCCAAGGATATTACAATATTCCTACCAAGCATGGTGGGAAAAATCCAAAAATATTAAGATCATTATGAAGCATATGATTCGAACCAACTAAGATAGAATCAAATCCATGAATGTGTATGTAGTTCTTTGATATGTCCTTTGAACTGACATAGGTGAGATCATAACCAAATGAACTAATACATGATGGTAGTGGTTTGGAATTCAAATCAGATCCAAGAATTGATAGATGGCTTCTTATGATCTCCTTAAATTGAACCAGTAGGGGCGAGATCAAAACCAAAATCACAAGAATATGCACGAGACTTGAAACCAAGCGAATGATGGTGTCTTCCATCTTCAGTAAAACTTGAAAACATGTGCCAATGACCAAATAGGAGTCCATGGGAATAATTTGATCAAGGAGAGAGAAGGAATTTCCTCCCAAATATAATTTTACCTCCAAAATACTTAGTAGGTCATCATCTTGCACATTAGAAAGCTCATGGGAAGTAGATATTTTGAAGGTCTCTTCAATTTCTAGAGTAGTAGCTGACATCTCTTGCTCAGAATTTGAATCAGAAAATGGATCAACTTCATCAGTGGTGATGGACCATTTTGCAATAGCATATCTTGATATCATGTCTTGTATTTCTACTTCATATTGAATAACTTCATAATGGGATATGATTGAGGCCGAATCATGAGTAAAGAGAGCACTGAAGGCAGTACTACTAGGCTTGTTCTCCAAATGGATAACATTATCCTCTTCCTTCTTTCCAAATAATCTGTCCAATATTGTCAAGTTATCACTTAGATGTTCTACATGATCAATTAGGTATTCCATATTGGAAAGCATAGCAGTACATGTTGTTGAGGCTCTGTCGCAATCATATATCCAATCTTCTTCCTCTTCATAGGAAGCAAAATTTCTCTTAACACAAATACACATATCGAAAAGACCATATATCTTTAGGTATGCTATCATCTTTGGTTTCCATTCTTCATTGTTGTATAAGAGAGAGAAGGACCTGCTTTTAGATTCATTGAAGCTGTTGTTGAATTCGAGTCTCCTGCTGCAACTACAGAAAACTACTGCAACTGCAGAAAACTATTGAAACTGCAGGAAACTACTGCAATTGTAGAAAACTTAAAAACTGCTACAACTGTAGGAAACTGCTGCAACTGTAGAGAGCTTCGAATAACCTGCAAAAACAATGGAGATCCATAGTAGCTATTGAATTTGAAACTATTGAAGATGGATTCGAATGATGGAATAACTTGCAAAACAAATGAGAATTGTAAATGGAGATCTGCTGCAATTTGAATTGAACACTACCTTAGGATAATGAGAACATGTGAATGGATCCTTCACACCTAATTAGACCTCACTAAATTTATCCTGTGAATTCAAGAGAATTGCACCAGGAATTGTTGTGGAAATCTAGAGGCTTCTGGTGCTTAATGAAAGACAGTTGATCAAAGAATTGTTGCAACTGCTGCTGCTGCAATTCGAATAGCTGGCTCCAGCTCTGATACCATGTGATAATATACATGATAGATCTCACAGCTAGAGCAAATCTCACTAATCTCACTCACGAATTATAGAAATAAGAAGAATAAATGAATCAATTATCACTCATGAACACATAAATGGATAAATCTGTAGTATAATCATACATCAGCTGTAAGATGGAACTGTGAATAACTAAATACAATACAATACTTTCAAGTGAATTCGAATTAACCAAAGATGATTCGAATTCTCCTTAATGTGTGGCTTGGATAGCATTGGAGACATCATCCAATTAGTTGTAGTAGTCACAAATAGTCAAAGGTCATTCAAAATGAGTCTAACTAAGTCCTGTGAGCACAAATAAAGGGATGGAGACTCCAAGGAGGGCACATGAGACTGATGAGGCTATCAGTAGGTCAAGTGGCACTTCGATACAAACAACTGGGAGCTACAAGCAGTTAAACTGAGCAATAAATGAATAAACTAGCCAATAAATGTTGCAACTGACTGTTAATGATCCAAGTAGTGTGGTAGGGCACATTAGTCTTATAGGTGAGGAAAACAATGACACTAGGTAGGTAGGAGGGCTCCTGAGGGCTAAAAATAGGCTTTAGGGGGATGAACATAGGCTCTAGGTACTAGGGAGACCACCATACTAATGACTAGATGCCTGCAGATGCATCCATGATTACTGGATGCATGTAGGAATGCAAATATAAAAAATGATGGTGAGAATATTCCAACAGTACTGGATACGTCTCCGGGACTACTCTAAAAGAGTGATCAATCCATTAATATGATGAACATAATGCATAAAAGTTGATTACACCAATAATGGATTTCTCCTGCAAGAAGTATTTACCAATTTCTCATTATCTAGACTGTATAACAAGTGCCTCTGTAAGACCACATTCTCTTGAAGATCCTTCACCTTTGTTATTTGGACCAAGAATGTTGAATTCCAACACCCGGATCAATATGAAACCTGTAGTTTCTTCTATTGCACAACAGTTGTCTCTGGAAATCCACAATCTCCTTCAAGCCCTTCACCATTGTTATTTCTACAGAGAATGTTGAAGGACAACACTTGTATTAGTGCACAAATGTAGCTGGTAATCACACGATCACAAGACTACAAGATTCAAGCAAGTTCATACTTGCCTCTTCATCCCAAAGAGATTATGAACTCAGACATGTTTACAAGTTGCCAAATATAGGATTTAGGAAAAATAATTCCTCTCACAAGAAGTTTCTACAAGCCAATTACAACATGGCAACATCAATCTTTAATTCATAATAAACTAGGCACAAGTGGTAGGCTATATGGTCTCAAAACCACTACAACATACTATGAAGCATTACAATATTGTTGACAAGGCTCAAGCATGAAACACAATGCCTCGCACTCTCATCATCACTTAAGAGTGGCTATAAGAACCTTTTACAAGGAAACATAATTTCAAAACAATAGGCTTCAACAGTTTAATGAACAAACTATAATGAAGAGCCCACTAAATAAAGAACCATAACATAAGGGGATACCAACAGTTTTAAACTATGATGAAGATACCCATCCAAAAGGAGTTAAAAAGGGACACATAATTTCAAAGTATATCAATACTTTACCCAAGCTATCGACCAAGCTCAATGGTGCGCTTGGACACTCAATCCTCGACCTTCGAAGGTGTCCATTGTGAAACCCTATGGCTTACCTTATGACTTGCTTCTTGTTAAAAGACTTGTATGTTTTGGCTCATAGGTGAAGCACTTATATAGCGCAAGGTGACCATAGTTACGACTCTCTTTTTGTAGCAACTGAAACAAATTGTAGTATAAAATAATCCTGCACCAAAATCTAAATAGAACTATTCCAAAGTATAACCAACATCAACCAAACTTGGTGTATATTATCTCATTGGCAAAATTCCAAATTAGCACTCCACATCTCATGCATTCAATACATACCCATCGTGATATAAAAAATATATATAATATGGATACAAACTCCCATAATTCATGTGTTAAGGTATAATTCATGGCACATAATGTTTTAAAAAACTTTGGATATGGTTGGATCTTCGTGGTATAAGTTTTAGAACACATGGTGGATAAATACATGTTGTTCGTTGGAGTCCTAGGTCAAACCCGTGGGCTGCCTTTGGTGGTTTGTTACAATATATTTATATATTTTCATTTGAACCTCTGTCATTTATGGAGTTGACCCCACGTGATCCATATGATAAATAACAACGATGGGTTGTGGGATTACCCCTTGGCCCTTTTTTGTTCCCACACAAAACATATACAATCCTTAAATAAATATTTTACCATATTTTTATTAGGAACCTTGTATCAGAGAGTTAGTGAGGATGCTCGAGTGTTGTATAGGAGGTCATGGGTTCAATCCCTATTTCCTCCATAAATTTTTGATTACCATAACCATATAGTGTCCAACAAGGTTTCTATGTGATAGCTTCTAGTTGGTCCACTAAACCTACCATTATGCCTTCAAACCTGCCATATGTCGGTCATCCATCGGCCCAAGTACTCCCAACTCAACATTTCCTAGTCACTTGCAATATGCCATGTGGGGTTGCTACGTCAGATCCATAAGTCCATGTGGAACCCTTCTAGTGGTGCCACATGGCAACCCTTTTTCCATTATGCACAATGTTGGTACTGTGTTGCCGAAACTTCAGAATTGAATATATCGATCGTTTGGAGTCCATTTAGGGTGAAACGAACGTTTCCATAAAGATCTTGTTGAACTCTCTATGGTGGTGCCATTTTCATCATCATTGAATACTTTTATATTTCGAGTGATCCTGGATCAACCTGTCAACTCAAGAGTAGAATATGTTGGTCTGGTCAAAACTCCAAAGAAGGGTATAGTTGATCCATATTCTTTAATAATATCAAATGGATTATTGTGTAATATTCCAAAGGAGGAAGTCAAAAACTTATGACCTAGCATATTCTCATCAAAGATCACATTCCTGCTCAAAATGATATGTTGCTTGACAGGTTCAAACAATCGATAGTTTTTTCATTCATCAAAATAGCCCACCATGATGTAAGCATTATTATTTGCATCCAATTTATTCTTGTAGTTATCACTAATATGTTCCCAATAAAAATATCCAAATGTTTTGAGGTGTTTGACATATGGATTCTTTCCATTCTAACGGATTATATATCTAGGTATTGGCACTAAACTATGGATTAGACCATACTACCCATCCTTGCTACACAAAATGTCCTCGAACACAAGAGTAATTACCCCTTAGATTCTGAGTCCCTAATTTTCATTCTTAAAGTGTGACCTAACCTTGGGAACCCATTAATGTCAATTCTACTAGAGAATCAAGGAATTAGATAGATTAGAGAGCGAATGAGTTGAAGATGAGATGATGTTGAAAGACACGATTACAACACTTAAGCACAAGATAACATACCACAACAAAGAAATCCATCAAAATGCACTAAGAAGGCATATGCTATGGCATAGAAGAATATCTTCCATGTTGATGTATACATAACTTCGGAATGTATTTCATCTATTTATTTCATATATATTTATTGTACCCTTATAAGAGATGTGTTATTCCTCTATAAGGAAGTTTCGTCATGTGGATTGACAAGTGTCGCAATTGTGTGTATTTGCTGATGGGTTATTAGACCACCATGTGTGGGGTCGGCCCTGAAATATATATTATATTGTTGATGTATCTAGATAGACAAGTCGGCCCCATAGTGTAACTGGGCAAATAGGTTAGTATAAATAGAGATCGGGAGATCTCTATTTTCATCATTCGGAAAGTCACACTTCTCTCACTCAGAAAGTGGCGCACTAGTGAGGAGGAGGTTCATCTGCTACTAGGAGATTATCTCAAGTGTATTTTGGTTGTACTTTGGTTGAGTCATTGCTCTCTCTATCTCTGAGGAGGTTGTGGGGTTTTTCACCTTAGGGTTTTTCCCACGGAAACTCTGTGTCTCTTGTCTCTCATGCTTTTGATTCTTGTGATGATTGACATGCTTGTTATGATTGATAAGCATTGATATACTGTACATGTTATTCTCTCAGTAAAGATCCTAGAGTATTGTGAATTAATGCTCAAAAATTAGCATTCCATACACAAAAAAAATATTCTACGCTAGATTGATCTCTATGGACATCCCTTTATAGAAACAAGATGTAACAAAATCCATTGAAGTGAGGAAGAAAATATCCACATACTTGAGTCATAGCACATAAGGAACTCTGTAATTTCTTTCCTATTTTGCACCATAGTTGTTTTTTCTTCTCTAATGACCCAACTAGTCAAATTCTTAGTTGGACAATTATTTCATTTCTTAGTCAACCTGTTAGTGACCACTAAGTTGATACTCATAATCAACAATTAATTGTCAACTATCTATCTCTAGAAGATCTAGCATTGTAATAAACTAACAAGAATTTTTGTTTCAACAACCCCTTATTAGCACAATACACTAGAGGTGGAATAAATGTTATGGAACCGCCCCACAATTACATCTTCTTGAATCCCAAGCAGAGCTTGAATTTTCACAAGCTTAGCTTTTGACAAAGGATCCATAAGCATACCAACAGCTTGATCATTAGTTCTATAATATAAAAGATTCACAATGTTACCATGGACCTACTATTGTCAGTACAACGAACATGAATCTCCATGCTCAATCTTAATCTATGCAATAGGATTTTTGAAAACCTATATCACACTTGGATACCATGTTGGAGAATCACATAATTAGATAGATCAAAGAGCCAATGATTCCAAGAAGAGGTGGTGTTGAGAGACACTATTCCAACACTTAAGCACAAGAAAGCATAGCACAATAGATAAATACACCAAAATGCGTTAAAAAAGGCATATTCTATCATATAGAATAATATCTTCCATTACACAACAACATTATTCCACACTATACCAACCTATAGCGCCATCCCTTTATTGTAGGAAGATATAACAATCTCTCTTGAAGTGAGGAATAATAGATCCACATACTGTTAGGATATTTCAATACTCCATCCTCATCCTACCTAACATTAATTATTTTTCCTAGTTGTTAACAATGTAATTTCCCCCCTAGTGGTGTGCAGATGTCATCCAGGATCCATCTACCACCTTTTGAGCCTTGCATGCATCATTTTAGGACCACTTCAGTTAGTTTCCTATTTTATAGGAACCTATTGAGTGTTCCAGTGCAATCCACCTAAGTTAGATGACTCTTGTGGGGTCTTGGAGCTTCGGATGCCACTGATTGTGGCCTAATGCACCCATTTCTAATTTACCTTCATTACAAGATCACTATTGCACCCTGCTTAGTTAGTTAACTGATTATGACTTCAGTTAGTTGAGTTTAGGCTCAGTTTAGTTAAGTTTGAGTCTTTTGAAGCACTCAAGTGGTGATAATCCCTATGCTAGACCAACTGAGGTTCTAATTCTCCTTTGTGATTCAAATGCTCTCCATTGTAACATCATTGTTGATTATACTAATTATTGGAACATGTGACATTATTCTGCTCCTATTTGATTTCTGCTGCATAATTATTCTTCTGATCTTTTTACTACAGTTTTCACTCTTATTCAACTTTTCTGCTCATTCTTTCTTTGTGAGGTATCCTCGGCTCTTATATCTATTGTGACTTAGAATTTCACATGGTATTAGAGCCATTAAGTGAATAGGTTGAGAATCTACTTTCAGTAGTGCACTAGAATCCTATGGATTTCCATAGAAAATCCCAGTGCCACTACATTGAATTCATTGGAGAAACCCAATGAGGTCTAGCCATGTGTGAAGGATCTAGATAAAAGTTCCTACTATCCTAAAGCATTGCTCAGTAGTATTATACCTCCATTATTGAGAGTTTTTTTGTAGGTTATTCAAATTTTTTGTGTGTTGCAGCAGTTTTGCTGCAAAAGCAACAGTTTTCACCTTGTATTCGCTCCAGCAGTTGTAATGGAAAATTTGAACTATCCTCTCTCTCATAGGATATCGACACCCTTCAATTACCTTGATTGGAGGGATGATATGAAAATGGTATTGTGCAACAAATCACTGTACAAGGTGATAATGGGGAAGGATCCCGAACCAAAATTAGTTCTGGAGAAAACCAAGTATCTGAATAGATTGGATGAAGCATTTGGTTTCATGTGTATTCATATTTCCAGATATCTACTCTTCCACCTCTACGGATTGAAGAATCTAAGAGAATTATGGTTGAAGTTAGAGACCCTCTTCGTAAAACAAGATGAGCTAAGAGGCCATATTCTAGAAAATGAATTGATTTCTCTACAGCCGATCAGTTTCAAGACCATTCAACAGTTCTTTTCAAAATTCAAATATTTGGTTATGCAATACAAGAAGTGTGGCATTGAGAAGACGAATGAGTAGCCGGTGCTATCCATTATGAGCAAGCTAGGTACTAAGTTCTCTATCTTTGTCTCTACCTTCCATTCTGGGTGAATGTCAATCCTTGGTTGGAATATTCCCTCCTTAGATGTTTTCACTGAATCTCTCATCCAAGAAAAAGATAAGTTGATCTAGATGGGCACCTTGAAGGCCTCCAAAGATAAAGCTCTTATGGCTGGAGAAGAAAAAACTACGAATGGGAAGGGAAAGCACAAGGGCAAGGATAAGAGTCTGACAAGCTTCTCTTTCACCTTTTAATTCGAATGTAATGGAAAGTTGTTGATAAATTGTCAACCTGGGGTTCTAAAGACTTATGAGCTACCCAACAATGTTTATGCCAGACACTGTAATTTGAATGATTTGTGATACAGGAGAAGGCAAGGAAACTTGTAACTCTAGATTGAAATTACAACTATGTGGTGAAGGTGTTTAAAAATATTTCTTCTACAGGAAAAATATTACAAACATTCCAACTGAAAGCATTGTTTATGGATTACAAATAATTACCTGGCTATGCTATGAAAGGAAATTCAATGACAGATTCTAGATTAATGCACTCAATAATCCTTATAAGAACCAAATTAAAAAAGATAACAGCTATAGTACTTGAATCGTAAGGAACTAATTGAATTGAGAAGCAAGCCTCTATTTCATAACATAGTTCCAAGGAATAAATAACGCATCTAGTTCACCACAGGGTTATTCCTTAATCCACATTCAACGTCCATGTGTTCTTCTGTCATTCAATAATAATGAAAACCGATTGCACTAAACCATCCATAATTTAAGCATTCATGCCCGACTATAATCAACAAATCAAATTATAAATGTAAAACACTAAATTGAATATCAAACCACATGCATAGAGGCAAATCCTAACTACAACAACACCTGTCACGGAAGGGGGCCCTGCCTTCTGAGACAGAGGTTGAACAAGCCAATCACTCACACCAAATTAATCAACACATCCAAAATCAAGAAATAGAAGATTTATATAATATGGAGTCTGATTATAGTAGTGTGCAATAAGTTTGTGTAATATGATGGATAACCTTCCTCGGAGAGGATTCTCGGTTTTTATACATCAATACCCATAAGGAAGATTATGAAGAAATGTGCAATTACAACCTATTTCCAAATAAGGCACATTGTTTTGATTTCCAAGAGATCGCGTGAGCCAATCCAGGGTTGGTAGCATATAGAGTGGAAGTGATTCTACAAATACATCAAAATGATGAACAAATCCGTTAGTTGACCCAATGAATTGCAAGTCATTAAATGATTCCAAAATCCTTGAGATTGCTATAGAATCACTGATCCTTGGATTGACTACGAAACCGTGAAAGGCATTCAGTAGTTTGACTAGTCTTGATGTATAATGATGAGCAAGATCGCTTTAACTAACCTGAAGACTCAATCCATACATGTATCTTTTGCTGGCATAATATGTATAAAATTGAGACTTATCTACAAGCATTTGTGGCCTTCCACGATTACTTCATTCTACAACCTGGACTCAAAATAAGATGAACTTGAAAACACCACTTCTTTAGTAGGAAATTATGGCCACATAACTCTATCCAAATCATCAAAAAATGACAAATATCAACGAAAACATAATCAATCCTTACCAAATACAAAACCCTGCTAAATGTGATTAAGAGAACTAGTGATGGTGTAGAAATAAAGTGAAAAGTACATAAATGAGACAAGAATAGGAGAAAAAAAAGTGTCATATACGCAGCCCTTAAGAGTCCATCTGAACCCAAGCTGAATTCCAAGTCAAGTCCATCAAAAGGAGCCTCCCACCCTAAGAAGGACAAACATAAGGGATTTGATAAATCCAAGTGTTCATATTACAAGAAAGGGAACCACCCAGAGAGATATTGCATGTAGAAGAAGATAGATCAGATGGATCTTGTGGGGGGTTGGAGCTGTGGATGCCATTGATTATGGCCTCATGCACCCATTTCTGTTGACATGCATTGAAAAACTCACTATTGCACCCTCCTTAATCAGTTAACTAATTGTGACTTCAGTTAGCTGAGTTTAGGTTAATTTCAGTTGAGTTTAAGTCTTCCGGAGCATTCCAGTGGTGATAATCCTTATGCTAGACCAACTGAGGTTTGAATTCTCCTGTGTGATTTGAATTATATCCATTGTAACATCATTGTTCATTATACTGATTATTGGAACATGTGACATTATTCTGCTCCTATCTGACTTCTGCTGCATAATTATTCTTCTGCTCCTTTTTACTACAATTTTCACTCTTATTGAACTTTTGTGCTCATTATTTCTTTCTGAGGTATCCCCAGCTCTTTGATCTATTGTGACTTATAATTTCGCACATACTTGGGTCATATCACATAATCAACTCCTCGATTTATACTATATTTTCACTGTAATCAAGTTTCTATTATGATCACTTTACCATTTGAATGCTTAGTTGGTTGGATACTCAACTCCTTAGTTGATTTTCTAGTGGACTATTGATTATCGACTATCTATCTCCAAAAGATCCAAAGTTATGATGAACTAGAAAGAGTTATCTTTCCAACAACACTAAACATAAAATTATTCTCAAGTTGAGCTTGCATGCAAACAATTCCGTTTATAGGTACTTGTTGTGGCCACAACAGATCCCATGCTTAGTTGGAGCATGGGAGCCCCATTTATGAATAAACGCAAAGGTATTTGGGTGATTTGTCTTGTAAATATCATGATTTTGATTTTACCTCTAAATTCTTCACCCATGCTTTTGATCTGCTTGTTTGTAAGGGTTTGATCATTTCTTCCAAAGTGTTTCGGCCTGAAAAGAGCCAAAATTTTGAGTATTTTGTTGATTGTTATCATCATCCTGAAACTTGACATTTGGAGAACCTGCAACCCGACAGATGCGATTTACAGGACTGCTGTTTTATGTTTTGATTTTGCTGATTCCGAAACCCGCAACCCGACGGCTGCGGGTTGCAGAATCATGCTTTAATAAGATTGAAAATAATTACCCTGAAACTCGAACCCCACAATAGCGGCATTCGGCTTTCGGGATTGTGGTTTTTCGTTTATTTGGTGTGTGCTCCCGAAACCCGCAACCCATAATTTTGGAATGCAACTTTCAGGATGGTTATTTTACGTCACAGTTTAATGTTTCTGAAGACTTCCACCCGCATAGTCGGTTTTCAACTTTCAGAAATCCTTTTTACTTCCGTTTGTAGACCCGCAACCCGCAAATCCGTACTTTCGAGTTTTGGCTTGCAGGATCTTTGAATAAGAACTTCCTGGAATTTTTTGAGCCCGATTCCGCATTCCGCTCTGGTTAATCTCAGTCGTCCGTCTATTATAAGCTTGCGGTCATGTTGATTTTGGGCAATCAGTTAAGTCAGGCCTTCCATTTTGTGTTTTGAAAGTTGGTTCTGCCAAATTATCATTTTCATGCAACCCATGACAGCAGACACTAATACCAGTCTATTGGTTAGTTCATGTTGGATGGACGCCATTTTCCATCTAGATTTGGTCTTCATTTGCATAAGCTGATTCATTTTATTGGTTTTTGGAGATTTAAAAGATCTTGTCATTTGATTCTGACTATTGTGTGTAATGACTGTTTATTCTAATTTGAACTTGCTTGAGTCATTTACGTGCTTCAATCTTTCCTAATTAAATTCGTATGATGATCTTAGCAAATTCAATTGAACTCCATTCAATCAATACGTTTTTTGAGCAACTTGAAGGATTATAATAATTTGATTAAAACACTCATTTATCATTTTAATTTATGACTTGAAAATGGTGTATATAATGGAACCATGCATTTGATTATCAGTTTTGAAAGGATTATTGAATTTTACTAAATATTGAATATTTGATAAAATTTGTCATTATGGGAAGATCTATAATTTTATAACAATTTTTTATAATTCAATGAAATCCTAAATAACATATGGAAAGAGTCAATAACATTTTCATTAAGCAAAGTATTGTATTTTACAAAGGATAATTAACTTTGCTTATTTGTAAGATCATTATTATTGTTTAAATTATATTCGATATATTTTTTGAAGAAAATATTAATAATCTTATTTATATAATTGACTTTGGTATATCATGTTATTTACAAAGTTTAATGCATAATATTTCACTAAACCCTAATTTGCCGTGTAGATAAAATTTGAAAAAACTGAATTTGTAAAAGACACGTTTTTGCACGGAGGATTGCGGGAAACCCGTGAGGATTCAGATCAAATGGTTGGAAACACACTTCCCAAATGGGATGATTTACACCTAACCGCAAACTGTTTTGCAAATCTATGAAAATTTTGGGAGGAAAACATTGCTGAACAGGGGTGAACGTTCAGAAATTTATTCCGACCATTTTTGCATACAGTAAACAAACTAGGCATTTGGGGATTTGATCCTATCCTTCCCAATGCTCTTCACTACTATAAATTTGACCTCCCAAGACTGTGAGGGGGAGGGAAGAGTTCTCTAAATAATGGAAGAATTTTCATTCTTCTCATATCTGCATTCTTCTTGCAATAATTTCTTGTTTACAGGGAAGAAGAAGGAGAAACGCTACTTCCAGATGGTTGGAAATTTTGGAATTACGATTCAGCAGGAGTATGGATTGAAGATGCTCTGTCTGTTCGAGCCATTGTAATTTTTGTACAAGACTTTTATATGCAGTAAAGTTATCTTTATCCACCTTCTTATGTTCTTCAAATTTCTTTGAGAATCGCTATGTTAAATGTTTCAAATTGTCATCAGCTATGCGTTGAATCTATTGCAGATCACTTATTGATGTATATGATCCTTCATATTGATTTTTCTATATGTTTTGACTCATGCTCTGAATTGTTGTATTAAATTTCTTCGATTGAACAATTCTCACTTTTATATTTCTGCAAATGATTTGATGCAACTAAATATGTATAATCAGTTGTTAATTTTTCAATTGACACAATGATTACAGATCAGGTATTTGAATGGGCTTAAACACTTTGAAGATTTGTTACTTAATTTCTTAATTGATAAAGCTTTAATTAACAAGTGAAGAACCCGAAGACATTTCTATTTAAGGTACTTAATCTCTTGTCCATCTCACTTCAATTCTGATCTGCACGACATCAACTCTTCCTTTTAGGCTAGATCTGACTCAGAATAGGTTCTTACCTTAGGTAGGTTAAGTTAGATTTTGGTAACTAGTTTTCACTTTGTTTTACTCATAGAGTGCCAGCGGAGGCCAAATATTCATGGGTGATCACCATACCAAACAACTCGAGGATAGAGTTGCCCTTGCATAGGGTCTTTCGAATCCTTTGGCTGGGTTTTCATCCCCGGTTGTGTGCCTTGGAACCCATTCCAGCATTTTGCACTCACCCTGCACCCCCGAGGCATCAACAGTACTTTGTGTTGATTATAGGCCCTATGCATGTTTTGTGATCCTTAAAAGTAATTATTTGAGCCCAAGTGCCTATTTTTGTATCACCAAACCATAAATTTGGATTCAATCCATACATGGTCTAGTAGTTACTAGAATAAATCCCATGTCTCACCTGCAATCCAAAGATTCAATTTATAGGACCTTTGTGATGATTTAGTGCTATATTTGTGGCCCATGGGCCCTAAAAATAAAATTAGCTACTAATTCATCACGTTTTAGACTTGAACCATGCTCTAGGTAATGACTCATATCCGTAGAAATTCAAAATGTATAGAACAGATGCACTAAGTATCAGGATATTAATTTCCTCATATGAAATTCCTTACTTGATTAAGTAACTTGTGCAAGGAACTCCAACATATTTAATGTTTTTTACTCTAAATAGTGAATTTTATATGTAGTCATATCTAAGGGTAAATGAATAATAGGTTTTTTCTCAATAATGCATGCATATTCCCAATACAACTACAATGTAATACCCCAAATGCTGGACTTTAACCCTTTTATATTTTGCCAAGTATTATTTCATTTTACTTAGGTGACTTTAGAAATATGATAAATTGACTTCTAATGACCATGTGGACCAACACTTTAATGAGATGGGAGTCATAGTACCCTATGGGATGGAGGGAAAATGCCAATTAATATTTAATAATGAGAAATTATTATTGGAGAAAATGGAAAACCCTAAGGAAAATATTTGAGAGAATAATGAAATAAAAGAAATAATAATATGAGATAATTTCACATCTACAAGAATAAAAAGTGAAACTCATTCAAACACTTCATTCTTAACAAGGATTAACATTCTCATGATAAAAAACACACAAGAGAAATGGGAGCTGGGAAGAACAATAACTAAAGCTAACTGGAGACAAGTAAATGGGGACATTTTTGGGAGTACCAAACTGGACCAGATTAAGAGAAATCATCACAGCTCGGTATGGCTTGGACACTTAGTTGTGTGTAGGTAGGAGAACTACCCCAAGCTTTCAGGAGCACTTCATTTACTCTGAATAGGCTGTGTTTGACTGATTCTCTTAATGGATGAGGCTTAAAAGCCCCTGGAGCATCCTGGAGCTCAGGAGTATTGAGTTGGATGTTGGGTTGGTTGCTTCAATAGAAATATACTAAATAACTTGGGGAACAAGTTAAGGGTAATTTTATATATATACTATGAACCTAGGGGACTATGAACTCAACTCAGGGGTGACCTGAAAGCAAGGAGAGCTTGCTGGTCAAAGGCTGGGAGGTTTGTGCTTGGTTCCACTGGTCATCAGATTTCAGATAAATTTATATGCTCCACCTATATGATAACTTTTATGCACAGTTATTGGAATTTGTTATGTATATTCCCGAAAGTACTGTTGAATGATTTACTATTTAGATATGCTTATGTGTTTAATGTTATACTGATTTCTAAGTATAGATCTTTAATGAATTTCTAGATCTCTATAATATGGTACAGTTTTAAGATCTAAGTGAAATACCTGCAACATTCATAAGTTCATGTTTGATGTATGAATGGATATAGTTCTGGTGCATTAAGTAGACATAAATATGGTTAAATAATGGGTTATGAGCCTGGGATAGGCACCCTAGAGTAACCATTGTTTAAATGCTAACATATGGTTATGTGGATGCATTTTATGTAGAATACATACATGTATTTCCATCTTACTGACAAAACTTGGTGTATATCATTTTATGGTGTAAATCAGGCAGACATGTAAACCGATAGGTTTACATGTCAAGCCATAAATATTTATAAACACTCTTTTCTATTTTTATAGATCAACCCAGAAAGGGGATAATTATGAACGGGATATTTTCCTAACTGTTTAAATGAAATACCCATTCCTAAATCTGTTTATAAATTTCATGTAAATATGTATGTAAAAGACTTGTAATCCAGATTAGAGCTCAAGATCATTTTCTAAGGTATTATGCATATGCATATTGTATAAAATTCATTTTAAAACTCGAATAGGGTTTCATATATCTTTCATACATTTGCTATGTATATTACGGGATGCATATTAAGTCTAACATGCATTCCATTATGTAGATTGCATTATAATCATTACGGCATTTCATATTAATATTCATGGCCTTAGTATGGGTAGAGCAGGGATAATTTTAAGGATCCATACTTATTTAAAAGTGTATAAACCTTGACGAATATTACCAATTCTTAGAATGTCAACTATAAATGATTTGGCGATATTTTTCTAATTTTTTTTCAATTTCCAAGGATTTGATATAGTTTATATAATAATTTGGCGATTTTTAGAGTGAAAAAATTTTACCCCATCAAAATTGGGCGAAACAAGGTTTCAAAAAATGCAAATTGGCCAATATGTTTCTGGAAAAAAATTGTAAAAATAGCTCATGGGCTAAACTTCGCCCCTAAAATTTTCCTTGGGGTAGAGTAGAGTCATGATACTCGTTTCAGGATCAAATCGTGGTCTATGGATTGGAACCTACCTTAATGAAATAGATTCTAGAGTTAAGTATTATATACAATTAAGGGTTTAAACCTACGGTTCATCCATTTATGTAAGTTGTATGCACCTCTACGAGTTCTAGTTAAACACTTTACATTTGCCAGGATTTACATAGTCGGCACATTATAAACAAATAGTGTTGCATATTAACATTGAAAACGATTCCATATAATGCATCTACCATAAAATATGCTTATGCTAATGGTTATGTTCGTGGATCAGTTTTGGATCACAAAGCCACTTCATTCTATACAATTCCAACATAAACGAATCTATGTATGCATATATTCAACTACCATAACATATTCAAGCATATGACTATGTTCGGGGAGCAGCATAGCAAATTGAATTCGCTTCACATTATATAAGTAATGGAGGGTATGCCGATACAATTTTATACAGTCAAGTTAAATAAGGATTTATTTATGCAGCAACCCTGTTAACATATGCGCATGCATATATGAGCATCGAGGAGTAAAGTATTCAAATAATCAATTGAATGATGTAAACATTTCATCTAACCAATGCGAATCCATTAAATAATGCACAAACAGCATGGGTGGAAGCACTACAAAAAAATCCTATTGCTGGAAGTTAAGCAGTATCAACCATTTCACATAAAGTAAAGTTGGATGCACACAGTATGGAGTTCAACCCAGAATTCATATCATTCCCATTAATCAAAATATAGAGCCACGACTTTTAAATTACAGAGAGCAAGCTAAGATTGAGTTGTTCAACTGGCGAGCTCTGAAGTGCTACCCAAGGAGACTTTAAACAGTTTGAACAAAACCTAAAATGATTTACATCTTTCCTGTAAGGATTACAAAGTACAACCTAGGTCGTGAAGACCGGTTTGCACAGCAGTTAAGCATGGAGCTTCTCCGTTTTGGGCTGACGTCCATATCGCTTCTTAAAGTAGTGAAAACCAAAAACCTAACTCTTAAACCCTTCGAAATGCTTTGAGTAACTCAGCCCGGAACCAACGGGGTAAAAACCACCCTGAGGCATCAATTGGTTGGTAAGTTACCTAGCAGCTGGGGAACCCTCCCCACGCTCGGCAATGGTTGTGGAGTCACTACGCGTGCCCCAACCTCCACCACCACCCTACTTACCTGTACACGCAGTAACAAGCAATTAAAAATTAACGAGTGAAAACTGTAAAAATATTATAGTTACCACAGTATGCAATTGAGGTTCTAGTTCGGGACACATTACCTGTAAGCTGAGTGGAGTCATCGCCCTGCATCACCTAAGCACCACAGAGATTAATACAAGCGTTAGTCATGGCCGAAATAAACTTATACTGGTTAAGTATCAAAGATTACACAGAGAAGGAATGCGTTTCACTTACCATTGCATGTATTTCCAAACGCCAACAAGCTCTCCATACTGTGCAGTGACTCACAATGGCGTCGAAGCCATTCCTGCACGCTCATGGTAAACCCCTGCTGCATAGAGCTGCAACTCTCTGCCCAGGACCTCAATACAACAACAATTGAAATCCTTCGAAACTCAACACTTACAAACACTGCGTGCACCGGCAATGGAATGTAAGGGTTACCACTGAACTCGGTTGCTGGAGTATTAATGTTTAGACTGTAGAAATGTTGGGTGCGAAGACCATAATGCAGGGATCCATGGTGATGCATGTAACCCGATTACCAATAAACCAAAGTAGATCGAGATCAATGGGTGAGATCAACGGGTTTTTAATGGAGCCTATGTCGAGTACACAATACAACCTTGAATATGGTAGCACGTCATCAGGAGGCAACTAGAACTAGGAGTCTCATTTATTATCGTCGACCCACCTTTGTCCACATCGACCAAAACCTTAACGCAGAGGTCGAGCCCTGCCACGTCGTTGAGAGTCTTCAGTTACCTACCAAGTGACATGCCAACGCAGGGTTCAAAACATTTGTAGTGGGTTGGTAAGCCTGTGTGGCACAACCACCTCACCACCGTTTTAACGAGCATCGTTGACCCTTTATCCCTTGACTGCTCATATGTAGGATATCCACGATGGCATGGTCGTTGATATGGTTTTATAGACCATATCGTTTTACATTGGAACCTTAGCCTCTACGTTGGGATTCATTGGTTTTATGTGGGTATAATGTCACTATAGTGACATTATAAATCTTTATTTATGTTGGGTCATAAAAAATTTAGCGGCAAATGTTATTATATATTAATATGTTGGCATGATAATCTAAGGTCCATAGTATTGGATGTAATATATATATATATATATTACATCCAATACTATGGACCTTAGATTATCATGCCAACATATATATATATATATATATATTAGTTTTTAAAGTTAAGTTTTAATTACATGGTTATTAACATAGGTAAGGTATTCTCGTTATTAATATCATATTAATGTTTTTGTTTTTATAAGGCTTGTTCCCTTTGTTTATATAATTAATTATTTACTAGGTTAATTCCAATTAATGTATGCATTGTATTGCATTTCCATTTTAATATAATGCTTGTGTTTAATTATTATGGTTATAATAAGAGTGCTTACGACGTGTACACTATAGCCTAGCTATTGGCAAGATAATGCGAGGGCATGATATAATATAAATAAATAGGTTATATGTTGCTAACATATAACTATGTTGTTTTATTGAAAGTAATTTGGAAATCTGTGTATGTTGTTTTCATTAGTATTTACATTAATAGTATAATTAGTTTGGAATTCATATTAATAATATATTAATAGAATTAATATAGTTATTAATGGAAGTGTTTCCTATAGTTTTACATTGTCGCAAGATGGGTAGCATATAGTGGCTATGTATTCGTTGGCCTATGATTTGTCCATTTAAACTAACGAGTTTACGTATAGGTACACCTGCTTAAGTATAGGTCTTTTTCATGTATCGACACTGGTGGGAAAAGCGACAAAATTAATAATAAAGTATAGTGCACACACGAATCAAAAAATATCTAAGTATGTTGTAGCGGCAGCTAGAGTTCGTGTTTTTCGCAAATGTTTTCATGGTGAGATTCTTAGAACAAAAAAAAATCGCGTAGAGGAGACATGAAAAATTGGTATGAGAGCTACAGCCACTACACTAGGACCATTAGGCTCGTTTGGGTGAATGCTATGTTTTATAGAAATAAATAAAATATTTTTGTAGCATACTAATTTTTAAATTTTTATGAATAGATGCTTTGTTGTTTATAACTTCTAAAAAACAGCTATTGGCCACACATAGAAAGAAAAAGTGGTTGAAACGGTAAGTGGCAGAAATGAATTCTGCGGAACAAGAAGGAAGGATGGCTGTGGAAACATCTGGTCAGCGAGGAGAAATGGCCAGTAGGAAGGAGAGAAATCATAACTCTCCACAAGGAGAGACAACATCTAGTGAGATGATGGAAATGGTCAAAAGTTTGAAGGCTGAGTTGCTCAACATTAAAGAAGACAAGATTAAAAACTTTGAAGAACAGCGGGAAATAAATGCAATTCTGCTGCAAAAGTCAAGACTGAAAAAGAAAACGGTCACATCCCAATACCAAAAGAACAACACGCGAAAAATTCAATGACAAAAGGAAACTCCAAGTTGAAGACTACACCTCCAAGAAATTCTGTGAGCTATAGTATGGATGTCAGCGATGAAGAGTCATGTGGCGAAGATTCAAAAGCTTGTATGTTCCCAAAAAGAAGAATAAAACTGGAAAAGTAAATCATCTGCACTCATAATTGAGAAAGATCAAGCCTCCTACTTTTAATGGAGAAATTAAAACTAGAGAAGAAGCTGAACGATGGCTGAGGGACATGGAAAAATATTTATGCATGTTCGATTATTCTATCCTCATAAAGGCTAGGATTTTTGTTTTCAATCTACAAGGCAAAGTTTCGGCTTGTTGGGATGATCTCAAGCTGACCCGATCTATTAATGAGAAAAAGGTGAAGTGGAAAGCTTTTGAGTCTTTCTTCAAATAGAAATACCTGTCCGAAAGGTACTATGACAGAAAAGTAAAATACTTTTACGACCTAAAGCGGGGACAACAAACCATGGAGGAATTAATCAGCAAATTTTTGGAATTGCTCAAGTACGTTCCTTATATCCAAGATGAAAAAGTCAGAATTCAACGTTTCTTGAATTGTTTACCGTTTCGTTACAAGGACCGGATAGAGTTTGATGATCCGAAGATATTGTAAGATGCTTTCAGAAAGGCTAGATTGTGTTTTGAACAAGGTCAGAACAGGGCTGAAGTATCTAAGAGGTGGAATGAAAAAAAGAAAACAAAATCTGAAAGTAGGAAGAAGGGTCACAATCCCAACCATTTCAAAAACCAAGTTACGCAGGACCTTTCAACAACAGGTTTAATGGCAGCAGGTCACACTCAGACTTTGTCCCAACAAACAAGAAGATGAACACTTAAGGCACTAGAAAACCGGAAGCCATGCCATCTAAACCGCCACTCAAATGTTGGGGATGTGGAGAAAATCATAGATGGTATGACTGTCTTCACAAGAAGGATAAAAACAGATTAATGCATAATCTTCAAGAGGCTTCTACAGTTCAAGTTATAGCAAGGATCCCGAAAATCTATGCGACATTAAACAACCGTCAAGCAAAACATCAAGCTTCTATAATCAAGGTTGAAGGTATGATTTCTGGGACACCTGTGCCCATCTTGATTGATTCTGGCATGTGTAAACGTTATATAGACCCAAAAACTTTGTGAGTCATGCAAACTTAGCAGAAATTCAAATTGTACAGAACAAATGCACTAAGTATCAAGATATCCGTAGAAATTCAAAATGTATAGAACATATGCACTAAGTATCAAGATATTAATTCCTTCATACCATTCAAATCAGAAGAGAGAGTAGGACATATGAAATTCCTTACTTGATTAAGTAACTTGTCCAAGGAACTCCAACATATTTAATGTTTTTGACTCTAAAGAGTGAATTTTATATGTAGTCATATCCAAGGGTAAATGAATAATAGTTTTTTTCTCAATAATGCCTATTCCCAATACCACTACATTTATTATCACTAACTTCCTCACCACCATTAGTAGTGATTTTCTCACTAAAAATTTCTAACAATTCTTCCAATATGTCATTTTGAGTTGTTAAGAGCATGTGGATGTTTCTATATAGAAATAGTGTGTCATTGAAGAACCATTTTTCTTATAAAAGAAAGCACCTAGACACTTTGGTGAAGTAGAAATAATTTTATTTAGGAAAAATGTGTTATTGTTTTGGTGAAGTAAAACATGCATATATTGTTTTGACTTAGCATGCATGTAAAGTGATCTAAGAATCAGTGAGATTAACAAGTATTCTTCTAGTGACATTATGTTATGAAAGGTTAATTAGTAAACAATTATTTGAAGATTATATGTTAAATTAGTAAACAAAAAAACTAAGTATAGAAATGATTTGATGAGTTAAACATTTTAATTTAAAATAATTCATAGTATAATTAATGATAAAATTAAAACATTATTAAAAAAACTCAATTTTTTTATATAAATAATATAATTTATTTATTGTGAAAAAAAATTAGTCATCATAAATTATGCTTTTATATAAATATTATAATTTATTTATTATAAAAAATAAAATGTAAGTCATTATGAATATTTAATTATGAACTTAACACGAGAAAGTATATAACATGATAGGTTAGGATTATGGAAAATATCAAAATATATAACATGATAAATTATATTAACATTTTAAATTTAGAAAAAATAAGTTAAATTATATGGAAAAGGAAGAACTCTAAAATAATATTGTACACTGAATTCGGTTATTTATTTTTGAACTTTTGATTTAGTTTGGTAGGTTCTATTTAATTATTTATTTTTTTGAACTTTTGATAGATTATATTTAATTATTTATTTTTTGAACTTGTGATTTAGTTTGGCAGGTTAGATTTAATTATTTATTTGTTGAACTTTTTATTTAGTTTGATAAGTTTAACTTTCTTTGGAGGTTATAACCAATAAATTGTGAAGGGTGTATAAGGTTCGTTTCCATACAGCTATATAAACTCAACTCCCGATTCAAAACTTGGAGCAGCCGAATATATACAAATTTACACAGCCCTAATACGTTCACGATAGCCAAAGGACTTCAGATACATTATTTACTTGGTTAGAAATCAAAACCCTCAAAGAGATGACGAATATATGAAAATAGCTGAGATCATTCAGAGGAAAAATGAAATAGTTGATTTCAAGTAAAAATATATTCTGACTGGTTTAACCGGGAGCATTTAATGTGGATAAAATAAGAGTAAGATGAAATTTGCGAGACAGTAAATTTGCCCAAGTTTATTATAAAATTTTGAAAGCATCAAGGTAAATAAATAAATATTGGTAACAAGAAAGATAAATGATTTAAATGGTTGCAGAGCACAAACCTCAAAATGTATACTGCAAATGAAGGAAAATACTATTTGTGACTTGTTTAACCAAGACCAGTTAATTTGGTTGAAATAAAAGAACACCATATACTGCACAATGAAATTTGTGAGACACAAGCTGCTTATTGAATCTTGAAAGCAGTTAAATATAAATGACTAAAGAAAGTCACAAACCAACAAACAAAAAATAAATTGAACCGCAATGGAAATCATTCTCAATGGTATTAAGTACGATACCATTCAATCTCTCAGAACACTCAATCCAAGGGAAAGAGTGAGAGAGGGCGAACGCTCATCTTTGTCATCTTCTTCTTCTGGCAGAGGGAAATTCAAATCGAATGAATTTTTCTTTGTAAATTGAAGAGAGACTTGCGTGGCTGCAGGAAGTACATTCTTCACTGCTCCCACTCCCAGCCACCCATGGATTTTGTTTGTCTTCATTTTATGAGACTCCACATTATCTCCGGATAACTGCGCCACCCCCATCGGGACTTGCTGCTGCAGGAGAGTAGCATAGTCAACAAGATTGCCCGGAATGGGTACCAGAGATTTAGGCGTAGTAGCAATATTGCTACTCAGATTGCATAGTCCCTGCATTCCCACCCTCTCATTCACGTAAAGCCAGGGCATCGAGGGCTCCATTTGTCTACCAAAGGCTGATCTGGCAGACGTCATATTCTTACAAAGTGGAGGGGCCGGGAGTATGGTAGTGGTGGCGGTGGTGCAGCTCTGTTTGTGGACGCTGTCCAGGTGAAGGGAGGGAGCAGGAAAATTAGTTATGGCTTTGGCTCCTCTCATAACTCTGGCAGCATTGTCATATGCTTTTGCCGCCTCCTTGCTGGTGTTGAAGGTGCCCAGCCACCTGCGTTTCTTGAATACTGGATCTCTGATGTCCACAACATATCGGCCCCACGACCTCTTTCTCACGCCTCTGTAATGCGCTTCCTTCTTAGCATCCACATTAGCATCGTCGAAGCTTGCGCTAGTGTGGTCGCCATTTCTATCAGTGGGAGCCATTAGGGCAGCAGACACTGGCGGAAATAGTATCAAAGAATAAAAGGGCAGAGTGTGTGTCCCAAAGGCGGTCGAGGACGGGGCTTTATAGGGTTGTGTGGGATGATGCTGGTAGCTGGGACTTGGGAAACTGAATGGTCTAGGGTTGTCGCTGAGCCATGTTTGACCAGTACCACCTCTCATTAAATTCATTCCCGTCGGAAAGCCGTATCTGGAGGGGCATCAAACTGTCTGTGAGTTGGCTGATGTCCCTGCCAGAATTTCTCAGCGGTGGAAAATTAGTTTTTTGATGTTGCCCATAACACTACCAACAGAATTTGTTGATGGGTGCAGTGGTTGTCAATAAATTCGAAAATGGATTTTGGCACCGTCATAGCGAGTTTCATTTACGGTAGAATTGCGATCAGAAGGGGATTGTAATAAATGTCGAAGTAGTATAGTCAACTTTGAATCCCCATGTTGCAAATTTAAAGGTGTCTATGCTGCCCTATAGTATTTATTACTCACCAAGGCAATATATGTAAATTTAAAACCTAGTTCCATTACTCACCGAGTTCTAGTAAAACCTAGACTAATTTTCAAAGCTTTGAATTGACCTGATCCGTTCATTTACGAGTTTCATCAAAACTTTGACTATACTTATAATTAAATGTTTTAATGTAAATGGTTCAACATTAACCATATATTTAATGATATTTAATATTAGTTTTTTAATGAAAATTTAATAATAATTAATTATCCTAATTTTTTAATTGGTCAGATTTAAACTTTTTGAATAAAATTTTGCAGCAAATAAAATATTTTTATTTTTTAAAATTTTAATAAATCAAAATTGGTCTTATAGAAAATTGTAACTACCACCATTATCATAGTCTTTAAGTACATTATATTTTTTATTTATTTAATTTTTTTTTTATTATATAAATAAATTCAACTCTTTCAAATATTATCGTATTCAAATTATACAATTTCAACTATTAAAATATATAATTTAAATAATTTTTTTAAATTGTAATAAAAATATTTTTATATTTAAAATATCACATTAAATACATTATTAAATACATTGTAATAATAAAATAATAATAATAATAATAAATTTGAATAATGACAAGGCCTTAAGGCCCTTTGTTTTTCCTCATCCTAAACGAGCCTAAGTGGGATATCGTGGGGCATTATGACATCGTCCACTTCTCACCTTTGATTTTAGCTAATGATTTTGGAAGCTACATGCACATGCACACCATAATTTTATTAGTAGTTATTTATATATGTTTTTGAAAACTTGAAGTTAGATTAAGTTGATACGTATAAACCAAAGTGATAATAATGTTTCAAAATTCAGCACGAATGAGAATTCTGTTGACTTAATTTAGGAAGTGTCAAGTCAAAGTTTTTTCTTTTCTATGTTAACGAGTAGTAAGAATTTGAAAAAGAAATAGCGCTTCAAATTTGACAATTTTGACATTTTTGTAATTAAAGAAAATTAAAATTAATGATGGTAATTTAGATCTGATTTTTGTAATTAAAAATAATAATAATGGTTATTTGGATTTCTTTTACTGTATTTAATGAAAAGATCAATTATATTATATGGAAAAATCAATTCATGATAGACAACTTGCTTATCAAATTCCATCCTTGCTCGCATGCTATCTACCATTATATCTTCACCCAAATTTAATATTTTAAAATAGTGATCATAAATATATTTTTTTTCAAGTGGGAAAAAACACCTTTTTATTAAAAGAAAAAGATGTATCATCATAACAAAATACAAAGCTTGGGAAGCGAGATCTTCTTACTACCAATGTCCAAAAGTTCATGAAAACAAAAAACATCTTTCGTGAACGAGTACACAAAAAACAAACTGCTTACAAAAGTACAAAAACATTTCCCCACTAGTAGTCTTCTTCATACAAAAAACCATTCATTAACATATTTCTAATATGTTTTCACTTATCATAATGTCTTCTCTGTATTCCTTGATCATAAGAAGACTGTCCATAATGCCTAGGGCCACCTTGGATAGAGCATCGGCCTCTGTATTGAAGAAACGGTAAATATGGGAAAAGGAAAGATCCTGAAAATGCATTATCAATGCTCTCGTCCTCTGCATCCAATGGTCAAGAAGAAGAGGTCTCAAACATACCAGTCCAATGGCCCAGTCAATAATACACTGAGAGCAGGGATAATTTTAAGGTCCCAAACTTATTTAAAAGTGTATAAACCTTGGCGAATCTTACCAATTCTTAAAATGTCAACTATAAAATATTTGGCGATATTTTTCTAAAATTATTTCAATTTCTAAGGACTTTATATAGTTTATATAATAATTTGGCGAATTTTAGAGTGAAAAAATTTTACCCCATCAAAATTGGGTGAAATGGGGCTTAAAAAAATGCAAATTGGCGAATATGTTTTTGGAAAAAAAACATGGAAAAATATCCCATGGGCTAAATTTTGCCCTAAAATCATCCTTGACTGAGAGTCCCCAAATATATGAGCAAGAGCTGGGCCCTTGCACGATGTTGAGGGACCCTTTTTGTGCAATCATGCATTCACAAAATGCGCTAGAATTCAGCAAATTGAAAACGCGTGTGTGTTTATTAAAACTAGGCATGGTGGAATCTGACCCTGCCATGTCAATTAACATGTAGGATAGGATTCCAAAACGTGTGCACGTTATGTATCACTATAATGTGCGCGCGTTATTGTAAACATCAAAAACTTATTCAATAGTTTATTTAATAGTTTCTATGGGTTAGGAAGTTAAATAGGGATTTAGTGTTAGGGGCTTAGGTATTAGAGATGGGGGTGGTTAGTGGTAGGGGAAGGGATATTAAGAGAGAACGAGAGGGGGGAGAGAGAGAGAGGTGTAGAAGCAAGGAAGAGAGAGTGAGAGAGGGGGGGTTAGTTAGGGGTAAGGGGCTAGGAGGGGGGTTAGCGAGGGGGAGAGAGACAAAGATAGAGACAGAGAGAGGGGGTTAGTAATGGTTACGGGGGGAAATGGGGGGGGAATGAGAGAGAAAGAAAGAGAGAGAGAGAGAGAGAGAGAGAGAGAGAGAGAGAGAGAGAGAGAGAGAGAGAGAGAGAGAGGAGAGGGTGTTAGTTGTAGGGAGTGAGAAAGAGATATGGGAGGTGTGGTTAGAGGTAGGTGGAGGTGTAGGGAAGAGAGAGAGACTGAGAGAGCCTGAGTTAGTAAGGTCTAGGGACAGGAGGGGAGAGAGATAGAGAGGAGGGGGTTTGGGGCTAGGGGGAGTAGCAGAGAAATAGAAAGAGTAGGATGGTTAGGGATGGGGGAGAGGTTAGGGGGTTTAGAGAGAGAGTTGATAGCCCCATTCCCCTTTGATAGAAGACCAATCACAATGCATGTTTTATCCCTCCTACCCCTGAAGCAGTTAGCAAAAATAGAGCATCTTTGACAGAAGACCAATTAGAACGCATGTTGTATCCCTCCTACCCAGGAAATAGTTAGTAAAAACAGAGAAGCCAATCATTTTACTTATAGCTTGTGCTGACCCATGAGTTAAAATGGCCCCAGATGTCTTGTAATTTGTGAAACTGAAACTCGTCCAATCTATCACGAACCACATGAAAGCCAACTCTTTATTTATTTGCACCTGATAGTTTTCGCATCCAAAGGGCCTTTACCAAAGTGGGGTAAAAACCGTAATGGAGTGAGATAAACTCTAAGAATATTTGTACCTTTACTCGCGACTTTGGCTAGAATCCTACGACATGAAGGGATTTTCCCACGAATTTGGCCAAAATCCGACAACATGAAGGCCTGACTTTAAAAAGTGAGATGATGTTTGTAGGCTAAAAGTTCTTATTCATTTAATTTTAAAAAATATTGTGCAAATATATAAATTATGTTGACGCAACGTCTATCGATAGGGTTCACTCCGCACTGTGACCAACAAACTATCAACCCAAACTCCCTTATACACCGGCCTGGAAAGGTGTAACCCTTCCCAGCAACACTTGCGGAAAAAGTACAGTCTCACCTGAGGTGGATAAGAGGGCCGCTGGAACCAAGTTTCCACAGTTGTGTAGAGGATATGCACACTTTACCTTCGCACTAACCATAGATTATAACATCCATAACATACTATTAACCTATCATTCACATCTTAAGTCATTCATAGTTTCTAACACATACATTCAGAATAAAATACTCAACATACTTATTCAGATTACGACATATTCGCATTAATCAATAGAAAACATTCACATAACCCATTATTCATCATCACATCATTGCGCAAAGACAAAATTCATATCATAACCGAACATCTCCATTCATTCATCAAAACTATAAAATTAACCTCGCAGAAACCATCAATACATCATGTTGCGGAAAGCAAAACCCAAAAGACAGGATCAATCTCCAAAACTTCGATGCCCTTAGGCTTACAGTACTACTCTATTTATATGCTTTTGTCTTATTACAAAATGGTCCACATGACCAACTCAACTAATCTAACAATTCTCGCACTCCCGTGAATACCGCGAATGATCCATCTTTCGTGGAATGACCCTTTCGTGTCTGTCGGCTTCCGCACTTCCTATGGATCTATCCCGTGCTAATAGGCCCCCAACAAAAACTTGTGGCTCATCCCGAGCCACCTCAGCTGGCCTTCGTTGGTTTGTACCCATCCGTCACTGTGCTTTGTCTCTGAAACTGTTCTTGCTGTCTGCAACTCACTGTTGTGTACTTCTCATCTTCATCCGTCGATTTTTTGTTCACTGTCATGTACTTCTTGAACTCATCCTCGAGTCTCCGGAAACCTTGATCATATACCTCTTCGGAGTCTATTGATTCGCTCCATGTTCATTCCAAACTAGGGAGAAAGTCATCGACGTCACCAAGTTGGGAAACAGGCCGACTGCTCCGGCACATCCATTTCACACCTTGTAGTGCTTCCTACTGAGGCCAGTGAGGGCCACGCCTGTCAACCCAGTGGTCATCGGGACCGCGAAGCTTCAAACTACTACCACATACCTAGACATCTCAGATGAAACTTCGCCTCTGTGACACCCGAGGGCCCATGCCTCTTTTTGCTCAAGGCAGTCATGCACACTCATCATTCGGGCCCGCAACGCACCTGGTGTGCTACCACACGAAATGAAATGAATCATTTCCACAGCCTCGTTGGAATTCCTAACTTATCTAATTACCTAACCTATTCGCAGCATATATTTATTACTTTTGGTAAATACCTCTTTGTTCTGCTAGCCTCTGGTGCCTATATTTATGCATTTCCATCTTCCGGGACACCTGCCTTGACAATCATCCACGAATCCGTTCACTCAAGGCGTTGATTCTGTTGTCATTTGTTTCCTGCGTGTGGTGACCAAACTTCCTACGTGCGCAATTGGTGACCATAGTTCTCCCGTCTTCCCTTAGTGTCACAATCATGCGAACCATCATCTGTGGTGCCACTGGCCATGCTACCACGGTGTGTTTCCATTTTCCAAACGTGCCTAGTGCCGATGCTGATCCAGGCCAACTAACGATCATACCCGTCAAAAAGACCTGTCATCTGGAAAAGTCCCATCTGCTGACGATTTAGAATTATTGCCGATTTGATAAGGTCACAATCCTGCCGCCATCGCAATCCAAACCCCAAACTGCGATTCGACCCCTCCCTTTTGCACATTCTCTTTTGGTTGGTGCACCATCTGTTACACCATAATCTTCCACCCTGTGAGCATCAACATTGTTTGGCCTATAGGATCCATTTCTATGACTCAGATCCACTTATATCCTTCAGAGATACTATTTTTCCCTATTTTTGTTCCTACCCCATGTTACATCATTATAGCATGCATACCCCCGAGTTGCATCACTATAGCCCATGGGTATCAAGTAAAATGGTAAAAACCACTATTAATTACTTTTTACTCCCAAAAAGCAGTCATTGGGTGACCTTTGCCTCTCCATCTTCCCAAGTAACACCTTGATGTGTCCTTTCACCTACCTTTGAGAGGACTATTTATTGAGCACATATGGCTTATGGACGGGAGGAAGAAGAGAATAGTAAAGGAACTCTAGTGGATTTTTTCCCTATCTTGAGTCTGTACTCATTGATCCATGTAGTTGTGAACCATTTATGTTCACCTTCCAAACTCCTATCTAGTTTGAGTTTGCCATTCATGGAGAATTGAAGTGGTGGAGGCGCAAGTGGATTGATCTAGATCTTGGTTCAGATTAGTTGCCGGCAAGAGGTCGTATCAGTTTGTACTTCTTCTTGTTCATTAATAGAAATGCTCATATTCTTGTCCATTCATGGTGTGAATGCCATTTATTATACATTGGGTTGCATTTGCTTATGATATTATGGACCATTGTTATTGATAATGTTAATGTCATTTATATATTATATGTACTTGTTGGATATTGGCTGTCAAGACTAATTTGCAGATTACAAGTGCATGGATTGAAAGCTCCAGTGGGGATCTTCATGAAACGTTTGGATCGAGGTTGGTTACATTTCTCCATTACTTTAACATTGTCATTTATAATAGCATTGCTTTGAGAATTGAGTAGATTTATGGTAGTCATCTGTCTGTTGTGGTATCCCCAAGCCATGGTGAGTTTTCTCCAATGCAAAAATGGCAACTCCGTTGGGGAAAACATCCATGTTTGGGAAAAAATTTGAGCATTAGTCCATAATTAGAGTTGTTGTTTATCGAAGCTCTGTGTCACTGATTGGCCATTAAGATACGATGTAGAAAACTTTCTTTTTCTGAGCCTCTAGACTCTTTATTTTCCCATTTGCCTTTCCTCACCAGCGGGCTAGCTTAGCTCAGCTCGTGTATACCCGCTTTTGTTTACTCTATTGCTTGCGGGTACCCACAGGTATTCCTTCAACAGTAGCGTGTAACTCTGGCTTTTGTTGGTTTATGGCTATTGGTTGTTGCTGGGTGAGTTTGGTTGGTTCCTGAGTCTTTGTTGGCCTCTTTCTTGACTATTTCATGCCTTGGTTGTGACCAGATCTCTTCGTTTCTCTTGGTTGAGCCTTCTTGGTTCTTACCAATCCTTGGTTTTAGCCTCTTGGTTTTTTCCTTTTGAGCTCTTACCTTTGGCTGAGTTTTGCTGTTTAGGATTTGCTGGGTTGTCTTAGTGATCTTCTCGGCACTTCAGTGACTAAATAGTAGGATTTTGCTTGCATTTTTTCACTCCATATATATTGAAAAAATACAAAAATATACATTTAGTTTTTTGCATTTTCCTTTTGGTTTATAAGCGAAAATACAAAAACATTTATTTTCATGTACTGCATCTTGCATTGAGTGCTTGTTGCCTTCATTTTAGGTTCTTCTTGTGCATTGAAAAGATAAAAGTTTGCATCTTTATTTCGGAATTGTTGGTTGATTTTGCATATTAGTGACATTGTTTTATTGGATAGATGAGTCTAGGATTGGACGATGTTGCATACTATTGAGTATACACATCACTAGTTTCACGATCATATCCCTTGAGTAATCACAGCCACTAAAATTAACGCTTAATCATAAAATTGATTAGACTGATTTTATTTATAGGGTACACCAACTAGCATAGGTTTAGAGTCTCGGAATAGATCATTGTGAGTTAACAATCCAAGACTACTAGACGAAACATTAGGTGTTTGACCAGGGAGTGGAGGAATCCATGGTATAGATCAGTGTTCTCAGGAAGCTCTACTCAATCCATAGTTAAGCACGAGGTCACGGGAGGTTGGTTGAGGAGACATCCCTCTGATACCAGCTGAACGTGGGAGATATATCCACGATTTGTTCGTATCTGGGGGTACCAGAGGTTCTTCCTCTTGTGATTCGAGCTTAGCTACCCTGCCCATATGATGGATCCCACCTGTGACTATCCCCCTGAGCATTGGTTATATTGTGGTGAACATAGTTTCCTTACCTAGGTACCGCACAAGGTACTTGTAGTGGTTATGTTGTTTGTGTCCTGAGTTAGATAGGGATTGGACAACACAATTGTGTTCGTGCAGTGGACTTGACCCTGTTGACGCAGTGAAGCCTGGGTGTCTCTATAACTGATTCTGTTACCTCCGGCTATAGTTTGGGAGTCTCAAGCCTCTCCTAGGAGAGACATATTGGCTCTAGTGTCGGGAGCTCATTTAGCCACTCTATTTGTCTGCTCTTGGATATAGTTTCTCTAGGTGTGTGCTTTTAATTTACTGTTTTTGATTAATAGTTGGCGTTTAGGGGACGTTGTGACTTCCTCTGGAGATATTGTGGCACAGAGCCCTACTCTCCGCCGGTCCCATCGTTAGGCTGGTTTAAAGCCACTCGAGGTTACACGTCGTATTGCTAGAGGATGTCGGAGGGCTCCCTCTGAGTCTTCAGATTCTTATGTGACTTACATTGAAGACTACATGGATGCATATCCCGATATTGGGGAAGATCCTTTGACTCCTTCAGGTAGATTTGAACATACTTTCGATCCCCATACTCCTCGTGAGGATTGGGGAGGTGATCCACCTGACACTCAACCTAGTTCTATTTGTCCTAATCAACTTGACTGGGATCCTTTTGATCCTTTAAATCTAGATAATTATCTTTATGGAATGCTCGACTTACCTGAGGATGAAGAACAGGACAAGCCTTTCGTTCCTTCGTTTCCATGCAATTATAGATATGGGAGGCCTAAGACTCATGATGATACCGGCCCTATGATCAACCCTACCGCTCTCTCTTTTGGTATGCCTAGTCATACTACTATCGAACCTTCCACTATGGTTGGTACTCACACTGGCACTAGTCAAAGTGTTAGCCATACTATACCCACTGGGGGCACTACCCATGCTGGGGGCACTACGTTGTCCACCCACTCACATAGTATGGGGACTGGTCAGATTCCTAACCATGCTAATGTTGGAACACAACCACCTCCTAGGAATACCCAACCTAACTGGACTGCTGTTTGGAATACGACTCGCCATCCACCACCTAATACACATGCCACTACTCATCAACCCAAGACTAGTTTTGGACATGATACCGTTCCTCCCAACCACGGGGTTGGACAAATACCGCATACTTTTGCGTCCACTGCCGCCACTAGTAATGCTAACATAGGGGGTGGGAATATTTCCTATCCACATGGACATCACACCACCAACCCTGCTACTAGTCACACCCATATTGGAGCTGGGAATGCTTCTCATGCTTCTTGTCACCACATGATTGCTCAGGCTAATCCTAATGTTGGGGGTGGGAACATACCATACCATTACGGTCATTAAAACACGGTTCCCTCTATGAATAGTACATACATGCCCCATACTCATGGTGGCAACCCTTACTACAACACAGTCGGTGCTGGCCACTAGTATCACCCACCACCCCAATGTGGTGCTCAAAACGCGCATATACCTGCTTAATCTCAAATGGGTCAGCCAGGAGGAGGTTATCAATCTTATGGCCATGGGCAAGCTTATGGGCCATCAGGTCCTCATTATCAGCAGTTTAATCCTCATCGTCAAGCTTTTGGTCCATCTTATAACACAGTTTCGTTTAACCAACCTTTTATGGGAGCTTATAATCAAGCTTTCCAGCCTCAGCTCCCGTTCCTTGCACGCTTGAATCTCCCATATCTTTCGAAGCTCACGAATGATCTGGTGTGTCATGACCCTACTTGGCCTCCGCTCCCTACAAATCTCCCTTCGGACATTCCAAAGTTTGAGGGGAAAGGTGGTGAGGACCCGGGAGATCATGTCACGACGTTTCACCTTTGTTGCTCCTCCAACTCTTTGAATCATGTTTCCATTCGTTTACGACTATTTTGACACACCCTCACGAGGGCAGCCGCGAAGTGGTATGTGGAGTTTCCTGAAAACACCTATAGGGGATTCAATGAGATTGCTTTGGTTTTCTTAGACCATTTCCAGTTGCTAGTTCGTTATGATACTGGTACTGAGTTGTTGTCCACCTTTCATCAGAATAAGGCCACACATATTTCTGACCACGTTCAAGAGTGGCATCGGCGGAAGAGATTAGTGAAAGCCAACATTCCTCTAGAGTTCCTGTTGGAATGGTTCCTCAAGTATTTACTTCCATACATTGCTAAGGATGTTTCAATGTCCGGCATTGTGACTGAGGAAAAAGTTATCTTGAAAGTCCAGCAGTTATATCTACTTTATTCTCAGTCTGGCATTTTGTATGACATTATTTCTGATGCACCGAGAACAAGACATGAGCCCACGTCAGTTCCTGGACCACATGTTGATGGCATCGTGGGGTCCGCATGCACTCGCCCTGTAGACTTGGTAGTTAATCAAATGCAAAATTTGTCGCTAAACCAGTCTGCTCCATGACAAGTTCACACCTTGTCCACTTCCACTCTGTTGTCTGATGTACACAACGTGCAATCAACGAAACCGTCAGGTAACCAACAACCTGGTGGTAAGAAAAAGGGGAGAAATAATTGTAGGGGTGGAAACAATGGAAGTAATAACAATAGAAATTGTAATACTCCTCGTAAAGAGAATGCCAACCCTCCTCGGGAAGGCAGTAATGCTGGCGAGGATCGTAAACCTAGGCGTAAGGTGAAATTCCCTTGCAAGCTTTGTGGGGAAGACCATCTGTCGAGCACCCAATATGCAGATAGATTATTCCAACATACATAGTATACGAGATTTATTGTCAACCTGAGAAAGTCTTTTATTTCAAAGGATAAATGCACAGTCTATGCTTAAACACCAAATCACTATAATTGAATACTTTTATCCTCTAACAACTATGTTCATCCCAAGAATCTGTGTCATCCCAATTGCCTTCTAAATGCTACAATTTTAATTATTTTCTACCATGCACCAACAAGAAATGATGTAAGATTCAACAACAATTGCAGATAAAAAGAAATCCTATTCACATCCCAGAACAATCATCTCTTCAATATGATCACTCTTGAAAACCATAAGCATAAAATGAATATTAATCTAGAAATTCAATTGCAAAGGATTGAGTTCAACTGCTCTAAGAGTTTGAATTACAGGAATGAAAATCAACAATCATAACAGGAAAGATAACTGTAAAGGTTCATGGGATAACAACTTAAACTGCAAGATGAACAAGGTTGTGTACGACTGTCACATCAATTGCATAAAGAAAGTTTCCTACTCAGTCAACTGTCACTCTGAACCAATTACCAATCTCCAAGAAATGCAATCCTAATTATACTGCAATCCACACTTACTACTGCTGCGTATAAAGGAATCAAAACATCACACAACAATAAATTCAAGAAATCCTATTTTAACTCAGCAATCTCTGTGGAAGACGGGCCCAACCTTCACACAGAGATGCTGGCTGAACAACGTAAAGTTCCTTTAACTTAGAGGTAACTCTTTATATTAATAGAAGAATGTTTACACAGTTTGCTCTTACTGCTAATACAATGAATGAATTCTTTGTTGTTCAACCCCCTGGGTCGAGACAGCTCCCCATATTTATACATGCAGATCATAACATCCAATCCTATTAACGGGCAGCCATGAAGATCTCTGATCTTCAGGTGCCCTAAATAATACAAGCTGTTACAAACGTGGCATAGTAAAGACATAGAAAAACATGAGAAAGCTATTGATTGGCCCAGGAGTGGTGATCTTTCCAGATCACAATTATACTCGAGCAGCAAATAACTTAAATATTTCCAATTATAGCGCATTTTGTTACAGCTGCCCCGTCACAGCTCTGTCTAGAATGTTGCATTAGAACCATGTGCATTAATTGATGATTGGAACCTCGAGGATCCTTTTAAGCAGCAAACATCCTTCTTTTCAAGACTTGTTCAGCCCCACCTTCCTACAGTCCACTTATCTCAAACTACCTTCATAAATCATAACATGTTAGCACAATTGAGAGATACACAACCTTAATTATCACAATCATAAGCATTAATAAGATAAAGCAATGATCAGTCATACCTTGGCAGCTTGGGGGAATAAAGTGAGAAAAACAGGTCTCATTAGCATGCTAAATGGTGTAGGACAGGGGAAAAAGAGGTGATCGAGGATGATAAAAAGGGGCCAATTCTGGGCTCAACATCTCCCCCCAACTATCCTGTTGCATGTCCTCATGCAACAACCTGCATCATTCAGAATCTGAGTCCTATACTGAGCTCTATTTCCAACATCACTGCTCCCCTGCCCTAGTTAAGGAAAAATCCATATTATATGGTTTTGTTGGCCACCAAATGAGGGGGAAATTGAATTTCAAACCCAACCAATTAAATCCACTCTCCCTCATACTTCCCACATAGCCATTGACTCTAGAAAGTGCCTGTTTGAAATTCTTGAAATAATAAGGATCTCGGCTTCTAAGTACAGAGGAGGCATCCTGCCATCTGTGCTTACTCCCTTCCAATGTTACCTGCTGGTGTCTGAAAATGTAGTTGGTGCAAGTGGAAATCACTTCTTCCTGCAGTCTCATTATATGCTGTGCCTGGGGAGGACTTGAAAGGAAATCCTAATCTGAGTCCAAATCAATGACATTTCTAGGAGGTAGAAGCACTAGTTCTTGTGGGACAGTGTCTTCCAGCACATCTAAGTCTAATATGAGAGTTGCTGGTTCTTGTGTAACACCAACATCCTTTAGAGTCTCTTCAGCAACTACCTTCATTACTTTTAGAGACACTGGTTCTTGTGTAACAGTGTCTTCTTTGTCCTTCTGCTGCTGAGATTGGATATCTTTCTCATTGTGCAGCTCCTCCTCCAAGATTTTGGTGTCACCTGAGGATTGTGTCTGTACCTGTTCATCCTCACTCCACTGTGTATCGGGAATGATATCCATTCTAGGGTTATCTTCTAATTGAGATTCAGGAGTTCCTGCTGCAGCCTTCAAGGATGTTGGTTCTTGTGTAGCAACATCCTGGCTTGCCTCTTCATCCTCCTGTTGTTGCAATTCTTCTCCTATGAGCTCTGTGTCATGGGAACCATCTGGGGTTACAACCCAGAGTTCTTCATTAAACTCCAGAGTGTCCTCTATCCCAGGTTCTTCTCCCATCTATTCAGCCAATTGGACAAGTTTACTCAGGTTTGCTGGTTCTTGTGTTATAGCACCCTGTTCAAGTTTATCAATGTCTTGTCCTTGTGGCTCAGCTTCTAAAATCTCTATGTCATGGGAGCATTCTGGGGTTACAGTATAGAATTCTTCATTAAGCTCCATAGTTTTCTCCATTCCAGGTTCTTCTCCCATCTGCTCTATAATCTCTGTGTCATGGGAGCACTCTGGGGTTATAGTATATTCTTTATTAAGCTCTAGAGTGTCCTCCATTCCAAGTTCTTCTCCCATCTGCTCTATAATATCTGTGTCATGGGAGCATTCTGGGGTTACAGTATATTATTTATCCCCATCATCATACATGATTTCATCCCTTAGCTCCTATGTCATAGGATTGGTGGTAGCTTCAGCAAGGATAGTTAAAGATGCTGGTTCTTGTGTGGCAGCATCTTCTTTTTCTGCAGCTTCCTCTATTGTAAGCACGGGCTGTTGTGCTGAGCAGGTACGAAGTATAATCTTGTGGCCTGTCTCCTTAAAGATTTCTCCATAGGTGGGACAGATTACTCGTTCATCTTCCTTGCCAGGCTCAGTAGAGTTTGATTCCTCCAATTGGTCTGCAGCCTCTACCAATGTATATAGTTTCCTTTCACCTAGTTTTCTGCAGGTTTCCTTCCAGGTTTCCAATTCCCTTTGAAGTACTTGGAGGTCCTCTTTTAACAGTGTGTTCTCAGCCAGAAGTCCTTCAATTCCGGGTTCTTCCTCAACTGGCCTTTGTGGAGCATCCATTGGTCTCGGTACAAGGATCAGGGGCTCAACCTGTGCCTCTAAGGTTGCCCATCTTTTTCTGGCTACCTCTGCTACTGTAGCTGATCTAGTTCTTTTCTTTCTGATTGGTGAGGTTATGTTAAATTCATTGATTGATCTCTTTCTTTTCCTCTGTGGTGTTTTCTTTTGTGGAGCTGGTATATAGGGATTCATAGCTGAGGTCAAAGGAATGTTTTCTTGCTCCTCATGTTGTTCTTCTTCAATTAAAGCTCCTCCTACCCACTCAGGTGAGGATTCAATAGTTACCAGCTCAATGTTTTCTTCTATTGCCCTGACTCTGTCACCTTCAGGTTCAATTGTCACAGCATTTAATGCTGCTCCAATTTCACCTTCTGCTGTCAGAGCTGCCCTATTATCTGGGTTTTCCACAAGGTTTTTATCTACATCCTCCCCCAATGGCTCTGCTTGTGCCCCCAATTGTTCTTCTTCTAATATAGTTTCATCCCCCCCAAATGGCTCTGCTTGTGCCCCCGATTGCTCTTCTTCTAATATAGTTTCATCCCCTCCAAATGGCTCTACTTGTGCCCCCGGTTGCTCTTCTTCACCCCCCCCCAACTTTAGTGGAGGGACTCCGGTCCTCTTGTTGTGGTGGAACTCGTACCTGCTGTAATGGGACAACCTGCAAGGGAGCGGGTTGTTGAGCTCGAGCTGTGAATTGCTCCCAGGTTATATGATGCTGGGTGAGGGTTCTTACAATTATTAATTTGATAAGGCCATGGTGGGTGAGGGAGGAAAGTGGGTGCTAAGCAGACTGGACAAATTCTGCCATATGATGTAAGTCATGCAATAGATAATATGGAATGTTCAATAAAATGCCATGGCAGAGATGAGAAAGTAAAGGGAGTTCAGAGTTATAAACAGTTTGGTATCTACCTTCACAAGTGATGTACTTCTTGAGAAAGACAACAACCTAGTCCCATGGCCAAGGCAATGAGTGCAGTGCAATCCCTCTTCTGGATGATTGAACTTGCTCCCCCTCCAGTAAAAATGCTTCCCATACAGTCGTTGTGGGGACTCATCGGTTAAACCATGCCCTTCCCACCTGCGGGATGGAAGTAACCTTGGATATAATGGCCTCGGAGACTTCTATGCGCAGCCCCCACACCGTGGAGTGAGTTTTGGTGAGGTTTAAGGCAAATTGCAAGGCTGCTTCCCGATTGAATCCATCTATTCGCTCAAAAAATTCGATCCAGCCGGCGGCTTGAAAGATGGAAAGAACCTGAAGATTTTTCCTGAGTTCCTGTGTATTCAAAGGTTCATGATGAACTGGAATCCCCATGGTCTTGGCTGCAAGCTGAAGTTGCTATCCCACAGATGACAGAATCCGAGAATAGAAGTTGCAGCACAGAGGATGCACGAATCACTGAGCGAATATTTTGAGGAAATGGACAAATATGGAAAATTCAGCACAGAAAAACGTTCGAAATTTCCATTCCGAATTGGGGAAGGTGGCAGTTATTAATGTTTACGTCGTACGAGGGAAAGGTCTAATTAGGCATAATAGCGATACGTATAAAGGTACGAATGATATTGTTCAATTATATCAACACTTAATCACGTGATAAATGAAAGCCATACCTCATGAGACTGTGCGTCAGATATCCTACGGAGAATGGTGGAGCATGCGATTGGTGACGTTGCGGAACCAAACTCGTGCACAGTGATAAATCTAATCATGATGACCAGGATAATGCAATAATTCCTTCTGCCAGTGAAACACAAACCATCGCATCCTCGGGGTCGGAATGATGAATTCGTCGGCACGACTAGGATGAATCAGAGCCATATTTTAGCAGGTTTGGAGCAATTTTTCCGTTAACACAGGAGTTACCAATGCAAGTTGCCAGAAATGATATCACGGCCGACGAAAAAGATGTTGCAACCGCTAGGAAAGATTCACGGCCACCGGGAAAAGGATTTACGGGATCAGGAAAAATTACGGCTGTCAGGGAAAAGTTTTACGGTGCCAGGAGATATGTCGCAGCCGCCGGAAAATATGTTGCAGCCACCGGAAAATGGTTCACGGCAGCCACGAAGAAGGATTTACGACCATCGGAATAAAAAGTCATGGCTGCCAGGAAACGATATTGCAGCCACTGGGAAATGGTTCACGGCTACCAAGAAAATGTGTTGTAGCTGCTGGGAAAGTTGTTGCAGCTGCCGGGAAAAAGGGTTTACGACCATCGGGAAAACGATATCGCATCCGCTGGGAAATGGTTCACGACTGTCGGGAAAATATGTTGCAGCCGCTGGGAAAGTTGTTGCAGCTACCGGGAAATGGTTCACAGTTGCCGGGAAAAAGGGTTTACGGCCACCGGGAAAACAATATCGCATCCACTGGGAAATGGTTCATGGCTGCCGGGAAAAGATGTTGCAGCCGCTGGGAAAGTTGTTGCAGCTGCCGGGAAATGGTTCACAGCCGCCGGGAAAAAGGGTTTACGGCCACCCAGAAAACGACATCGCAGTCACTGGGAAATGGTTCATGGCTGCCGGGAAAAGTTGTTGCAGCCGCTGGGAAATGTGATGTTGCAGCCGCTGGGAAAGTTGTTCACGGCTGCTGAGAAAAAGGATTTTACATATGCCGAGATAAAAAAGTCACGGCTGCCAGGGAAAAGTTTTACGGCGCCGGGAGATATGCCACAGTCGCCGGAAAATATGTTGCAGCCACCGGAAAATATGTTGCAGCCGCCGGAAAATGTGTCGCAGCTGCAAAAATTCTTATTCTTATTATTATTCTTATTATTATTATTTTTTAAGAAAAAGGAAAATTCTGCACAGGAAGGCATGGGAGACGACTCTCGTTTGACAGGCCCAATCTGGTCATTCTCCTGGCGCTTCCCTAGAAATTTTTGAAAAACAACTACAAATGAAAAGATCAAATGCAGAGAGAAGAAAAAAAACAATTATACGCTACAGCAGAAAGTATACGACTGTCACATAAATTGCATAAAGAAATTTTCCTACTCAGTCGACTGTCACTCTGTACCAATTACCAATCTCCAAGAAATGCAATCCTAATTATACTGCAATCCACACTTACTACTGCTGCATACAAAGGAATCAAAACATCACACAACAATAAATTCGAGAAATCCTATTTTAAATCAACAATCTCTATGGAAGACGGGCCCAACCTTCACATAGAGATGCTGGCTGAACAACGTAAAGTTCCTTTAACTCAGAGGTAACTCCTTATATTAACAGAAGAATGATTACATAGTTTGCTCTTACTACTAATACAATGAATGAATTCTCTGTTGTTCAACCCCCTGGGTCGAGACAGTTCCCCATATTTATACATGCAGATCATAACATCCAATCCTATTAACGGGTAGCCATGAAGATCTCTGATCTTCAGGCGCTGTAAATAATACAAGCTGTTACAAACGTGGCATAGTAAAGACATAGAAAAACATGAGAAAGATGTTGATTGGCCCAGGAGTGGCGATCTTTCCAGATCACAATTATACTCGAGCAGTAAATAACTTAAAGATTTCCAATTATAGTGCATTCTATTACAGCTACCCTGTCACAGCTCTATCTAGAATGTTGCATTAGAACCATGTGCATTAATTGATGATTGGAACCTTGAGGATCCTTTTAAGCAGCAAACATCCCTCTTTTCAAGACTTGTTCAGCCCCACCTTCCTACAGTCCACTTATCTCAAAATACCTTCATAAATCATAACATGTTAGCACAATTGAGAGATACATAGCCTTAATTATCACAATCATAAGCATTAATAAGATAAAGCAATGATCAGTCATACCTTGGCAGCTTGGGGGAATAAAGTGAGGACAACAGGTCTCATTAGCATGCTAAATGGTGTAGGACAGGGGAAAAAGAGGTGATCGAGGATGATAAAGAGGGGCCAATTTTGGGCTCAACACCATCTTACTCATTTATGTCCTTGAATTGAAGAAGCATGGAAGCATTTGGCACAGAGCCCAGCTATGTTGAAGGATCCCCTTCCTCATCATCAAAACATGGCTTCGCGTGCTCCCACCACTGGTTATGGTACTAATGAAATGGTAACAGCTTCTTCCAATACTAGTGGTTATGGATGTTTGAATATGGTTCAGTCGGAGGTTTGTGTTGCTACTCGTCAGCGCGATTATGGTGGACCACAACCGAATTTGGGGAATGAGCCTCCCCCTCCTCCTGATAATTCCTTGCATATCGAGAAGCCTTCCATTATGCCGTGGATACCAAAAGTTGTTCTCAATCGCTCCATGCATAATCCTAATGCTCATGCCGCCCATAACTACTCCATCGTAGAAGATTTGGGCCAAACTCTGTGTGCCATGTCGACTCTTGAGGTTTTCCAAGCCTATCCTTCTCAGAAGCATGCCCTTTTGAGTGCGTTAGGAGTTTAGGATGGGGGAAGTTCTAGTGTTATCATGTTCGATACTACTAATGTCCAGGCTCACTAACCTTACCACGTGGCTTTTCAAATCCAGGTGATTTGCCTTAAAAGCTTCGTCAAACGTACTATGGTTGATGAAGGTGCTTCCGCATCAGTAATGTTGTTAACCTGTTGGAAAGCTCTTGGCTCTCCTCCTCTACTCGCATCTAGAAATACAATCATTGCATTCGACGGTATATCTTTTACGATGCATGGAATTATCCCTTCCCTTGTTGTCTCCTTGGGAGATAAGTATGTGCCTATTGAAGTCGAAGTGGTTGATGCGCCCATCGACTACGACCTTCTATTGGGTCGGAACTGGATGTATGCTATGAAGGCTGTTGCGTCTGCTGTATTTAGAGTTATTTGCTTTCACCATGAAGGAAATATTGTGATGATCGATCAACTAGATTTTGTTGGTACTCCTTCCATAGCATCCACGAGATCAGTAGTCCCACAAGTTTTTGATTCTCAGTCGGAAAATGGGAACATAGGTGTTGGAATGTACCCTTCATTGATGGGAACTTTTAACCATTCTACACCTGTGAATTTTATTGGAACCATTTCCAATAATGCGTCTCCTCCTTCGAATAATATGTTATTCTGGACCTCCTATTTAGATGATTCGTGGATTTTACCATCCACGAGTTCCACGTCTGGAGACATTGCGCACGTCAGGATGCCTATGCCTTTATCTTTAGTGGCGCTCACTTACGATCATATCCAACAAACCACTGCAGATCCAGATCTCTCTTCTTCCCAAACAGTTGAAGAAGATCCCGTTACGTTGCCAATTTGGGTAGCCAACTCATCTTGCTTTCATGATTGCCTTGATGATACTTTACCATCTGATGAAGCCATCCTCAAGGCCATGTGTGGTAGTGATAGGCCATGGGAAGATATGCACCATCGCTCTTATTTCCTTCCCAACCTCGAGCTCATTGAGCAGGAGGAGTTTAGGATGACTCTAGCTGAGATGGTTGGTCACCCTGTGGCTTTTTTGGAGTCGCATGATGTTTTCTTAGAGGGGAATATGGCCAATATTTCCCCAACCATTTCGATCAACATCTCTCGCACTCCCGGAAAGGTGGAGAATGTTTACATTGGTGCTGATTGCACTCTTAAGGAGATTGCTATTTACACTGACTTGTTTACAGAACTCCGGGAAGCTTTCGCCTGTTCATACGAGGAGATGCCAAGAATAGACCCCCACATTGTTGAACATGAGATTAGAAAGTATCTTGATGCTGAACCGGTTTGACAACGCTTATGTGCTGTGAACCCTAGGAAGGCAGCTGCTATTAAGGCAGAGGTGGAGAAACTGCTCAAAGCTAGTTTCATCTACCTCGTTCCCCTTACCGAATGGGTGTCAAACCCCGTTCCTATGGATAAGAAGCAAGGAACAATCTATGTATGCACTGATTTCAAATATTTGAACCGTGCATGTCCGAAAGACAACTTCCCCACACCATTCATTGATCAAATATTGGATGCTTGTGTGGGAAGTGAGATTTTTTCATTCATGGACGGATTCTCGAGTTATAATTAGATTCAAATCAAACCTGCGAACCAACATAAGACAACATTTATTTGTCCATGGGGAACATTTGCATATCGAAAAATTCCCTTTGGCCTTAAGAACGCCGGAGCTACTTTTCAGCGAGCCATGACCTATGCCTTTCATGATCTTAAGATGATTATGGAATTTTTCTTGGATGATCTTGATGGCCATTCTTGCAAGAGAGCGGACCACCCCAAGCACCTCCGTATGATTCTCGAATGATGTATCCACTACAAAATTCGATTGAATCCAAACAAATGCATCTTTGCTGTTAGGACGGGTCACCTTCCAGGATTCACAGTTTCGAAGGAGGGTATTAGAGTCGATCCTCTCAAAGTTGAGGCAATACTTCAGTTGCCTCCTCCGCGTAATTTGTTACAACTTCAGAGCCTCCAAGGGAGAGATACTTTTCTGCGTCGGTTTATAGTTAAATATGCTAGTATTACTAAAGGTTTCACACACCTATTGAAGAAAGACACACCTTTTATCTGGGATGAGCGAGCCCAGCAGTCTTTCGATACCCTTAAGAAATCTTTGGTATCGGCCCCTGTGCTTAGTCCACCGGACTTTACATGAGATTTGATTCTTTATGTGGCCACGTCTCAAGAGACTATTGGCATGGTCTTGGTTCAGGTAGATGATGTGCTCATCGAGCATGTTATCTATTATCTTAGTTGAAATTTAGTAGATGCTCAGCTAAGGTACAACCACATAGAAAAGCTGGCACTTGTGACTGTCCATGCAGTCTAGCGGTTACGGAATTACATTTTGCTTCGAACAACCAATGTTGTAGCTCACATCAATCCGTTTCAGTTCATGCTATCACGATGCCTTATCGAGGGTAAGTATAATAAATGGATTGTAATCCTTTAGGAATTTGATCTCGATTTTGCTTCGGCAAAATCTATGAAATCATTGGTGTTCGTTGAGCTTATGTTGGACCTTCCACGGCTTGATGAGGATGTCATTCATGAATATTCCTTTGTGGATGAACACTTATTTCTTATCTCGACCGAGGACCCTTGGTATGGGGATGTCATTGTATATCTCCAAACTTTGAAGTTTCCTCCGCATTATTCATGAGATGAGCGACGGCGTGTAAGACATCACACTAAAGACTATACTATCGTCAGTGACACTTTGTATCACCGAGGTAAGGATTCCATTCTCCGTCATTGCTTAACTCACAAAGAAGCAGAGTGGGTACTTAATGATTGCCATACGGGGGCATGTGGCGGTCACTTATCCGGGCTTGCTACAACCCAGCGTATCATGCGAGCTGGTTATTTTTGGCCTACCATCTTTAAAGATTGTGTTAACGCTATGAAGAGATGTCACCCTTTCCAAGTGTTTTCTCGGAACATACACTTGCATCTAGCAGCCCTCCATCCGATCGTCACTGTCAGTCCCTTCACTAAGTGGGGGGTAGATTTTATGGATTGCAAACCAGCTTCGGCTGGGGGGCATCACCATATTATCGTGGATGTGGATTATTTTTCCAAGTGGGTTGAGGCTATGCCTACTGTAAAATCCAATGGTGCTACTACAACCCATTTCGTGTTCAACCAGATTATCACTCGGTTCGGTATCCCGAAAGAGATTGTCACTGACCATGGTAGTCACTTTCAAAACAAGATGATGGAGGATTTGTCTCTCAAGCTTGGGTTTCATTAGGAACACTCGTCTTCCTAATATCCTCAAGTGAATGGTCAAGTTGAAGTAGTCAATAAGTCTTTGAAGACCATTCTCCAATGTACCAGTTAACAAAGCAAGACTAATTGGCATATCATGTTATATCCTGCTTTGTGGGCATATCGAACCGCAGTTAAGACAGCCACCGGGTTCTCACCATTCTAGTTAGTTCATGGTGTGGAGTCACTTTTATCAATTGAATGTGAAATCCCTTCGCTCAAGATAGCCATAGAGCTCCTCCCTAATATGACGAAGATTGAGCAACGTTTAAACACCTCAAGCAACTTGACGAGCACCATCGAGATTCCGTTGTGGCCATTGATGTGAACAAGTGTCGTGTCAATGTTTAATATGATAGGTCTGTCCGTCCCTGACAATATGCTAAAGGTGACTTGGTACTCTTGTATGACCAAGCTAAAGAACCCCTAGGGGTAGGCAAGTTCAATCCCATGTGGCACGGTCCTTACATTGTGAAGTTTGTCCTAGAAAACGGAGCTTATGAGTTAGAAGACTATGAGGGAGTTGCCTTGAAGGATCCTAGAAATGGGCTCTACATCAAGCGGTATTATGCTCGAACCTTTGGTTCGAGCTGATACTTTTGTACACTATTGTATAGTTTTCTATACATAGTTTAGATTGCCTTTTGGTTGTCGGGTTTGCTGATTAGCCTCTGTTTGATTGAAAGATGTCTACGGGATTTCCTACATTCTTAGGTTTCGTGGATGGTGCTAGTCGACATACGCAGCAGCTTGCTTCTGCTTCCTGGGTTATCTTCTCACCTGAACAACTAGTTGTGTCTTCAGGAGGTGCTTGTCTCGGTCCTACATCTAATAATGTGGCTGATTATAGTGCCATTGCTGAGCTACTTCGGGATGCCATTTCACATGACATCCAGTCTTTAGAAGTTCACTTGGATTCACAACTAGTTGTGTCTTAGCTGAATGGGTAGTACCGTGTACGATACCCTACATTACTATGGATATTCCTTAAGGTACGACTCTTGGAGAGACATTTTGTTTCAATTACATATATTCATATTTCGAGAACTCATAATTATATATATGATGCATATGCTAACTATGTATTAGATTGGCATTTGTCACATTCATCATGAAGCACATAAATACAAAGACATTCATACATTTGTACATGCACACATATAGTAGAACTGAGAACCAAATTTGTATATATATATATAAATATGTCCAAAAATGGTAGTGTCATACAAGACTGGAGCCCGTAGCCCTAAAAAATATACATATCGATACAAAAAATGATGAGACCCTGGGATATCTATTCCCTCTGAGGAGGTCTAGCCGCCACCTCGACGGGATGTGTCTCATAGAATTACTGTACTGCATTGGCCACCCACTGCAGTAGCCGCACCCACTCACCAGGAACACCCACTACCTGACACTGCATGGCCTCAGGTAGTCGGGATACCTCTATATGTGGTACTCAGGCAACCATTCATGATATGTTGTGCCGCAATGTCTAGAGTGTGCACCCTGCTGCAACATCTGCTGCCACCTCATCTCTACCCTGACAACCATGTCTCGGGAAGCCCTCGGGTCTCACTGGGCCTTTGTCTGCAAGCAAACAGTCACCCATTAGCACATGACATTACCACCAAAAGGATTTTTTGCATTTCAACTATAATAAAAAAATCCATAAAAATTTAATAAACACAAAACCAAAAGAGTACTCACCGATGTCTCTGAAAGCTGCACCTGGTGGGCACAGCATGTCACGATCCTGTTTGAAGTCTATCCCCGCATAAGGATAGTCCTCTATCGTGATCACCTGCCGGTTCCATCGACGGAAGAAATCCTCAGTATATGGTGACACCAGATGGCCACCACCCTGTCGTGTCAAGATCTCAGTCCATCGGGTCAGGGCTAGATCACGAAAACTGTGAGGAGGGACATCCACCCTCAGGCTAAGCCCCAGAACCCTCTCAAAGAAGAAGCTACAGAGGATTCTACCATAACCAAATTTTTTGGCCTTCCCCTCTTTGCATTCCGTCAGTTGTGTCTTCATAGACACCAGCAGAGTAGTACACCAGTCGAATATAGTAGGTTGCAAGCATTGTGATGCGTAGAACATCACCGGTCTGGATGCCTGATGCAGTGCTTTGGATCCCGTGATCCACACTACGGTAGCCACAATGATCTTTGTACTCAGATCTACTATGGCGTTGACAAGCACTTGGATTCCCACTGCTCATGTGTTGGCGGGACAATACCGCACTATGTAGTCTTGCACAGTGATCCCACCACCCACGGTCCGTGACCGAAGACTAGCCACTTCCCCTCTACCAGACAAACCGATAATGAAATAGATGTCCTCTACTTCCAGTGTCAATGTTTTCTTGTTGAGGATGAAGTGTTGAGAATCCACATCCCAATAGTTGATAAGATGACGAAGTAATAGGTTTTGGGCCCTTAAACCCCCTATACTCCAGTATTTATATAATCCACATGCTTGCACTGCTTGTTGTGCTTACAAATTGTTGCGCATGGCCTCATCAACCTAGTCATGCTCTCTCTCCCTCCACTCTAGAACCATCCTGGAGTGCAAAACAAGTAAATTTTGGTCAATTTCTTGATTAAAAATTTCTTCAGAACCGTACCCGTGGGCTAATTTGTAGACAGGTGTGGGTACCTGCAAGCAGTCTACTTTTTGACTATGTGTTTCATGCCCTACTCGCGACCCGCATAGTTATAGCCCACAGGTAGCATCGAAGCCATCTAGGGCTTGGCCAAACAAAAAAATCCACCAACAAAAATTAAATTAAAAACATTAAAATGAAAGGTATGGGAGTAACCACCAACCTGCTCTGGATGGTTCGCTGAACGGTCGCTTGTAGCTCCCACGATCGGCGTTTGAAGTTTCAGGTGAAAACTTACCACTAAACTCCAAATTTGTGAATAGTGCAAATGAATTGTAATTTGGAAAATTTTATTACTATTTATAATTTTCTGGACCCACTCTTCTATAGTTTTTTCCATTTTGAGCCGTTATGAACTAATATCGTGTCATGGAGTAGTGTTTTTTCAACAGATTTCCTCAGTGAGAGTTGTTCTGAACCATTTCACACCTACGACAGGTACGTTTCACACCTGGCATATAGGTTAGATGCCATTTTTGCATGCATTATGCATTTGAACTTTGACCATTTTCATAAACCCTAAGTGTGACCCTGCTTCATAACTAACACGAAACCTTCACACTGCTATAGAGGTGTTGTTATGTGGCAGTAGGACTTTCCCGAACATGGGTACCCTAGTTAGAACCCCTTTATGCATTCTGGTGCCCATGCGGTTGTTTGTCCTTAGGATTGGGAGTCCTTTGTAGTCACACCATGACGTTGCAATAAAGACTCATACTCTACTTTGTCTTATGCTGGCCATCTCCCTTAAGGAATCCTCTCATTTATATCATGTTGTGATTGCATTGCATCATCCTGCTTGCCGCTTGATCCTTGTGCCAGCTCCTGCTTACTCAATTATTAGCCTGGTGCCTGAGCACTTTTCCCTGTCAAGCCCTGCAAAGCTTATATATTTTTCCTTCACAATTTGATGACCCTTTTTGACCTTGAGGGAACATACCCCCTAGTGTCCACATCCTGCACGCATTTCCTTGCATTGAGCATAGGTATGTTCCACTGCTTGGGACTAGTCTGCTAGCTATTTGACACTCGTTCCCTCACTTGTACTATAAGCAATTTTATTCTTTTTCAAGCTTTTCCCAAATATGAAAAAGATAAAAAAATCAAATATTCCAAAAAATCCGGATGGGCTTATGGTCACTATTTCTTGTTGGCAGCTATTGTGTCACCTTTGAATAGAGCATTCATTCCACTTCGTACATTATGAGTTGGGACTATAGTTGGGCCTTAGGAGCTGTACTTGTTTCTCAGTTTTCTCCATCGATTGGTTAAGCTTCCAGTCATTATGGAGCCCTCTGTAATGCCTCCTGCATTGCACAGTTTATGTCAAGTCTATGCTTCTTGAGTCTATCCATTTTCTCATGCTCTTGTTCAAAGGAATTACTGAAACCAGTGTCGGCCACTCCTCAGATCTCTTGACTATTGCATGTCGGCCATCCTTATTGAGTCAGTCCGTTTCACTTGAGATCTTCCAAATCTTTCAGCATTGCTGGTACCTCGTGATGGTTGATGGGGGATGCCTTAATGCCCTCCTTCCATCGAATCTCGTTTTGTCGACTTCAACTCATTTATTTCGGGACTTGAGGCTTAGAGTTCAGTTGAGTACCTTGAGGCTTGCAGTCATTAGTGGCAGGTTCTCTCGCCATCGATAGTTTTGGGAATACATCAATGTCCCCTAATCGATGGATTCATCTTAGTGTTCGACTTCAACCCATTTATTCACACTCTGATGCTTGTGCTCTATGCCTTGATGCCCATTTTTATTATTGGTGGGTTATCTCGCATCTGTTAACGGTATACATCATTGACCGGTAATCAAACGATGTCTCATCAGGTTTGACCCCAACTCCTTTATTCACTTGATGGGACTTGCACCGTTGAAGACTTGTGTAGAAGACCCCAGGCGATTGTGGCATTCAGTATGCTACATATGACTTTGACTTTACATCTGAGATATCTCCTCTCAGATTTCAGCAGTTTGTACCTCTAGTTTGCACCAGTTGTCTTCTTTTCAGCAGAAGACCATATCTTACTGTAGAGGGATCATGGCTATGATCACTTATGACATGTATCCATTATGTACTTCCTATTCATGTCCATTATATCAGATTGTTGTACTATACCGACAAGTACTCAGAGATGATATTGTATTATGACGAGTGAGTTGTTCTCTCAACTTGTGTCTCCATCACTCCACTTCTGAGTTTTATAATGTATTTCGGCCATCGTAGCACATTCAGGCTCTGACCTCACACATTAGGGGGCATCTGTTACACCATAATCTTCCACCCTGTGAGAATCATCATTGTTTGGCCTATAGGATCCATTTCTATGACTCAAATCCACTTATATCCTTCAGAGATACTATTTTTCCCTATTTTTGTTCCTAGCTGCATGTTGCATCACTATAGCATGCATACCCGCAAGTAGCATCACTATAGCCTGCGGGTATCAAGTAAAATGGTAAAAACCACTATTAATTACTTTTTACTCCCAAAAAGAGGTCATTGGGTGACCTTTGCCTCTCCATCTTCCTGAGTAACGCCTCGATGTGTCCTTTCACCTACCTTTGAGAGGACTATATATTGAGCACATATGGTTTATGGATGGGAGGAAGAAGAGAATAGTAAAGGAAATCTAGTGGATTTTTTCCCTATCTTGAGTTTGCACTCATTGATCCTTGTAGTTGTGAACCATTTATGTTCACCTTCCAAACTCCTATCTAGTTTGAGTTTGCAATTCATGGAGGATTGAAGTGGTGAAGGCACAAGTGGATTGATCTAGATCTTGGTTCAGATTGGTTGCCGGCAAGAGGTCGTATCACTTTGTACTTCTTCTTGTTCATTAATATAAATGCTCATATTCTCGTCCATTCATGGTGTGAATGTCATTTATTATACATTGGGTTGCATTTGCTTATGATATTATGGACCATTGTTATTGATAATGTTAATGTCATTTATATATTATATGTACTTGTTGGATATTGGCTGTCAAGACTAATTTACAGATTACAAGTGCATGGATTGAAAGCTCCAATGGGGATCTTCATCAAACATTTGGATCGAGGTTGGTTACATTTCTCCATTACTTTAACATTGTCATTTATAATAGCATTGTTTTGAGAATTGAGTAGATTTTTGGTAGTCATCTATCTATTGTGGTATTCCCAAGCCATAGTGAGTTTTCTCCAATACAATATGCTTCACGTCGCTATTGGCCTTCCTATCGTGTGCATGCCAACAGGTCGCTTTCACCAAGCCGTTCTTCCTCTAATGGTCTTGTGTGACTCGTTCAGGTAGTGGTTCTTTCGCATGTGCGACCAATTGCTTTCTTCCGCTTTGCTCCTTACTCGTCGCTTGGAAATAATGGAACATCTTTACCAAAAATAGACCACTGATGGTCTAACTGGAATTTGTACAGTCTTCCGTCCAACACTCTACGTTTCCGGATTCACGTAGACTGGAAACATCACAGCACTATCTCCTCGCGGCACTGAACTTCACCGCTCTTCCGACGCTGCACTGTGCGCAACTTCGCAACATCCAAAATAGACTTGTCCAAAAATCCTTCAGCCGAACTATGCTTAGCTCCGTAGTTCCAAAATCTAATTTACCCAAAAATGCCCCACTTGGGCCAGGCCCAACAGGCCGCTAACACTTACATGTGGCTTGTCCTCGGGCCACCTTCAACTTTGACTTCTCCTAGCTATTCCTCCTACTGCAGTGCTAGCTTCGCAGTGATCTCATTGTATGTGACAACAAATTTTCTGACTGCTTCCTTCGTGTCTTGCTCAACTTATTTCACGATTTCTAACATCTCAGGTGTTATTTCATCATCCTCAGCTTGTTGTTCCACCTATTCTTGTCACAAAACTCCTGTAAATTCTCCTCGATCTCCTGCGAGATAGTGTGGGATGCCTCCAGCAAGGGTTGCGACTTATCTCCCATTTCAGTCTCTTTTTCTCTTAAGTCTTCAACTTCCTTTTTCAGCACATTGACTTCCCTTTACCTCTGAAGTATTTCTCTTGGTAGCAGGGCTTTAACTTCTACATCCATCTATTCTAATGCTGCTTTCTTGTCTTTCACAGCGTTATTTACTTCCAACAACCCTGGGTCCTCTTCGAGGGAAGTGAATTCCTTCAATGCCTAATCTAACATACTTTGGCACTTAGCCACCTCGGTGGCTATGCTTTTTGCTGCGGCCTTCACCTCCTTCACTCTTAGCTGTTGCTGGTCTAGTGGAGTCTACGAGTTAATCTGTGCCTCCAAGGAAACAACCTTAGCTTCATGGTTGATATCCATATCTCGAATCTCCGTATTAAGATCGTTAACCAACTTGTCGATCTTAACGACAGTGTCCGCAGGGTCTACTTGTACTTCACATTCTGATATGTCATCTATGACCGCAGTGATCGTGGATTCTAGCCTTTTCTGTCGATCATGCTCATCTTCCAGTTCCACAGCTCTCCACGAGCTAGCATCCTCCAACTGCCTATTAGTTGCTTGCAGCTCAGCTTTTCATTTCAGCGCGTCAGTAGTTCTCTCATGCATTTATTTCACAACCTGTAGATGCAAATAGTGTAGACCAGGTAGTGGTATCTTCGCAATATCAAGCTCCACACGCTCGATGTCCTTCATGTCCAACATTATTTTTTCTAGCAGTGGTAGTCTTACAGTTAATGGTTCAAGATGAATAATGCGGGACTTCGTAGGCACAACCATGGCTAGCTACGGCGTCTACTACTGTGAAGTTCCTCCTGACTTCCCTTTAGACTCTGAGTCCCGTAGCAAGGGTAATATTTTGTGTACTTCTTCAATTTTTTCTGTGATTCCCTACAGCGTGATTAAATTCTTCTGCAGACTTTCCTGAATCATTTTGTCCTTTTTCTCCTTCTCAGTCATCAAATCTCCCATTTGCTCTATCACCCTTTCCACGATCATTTCATAATCATCATCATTGAGTACTGTGTCTGAAGCATCTTTACTAGCTCTCTACTTCTTTCGCGCCCCCTTTTTCTATGCTAGGATCTCAACTTCCTTTCTTTTTCCTGTCTCTTTTTCTTCAACAATGGGACATGGAATGGGGTTTTCCTTGCCGGAGTTGCTTTGGATATCCACAATTTTGACTCAAAATTCGGCAAGCCATTCCTTCATGATATTTTCAATATCTTCTTCATGCATATGGTATCTTCCTACGAACCATTCAGTGTTTTTATCTGTGCTTTGGCTGAAATGTGAATGCAACGCATGTTAGCATAAAAATCAATAGTGCAAATATACTTACTCGTTACCTGCTTTGTTATCCACGACGTGACCATGATGGCTCTGCGCATCTAGTCATAATAGGTGTAGAAGACCTCAGTTGTCGCATGCTGTCTTTGTGAATTCACATTTTCCCGAAGGTTTGAATAGCAGTCTCCTCTGCAGTCATTGTTGCTGATGATCACGCCAACGTAATCCTTTGGCTCCTTCCATCCTACGAAGGCAATTAGCACTATTAACCTTGTGAAATGGAAATTTCTTCTATTGACCTATGTGTCATTTAGTTCCTCAAGGAACTCATTCAATAGGTATTGACACCAGTTGAATTGTTCTCCCTCCGTGACTGCAGTACCAAGTAGTACTACGCCTGCAGGTACCTCCAAAGGCCTGGCTTTTCTGAGAATCTTGCCAGCTAAAATTTGCATGACAAACTTCGTGGCCTTGTCATCTATGTCCTCCATTTGAAATCCTGTCTTTCCTTTGATGACAGTTTGTGTTTTCTTCATCTTCGTGGCTACTTCTTTATCTTTTCTTTTCCCTTCGAAAAAACTACTTTGGATCTTTACCTCTTTTGCTCAACCCAGTGATCCAGTGGATAATGTCAATATTCAGGTCGACATTGTGGTTAAGCCACAAATATCCCTGGTGAATGCGTGCCATCAAATTTTGCACCACCACATTCAGTTCTGGCAATCTGTCAAAATGAAGGAGTCTGAGCAGATTGAGCTGTCCTGATTGGACTACTCCAGACAACCAACTTTCTGTGACCAAGGTGAGGTTGCCCTTCACATCTTTCTTCAAGCACATGTACTTGTTGGGCTAGAAATGTGGGAACCTAGGTTCATTGGGCTCCTTCTGCATCTGAAGTAGATCATTATCTTCCCACTTACACTCTGGGATCTTGCCTAGCAATTTTTTGTCCACATCGACATGCTTCGATATTGGCGAGAGCGGAATCTCATATATGGCATTCTTTGTTATCCTAAGGACTGTTGCATCCAGTGCACATGGTGCGATATCATCAGGGGTAAGTGTCAATGGTATCTCCTTATCATCTATCGATAGCCTCGACATTGTCAAACTCATGTTTAGTAGCTTCACTTTCAGCCCTACTGGATCTTTTCCTTTGTCCTGCATTGCTGGACCGTGTCGTGGTGATCTTCGAGATGCTTGACCCTGTTCTATGATGACCCTCTTGGCTGGGGTTCTCATTAACCCTTCAATACATCCATATTTGAACACCTTCACAGTCTCCTGGACAGTGAGTTCTTCTTCAATGGTAGACCTTTCAGACATTCACTAAAACAAATCTCAACAGGATGTCAGATAGCTTGCTGAATACAACTCGCAAAGTAGTGCTCGCAAGAAAATTCTAAGGGTTCAGTAACGCCCACGAGTCCAAATGAAACAGTATTTATAGGTGCAGCTGACCCCCTCCGTGCCCCTTAATGGCTAGATAAGCATTAAATGCGGTATACATTGGCCAAATCCGATGGATTATTCGGTCCTTTCCTTCATAAATTCGTTCAGAATGGCTATTTGTGCATTAAATGCCCAAGCGGCTGTTGGAAAAGTATTGTATAATGGCTCTATTTTCAACTGACTTTATAATGGCTATTTTTCTTTAGTTGTGCGTCGAATTACACGGTAGTCGCCACTATTCCTGTGCAACTACTTCGCAGCACCTGATTTCTTGCTTCTGAACTTAGCCTCGTTCTTCATTCAACTCGATCTTCGTAATTGCCTTTTGGACATCACAACTGCATGGGTCTTCTCTTTCATTTTGTTTTGTTTTGTTTGTGTAGCAACACATCTTAGTAGTTCTGTGTGGTATATACATGTTCCTCATCATACATTGCGTATAGACTCTTTCCCATTTCCAATGCCCACTTTCAACTGTACTTGGCACTTAGAAATTTTTTTTCTTCCCCGATCATGAAGGGTTCTGCAAAGCAGGAACGTCCCGATAGGGTTTCGGTCTGCTTCCATTGACTAGGCAGGGCAAGTATCTCCTACTAATGTGGCTAACTGGACTGCACCACCATTAGTTACATGTAAAACAATATATGGACCAATCCAATACATCTTAAACTTTCCAGGAAACTTCATAAATTTGCTATCATATAGGAGGACTAGATCATCTACCTGAAAAGACTTGTTCTTGATGTGGCGATCATGCCATGTGTTTTCTCTTTATTTATGCCTTTGTTGGTGAAAGCCTGCGATGAAGTGATCCTCCTCCAGACCAACCAAGTGTAGAATCCTTTCTTCTAGTGCGCCGCGATCTACCATGCCTGTGAAAGTAGCTATTCTCATGCTAGGAACAATGTATTCCATTCACATTATTGCTTCCTGTCCATAGGCCAGTCTAAAAGATGTGTGGCCTGTCAACTTCTTGCATGTGGTCCTATATTCCCATAACACAATGGGAATTTGTAGGTCCCAGTCATCCCTATTTACGTTGCATACCCTAGTTAGCGCATTCTCTAGTACTTTATTGAATGCTTCAACAGTTCCATTTGCTTGGGGATGATAAGGTGTGCTGCACTGATGATGAATGTGGAACTCTTCTGTCAATGCCTCAATAGTTTTTTTCAGGAAATTAATGCCTTGGTCACTCATCAAAATCTTTGGGCATCCAAACCTTGTAAGGATGTCTTCAAATATGAACTGCGCGGCAGTACCTACGCTAAAGTCCTTCACTAGCTTCGCTTCTGCCCATCTGGTGAGGTAATCAGTTGCAGTAATAATGTACCTCGCACCAGTTCTTTTTCCTCGTGGGTTTATAGGACACACAAAATCAATGGCTCATTTCTCAAATTCCTGTAATGTCAACTGTGGATTCAATGAAATTTCATCTCGTCGTGATGGTGTTCCTGTCCTTTGATAGACATGGCAGCTCTGGCAATGTTCCTTTGCATCCTTGTGAATCGTAGGCCACCATAGCCTTGCCTGCAATATCTTCGGTGCAGTGGATCTTCCTGCGTAGTGACCTCCTGTTGCTTCTGAATGTGCATCAGCTAGTATAAATGGTTTCTCGTGCTCTAACACACACCTGCGCAATACTTCATCTGGCCCCAATTTGTATAGTTGGCCCGTAATAATGGTGAATTCTGCTACTCGCACTACCAGTTGTTTCGTTTGCTGTGTAGTGAAATCTAAGGATTCCAACCCAGTAGTCAAAACATCTATGATTTCTTTATAATATTCATCAGCTATCTGGATAGCAAACAACTGCGCATCAAGTATATTGTCTTCAAGGTTTGTAGGCTCTTCTCCTGACTCAATCCTTGAAAGATGATCAGGTCCTAAGTTTAGTATGCTTGGCTTAACTACTATTTCAAAGTCGTACTCCTGAAACAGTGACAACCATCTATAGATTCGCCCCCCTAACACTGGCTTGTTGACCAGGTATTTCAAAGTAGAATGATTAGTGGAAATAGAGAAGTGCGCACCAAGCAAGTAGTGCGTAAAATTCTGCATTGCGTAGACCATAGCTAGGCCTTCTCTCTCAGTGGTGATATAATTCTTTTCTGCAGATGAGAGCTTCATGCTCAAAAATGCGATAGGGTGGTCAATACTTCCCTCTCGAGGTTGTGCTAAGACAACCCCCAATGCTATACATGATGCATCAACATGGACATGAAATGGCTTCTCCCAGTCTAGAAAAATGAGGATCGCCGCAGTGACTATTTTCTCCTTTAATATATCAAAGCATTGTTCGCATTCTGCATTCCAAATGAATGGCGCATCTTTCTTCAATAGCTTCTCCATTGCTGTGGTTATTTGTGCATGACCCTTTATAAATTTCCTATAGTAACCCGTATGCCCCAATGTAGTGCGCAACTGCTTGACTGAATTTGGTGTGGGAAAGTTTACAATAACTGCGATCTTCGCAGGATCAACCATCAATCCTTGCTTGCAGAAAATGTGTCCCAACAGAATCCCATAGGGTACACAAAAGATACACTTCTTCAGGTTTAATGACTTTTGATGTTGTCTGCACTTTTCTAGCATCAATCTCAGATTTGTGCAATGGTCCTTCAACAAACCGAATACTGTCCAATCATCGAAATAAGCTTCTAAAAACTTATGCATGAAATCCTTCAATGCCGTGACCACAACTATGGAAAAGATGTTGGGCGCGTTCTTCAAACCAAACGGTATTACTGTGTACTAGAATGACTCCCATTCCATGGAAAAAGTGGTCTTGTGTCTATCCGCGGCATCAATTCTTATCTGATGATATCTCGAAAAACCATCAGTAAAGGAATAGGCCTCATTTCCTCCAACATTATCAAGCACTTCATCAGTGAAGGGAGTTGGAAATGGGTCATGCATTGAAGCATCATTCAATTTTTTGAGGTCAGCACAGATTCTGATCTTGCCTTTTGTCTTCTTATCTTGGACAACGATAGGGCTTATCCACTCAGACTCTTCAACCGACTCAATGATCCCCGCATCGAGCATCTTATCGAGTTCTTCCTTAACGCGTTCTTTGTATTGCGGATTCAGTCTATAGGGCCTTTGCTTAACAAGATTTGCACTTGGCTTAAGATGTATCTTCATAACCCCTAAGTCTCCCAAAATGCCCTCCATCTCTATAAATTTTGTGGGGAATAACTCCTGATATTCATGTAGTAGATCTACGATCTTCGTAACAGTCTATTAATCCTAGTAGTCTCCAATACTTCTGAACCGTGGCTCTTTGCTAGTGCCAATGTTCACTTTCCTTGTTTTCACGGGTCCGCTCATGTCTGGAATTTCCAGTGGAGGTCCCTCTACGTCACGTGCTCTCTCTAACTCAGGAATGTTTATGTTGCATGGTTCCTCCTCATCATTGTCTTCTTTTTCTTCAGCCTCTTCAGCTAGGTTATAACATTCCATGGCATGTTCTACCTATTCCTTCCATTCTTACTGTAGGCTTGCAGGTATGCTATTAGTTCCAAAAAATTCCTCTAATGTCATGTTCTTATGTGGACATTCTGGTCTGAATATTCTTTCCTTAATAATCTGCAGTGCATCATTTATGGTAGGACTTTTGTCCTCAAAACTGAAACTATTCAGGAAGTTTGCAATCAAGGTAGGCCAATCTGTAGTTTCGTTGCGCAACTCCATATCTAAGTACCATTTCTTTGGAATTTATTCCTCTAATGTGTGCACAAACAGGTACACCCTTTCTGTCTATGGTCTCTCCTCCCATGCTTGTGAACAGACTCCAATGTGCTGCCTTGGATCTATCTGTCCATTGTATTTTTCAAATGGTAGTGTAACCTTATTAGCAAACCCGATCTGCATCTTGATTTTGCACTGATCCCATGTGGTTAGTGTCTATTTGTGCACAGCCCACCATCTAGAACGTGTCTCGCGCAGTGCCATATCTAGTGCTGGTAAGTGATGTTCATCTGCAATTGCTGCAATATATTCTTTGATAAAGGAATAAACATTAGATAAACCATCACAGGTGGGGATTGGGCTTACCTCCTTTCCAATCCAGTGCAATGATTTTGTAACATGCGCACATCTACTTGTTGATACTTCGTGCATTCAACTTTTCCAGTTCTCCAATCCCGCATCAAAGTCTGAGATGCAAGAGCTGTCACATCTCCAGCTTATTGTTCCATCCACAGTAGGATTAATGTAATCTTCCTGGTTCGCAGTCATCTTGTAAAGTCGGTCCAAATCTTGATCCCTGGATTCTTCCTGAATCAGCTTACTGTATCTATGTCCGTCTGAAGGGTCCAATGGTGCAATGACCCTGAGATGCTTTCCTTCGAATATCATCTTCTTTGTCTTCAAGTTTATGATTGTGAGGTTATCCATAGCCCAGTCAATCCCCAACAGCGCAGGAAAAGGCTGACTATCATCCACAATCTCTATAACCTCTAAATCTGTGTGACTTTGCACTCCAACAATGTCAACAATGACATTGGTGAGTCTTTCAAATGGTATAAATTTCTCCTGATTGTCCATTCTCAACTGGATAGGTGACCATAACAGCTTTGGTCTCCCCATCTGCTGCCATGTCTATTTGGTTAAGGCATCTACTTCTGATCCCAGATCAAGAATGATCTATGTTGATGTATATGTAACTTCAAAATGTATTTCATATATGTATATTGTACTCCTATAGAGATGGTATTATTCCTCTATACGGAAGTGTTTGTATTCCTATAGAGATGTTATTATTCCTCTATATGGAAGTGTCGTCGTGTATATTGTAAGTGTCATAACTTTACTTGATGGGTTATTAGACCACCCTATCGGGGGTTGGCCATGTGGGTCAAAGGGTTATTAGACCACCCTAGTAAAGGTTATTAGGCAAGTCAAGTCAAGTATAAATTGAGTGTTGGAGGAACTCTATTTCATCATTCTATTCTCTCTCACACTCTCGGGAGAGTGGCGCACTTGTGGAGGAGGAGAAGCTACTGCTAGGAGATGTCTATATCTTATGCTTGGGTTGTATCATTGCTCTATCTATCTGTGAGGAATTTATTGGGGTTTTTCACCTTTATGGATTTCCCCAAGTAAACTCTATGTCTCTTGTGTGCTTGCATTATTATGTCCATGATTGATATGCTGTAGATATGCTGTACATGTTGTTCTCTCAGACAAGATCCTAGATCAGATTGAAGTAAATTATGAAAAACTAACAATCTCATCCATTTCATAATCTCCTACCTGTGCACTGAGTCTCATTTCTCTTCCTGTTCTCATATGTTTCTTGATGTGATGAACTATGCTATTGGTAGTTTCACTTTCCTTGCGCGGTTCATACTGATCTAACAACTTCTTCAATTCTGCTATAGTGTTTGGACTCTTCAACAATTTCATACAGCTCCTGAGGAACTGCGCAACAGATGTGCCTGTCTCTGCTGTGGTGCTCATTCTATCATAAGCAGCCAGCATATCTTCCATATGCGGTATTTTAGTGTGCAATGGGATTCTTGGCGACTCAGGTGTTGATTCTTTGAAGATATCCTATGCTTATTCAAAGGATTCTTTGATTTTCTTTAAGTCGAAAGCAGGTGCTTTCCCAGCAACTTTTCTTATCCATATTGTTTCAAGAGGAGTAAGCTTCGTGTTAAAGTATCCAAAAGTTGAAGCTTCTGCTCCTCTATCTCTCCCTGTCATAGCACCACTTCGCGTCACTACGTTGATACTTCGATCCGCAGGTCTCCTCTCTACTGCGATCAACTGAATATTTGGGTTCGGCACCTCTGGCCGCTTCCGTTTATACATTTCTACCTCTAAGACTGGGTAGTCTCCAATAACATGATCAAATGATTTACAATAACTACATGTAGTGTATGGGCTGGTACAATTTCTAGATACATGGCCTTCTTGGCCACATTTATAACATATTACTTGACCTCGGCCGCATCCTTGTGCTAGGCCATTATTCCTTCCTCTCTTGCGGTATCGTCCACTGCCTATGTATGCTCCCTGATCATGCTGGACATTATTTTGTTTCTGCAGAATCTCTTCTTGGACTCTGTACATTCCTCCATACATATGCTCAATATCTTTCTTTCCTTCTAACATGAGCTCATATGCACGGAAATTGGACTCATCATGCCCAACTGACTTACATAAATTACAATATAGGTTTTTAGGTGTTCTTACATATTTATGTATCATGTGGCAGTCTTTTGGCCTGTGTCCTCTGGTTCTGCAAATTTCACACCATGGCCCTGGGTTCGGTTTTAATGGGTTTGGTCCACCCATGTTAAGGAAATCTTGGAATAAAGAACAGTGATCCTTAGTGTGTCCTTCACCATTACAGCCTGTACACCAGACTTCCTGTCTCTCTTGCTTTCCTTTCTTGATATCCCATAGTTGTAGTGTCGAGGTAGCCAACTAGTTATGAATCTGAGACATCCCAGTGCTACTTTCTCCAATGGGTGGAGCTTCTAACTTCATTGTGATCTCCAAGGCTTGTTCCTGCGAAGCCACCTTCTACTGCATCAATGGTTGTCTGATATGGGGAAACAACGTGGCTATAAACCATTCCTTGTGCTGTTTCTGTGCTATGATGAAGCTTAATTGGTCCAGCAGTGTCTTAAATTTCTAATCAAACTCCCAAACTGTCTCATTAGGTTTTTGTTTGATCTCTTTCAACTCTATTATGCAATGCGATTTTTATTTTTGCTTCTTCAATTCTGCTAAGAGTGTAGCCTTGATTTCTATCAGTGTCCTATTATGTCCCTGCGAATATTTCATGAACCAATGAAAGGCTCTATCTTTGAAAGTGGTGACAAGCTGTGCTTGCTTCACAACATCATCATGTACTTGCTTCACAACATCATCCTGTACTTGCTTTACACTCCATACGGCTTCACATAGAAACCAATGTTGATCAGGGTCTTCTAGACCCATTCCTTTGAATATCTGCAGTTTGATATCATCAACCATCCTCCTTCTAGGTGGCACAATTCTCTAAGTGGTGCTAGGGATAAGACTCTGAGGAATGACCTAAGGTTGGATGTCCTGAAGTGGGGCATCCTGAGATGGGGTAGGCTAAGTTGGAATAGTCTAGGAACCCACTCATGCGGTGTTACCAATACTGATGTTTTGCGGTGCGAGTTGCGCGGTGCTAGCAACTGACGGGTTCTAAACTAATGGATTCTAAGACAGGGGAGGCGCGGTTTGTGCAACCGACGGATTCTATGGCATAATAGGTTGATACGTGGCTGAAAGAGGTGCAGTTTGATTATTAGGCTCATATGGTATCTAGGTATCTACGCGGAGTCCATGTAGTCCTGGATGTTTCTCAACAACAAACTTGTATCTCTTTCCACTTCTCAGGTTATGGGTTTCTTCGTAAGACCCACTATATGTACTATCTACCATGAAAAATTTAAACAACACTTCACTGCATTCTAAAAACACCTTTCTCTGCCAAAAGCATTTTAATGTATAAACTGAGGTTGTTCAAGTACTTACATCTGAATCCCTTGAAAAAATCTCTTTCGGCTGCGCTGTAGGACTTTAGCATGTCCACAACGAACTGCGTTACAAAGCTCTGTAGTGTAATGTCAACCCAGAATTCAACTGCTCTCATGAATGGGCTGTCTACTGCTTTGAGCCTTTCAATAAGCTCTGGTGTCCACTCGGTTGGTACGTCTTGCGGTGTATAGTTTCTTTTCTCTCTGAGCCTTGACAACCACTCGTGTAGCTCGTTTCCAAAAGACACCCAGAAAACTTCATGAATGTCTTTCCACAGGTATTTGTTCAACCACTGGATGTCAGAGAGATGTGGGTATCTATTCTCCTTTCTTGCGAAGTCTCTCTCTCTCTGCTTTTCACACCAAGCCCATATTTCTTTCTTGTCTGGATGCCAAAAGTCGATACCCAACAAATCTTCTTCTTCGTCGCACATCATGACTTCAAATCCTCACGGATTCTTAGCGCGGCAACGAAACCCTTTGTTGGCTTCATATACTGTTCTAGAGGTTTCCAATGTAGACCCAGGTTCTTCGCGATTTCAAGGAACCAACAAAACCACTTCTCACCAACCCTTTTGGAAACAACCTACGAACAGGTTGAGGTCTCACCCGAGGTGTAGCAATGGGGGTACTGCGGAATCAGGTTTCTACAGTGATGTGATGAGTTGTTTGGACAGATCTACTACGGAACACGGTGTGGGGCTTGCGCTGCAGACTAAATACTACATGATGATAGACTGCGTCGCGGTCCTCGCATCTACAAGCTAAGTTACTTGCTCTAGTGAGCTCCCAATATAGATTCCTAATGAGGGCAGCTTTACTAAGAGCCTACTTTCAAATGTCAACCCGGGGGATGTACAAACTTTAGAGGTGCATGCACTATCTGTGCTCTTATAGGATAATCTATGTCACAGTTGGATGTCAGTATTGATGTTCTAAAGGTTTCCTACTAAATATGTAAAACTGGTTATGCTACGGATTTAAATACTGGAAAGCAATAAATCTATTTAAAAGAATTAAAGTGTCGAAAGCAGTAAATCTGTTCTTAAGAAATAAAGATACCAAAAGTAGTAAATCTATTTAAAATAATCAAGATGCTGAAAGTGAAAGAGATAATCTTATGAAATTACTTAATGTAGAATAATAAATCTAAACAATGAAAATGCCCTAACAGATCTATTCTAATACTGGGGAAAACAAGGTCTGTAATTACTTAATGCCTAAAACTAGAATTCTGATCTAAACTATTTTAAATCCCAAGACTAAAATTGAAGTGCAATCGTTTCAAGCTATCCATCTATCACTAAGGAGTCAAAGAAATTAATCACAATGAGAAATAGCCATAAACCTCAGATCTTAAACCATGACATTGAAAGCAAAGTTGATACACATGTAATCGTTGGTTAAAATATGCATTGGAAGAAAGCAGCTATAGGACTACGGAAACCGTTTTGCTGTACTACAGAACGTATTATAAACTACTACATAAATAATAAATCACTCAAGCACTTCCATATGCAATATAACTGTTCATCAATGTAAAATGCATAATTGGAAAAATACCTGCAAATAGAAATCCCCTGACTTACGTGCTGGAGGGGCCCTCTCCAACCCGTACTCAAGAGAGAATAAAAATTATAAATGCTGGCTGGAATTAATCATCAATCTCGTATTAAAATATAAAATCCATGTCAAAACAAAGGTCTATACTTCGTAGTATCTCAATAGTGCAAAAAACTTAAAACAATTTTTCTCCAAAATAACAGTAGGGGCCTCTCGCTACCCGAGAGCTCCATATTTATATGATTAAATGTTGATCCTAACTAATTGTCAAAATGCCGATTCTTCTTCAACTGGAGTGCATTACCTATAAGTCAGGAATAGGGTGCCGAGCTTGGTGATCCCTTAGTCTTCTATGGGTTCATCCTTTAATGCCCTGGACCTACTCAATCACTCTTGGTTTCCACAGAATTAGTTCATTGAAATATGCATTGTAACATACAAGAATAATCATCAAAACAATTTCATTAAATAATTAAAGTAAACACTTTTCCCACAATTGAGTGTGTTTCTTCGCCATTGCTTGAGCCTGACTATGGGAAAAAGGGCTATCAAATACCTGAAAATTGGACTCATCATGCGCAACCGACGCATCCAAGGATTGTGTGGTTCGGACAAGCTACAAATAATAGGACAGCGCAACTAACTTATACGCTTCCTCTGAGGACTTACCCACTATGAAAAATTCACTTAACACTTATTCATTCATCTACGGCCTTAGCCAATTAACCTTGTACCCATTGTAAATAGGTGAAACCTACAATACTACGCACTTTTGGTGTTGTGCATCGAAGAGTTATGTAACCCCAAACTCTACATACACAGGCGATTATTCAATGAACTGATACTTTCACAGACTTAGAATACCGCACATTCATCATTCATCCATACATGTAATACTTAAGATATTATTCCCATCTTTCTCCTATGGCGAATACATATAAAAGCATTTAACATAACAGATGATAAATGAGAATACAAGCATTCATTATAAGCAAATAGACAAGTGCAAAACATGAACAATCACACTGCACAGGATTTAACGTGGTTCACCCCCAGGATGGGAGCTACGACAACAAGAACTGTTGTTGTGTTATTCTTTGGGAAGGGTACAATAGTTCTTTGTCTATGCACTCAGCTGCATACTCTCTTCTCTCTCAGTAGGCCTCTACGCACACAGCTTGCAGAGCCTTTACAAAATATCTCTTAACAGAGATCTATTCCATAAAAAATGAGAACAACACAAAATGAAGAGTAACCCTTTCCCAAACAAAATATGCCTTATTTATAGATCATACCCATAGGTCATTTCTTTACAATTCGTAGGCAAAAACCCTTAGGTTTTACAAAACTTTTACAGTTTTCAACTTAACCGGACTTGCTGGCTTTTGGTAGCGAATTTTACATCGTGGCTGTCTTCCACGCATGCTTCACATTGCTATTAGCCCTCCTGTCGCACGCACTCGAACAAGTCACTTTCACCAAGCCGTTCTTCCTCTAACGGTCTTGTACGACTGGTTTAGGTAGTGGTTCTTTCGCATGTGCGACCAATTGCTTTCTTCCACTTTGCTCCTTACCCGTTGCTTGGAAATCATGGAGCATCTTTATCAAAAATATACCACTGATGGTCTAACCGGAATCAGTGACATATTCCGTCCAACACTCTGCTTTGCCGAATCCACATAGACTGGACACATCGCAGCGTTGTCTCCTCACAGCACTGAACTTCATAGCTCTTTTGACGTTGCATTGCGCGCAACTTCGCAGCATCCAAAATAGACTTGTCCAAAAATCCTTCAGTTGAACTGCACTTAGCTTTGCAGTTCCAAAATTTGATTTACCCAAAAATGCCCCACTTGGGCTAGGCCCAAGAGAAAGGCTTAGGAAAAAGACTGATTTAAATAATACCATCAACTTAAATCACTAATCATCTAAAAATTAGGAAATGCTATATTTTTCAACTTCTAAAACCAAAATGGATGAATGAAAAATTAATTACGTTTAATTCAAAAATAAAAAATTGAGATATAAATAAACCATGAACCTAATAGCACAATTCACATATGGATTCTCCTTTTCTGTGGGACCAACGCTCTAGACATTACTATGAGCATACAGTGGAGAAAAAAACCCAAATTGGGATGAAGAATTCAATAATAAACACTCAATAAAGATAAACCTTTCATTTTTATATGTCCCCTAAACCATAAACCCCTACCTTCAAGGTTCCAGAACAGGAACAAGGATTCTCGATATTTCCTTTGTTGTCCTCTTCCTGAAAAATACAACATTCAACTAGTGTAGCATCTTCACTCTCCATGGGTGGTTTCTGTTGTTCGGATATCCACATCATCTATTTCAGGATACATCATCTATTTCAGGATCCTGCATGATCTATTTCAGGATATGCAGAATCTAGGGTTTTGCATGCACCTGCATGCACTTGCATGCATCCCAGTCACCAGTTTGATGACTCCAGCACCTTATCCACCTTATTCTAGCACCCGGGAGCCACTTACTACAGAGTTTTAGCCCTCCTAAGCTGAAAGGCGCCCTCTTCTCACCTACTGCCAGAGAAGGGCGCACTTGTTCACCTACCACTGCAGATTCACTTCAGTTACATTCAGTTAGCTCCGATTCTCCCTGATTTGAGGCTAGTTTCACTCCCGACTGACTGTTTCACCTCCGATTGACCTCCAGTTTGATTAGGTGACTTGTTCTGACTTCAGTTAGCCTGCCATGCGCCCCCACTGAGCCTCCAGATCCTATATCAGTGCTACACACTTCAGTTACATTTATTATACTCAGTTAGACTCAGATTGACACCTGGATGACTGGTTGTTGTGATTGATGAGCACCACCGATGATTGATGAGGACTCCTAGACAGAGTCAAGCTACTCCATTCAGTGATTCGAATGACCTCCTTAGGCAATTCGAATTGCTCTGTCATTGTGACAGTTTGTATTGTAATTCATTCACCCTTTCTGGGATAGAGAGCACTGCTGCATGTTTTGCACAGTTTTGCACCATATTTTCTATGTTCATCTGTTGTGATTGATTTACTTGTTCATTAGATCTGCTGTGACTAATTTTACATGGTATCAGAGCCATTGCAGGGACAAGATCTCTTTTCTACAGGTGTTTATACAAGAAGATTTGACTGAATTGCTAAAAATTGCAAAAAGTTTGGCATGAGATATCTCAAGGGCATTCGCTCCTGTGCATGCAAAGCTTGAAAATTATTCCAATACCACTCCAGAAGCTTGAGTTACCACATAATTCCTGGATCTGATACATTGGACCTATTCAACATTGCTTGAAATCCAATCCCAGGTGTGATGCAACTCTCAAAGGGTGGATTGTTCGACCTTATTGTGGTTGTTTTGATGTGATTTGCAGGTTTATTGTCTCCTTCAAGTGCACTCGCTATCTTCTGCATGCAAGGTTTCCTACATCAATTGCATTCGCTATAGTCTGCATGCAAGCTTCCTCTTCATCAGTTGACTCAATCCTTGCAATGGAATACTCTTCTTCAAAGCCTATCCTCACCCCATTCAATTATTTTGATTGGAAAGATGATATGGAGATCATATTACGTTCAAAAGGTTACTACCGAGTCACTCTTGGTCTTGAATTGGAGCCAAACAATGTGTCAGATCGAACCAAACACTACAACAAGCTTGATGAAGCTTATGGTCTTCTTTGTCTCTCCATCTCCAAGGATCTTCACTTTCATCTCAGTGGATTGAAGACTCCAAAAGCCATATGGGAGCAACTCGAAACACTATTCGGCAAGCAGGATGAGCTTAGGGCTTTTCAATTAGAGAATGAATTGATTGGCCTTAATCCTGAGAATTTCGAGACCATCAATGAATTCTTCACAAAATTCAAGAACTTGAACTTGCAATTGAAGAACAGTGGTGTTATCAAAGAGGATAAACAGTTGATCCTCTCCATTCTAAGCAAGCTTGGGAAAGATTATTCGGTATTTGTCTCTACTTTCAATTCCGGTCGGCTAACTACCCCGAATTGGAAGATGCCTACCTTGAATGCCTTCATTGAGTCCGTTACAAAAGAGCATGACAAGTTGATTCAAATGGGGTACATAAGCTCCAAAGATTCAGCCCTATTTGTTCAAGGACCCAAGATCTCGAATGGTAAAGGAAAGCAAAAGAAGGAGAAGCCCAAATTCGAGCCTCACAAGCAAAAAGACAAGGCAAGCAAACAGATGCACCATCCAGTTCGAAATCCAAGCAAAAGGGCAAAGAAGGTACCCAAAAATCTAAATGTACTTATTGTAACCGTGGCTTTCATCCCGAAAGTTCATGTATGAAGAAGACTATAGATCAAATGGCCCTCCTTTTGGAAAAGAACAACATAACCCTTCCTGACGGTGCAAGGAAGAAGGATCGGAATGATGATCATGAAAGAGGACAAGCACTCATGGCAACGGTTTCGAAGCCCACTACTCTCTTGATAGATTCGGGTGCATCAAATCATATGGCTGCAAATATTGATTCTTTTTCCTCATTCGATCCAAACAGCTCCATCCCCATCCATTTGGGAGATGACTCAAAAATTTCTTCAAAGGGCAAAGGTACGATTCATGTAGAACATGGATGCTTTCAGAATGTTCTCTATGTGCCTTCCTTAGCTTCGAATCTCCTTTCTGTGTATCAAATGACACATACTGGTGAACCAAAGCAAGTCACATTCATCCCTAATACAGTTGAAATTTCTGATATCAAAAGTGGAAGACTAGTTGCGGTTGGAAAGGCAAACCACACTGCAAAATGCTATGAGTTTTCGCACTTTATTCCGCTTGCAAAGCCCACTGCCCTTCTCACACATGGTAATGAGGTTAGTAGGATTTGGCATGAAAGATTTGGACATCTAAATTATAAGTATTTGCTGCTGCCATCAAATAAATCCATGGTAGATGGGCTTCCACAACTCCGTTCCTCGAAGGGAATATGCACCGGTTGCATTATTGGGAAGCACCCCGAGCACAGATTCGACCGCGGCAAGGCTAGCAGAGCCTCTACAATTTTGGGATTGATCCATTCTGATATCAGTTGTCCGCTGCCCCATATGTCATTAAATGGTTCAAGGTATGTTTTGACATTTATTGACGATTTTTCCCGCTTTACATGGGTATTCTTTCTCAAAAACAAGTCAGAAGTGCTTGGAAAATTCAAGGATTTTAAGGCTTCTTTTGAGACCACCACTGAGAGCAAGATCAAAGCTCTTAGATCTGATAATGGTGGGGAATATATCAAGTCCAATTTGCTTCAACTTTGTGCCCAAAGCGGAATTAAGATCCAACATACAGTTCCCTACACACCCCAGCAGAACGGTGTAGCGGAAAGGAAAAACCGGTCACTGAAAGAGATGGCTACATGCATGATTGAATCGAAAGGTTTGGCTGCAAATCTTTGGGCTGAAGCAATCAATGTTGCTGCATATATACAGAACCTTGTTCCACATTCATCCGTGAAAGGTATGACTCCTTTCGAAGCATTCTTTGGTCACAAACCGGATGTGTCAAATTTGAGAGTTTTTGGCTCTACTGCATGGGCTAGAATTCCTTCTGAGAAGAGACGAGCTTTGGATCCACAAAGTATCGAGTGCATATTGATAGGATATGGGGAAGAATCAAAAGCATATAAACTCATGGATATCAGATCTAAAAAGATATTCATAGAGCGCAGTGTGCAGTTTGAAGAACCGCTTCAAGAATTGCAACTAGTCGAGGAGAAGACTGCCGATTCACCGCCTTCACCAGAAGAAGATCCGAGCAGCGATAATGAAGGTATGAGTTCTGATATTTCTGATATTGTAGCAGCATATGATGATCATGACATATCAGGTTCGGAATCCGACCATTATGATCCTCCTCAGTTACCAAAGTGGGCCCAAAACACTCTACAATCTGTTGGTTCTAGTCTTGGAAATCCTGCTGATCCGAGACGAACAAGAGGAGACTTTCAAAGAGAAGGTATGGCTCTTTCTATTGCTGATCCATTTCTTCCTGAGATTTGTTATTTGATGGATGGTTCAGATCCTACATCATACTATTCAGCCCATCGAGATCCGAGATGGAAAAGTGCCATGGATGAAGAGTACAGTTCTCTTCAAAAGAACAATACATGGGAGCTAGTTTCTCTTCCACCTGGAAGAAAATTAGTGAAGTGTAAATGGGTCTACCGTACTAAAGTTGCTGATGATGGCACTATCAGAAAATATAAAGCAAGGTTGGTGGCAAAAGGTTTTTCCCAAGTCCAAGGAGTGGACTACACAGAGACCTTTGCACCGGTTGCAAAGATGGATTCCATCCGCCTTGTTTTAGCTATTGCCGCATCCAAGCACTGGGAAGTGCACCATATGGATGTGAAGAGTGCATTTTTACATGGAGACCTTGCTGAAGAGGTCTATATGCAGAAGCCAGAGGGTTATACATCAGATCCATCATTGGTTTGTAGATTGAAGAAGTCTTTGTACGGGTTAAAACAGGCCCCAAGAGCTTGGTACGCAAAGATGGACTCCTTCCTTCTTTCTCGGAATTTCCAAAGATGCAAATCTGATCCGAATGTGTATCTTCAGCGAGTTAAAGGTAATTTGTTGGTTATTGTACTTTATGTTGATGATCTGCTTATTACTGGTAGCACACTTACTTCAATAAACAAGCTAAAATCTGCCTTAAATCTAGCTTTTGACATGAGCGATTTGGGCTTGCTGAGTCACTTTTTGGGCTTGGAGATAGCTCAAAATTTTGATGGGATCACTATATCTCAGCAAAAATATGCTTTCGACCTGTTATTGAAGTTTAATATGGCTGAATGTAAGGCATCCCCGTTCCCATTCCTCTCAGGAATCAGTCTTGAGGAGGGAGATTCCACACCGCTTGCAGATTGCAGTATGTATCGACAGTTGATTGGTTCACTACTTTATTTGACACATTCATGGCCTGATATCTCATATGCCGTGAGTGCCGTGTCAAGATATATGCAGCAGCCACATGAGCTTCATTGGCAAGCAGCCAAGCGGATCTTGCAGTATGTGCAAGGTATGAGACAGTTTGGCATACACTATGCTGCAGATTCTGAGCTAGATTTCATTGGTTTTACTGATTCAGATTGGGCAGGTGATAGCATTGATCGGAAGTCCACTTCCGGTTATGTTTTCATGATTGGTCATGGTGCTATTTGCTGGTCCAGCAAAAATCAAGCATCCATTGCACTTTCTTCAGCAGAGGCAGAGTATCGAGGGGCAGTCAATGCCTGCATTCAGGCAGTTTGGTTGCAGGGTATTCTTTCCGAGTTTGGTTTTGGTGGCACTACTTCGATTGTCCTATTTTGTGACAATCAAAGTGCTACAAGATCTCCACAGATCCAGTTCAGCGGCAGAGGACCAAACACATTGAGATTCATATGCATTACATTCGACAGTTGGTGCATGACCGCACCATCATTCTGCAATATTGCCCTACTGATGAGCAAATTGCAGACATATTCACCAAGAGCTTCACTGAGAAGAAGTTCTCTTACCTCCGTTCACTGTTGGGGGTGAGTTCCATCATGGTGGAGACAGATTGATTCATTATTATGCTTTAGCTTGAGGGGGGGCTTTCTTCCGACTGGGTTTTCCCTCTTTCCTCACTTAGTTTATTTTCAGCATTTTTTGGATTATTGTATTGGGGTGACCTTTGGTCTTAGTTACCAGGGCCCCACATTATTTTAGTTGGCACATCATAGTCTAGCTTGAGGGGGGGTGTTCGGATATCCACATCATCTATTTCAGGATACATCATCTATTTCAGGATCCTGCATGATCTATTTCAGGATATGCAGAATCTAGGGTTTTGCATGCACTTGCATGCATCCCAGTCACCAGTTTGATGACTCCAGCACCTTATCCACCTTCTTCTAGCACCCGGGAGCCACTTACTACAGAGTTTTAGCCCTCCTAAGCTGAAAGGCGCCCTCTTCTCACCTACTGCCAGAGAAGGGCGCACTTGTTCACCTACCACTGCAGATTCACTTCAGTTACATTCAGTTAGCTCCGATTCTCCCTGATTTGAGGCTAGTTTCACTCCCGACTGACTGTTTCACCTCCGATTGACCTCCAGTTTGATTAGGTGACTTGTTCTGACTTCAGTTAGCCTCCCATGCGCCCCCACTGAGCCTCCAGATCCTATATCAGTGCTACACACTTCAGTTACATTTATTATACTCAGTTAGACTCAGATTGACACCTGGATGACTGGTTGTTGTGATTGATGAGCACCACCGATGATTGATGAGCACTCCTAGACAGAGTCAAGCTACTCCATTCAGTGATTCGAATGACCTCCTTAGGCAATTCGAATTGCTCTGTCATTGTGACAGTTTGTATTGTAATTCATTCACCCTTTCTGGGATAGAGAGCACTGCTGCATGTTTTGCACAGTTTTGCACCATATTTTCTATGTTCATCTGTTGTGATTGATTTACTTGTTCATTAGATCTGCTGTGACTAATTTTACATCTGTTTGAAAACAAAATGATAAACATTACTAGGAACTCAAGCTGCTCTTCAAAAATTAAAAAAAAAAACAATAACTAATATCAAAGAAAAATGCCTAGCTATGCAAATACGAACGAGTTCCCCCTCTTCACCTTTTTCTCCTAGAGTTTATGTTAGGTTCTCTAAGTCTGGTCTACGCTTGCCACTTAGTGTGACAGGAATTATGGCCACTAGACAATCTACTGCAGGTAAGAGTTATACTTAAACTGCTTACTTTGGTTTTAGAACCGGTGCGTATTCTGATTCTGGTTTCGAACCATTTGATTCAACTTTATAGGTGGACTAGAGATCGATCAACCTTTTATGGCCTACCCACCTAAAATTATTAACCATCGAAACTAACTCGATAGAGTCACATGGGTATTATTTCTCAAATTCATTTAAGCGGGTTGAGTGGAGTATTTCAGTCTTTTTAGGACCCGAACCAGCTAGTTGGTCGAGCCAGCTTGCACATCATCGATATCTCGGTCCAAAATTTATGTGATTTTAAACAGAGGAGAATGAGTGCCTTTGAACTATGAAGAAGTAAAATGAGCTAGTTTGAGGGAAATAAATGCTGTATTTTTTCATACAATCTAATGGAAAATGACTGTGGAATTGGGTGGGATAACTCCCTCCAAACAATATCTAGCACGGATCTACAAAATGGGGTTAAGGGCAGGAATCAAATTTTAAAACAACATATTGGCAGCCTCCCCTATTAATTTGTATGATGTTGCAAGGATTTTGTAATGTGACAAGGTTTTTCTTTATACTCTGAACATGGAAGCCATTAACTAATTAATGCCGCCATTAAATGTAGGGTAAGCATCCCTATAATGCCATAAAGGATTTAGAGTTCATCATTTAAAGCATCAAACTACCAGATGTTCAGCCATCATCCAAGTGGCTTGCATATGCATCTAGAGTTTAATTTTAATCATTCATGTCACGTCCAATTGAATTTTAATGGAGTCTGGGTTCCCATGCTCCCGTCAAATTAGGCCCATCACTGAATGAAATGAAGCTAGCTAAGGTGTTGAATTTAAATCATTCATGTCATGTCCAATTGAATTTTAATGGAGTCAGTGAAGCTATCTAATGCGGTCATTCGTGGTTACTCTATGGCAATTAAATTAGGCCCGTGACTAAATGAAGCTATCTAATTCTATGGAAGTCAATTTAGGCCCATCACTAAATGAAGCTATCTAATGCAATAGTTGTTGGTTAATCTACGATACTAATTGAGTCATTTAATTCTTGCTAAAGCAATGGTTAGTCTATGGTGGTCGATTCTTGTTTGGTGGAAATCACAGATATTCAATGGTTGATAGTTAGCATACGGAGGTAGATTCTTGTTGGGTGGTGTTGTGGCCACAACAAATCCCATGCTTAGTTGAAGCATGGGAGCCCCTCATTTAATAAACACAAAGGTGTCTCGGTGAGTTTTCTTGTAGATATGAGATTTTGGTTTTCTCTCACCCATACTTGTGGTCTGCGTGTTCGTCTTTCATCCTAAATTTGTCTAAGTGTTTTGGATTGCAGAAAGCATTTAATTTTGAGTATTTGGTCATCTTCTTTCATCAACCCGAAACCCGCAACCCGACAGTTGCAGGTTCCGGGATTTTGTTTTGCAACTCATGATTTTCATTATCCCGAAACCCACAACCCGACAGTTGCGAGTTGTGGGTTCTCTTTGTAATAATTTCGGGAATTTTTATCCCGAAACCCGAAACCCGCAGTTGCGGCTTTTGGATTTCAGGGATTTCTTTTTTTACTTTGATTTTGTTGCGAGTTCCTGAAACCCGCAACCCGACACTTTCAGGTTGTGGCTTTCGGGAAAAGTTTTTCAATTGCGATATTTCCATTCCTGAAACCCACAACCCGACACTTTCGGGTTTTCGGCTTTCGGAAATGCTTTTTGCTTTCATTTTTTTTTTCGCAATCCCGAAACCCACAACCCTACACTTTCAGGTTTCATCTCTCGGGATTCTTAAATAAACTTTCGAAATAAGTGATGAACCTGATCCCGCATCCCGCTCTGGTTCATCTCAGTCGTCCATTCGTCTTGATCCCATGGTTGTGTCTTAATCTGGTAAATCTGATGAATAAAGGTTTTCTATGATATTTTACTATTGAAAGATTGTTTTATCACGTTGTTATTTCGTTCCAGGAATTCCTGTTAAAGGACGTTATTACCGGTTTTCAGTTACTCTGGGTTGGATTGTTCTGGTTTTCTATATGACGCCCTGTTAATGTTGTCTCAACTCCTCAAGATTCCATATCATTACTCCTTTTTCGGTCTGAAAGGTCGTTCCGGGTATTTTGTTAAATCACATCACCTGGATACGTTTTGATACATGCAAAAGGGTTAATAGTCTGAGTACTGAAGCTCCTGTTTGAGTCATTTCACAATCATCTTTTTAGCCATAATTTCCATTTTGGTCACAAATCTGAAGTCATGATTCCTGATATGAAAATACTTGTAATAATGAGCTTTTGAAAGCAATTCAAGTTGTGCCAGCTTTGGTTGGTTGGTTACTTTCACATGGGTTAGATCCAATTGATGTATGTCTTCGCCCATTTCATTACAGTTTGGATAATTGAAATGGATTGGTCATATAATTTGAATCATTACCACTCCTCCTGCCCAATTATTGTCATCTTATTGGTTGGTCTTAATTCAGCTATAAACATGAAACCTTTAGCTCGTCCTCTGCATTCTTTAAGGGGAAAAATTCTGTGTGATAATCTTGTAAGCTTCTTCTGAATGTATCTAATAAGAGCAATATGCAGATAGGTAATGAATCTCCCAATGACCGTTTTGAAGATGAAGAATTCTATGCCTTACTATATCAAGAACCTGTGTCACCACCTTTTGATGCAGGTGTTCCTGATTTTAGTAGCGATAGCGATGAAGAAGATCCCGAGGCTCTGTCTATCTACATGCAATTCCCTGATGAGAAAGAGAAGAAAATTCCAGAGCAACTTGCTGACCACGATGACAATGTTATACGGGATTTTATAATCAACCAAGAACCTGATCTCCCGGTGACTTCTTCTGAAGTAGATCCTTTGATGGATTTTTCCATTTTTGAGAATATGGTTCCTGATGTAGAAGTTCCCACGGCAGACTCTTCACAGGCCAAACAACCTGTTGTCGATAGTCAGCATTTGGAGACTGAAATTTTGTTGTGCTGTGAAGATCTCTTGGATTAAAGGATGAATTTTTAGAAAATCTTTTGAAAGCTGACGGGAATCATGTAAAACGAGAAATAGAAAGATCTCTTGGGCCGATAGCTTGATCTGATTTTGTAATCCCTATTTTGGGAAATCTCTATCTTTCTTTTCTACTGCATTTTCCTATTTAAGAAGGAAGACCTCTCGTGGTTAGGGGTTGGGAATTTTGGAGTTACAAGTCAGCAGGAGACAGGATTGGAGATACTCTATTTAGCAGAGCTTTTTGTAATTTCTGTATAAGACCTCTTTTAACACAGTGAAGTTATCTTTTGATCTATCTTCTGTTATTCCTCAAATTTCTTTGAGAATTTTTGATGTATGCTTCAAATTGTCATCTACATTGCATGATATCTTTTGCATATGTTTAAATGTATAGATCTATTGTATTGGTTTCCCTATATGATTGATTTATGTTGCAAAGTGTTTTATTGAGTTTATTCAATTTAAATACTTTCTTTATCGATTTCTGCAAGTGATTCACAGCACAATAATTATTGTTAATTTTTTAATTAGAAAAGTGGTTACAGGTTTATCTTGAACAGGCTTAAGTACTTGAATTATCGTCTTTTAATTTTCATTAATTGATTGTGATTTAAGTTAATAAGTGAAACAACTAAAAGAATTTCTGTGAAAGGTTGTAATTTACTTATTCATCACACCTCAAGGTTAATCTGCACAACATTAAGCTTTCTTTTTAGAATAGGACTAACTTAGATTAGCTTCTCTGAAATAGGTTAGGTTAGCTTAGTTTTATCATTTTCACACCCTTGTTTTCCTTGATTGGAAAACTGACCTAGTTGGTCAAATCACCAACTCTTACAGTGCCAGCGGAGGCCGAATATCCATGGGGGATTACCATACCAAATAGGTTGGGGATAGAACTGCCCTTACGTAGGGTCTTTCGAAGCCTTTCAACTTGGGTTTTCTTCATCTGTTGGGATCCTTGGAACCATTCCAACACCTTTGCATCTAACTTGCACAACCGAGGCCTTAACAAATGGCGCTAGAAGCAGGGAAACTAGTACAACATGCCTAAAAAATCCACTAAGAAACCTCCTCTATCATGTACTTGAATGGTTTAAACTCAAAGCCAGTTAAGGGCTTCAACATCTAAACAGTCCACTGAGTCACAATCCACTGTTGTTCCTATTACACCTACTTAGGTCACTACAACTGTTGCTGCACCTATAGCACAACAGGTGGGAAGGGATGTTGTAATCATATCTCCCACGAGAGGATCAATTATCCTCGAAGACATTTTGAACCAGTCTTGTGACAGTGTAACTAGATTGGAACAAAGAATCGCTATTGAGCGAAGCCGTGGTCTAGAAACTCTCAATTTAGATAACACTTTGCAGACCAGTGATCAAGAGGGTCAATAAAACATGATTACACAGACCAGTGATCAACCAACCCAACGCTTAGTTGATCCCAACATTGAACATCACCAGACAACTGATAAAAACATACCACACCAAGAATCAGTTGATCGGTTGGGTTCCCCTTAATACAACCTGAATCAACTTTTCTAGGAAGCCTCAGATTAACCAAAACTTGGAGCCAGTGGACCTCCACCATCTCCTCCTTCATCCTCATCGTCTTCCTCATACAGTGAATACTCTTCAAGCTCTTCGTCAGAAGAAGAAGAAGAAGAACCACCAATGGCAGGTGAAGGCCAAAACAGACCGTGGCTCAACCAAGATGCAGTATGGGTACTCGGAGACCAAAATAGATTACCAAAAAACCTTGAGAAGTGGTTACCCAAGTTTAACCCAGACAACAAGTCACTGCACTAGACCATGTTAAAACCTTCATGTAGGCTATTGGACTTAGAAGTGTTATTCATGAGGATGTGGTCTGCAGACTCTTTCCTTATACTTTTGAAGGGAAGGCAACTACATGGTATTTTTCCTTATCACCAAGGTCTATCTTTTCTTGGGATGAGTTTGAGAAATTATTTATCCAAAAGTTTGGAGATGACAAAACACCGCAAGATCTTGTTTTGGAATTATCCTCCATGAAAATCAAGGGGAAAGAAAGAGTTAAAGATTTCAATCAAATGTTCTCATACTTAAAGAATAGAATTCCCACCAACCTTCCTCCCGCTAAAGAAGTGTTGGCAGCCTACTATGAAAAATTCCTACCTTCTCCTATTTCAATGTGGGTGAAACGAGCGCGCAAAGGAACTTTGCTGGAAGTGTTTGATGAAGCAATACAAGTTGAAAAAGACATTTTATGTCTGAAGGATAGTTTGGAAACTCCATAAGAACAGCCTTCCACTTCCAAGAAAAGGAATGATAGTGTCCCCAAACCCACTGCTCAAAACAAGGATCCATTTGACATGACTAACATGAAAAAGTTCATCCAAAAAATGTCAAACGATATGGTGGATTTAAAAAAGAATAACAATGAAAATGAAAATCAGAATAGAGGTTTTATGAGGCCTCCTTTTAGGAGACCTTATCAACCTCCACCGAATCCACCGCCTCCTAATCCAACAGAAGGTCTTATGAATGAAGAAATGTATTCTATCTTTAGAGCCTTAGCATCAGAATCTCAAAATGCCCTTGAGGTTCCCAATGATCAAACTGGTATAGACTCACAAGTACCTAAGGAATAAGAAGAGGAACATGAGGATTCACAAATCAACAGAGCTTGCTATGTGTGAAGAAGAAGAAGAACCTGAGACTGTGTTTAATGTTCAACATCCTTATAACACAAGGTCTAGACCTCAACCCCCTCCGGAACCATCATCCTCCACACCAGTTCCAAATAAAGGAAGGACTGTTCCCTAGAAGGATACAATCATCCCTGAAATAGAGTACAATTTGGTTGAAGATCTTAAAAGAGTTAAGGAAAACATCTCTTTGTTTGAATTGTTGAAAATCCCTTCCACGATGGATACTTTCCCTAAAAGTATGGTGGTTAAACAGCCAAGAGAATTGCAGAATAATAACCTTGACTCTTTCACTAAACCAAACGATCAAAAGTTTGGTAGCAGAAGGACACCTCCTTTTTTGCTTACTTTTGAGATTTTCAATCGAAACATACATAACTATATGATAGACTCTGGTGCCTCATCAAATGTGATGCCTTTGTTTGTTTGTAGAAAGTTGAATGCCACATGGGAACCTTGCCCTACTCAAATAGTACAACTTTATAGATCAAAGGTCAGAGTAGTAGGGAGACTTAGAAATGTATTAATTACATTATCAACTGATCCTCGGATCCATCAAACGATTGATATAGTCATTGCTGATATTCCATAAGCATATGGTATGTGGCTTAGTAAAGTCTGGTTAGAAAAGCTAAAAGGTTATTTTGCTACTGATTGGTCCCATTTGTGGTTACCCTACAATGGGCAGCCAAACAAGATCAAGATCAGTAGGGAGCCCTACATGAAGCAGACAGTCACCGAGTTAAATGACTCAAGTGAGCCTGCGGGTTATTTCAACATACACATTGAGCATTTTACCTTTGACACCTTCTTTGGGAATTTTCCAGCTGACATTTCACCACAGGAAAATGCACAGAACGAGTCTCAGGTAACTCATCTCATTCTCAGGAGACATTGTACATAATGTTTTTAATGTAAATACAAATTTTAGTTTAGAGCCTACTGTTAATATTTAATATGCTAAGACATAACATAGCAGCATTACATTCCATTTCACAATAATAGCATATACAGGATCACTGAAGAAATAACAAGCACAACATAAACACAAGAGACACAGATTTATCCTGGGAAACCCTCATGGGGTAGAAAACCCAGCAAAGCTTCCTCAATATAGATGACCAGCAAATACAAAAGATGTAACCCTGAGCATAAGCTCCTCCTTCTCCATAGCATACCTTTCTCTTATAAGTGCGCCACTCTCAAGTGAGTGAGTGTGTGTGTAAAATGAGGAATACACCTCCTCTATTTATACACTACTCCGACTTGTATTTTACACAAATCATGTAGGCTCGTATTTAACCATTGGGTTAAATACCCCATTACAACTGACTGGGCCGACCCCTCTAGGGTGGTCTAATAACCCTTTGACCCACATAACACATACAGGGCCGACCCCCACTAGGGAAGTCTAATAACCCAAGTTACCACATTCTGACAGAGGAATAAACATCTCCGGATATACAATAAGACCTTCACGGAGGAATGAAACATATCTGGAATAATAAAGTACAAATATAATATTCTTTGAAGTTACAATATCTCAACACTCCCCCTTAACGAGAAGGATATTATAATAGCATCTGCACGAGCAAGGAGTCATCAACATCATACATGAAACATCTATAAATCATTGGAAGCTTTCTGAAGATCATCAGTAACTCAAGCAGTTACTGGAACATCTTCAATACTAGAACATCAACATCTTCAGTACTGATTCTTCATATTCTGCAGCAATCGAACAGCTACAGCAACATCAATATCTGGATCCTCACGATCATCAGTGTCGTCATCTCACGATCATCAACATCGTCATCATATGATCATCAGCATCGTTATCACACGATCATCAGCATCATCATCACATGATCATCAGCATCGTCATCATACGATCATCAACATTGTCATCACACGATCATTAGCATCATCATCACATGATCATCAACATCGTCATCTAGATCATCACGACCAGCAACATCGTCATCTAGATCATCATGATCAACAACATCGTCATCTAGATCATCACGATCAACATCATCGTCATCTAGATCATCACGATCAACAACATCATCAATACCAGTATAAATATCATCAATACAGGTATCCTCATCAATACAAGTATACATACAAGTATCCTCATCAATACAAGTATTCACATCAATACAAGTATCCACACCAATACAAGTATACATCATCAATACAAGTATCCACACCGATACAAGTATACATCATCAATACAAATATCCACACCGATACAGGTATACATCATCAATACAAGTATTCACACCGATACAAGTATACACAATAGCAGCATACCCTGCAACACACATGATCCAATTACGGGATGGTCAATCCCTCTCACTTTAGGACATAGGTCCAAGGATGATACAATCCTGATCCACTTACGGGATGATCAATCCCTCTCAATTTAAGACATCTCTCATGTCTATGGACAATGTAATCCAGATCAACTAACAGGATGATCAATCCTTATCCTTTTAAGACACCTCACCATGTCTAGGGATGATGCAATCCCGAATCAACTTACAGGATGATTAGTCCTTATCACTTTAAGACACCTCACCATGTCTAGGGACGATGCAATCCCAATCTACTTATAGGATGATTAGTCCTTATCACTTTAAGACACCTCACCATGTCTAGGGACGATGCAATCCCAATCTACTTACAGGATGATTAGTCCTTATCACTTTAAGACACCTCACCATGTCTAGGGATGATGCAATCCCAATCTACTTACAGGATGATTAGTCCTTATCAGTTTAAGACATAAGTCCAAGGACGATGCAATCTTGATCCACTTACGGGATGATCAATCCCTATCACTTTAGGACATAAGTCCAAGGACGATGCAATCCCGTCACGTACATTTTGAACCAAACACTCCGGGACGATGCAGTCCTATCACGTCCACTAGGGACCACATTCTCGGAGACATTTGTCTACGGATCACTTTAGAACTGAGGTCCAGGGATGATACAATCCTCTCGTCCACTAGGGACCACATTCTCGGAGACATCTGTCTATGGATCACTTTAGAACTGAGGTCCATGGATGATACAATCCTCTTGTCCACTAGGGACCACATTCTCGGAGACATCTGTCTATGGATCACTTTAGAACTGAAGTCTAGGGATGATACAATCCTCTCGTCCACTAGGGACCACATTCTCGGAGACATTTTTTTACGGATCACTTTAGAACTGAAGTCCAGGGATGATACAATCCTCTCGTCCACTAGGGCCCACATTCACGGAGACATCTATCTATGGATCAATTTAGAACATGTGTTCAAGGATGATGCAATCCCCTCGTCAACTTAGACCCTGTCTAAGGATCATCCACCAGCCTCTCTGTCGACATCACCAATATAGGTATCCACATCATCTACCTCACTGTCGATGCAGGCAATCTCATCATAAGTGACCACATCACTCCCCCTCTTGAGGAGGGTCCTACCAAGCTTGTCTAAGAAAATACTCAAACTTTTCTTGAGGTAGAGGTTTGGTTAGTACATCGGTAACTTGTTACAAATTCAAAGTTGATAGTTCCTTTCGGTGCCATATCATGGAACACTGGATTCTCTGCCATCTTGATACAACTCTGTTTGTCACATAGGATCACAATTGGGTCTATCTCTAAGTCAAACAATCTAGAAGCCATACCGCTTCACAACTAGCAGAGCAAGAAGCCATATATTCCGCTTGTGCTGAGAGCCACACTAGATTGCTTCATGCTAAACCACGAGATCATGGTTGATCCCAGACAATAACATCCTCTCGATGTGCTCTTCCTGTCTGATACACTTTCTGCCCAATCAACATCTGTGTAGCCATCTGAACTCATGATCTCTAAGATAACATAGATCAAAGTCTATCGTATCCTTTAGGTACCTCATCACATGCTTTGCAACTAATAGGTGAACACATCTAGTTTCCACTAAGATATTGACTCAAGGTGTTCACAGCAAAGCATATATCTGACCTAGTATTCGTTAGACACATCAATGACTCAATAATTTGTCTGTACAGAGTTATATCCACTAACTCTGATGAGTCATCTACTAACAACTTCAAGTTGGAATCCATGAGAGTGGCCATTCCAACACATCAAGTCCTTTTAATATTTCTCAGCATACTTTCCCTGGTTGAGAAAAATTCCTTCTGAGCTTTGCCATACTTCAAGACCTAGGAAGTAATGCATCAATCTGAGATCTTTCATTTCCATTTCTGCAGCCATCTTCTTCTTTCTTTTCATGATCTATTTGTAAAAATAGATCATCCTCATACAGTAATAGTATGATAGGTTCATCATTCGTAACAGATCGGCTTTACTTTTGGTAAAGCCCAAGATTATCAAGAAACTGTCAATTCTCCCTTTGTGACTGAACATCATTCACACTCTACATTGAGTGATCTTCTGCATATCTATATGTGCCATCTCTCGTTAGATGGGTCTATTGATATGAGCCTCAATACCATTCGAACTCTGTGGTGAGATCCTTCTTGCATCCATGTCATCTGTGTATATTCAACCTTGTAGCAAAGGTTGAGATCCACATCACCCATGGTGATCATTAAGCTCATCAATTGATTATCGATCCTGGGTACCCATACAGAACCTGATTCATACTTCTTCTTTAATTACACCATTAAGAGAATGGTCTTATCTAGCCACTTGGAGCAAACATCTCGTCATGATTCTCTTCCTCTTTATAAGAGAATCTTTTAGCCACGAGCCTTCTATATTATGTTTGATTTGTAAATCTTTTGTTGACCATCCATCACTTGTTCGGTATTCGTCATTCTTCATGATCTTTCCTACAAATCAAGATTAAGTATATGATTAGTAATGCTTCATAATCATCAAATCATGTTGACATGATAACCTATTATGCATACAGATATCATTTACATAGTTATGCAACTATCTTGACCAATACTTTGGCAAGAAAACTTTTCCATATCCTGTATGCATACAGTGGCTATCTAGATGCCTTCCATCTCTACCAGAACATACTATTGAGAGTGTGCACAACTCTCAGCATGTCAGCAAAGAGGTTTCATTCTAGACAAGCAACAATGGAATGTTTGTCCAACTTACCAATCATATGCATATTAGTAGTATACTGTTCAATGCTATATGAATGTTTACACTCAAAATGATATATTCTAGGAATACAAATATGCATACAACTATTACAAGCAATATCATATACTATTTCAAATAACAACTCAAATACTTATCTTTTATGTTTGTGTGGTTGCCTCCAGCTTGATATTCTATATGAATTTTGAACTTCTATTCATTCTGTACCACTGTGCATGCTCAAGTGTGCACTAGTGTCATCCTAATCAATATCTTCTTTGTTCTCTTCAATGATTTAGAGATCCTATGCTGGAACCTGCATATCTCATAGGTTGAGCATAATAGAACAAAGTCATACATACCTCATAAGTAGAACTTCTATGTGATCAAAGATTATGTTGTCATGGTCATGGAACTTGATTTGTCTTTCGTGATGTACCTGTATCTTGTTAGCAGACAACATCAACCTCATACAACACCATAATGCATTAGTACAATCATATAGACCTAATCAATGAATGTCTTCGATCATTCACATGCATTCATACTGTTACTAGGGTGATAAGACAATTCTAACATTAATCAATATTGTACTAATAAATAATATGAAGACAAACACATTATGAACTTAATCAGGAATTAGATTTCAAGACATACCTGAACCTCCTTAAGTCATACCTATCAAGACTTCTTGTAGTCTTCTTATGTAAGACCTTAGCCTCAACTCCCCCTGAAACTTGATCTGGAGCTTGATTAGGGTTTTCTAGAGAAACCCCAAAGATTCAATCTTTGACTTTAACACTTCTAAATGGATGGAAGGATGTGTCTTGCTGAGCTGATCAAACTAGCATACTTCAATTTTTAAATCTCCAAAATTTGACCCCTCAAGATTGCCTTCGAAACTTCTGGATCTTCTGGACAGGATCCCTGAACTAGGGTTTGATGAATCCCACCATTCTTCCCAATCAAAAGGTTCGATCCAAGGCTCTAAACTCTTATTTTTCTGAGGAGCTTCCAGCCGTGGTCATAGACTTAAAAAATTTCAACTTTTGTTGAAGCCCTAATTTTCCATCTTTCCGATCAAAATCCCGAACTGGGGTTTGATCAAGCCCAGTCTTCTACCCAACCAAAAAATTTGATCTTGGTCTCTAAATTTTGATTTTTCTGAGTAGAATTCAGCTGTGGACTCTGATTCCAAAAATTCTAACTTTCCCCGGAACCCTAAATTCTGAAAGCCATGAATGAAGGTGCTCCAAAAATTATTCTGTTTTGACAGAAATATGTACCTGATTGTTTCTACTGTAACTCTGAAATTTTCACTCCACAGGGCCTAAACACTTTTTCTGTGGTAGCCTGAAATGTCATCTTTCCATCCTGATAGGTCTGACCTCAATTGTATTTTCTGAGAGAGAGTTATGCCAAGTGTCGCAACATGACCTGTTTATGGGATAAAATAGGAGAGCGAACTTGTACGGTGTGCCACATGTCACTGGTTCAGCTTCAGCCTCTGAAAACATTTTTTGAGATAGTATAGTCTATGTAATACCTGTCACTTTTTACGAAATTTAATTTGGAGCTTCCTAGCCCAAGTTATGACCTTTTTTCCTAGGTCACCTGATTTTGACTAAGATCTAGAAGAGGCCGAAACCCTAACTTGTACTGATCATAACTCCCAAAGTACAACGAATATGAGGGTTCCCTTTGGAAAAAAGGTACCTGGGGATGTAATAGACGACCTGTAAAGGTTTCAGATCCTGAACCTTCACCAAAATCTATTTATAGAGAAAGTTCCACGATGACTGGTTTTTTCTATATAAAACCCTAACCTTCAAATTGTCGCAAGAGAAGCAAGTGTCGTAAGTTCCATACATTGCCTTCCTTTAGGTTAGCTCTGATACCATGTTAATATTTAATATTCTAAGACATAACATAGCAGCATTACATTCCATTTCACAATAATAGCATATACAGGATCACTGAAGAAACAACAAGCATAGCATAAACACAAGAGACACAGATTTATCCTGGGAAACCCTCATGGGGTAGAAAACCCAGCAAAGCTTCCTCAATATAGATGACCAGCAAATAAAAAATATGTAACCCTAAGCATAAGCTCCTCCTTCTCCATAGCATACCTCTCTCTCATAAGTGCGCCACTCTCAAGTGAGTGAGTGTGTGTGTAAAATGAGGAATACACCTCCTCTATTTATACACTACTCCGACTTGTATTTTACACAAATCATGTAGGCTCGTATTTAACCATTGGGTTAAATACCCCATTACAACTGACTGGGCCAACCCCTCTAGGGTGGTCTAATAACCCTTTGACCCACATAACACATACAGGGCCGACCCCCACTAGGGAAGTCTAATAACCCAAGTTACCACATTTTGACGGAGGAATACACATCTCTAGATATATAATAAGATCTTCACGGAGGAATGAAACATCTCCGGAATAATAAAGTACAAATATAATATTCTTTGAAGTTACAATATCTCAACACCTACTGCTTGGACTTTGTTTTTTGACGGCTCTAAATCTAAAAATGGAGCAGGTGCAGGATGTGTTCTCATAGATCCAAAAGGAACAAAAACCATGATTGCATGCAGATTAGATTTTGATTGTACTAACAATGTGGCTGAATATGAGGCCCTGATACAGGGGCTTAGGAAAGCTATTGACTTGAAAGCACAAATGATCCATTGCTTTGGAGATTCAGAAATTATTGTGAAACATGTGAGGAATAAAATACACTGCTTGTCCCCCCGCCTGTTGAATTATCAGAAATTGGTAAGATATCTTACTAGCTCCTTTACTGCATTTAATATTAATTCAATCTCTAGGTCTCAGAACTTCGATGCTGACTTGTTGGAAAATACATCTTCCAGATTGATTCCACCGGAGGGCTTATCTCCTCAAACATTCTCAATAGAACTGATGTATAGGCCTTCCATACCAGATAATGTGACAAGCTGGAAAGTGTTCGATGATGATCAACAGATACTTGATTTTCTGACAGCTCAAAATACTTTCCAGGAAATGACTATAGATGAGGATGAACATGAAAAGTCTCTCTCTAATTCCTCCAACATCATCCCAAAGTCTGTGATCAATTTGGAGAAGTTCTATGATTTGCAAGGCAAATTCAGACACAAAACCAATTGCAAAACATAGAATTCTTCACTCAATTACGAGCAAGTAAATTTAGGGATTGAACAAGAACCCCATTTGATTAATATAGGACTTGATTTCACTCCAGAAGAAAGGAAGGCTATCATTAAACTGTGTAAAGAATATAAAGATGTCTTTTTCTGGACCTATGACGAGTTGAAAACGTTTGACACTAACGTCATCTACCATAACATACCCATGAAGCTTGAAGTGAAACCCTATCAACAGAAACTGCGGAAAATGCATCCCATTTTAGAGCCTTCTATGAGAAAAGAACTCGAAAAGCTACTCATAACCCGAATTATTTTTTCGGTGAGGCATACACAGTGGATAGCCAATTTGGTGCCTGTACACAAGAAAAGTGGTGAAATCCGATTGCATGTTGATTTCAGGAATTTGAATCGGGCTTCTGAAAAAGGTAACTACCCTGTCCCACCCATGGAACAGATTCTCCAAAGAGTAGCAGGGTCAAAAATGTTCTCTCTCTTGGACAGTTTTTCGGGGTATAACCAGGTTATGGTCGCCGCGGATGACCAATTAAAAACAGCATTCAGAACCACTTGGGGCACCTTTTCCTACCGGCAAATGCCCTTCGGTTTGATTAATGCAGGAGCCACTTTTCAAAGAGCTATGGATATAGCTTTCCGAGTTTTAATGCATAATTTTGTCGTGGTTTATTCAAATGATATTACCATATATTCGAAAAAACAACATGAACATCTGCTTGCTCTGAAATAGGTTTTCGAACGTTGCAGGAAATTTGGCATCTCCCTGAACCCCAAGAAATTCGTTTTCGCAGTTACAGAAGGGAAGCTTTTGGGCTTCATTGTTTCAAAAGAAGCTATGATCATTGACCCTGAACGCACAGAGGCTATTTCAAAAATCGGCTTACTGGGTTCGCATAAAGCAATGCAGTATTTTTTAGGTAAGATAAACTTTGTACGTAGGTGTGTACCTAATTTTTCCCAAATAGTTAAACCTTTACAACATTAAGTTAAGAAAGATGTACAGTTCACCTGGTCACAAGAACAAAAGGATGCGTTCGTCGAAATTCGTAAGGCCATTGCTGAAGCTCCCACTCTCATGTCCCCAGATTTTGATAAAGATTTTATTCTCTACACTTTCGCCACTGATTTTTCCTATGCAGTTGTTTTGACACAGAAATGAAACATGATAGTGATACAGAGATTCTGATCTATTTTATGAGTTCAACCTTCAAAGGTGCGGAGCTCAATTATTCTCAAATTGACAAACAAGCCTATGCAGTTTACAAGGCTGTCAAACATTATAGGCCTTATTTGTTAAAATATCAAACAAAGGTCATCATCCCATATTCTGCTATTATGAATGTACTAATCCAGTAGGAGTTGGGCAAAAAAAGGGCCCACTGGATGACTGCCCTATAGGAGTATGATTTGGAAATAAGGCCAGCCAAAATTGTCAAAGGACAAGGCCTTTGTCTTCTTACTACTCAATCCATTGATCCTATATAGCAGCAAACTGAATGGGACCAAGAAGAAGGTCCTCCAACAGGTTTTGTCCATGCTATTGATACCCCAACATCAGACTGGTATGACCTTATCAAATTTTTTTCTGAACCATGGGTTTGCCCCTGAAACCTTGGACTTCAAGAAACGCAGGGCTTTGAGAATAAAAGTTGTTCCCTATCCATTTATAAATGAAGTTCTGTTTAGAAAAAATTATGATGGTGTTTTCCTTAGATGTCTTGAAAAGGACTAGATTGATGACATTCTTTTTCAATTTCATGCAGGACCAACTGGAGGTCATTTTTTAGGTGAGACAATAGCTCATAAGATTCTTAAAGCTGGGTATTACTAGCCTACGTTGTTTAAAGATGCTTATGCTTATGTAAGAAGGTGTGAACCATGCCAGAAATGCATAGGGAAGTTCAAGAAACCTGCTTTTCCTTTGCAACCAGTCACTATTCAGTTTCCATTTCAGCAATGGGGGCTAGATTTTGTTGGACCTATAAATCCTACTTCATCCCTCCAACACAATGTAATATCCATAGTTGGATATTCTCAATAAACTCGGAGTGAATCCATAATTTCTAAAATAACCCACATATCCATAGATATAAAAATGATATATAAATTTTTAAGATAAGATGATTTTACAATGAGGATGTAGCCGCATATATAGGACTTATATGGTGACTACTCACCAAGGGTTATGTCTCTTAGTTAATATAATTAACATTATGTTTTATTTTATTATTTATATTATTATATATTATTCATATTATTTTAATATTTTTATTTGTTACATTGCCTCTCTCTTAGAAAGGCTTTGTCGTCAAATCCTTATAATGTTGTTGAATCATTCCTTGTGACATTGTAGCTAACGAAACATGTCGATACGAACTTCTAAGTGTAAATCATAACTTCCGATATGTTGACGGATCAATCCAACCAAAATTGATTTGTTGCTGACTGGTGGGATTCTCTATTGATCTATCGTCATGAGCTTTGAGCACATTAGTACCATTATCTTTAGACAATTCCCACTTTTTAGGATACTGGTTTATATGGTTGGGGTGTCGATAAGGAGTTATAGTTGTTTGTTTTTTTACCAGATTGTATTCTTTATGAACTGTGACGAGGACTGAATTTGTATTTGCTTCTTTTTTCTCAATGTAGATTTTTGAGTCCAAGGGCTTTGATGTCTTCTTTTGAATTTTCTCCAACCTATTGTATAACGAGCCTTTTTCTTCTTTAATATTTTGGGTCATTTCTTCTTGCGCTTTCTTATCATCTTTAAGCTTCTGAATTTGATCCATTAGATCTTGTTTGTGCTTCTTGAGGTGACTATTTTTGTCAATGTTTTTTAATAGTTTCTTATGAAGATCTTGATTCTCCTCTTCTAGCTTTTGATTCTATTGTGCTTTATCCTTCATTTTTTTTATTTGAAGAAGCAATTTCTGATTATGATCTCTTAAACGAGAGATCTCTTCTTCTTTGTCCATGATAATCTTTTCAACTTATTTCTGCTTCTTTTGTTTTGACTTTTGATTGAACTGTGAAATAATCTTTGATATATCCTTGAAGTATTCAAATGTTGGATCTTCTAAATCTGACTTTATTGTAGTGTCTTGAAATGTGATTCTCTTATGCTTATAGGGAAAAGTAAGAAACTTCTTTTCAGCATTTAAAGTGAAGGTCCTCAATGTTTTAATCCAAAGTAACCCCAAAACTATGTCACCATCAAAACTCCATAAGGAACTAACAGTGAATTGAGATATGACCATATAATCTCCAACATTCAATTCTAATCCACTTATTTGAAATTGCTTTCTGTCCCAAAGGTCTAGCCTTTCACTTATATTTGATTCAGGAATCACTAAATAGTTAGCAAATTCAACACTAATATAATTATTTATTTCACTAGGGGCAATAGAAATGGTGACATCCTTCCCTGCAAGTGTCCCTTTAACTCTAAATATTATTGAGGCACTCATCAGTGAGGTGCTAGGAAACCTCCCCTTCTTTTCAACATTAAAACCCATCTTCTTGAGTTTTCTTTGAAATTTATTCAATATCTCATTCTCTTTTATAATAAACAATATTCAATATGATTCTTTTAATATTATTTTCCCCTTAATATATGTAAAATGGTGTAGATTGGGTGGTTGGGAGGAATGATTGTTACCTCCCCCACCTAGGTTCAAATCTCACTTTTGGTTTGTTGTTAGGGAATAAAACCAAACCCAATTCTCACAAAACCACGTGCACCTTAAAAACATGTGCGGTTTTACTTCTTACTTTTACTTTTTACTTCTACTCACTTCTAAACTTTACTTTTACTTTTTTTTTTTCCCTTTTTTCTTCTTCTTTACTTGTCCTTCTTTTCTTCTTTCTATTTTCTTTTACTTTTTCCTTTTTCTTTCTTTCACTTTTTTCTTTTTTACTTCTTTGGGCCAAGGGTCTAGTTATGGACAAGGTCCTAGGTTGGTGGCTACAAGTCTGGCTCTGATACTAATGTAATATCCATAGTTGGATATTCTCAATAAACTCGGAATGATTCCATAATTTCTGAAATAACCACATATTTGTAGATATAAAAATGATATATAAATTTATAAGATAAGATGATTTTACAATGATGATGTAGCCACATATATAGGGCTTATACGGTGACTACTTAACAAGGGTTATGTTTCTTAGTTAATATAATTAACATTATGTTTTATTTTATTATTTATATTATTATATATTATTCATATTATTTTAATATTTTTATTTGTTACACACAAGTACATTCTCACAGCAACTGACTATTTCACCAGATGGGTGGAAGCAGTCCCATTTAAGCAATGTAATGCCAAACAAGTGATTTCTTTCTTAGACAGTCAGATACTCTCACAGTTTGGCACTCCATAATACCTAGTCTTTGATAATGCATCATATTTCTCCTCGATTGACATAACCGAGTATGCATTTGAAAAGGGGATGAAACTCAAATTTTCTACCAACTACTACCCACAGGGTAATGGGTTGGCTGAGTCTTCAAACAAAAATTTGATCAACATTCTAAATAAGACTGTAGCGTCTCACCATAGAGATTGGCATACACAGCTCAATAATGCTCTTTGGGCAGATCGAATAACTCCAAAGGCAACAATTGGAAATTCTCCCTACTGTCTAGTGTGTGGCAAAGAAGCCATTCTTCCTTCTAATCTTACCATCCCTTCACTACAGTTAGCCAAGTCTGTCCAAGAAGATGATTCTTCTCCTGTCCAACAGAGAATTGACACTCTACTTAATCTGGAAGAAGATAGAGAAATGGCTAGAAACAAGTTATATCATCATCAACAGATGCTGAAAAGGTGGTTTGATGAAAAATCTTCATCTGATAGGGAATTTTCTGTTGGAGACTTAGTTTTGAGATGGGACAAATAGCACAAAGATAAGAACCAGTATACCAAGTTTCAGTGCCTCTAGCTAGGACCTTTCATTATTACAGAAAAGATGGGTCCTGGTACTATTTGATTACAGACATTGGAAGGAGTTGTAGACACTTATCTAGTGAATGTTTCACTCCTCAAAAAGTACTTCGTTTGATCAAGCTGATACACTTATATATAGTTTTGTTTTCTTAGTTTTCATGATTTAGATTGTTTTCTTTTGTTTATTCTGCTGATCAAAACTCTGTACATTTGGAGATAGCTAATAATCATTTTTTCTCACAGATGATTTCAGCTGAGGTTTTAGAAGTTTCTGCCAGCTACAGTTTCCTTGACCTATGTCAGAATTTCTTCGATGAAGGGTACACAGTTAATGATTGCAGGACCTGGATTGATACCTTTCCATGATGATGATCATCTTATACATGTCTCATTTGTTTAATTGAGGTCTGGGTAATAACCAAGTTTTCTGATCTCATGTCTCATGGTTCAAACAACATATCATAATAACCTGCCTAGCTTATTCTGCTCTGGGTCCTTTTACAATCACCTTGGTAATAAATCCCTTAATAAATGTAAATTGCAAGGTGGGGGGTCTTGCTATCAAGCCATCCCATTAGGTTCATAGGTGCTTAGTGGAATGACATCTTCACATCAAGCCACCACACTTGGAAGATGACTTTCAGTTTTACTGGGAGTTGGAAGATCCTATCACAGGTCGATCCATTCATGATATGCGAAGCACTAGTGAGCAACACTACTAATATATGGTCACCAAGCCATGGTAGTGCATTTTTAATTTACAATTGTTAACACCCAAAAAGTGCTCACTACCTCATCTACCCCATTACATGACTCATTTGTCCATATTTCCTACCATATTTACCTTCATAACCCTAAAATCCCATTAAAAATCCTCCAAAAGGCCAAAAATGCCTCCAACAGGCCTTAAATCCCAGTAAAAAGCCTCAAAAAGGCTAAAAAAACCCCTTTTCCCTCCAAAAATATCCAAAATTCCTCCAAAATAGCAAAAAGCCTCTAAAAAAGGAATAAAAAATATAAAATAATGAGGAAAAAGGAGGAAAAAACCCTATACAGCTGACCTAAACCATATGGTTCCCAAAACCATGGGCCAGCACTCCACCACCAAAAAACCTATAAATAGGTGATGGAGACCCCTCATTTCACATCCACAATCAAGTATACCCTTACTCTGCCAAAATCACTCTTGAAACCCTAGCTCACCCTTGAGCTACTTTCACCCTTGAGTGCCTCTTTGGCCCATTCCCAACCATTTGGAGAAAGAGAAGGAGCAAAGCTGGAGTTTGGAGCAACCCTCTTGGACAATTGCAAGAACTTCACCAACCTTCACATTGGAGGTAAAGCTTTAATACAAAAAACCATTTATATTATATCTTGTCTTTTATGTTTCATGTACTTGCTTAGAATAATTTTCATTTTAATACCTTGTCTTTTAATTATTGTTTATTGAACTGCTACTAAGGAGTCCATTCTCCTTAGTAGGTGCTCATTTGCACAAGCTAGGGTGAAAACCCTAGCTACAGTTTTGGCGACTCAGCTGGGGAAAAATGGCAGGAGACTACAGACTACTCTGAACAAAGGTGATCTGATTGGGGGTGCTGCCGAGATGATCGATCATAGTACCAGGAGGCACGGGATGACTTCTTCATGGGTTAAGGGACTAGAAGAAGTATGTGTAAAATGATACTGTCGTGTGGATTTATATGAGTCCAGGACAGTTCATGCTCGTGATTGATTTCAATTTTAAGGAGTCTGAAAGTGATAAGAAGACTTTGAAATAATGGAATGGTACTGTCGTGTAAATTTGTACAAGCCCAGGACAGTTCATGCTCATGGTTGCTTTCAATTTTAGAGAGTCTGAAAGCGATAAGAAGACTCCAGAGGGTCGCTCCAAACTCTAGCTTTGCTCCTTCTCTTTCTCCAAATGGTTGGGAATGGGCCAAAGAGGCACTCAAGGGTGAAAGTAGCTCAAGGGTGAGCTAGGGTTTCAAGAGTGATTTTGGCAGAGTAAGGGTATACTTGATTGTGGATGTGAAATGAGGGGTCTCCATCACCTATTTATAGGTTTTTTGCTTGTTCCGGGCTCCAGTTTGTTTCTTCTCTTCTCCACACCCCAGGAAAACCATTACAAGACTTATGATGTCTATTGGCCATACGAGGAGCTCCTGCCCTCACACATCAGGGGGCAATCTGTTAACACCCAAAAAGTGCTCACTACCTCATCTACCCCATTACATGACTCATTTGTCCATATTTCCTACTATATTTACCTTCATAACCCTAAAATCCCATTAAAAAGCCTCAAAAAGGTCAAAAATTCCTCCAACGAGCCTCAAATCCCAGTAAAAAGCCTCAAAAAGGCTAAAAAAACCCCTTTTCCCTCCAAAAATATCCAAAATTCCTCCAAAATAGAAAAAACCCTCTAAAAAGGAAATATAAAATATAAAATAATGAGGAAAAAGAGGAAAAAGGAGGAAAAAACCCTATATAGCTGACCTAAACCATATGGTTCCCAAAACCATTGGCTAGCACTCCACCACCAAAAAACCTATAAATAGGTGATGGAGACCCCTCATTTCACATCCACAATCATGTATACCCTTACTCTGCCAAAATCACTCTTGAAACCCTAGCTCACCCTTGAGCTACTTTCACCCTTGAGTGCCTCTTTGGCCCATTCCCAACCATTTGGAGAAAGAGAAGGAGCAAAGCTGGAGTTTGGAGCAACCCTCTTGGACAATTGCAAGAACTTCACCAACCTTCACATTGGAGGTAAAGCTTTAATACAAAAAACTATTTATATTATATCTTGTCTTTTATGTTTCATGTACTTGCTTAGAATAATTTCCATTTTAATACCTTGTCTTTTAATTACTGTTTATTGAACTACTACTAAGGAGTCCATTCTCCTTAGTAGGTGCTCATTTTGCACAAGCTAGGGTGAAAACCCTAGCTACAACAATCCAATAAAATCTTTGTTTTTCTTATTTTCGTAAAATGTATGTTGTATACAAGAACAAGGGGGTCTTATTACAAGCCATCCCTGCGTGTTTGTCTTTTGTCCTGAATTTGTCTAAGTGTTTTGGATTGCAGAAAGCATTTAATTTTTAGTATTTGGTCATCTGCTTTCATCAACCCGAAACCCAATAGTTGCGGGTTGCGGGGATTTGTTTTGCAACTCATGCTTTTCATTATGCCGAAACCCGCAACCCGACAGTTGCGGGTTGTGGGTTCTCTTTGTAATAATTTCAAGAATTTTTATCCCGAAAACCGCAGTTGCGGCTTTTGCCTTTCGGGGATTTCTTTTTTTACTTTTCTTTTGTTGCGAGTTCTTGAAACCCGCAACCCGACACTTTTGGTTTGCGGCTTTCAGGAAAAACATTTCAATTTCGATTTTTACATTCCTGAAACCCGCAAACCAACACTTTCAGGTTTTCGACTTTCGGAAATGCTTTGCGCTTTCATTTTTTTTTCACAATCCCGAAACCCGCAACTCGACACTTTTGGGTTTCGGCTTTCGGGATTCTTAAATAAACTTTCGAAATAAGTGATGAACCCGATCCCGCATCCCGCTCCAGTTCATCTCAGCCGTCCATTCGTCTTGATCCCACAGTTGTGTCTTAATCTGGTAAATCCGATGAATAAAGGTTTTCTATGTTATTTTACTATTGAAAGATTGTTCTGTCACACTGTTATTTCATTCTAGGAATTCCTGTTAAAGGACGTTATTACTAGTTTTCAGTTACTCTGGGTTGAATTGTTCTGGTTTTCTATAGGACGCCCTGTTAATGTTGTCTCGACTCCTTAAGATTCCATATCATTACTCCTTTTTCGGTCTGAAAGGTCGTTCTAGGTATTCTGTTAAATCACATCACCCGGATTCGTTTTGATACATGCAAAAGGGTTGATAGTTTGAGTACTAAAGCTCCTGTTTGAGTCATTTCGCAATCAACTCTCTAGCCATAATTTCCATTTTGGTCACAAATCTGAAGTCATGATTGCTGATATAAAAATACTTGTAATAATGAGCTTTTGAAAGTAGTTCAAGTCATGCCAGCTTCGGTTGGTTGGGTACTTTCACACGGGTTAGATCCAATTGAAGCATGTCTTCGCCCGTTTCATTACATTTTGGATAATTGAAATGGATTGGTCGTATAATTTGAATCATTAACACTCATCCTGCCCAATCATTGTCATCTTATTGGTTGGTCTTAATTCGTCTATAAACATGAAACCTTTAGCTCGTCCTTTGCATTCTTTAAGGGGAAAAATTCTGTGTGATAATCTTGTAAACTTCTTTCTGAACATATCTAATAAGAGCAATATGCAGACAGGTAATGAATCTCCCAATGCCCTTTTTGAAGATGAAGAATTCTATCCCTTACTATATCAAGAACCTATGTCACCACCTTTTGATGCAGGTGTTCCTGATTTTAGTAGCAATAGCGATGAAGAAGATCCTGAGGCTCTGTCTATCTACATGCAATTCCCTGATGAGAAAGAGAAGAAAATTCTAGAGCAACTTGCTAACCGCGACGACGATGTTATACGGGATTTTATAATCAACCAAGAACCTAATCTCCCGCTGACTTCTTCTGAAGTAGATCCTTTGATGGATTTTTTTGTTTTTGAGAATATGGTTCCTGATCTAGAAGTTCCCACGGCAGACTCTTCATAGGCCAAACCACTTGTTGCCAATAGTCAACAATTGGAGACTGAAATTTTGTTGTGTCGTGAAGATATCTTTGATTAAAGGATGAATTTTAGAAAATCTTTTGAAAGTTGACGGGAATCATGTAAAACGAGAAATAGCAAGATTTCTTAGGCCGATAGCTTGATCTGATTTTGTAATTCCTATTTTGGGAAATCTCTATCTTTCTTTTCTGTTGCATTTTCCTATTTAAGAAGGAAGACCTCTCGTTGTTAGGGATTGGGAATTTTGGAGTTACAAGTAAGCAGGGGACAGGATTGGAGATACTCTTTTTAGCAGAGATTTTTGTAATTTCTGTAGAAGACCTCTTTTAACACAGTGAAGTTATATTTTGATCTATCTTCTGTTATTCCTCAAATTTCTTTGAGAATTTCCGATTTATGCTTCAAATTGTCATCTACAATGCATGATATCTTTTGCATATGTTTAAATGTATAGATCTACTATATTGGTTTCCCTGTATGATTGATTTATGCTGCAAAGTGTTTTATTGAGTTTATTCAAATTAAATACTTTCTTTATCGATTTTTGCAAGTGATTCACAGCACAATAATCATTGTTAATTTTTTAATTAGCAAAGTGGTCACAAGTTTATCTTGAACAAGCTTAAGTACTTGAATTATCGTCTTTTAATTTTCATTAATGGATTGTGATTTAAGTTAATAAGTGAAACAGCTAAAATCATTTTTGTGAAAGGTTGTAATTTACTTATTCATCACACCTTAGGGTTAATCTGCACAACATCAAGCTTTCTTTTTAGAATAGGACTAACTTAGATTAGCTTCCTCTTCTGAAATAGGTTAGGTTAGCTTAGTTTTACCATTTTCACACCCTTGTTTTCCTTGATTGGAAAATTGACCTAGTTGGTCAAATTGCCAACTCTTAGAGTGCCAACGAAGGTCGAATATCCATGGGGGATTACCATACCAAACAGGTTGGGGATAGAACTGCCCTTGCGTAGGGTATTTTGAAGCCTTTCAACTTGTGTTTTCTTCCTCTATTGGGATCCTTAGAACCATTCCAGCACCTTTGCATCTAACCTACACAACCAAGGCCTCAACATGTAGAAATCACATATAATCATTCTGTATGTTGATGTTTAATCTATGGTGGCGGTGGTGGCGGTGGCGGTGGTGGTAATTGAGTCCATTTGATTCTTGCTAGGAGGAAAGGACAGATGATCATTCATTCCATATATTCTTTGTATCCAGACATTCACAACCACCGTTTATGCCTGCCACGGCTTCTTTAGACTCTTACAGTTCCAACCAAGCTTTATTTCGGGATTTCGGGTTGTTATTGCTTTTTTTCTGGTTCAAGTGCCCAGTGCTAAGTTTTCATGAAAGTAGTTATTGGTTTCTAGACTTAAAAAGCCACTAAAATAATGCCCTATTTTTGTTGGACCTACAAGTCAGCCTATGCAGACCAACACCAAAAGGATGTATATTCAATTCTGAAATATTCGCTTCCTTGATCAGATTGCTATTTAATGGATTTCCAGTATTCTTATGATTTTTTCCTTATGCATTGAAACATGTCACCTTGAACATAGGGTTTCTAGAATTGAGACTGAATGATGCTCCCCCGCCCTTCAAATTTTGGTTTCTAACACTACTTGTAAAATACAAATGGCGTTAACTGTTTGTTACATTATGATGATGGTGATGATAAAGAAGAGGATGATGATGATAATGACGATGATGAAGATGAGGATGAAGATGAGGATGATGATGATGAAGATGAAGATGGTGGTGATAAATATGAGGATGATGAGGAGGAGGATGATGATGATGATGATGACGACGACGATGATGCTACTGCTGCTGATCATCATCGTCATCATCATCATCATCATCATCATCATCATCGTCATCTTCATCATCATCTACATCATCATCATCATCATCATCATCATCATCATCATCATCATCTTCATCATCATCTACATCATCATCATCATCCTCATCACCATCTTCATCATCATCATTGCCATATCCATCTTCCTCATCATCATCATCATCATCATCATCATCATCACCTTCATCATCATCGTTGTGTTCGTCATCACCATCATCTTCATCATCTTCATCATCATCATAATCATCATGGTCATCATCATCATCATCATCATCATCATCATCATCACCATCATTGTTGGGTGTATTTACAGTCTTAATAAATCACCAAATATTTAATTATTGACCAGGGTTGGTAATCTTAGAGTTGTGGCACAGTATATGCTAAGGTAGAATGGTGCCTAAGGTGTTGATGTATATGTAACTTCAGAATGTGTTTCACATATGTATATTGTATTCCTATAGAGATGTTAGTATTCCTCTATATGGAAGTGTCGTCATTTATATTGTAAGTGTTTTAAATTATACTTGATGGGTTATTAGACCACCTTGATGGGGTCAGCCCTGTATAAGTCATGTGGGTTAAAGGGTTATTAGACCACCCTATTGGGGGTCGACCCTATCAACATTATGTTAAGTGGTTAAGTTGAGGCCGACCTAGTAAGGTAATTAGGAAAGTCAAGTCATGTATAAATAGAGTGCGGGAGGCACTCTATTTCATCATTCACTTTCTCACGTATACACTCATTGGAGACTGGCGCACTAGTGGAGGAAGAGAAGCTGCTACTAGGAGACTATCTCTTAGGCTTGGGTTTTGTATCATTGCTCTATTTATCTTTGAGGAAGTTATTGGGGTTTTTCACCTTATTGGTTTCCCCCAAGGAAACTCTGTGTGTCTATTGTTTTATGTGATTTCTTGTTTTGATTGATATGATTGATATGCTGTACATGTTATTATATCAATAAATATCTTAGAGTATATTGAATTGATGTTCAAAAATTAACATGGTATCAGAGCTAACTTGAGAAGAAGACACTCTGCAGTTGCGGAAGCTAGGGATTCTTGTTTTTGGGTTTCTCTCCACATATCTTGAAAGGCAATAGGGTAGATTGACTCTCTTCAACAAGGCGCATCTTTCTGTCCAAATAGAATTCAATTCTGGGCACTTTCATTTTTTTCCCTAAAAATTAGGGTTTCCTCAAAAATAGGCATTTATGAAATCTGAGACCATGGCTAGAATATCCTTGGAAAAATTGAATTTTAGAGCTTTGGATCGAACTTTTTGGTTGGGTGAAGCACGGGAAAAATCAAACCCTAGTTTGGGGTCCTCTCTAGTGAAGCCGAAATTTAGGGCTTCTGTAAAAGTTTGAATTTCTGAAATCTGAGACCATGGATGGGAGCTTGTCTGAAAAATTGAAGTTTAGAGACCAAGATCGAACTTTTTGGATGGATGAAGCTCCAGGAAAATCAAACCCTAATTCAGGGTCCTCCCTAGTGAATCCAAAAGTTTGAAAAGCAAATTTGAGGGGTGAAACTTTATAGTTTTCAAATTTTGAGTATACCAGCTTGATCACCTCATCAAGGTGCATCTTTCTATCCTTTCAAAAGTTTGAAATTGAAAGTTTGAATTTTTAGGGTTTCTCTAACAAACCCTAATCCAACTCGAGATCCAGATTTCTGCAACTCAAGTGGTAAGACCTAAATCTTTTCTATTTCATTTGAATTACTCTTTAAGATGTGTCACCACACCAAGATTGAGGATAATCTTGAAGGGGCTGATAACTTCCAAGCATGGAAGTATAGGATTGGGTTAATTCTAGAAGAGAGTGAGTTGGACACCTACATAAGTGAAGGGGTTCCTATCCCAGAGGGAGAAGAGACTAAGGCCTTACACAAGAGGAACTTAGTCAAGGATAAAAGTATCATTGTTGATTCTATCAAAAAACATCTCATGCCACATGTGTCATCTCTGAAGACACCTAAGGAGATGTTTGATTCCTTGACCAAGCTATTTGAAGGGAAGAATATAAATCGGAAGATGACCTTGAGGAATCAATTGAAGAATATCAAGTTCGAGAATGTGAAGACCATGCAGTCTTATTTCTCAAGGGTCTCCTAGATAAAAGAACAACTTGAAGCTGTGGGAGAAGTTATAGAGAATAGAGAAGTGGTAATGACCACTATTAATAGCCTTCCTAGGTCATGGGATTCCTTCATCCAAGGAATTTGTGCTAGGATGAAACTTATCTCATTCAGTAGGCTGTGGGAAGAATGCCCACAGGAAGAAGCTCGAATTATAGCTCAAGAAGAAAAGATGGGGAATGAAGTTCAAGATCTCACAACTCACACCAAGAAGAGGACACTTTTCCTCAGATTGTCCTAAGAACAAAAGGAACAACAACAACAACTACTACACGCAATCTGACAGGTATGTTTTGAAATATGTTCATGATTAAGTTTATAATATGATTGTCTTCATGTTATTGAGTTTAGTAACAATCTTGTTTAATTTTAGACTTGACTTATCACCCTAGTAAAAGTATGAATGCATGATAGAAGACATTCATTGATTAGGGTTATGACACTTATGATTGTATTATGATTGTACTAATACACTGTGGTGTTGTATGAGGATAATGTTATCCGCTAACATGAAGGTACAAATCAAGTTCTAGATCAAGACCATGGTGACATGAAGACAAAGACTCATCCATAGTCATGGATCACATAGAGGTATGTATATTTTGGTTCTACAATGGTCAACTTATGAATTATGCAGGTCATTGAAGAGAACAAGAAAACATTGCTAGACATAACTAGAAAATATGATGACGAGGTATGTTTTCCTATATCAAGTTAGAATCCTACTCTATGTTAGGATCTTATACTTTTGTATATGATTATTCATGAAGTTAGAAATTTAAGGTTTATGCATATTATGTCTCTTACCTTGATTGATGATATGACTAACCAGAAGAGTTCTATGGTCAAATAAGAATATGCATAAGTAAAATAAGTACTCCCTGAAACCTTGAATACTAATGCTTATTATCTATGTTTGAAATGATCATGACTATACATGTTTAAGATTATTTTGTGTTGAGATTATACTAATGAATGTATCAGATATTGAGGATGGCACAATCATGACACTAGTGCACACTTAAGCATGCATAGTGGTCCAAGATGAATATAATTTCAAGGACAGGTAATCCAAGAAGCAAAGATAAAGAGGGAGCACACTCCAATAGTTCCTGCAAGGAAGCAAAGATTGAGAGGTAATCCACACAACAAACAAACAAAGATAAGTATTTGAATTGTCATTTCTTGTATATCTGATTGCTTAAATAATATTGTTCAATGATGTATATACTTATGTTCCTAGACTTAGGTTGTGTATTATGCATATTAGAATAATTGCATTAATGAACAGTATGCTACTAATATGCATGTGATGGGTAAGTGGCCTATGGCACTGTACAACATTCCATTGCTACTTATCTAGAATGAAACCTCTTTGCTGACATGTTGGGAGTTGTGCACACTCTTAACAATGTTTTGGTAGAGATTGGAAGGCATCTAGAAAGTTACAGGATATGGATAAATGTTGTATTGAAGCGTTGGCTAAAATAATTGCATGAATATATGACATATTTCTTTACGTATAAGAATTTGTTCTGAAAACTATGAGATGTTTCTAATCAATGTCTAATACCATCACCTACAAAAGAAGGACTACAACATTTATTCCAGCAACAAAGCTATCTATTGAAGAATCTAAAGATCCCAGGATTCGGGGTACAATAATAGAAGAATGCCATGATCGAGGAATACTAGTCGATCATGAAGAATGATGTTTGGGATGAGCTCCCAAGACCAGATGGGAAGTTTGTTGTGACTTCCAAGTGGATCTATAAGATCAAGCATGCTGCAAATGGCAGCATAGAAAAATACAAAGCGAGGTTTGTAGCTCATGGATTCTCCCAGAAAGGGGGAATAGACTATGAAGAAACATTTGCTCCTGTAGCCAGATACACTTCCATCAGATCAGTAGTTGCTCTAGCTGTAGTGATGAAGTGGAAGATACACTAGATGGATGTCAAGACATCTTTCTTGGATGGTGTAGTCGAGGAGGAAGTGTATGTGGAGCAGCCACTTGGTTTTAAGACACATGACAGGAATTCATATGTGTGCAGGTTGAAGAAAGCCTTGTATGGCTTGAAGCAAGATCCTAGGAATTGGTATGGTAGGATAGACAACTTTCTATCCAGTTTGGGATTTACCAAGAGTAAAGTGGATTCCAACCTTTAATACAAGGTTGAGGAAGGCAATCCAGTGATACTACTTTTGTATGTGGATGACCTATTTGTTACAGGTGATGATAGATTGATTGCCGACACGAAGAGGAAGCTTGCTGCTGAGTTCGAGATGAAGGAATCGACGATGATGCACTATTTATAGGCATGGAGGTGTGGCAGAGTGCATATGGGATCTTCCTTGGACAAGGGAAGTATGTAGTAGAGATCCTGAAGCAGTTCGGGATGATGGACTGCAAGGCCATGACCACACCTATGGCATTGAACCTGAAGCTTCTGTGTGATGCTTCGTCTGATCTGGTTGATGTCACGGTGTATCATTAGATGATTGGGTCCTTGATGAACCTGACAAACATTAGACCAAATATTTTCTTTGTGGTGAACACATTGAGCCAGCTCCTGACAGATCCCAGAGGTGTTCACCTGGTTGCTGTAAAGCATATTCTGAGGTACCTAAAGGGCACAATTGATTATGGGCTCAAGTATGATGCAAATCAAAAGTTTAACCTGCAGGGTTATGTTGATTCAGACTGGGAAGGTAGTGCTATAGATAGGAAGAGCACTTCTGGGTGCTAATTCAGTATGGGATTAGGTGTGATCTCTTGGTTTAGCAGAAAGCAGTCCTGTGTAGCACTAAGTATAGCCTAAGTAGAGTATGTTGTAGCTTGTTCGGCTAGTTGTGAGGCAGTATGGCTCCGGAAGCTACTATCTGAGTTATTTGATCTCCTGTTGGATGCTACTGGTATCTTTTGTGACAACCAGAGTTGTGTGAAGCTATCTGAGAACCTGGTGTTCCACGATAGGTCGAAGCACATTGAGATCAAATATCACTATATCAGGGATATGGTGTAGACAGGAGCAGTGAAACTCCTGTATGTTGTGACGAATGAGCAGGTTGTAGATGTGTTGACAAAACCACTAGCCAGAGTAATGTTTGAGTACCTCAGAGAGAGGCTTGGCGTTCTTTAGATTGATGACACTTCAAGGAAGAAGTGATGGATACATCTACAGGAGCCATTACAATCATGGGGAGAGGAGGATCCTTCCCATGGCTTTGGACGTAAGCACTATGTGATGAGCATCAGGACGATGCTCCAGTTACTGCTTGATATGATCAGTTGGATCATGTATATGCATCGGTTGGATGTTTGGTATGATCAGTTGGATCATGTATATGTATATGCATTAGTTGAATGCCTGGTATGATCAGTTGGATCATGTATATGTATATGCATTAGGACAATGTAGTGATGATGATCAGGATGATCATGTGAGATGAACATCTGGATGATACTCTGGATGATATGCATCAGGATGATGCTATGATGATGATTAGGATGATCATATGTGATGATATGTATCAGGTGGATACATTACATAATCAGTTGGATTATGTGTGATGAGTTCCAAAGACACAAATGCACATGGGCTTTTTGGACATGGTTGTAGATGTGTTCTCCCATGGTGCAGATGTAAGGGATGGGGCCATTCCGACATGGTTGAAGTGTGTCTTCCCATGGTCATTGATGTAAGAGCTGTACCATTCGAGCATGGTTGAAGTGTGTCTTCCCATGGCTGTGATATAAGTGCTGCACCATTCGAGCATGGTTGAAGTGTGTCTTCCCATGGCTGCGATATAAGTGTTGTGCCATTCGAGCATGGTTTAAGTGTGTCTTCCCATGGCTTCGATATAAGTGCGATGCCATTCTAGCATGGTTGAAGTGTTTCTTCCGATGGCGTAGATATAAGTGTTGAGCCTTTCACGTATGGTTGAAGTGTGTCTTCCCATGCCGGTGATTGTAAGTGATGTGTGATGCGCATCTGGGTTGTGCTTCGTGAACGATGTTATGATCAGTATGATCATGAGTATCAGGATGATACTCTATGGCCGTGGACATGTTGTGTAGTGGCATGTAAAAGGGTCCTGGGAGATCCAATAGGTTGAGATGTGTGCTCGTAATCAGTCCTGGGATTCTCTTTCGAGGTTTTGTAATGCACATAATAAGTCCTGAGGATTCCACAGTATGGCCAGTGATAATGAAGACCTATAGGTGGTGGGCCTATATCTAGCATGAAAAAGGGTTGGCTTTGTAGAACTTCCTATGATGAGCAGATTAGACATTGATTGAGATAGCAGTAGCAAAGACAATGACGATGATCTAGTGACAATGATCCAGAGAAGAAGACTTGTGCTAGCAGATCTTTGTCGAGAAATACCTTCCTAGTTAAGAGGGAGTGTTGATGTATATGTAACTTTGGAATGTATTTCACATATGTATATTGTATTCCTATAGAGATGTTATTATTCCTCTATATGGAAGTGTCGTCATTTATATTGTAAGTGTTGTAACTTATACTTGATGGGTTATTAGACCACCTTGATGGGGTCGGCCTTGTATAAGTCACGTGGGTTAAAGGGTTATTAGACCACCCTATTGGGGATCGGCCCTGTCTTCATTATGTTAAGTGGTTAAGTTGAGGCCGACCTAGTAAGGTTATTAGGCAAGTCAAGTCATGTATAAATAGAGTGTGGGAGGCACTCTATTTCATCATTCACTTTCTCACTTATACACACATTGGAGAGTGGTGCACTATTGGAGGAGGAGAAGCTGCTACTAGGAGAATATCTCTTATGCTTGGGTTCTGTATCATTGCTCTATCTATCTTTGAGGAAGTTATTGGGGTTTTTAACCTTATTGGTTTTCCCCAAGGAAACGTTGTGTGTCTATTGTCTTACGTGATTGCTTGTTGTGATTGATATGATTGATATGCTGTACATGTTATTCTCTCAGTAAAGATCCTAGAGTATATTGAAATGAAGCTAAAAAATTAACATAAGGTTTTGGCTCGGCAGACCTTGGAAATGTTTAATAATGAAAAGATCGAAAGATCTTTCAAAATGAAAAACCGAGTCAAAATTCAAAAATACAACCACTGAACTGATTAAACCTAACTAAGCCAATAGATCATAATAGTATCAATCTATACTACTCTATTCTATGAACGATAACTGAAAAGATGAAAACAACAAATATTATTCTAGGAACAAGACTTGATCAAAAGCAGAACTACTTTTATGAAATTGGAAACTATTGATTAATTATTCAAACAATAGTTTAGGAATTATAAAACAACTATAAATGAGTTAAGAAACCTATCCATGAAATGATTCGATTGACAGCTAACTATGGAAACATGAAACTATATTAACTTAAGGAAAAATTACAACCTACTCAATAAATTCAAAACTATTCGTGCATTCAACTCAAGATAGAACTAAACTACCTAATTCCATTCTCCTTGAGGATTCTGAGGAAATGTATCAAATGTAATAGGAATGGGAGAGAATGTATCAAAATGACTTTCAAATGTGACAAGAAAACAGAACGAAAGCAAATCTAGCTTAACTTCTACAAATAAATGCGAACTAAAGAGTGTCCAATTACAACTAACTTTAAACATTGTAGTCTATTATCCGTCCATAATAAAATGACATGGGACAAATGTAATCTAGAAGCAAGTAGAAAACTTAATAAAGATATCTTATTTCCGAATAAAATCCTATTCTATGAACATCTTCATTAACTATGTGAATGAGAAAAACAAATCCTATGCTTGAACAAAGAAACTATCAAAGCTAATATACTTTGGAGAATGAAATTACTAAGTTTAATCCAAAATCAATCTTGATATAAATGAAGTAAACTTAAACTAAGAATGAAATTAATAAATTATAGAACAATAAAGTATTAAATAAATCAAGCATAAGAGAAACAGAATCTGAAAGCAAACTAAAGCAAAGTTTGGGAAATGGAATGAAAACTAATATTTAATATGAAACTAAATTGAAACTCTATGTGGTTCAGAACAAGGTCCTAATTACTTGTATAAATGCAATCAATCACAAGAAATATTACAGTTCAAAAACCTAAGAAATTAAATTCTAAACAAGCATAAAAACAATGCAGAAAATATTAAAGTCAGTATGACCATCCGGATGATAGTTTGAAAGGCAGTCCGAATGACAGTCCGGATGACAGAAAACAATATAAACTAAGGAAATAAGTAGACTAAATGATCTTAACGCCAGCTGGTTGATGCATATGAACCTACAGTGCAAGGAAAGCAGTAAATAGATTGTTTAAAAGCTGAAATAACAAAAAGCCATCTATACTATTCATTATCTAAGCAAACGAATTATGTCTATTGCATGATAAAACAAGGCTGAAATGTAAATGGAACTAATCTACAGGTACAGGAAGAATTAACAGAACTAATTCTAACTATGAATTAAACTTGAAACAGTAACTAGTTAACTCTATCTGGTTGCAAATGACAAGACTGAAAGCAAACTTAAAGAACTATGCATGACCGTTCATTTTAAATTCTAAGAATGTAAATTAAATTAGTAGCAAGATATAACTTACAGTAAATAAAATAGCATCTACAGGAAACCAAATTGAATGCATATACTTAAAAATAAACTATCTACTTGCAGGAAAGAAATACAGAATATACACAAAACCTCTGGTTGTTGAGGGGCCCTTCTCAGCAATTAGGGATTGAAGCTAACTCAAGTTATTCACCAACAATAAAACATCAACAGCTAAATTCAGGAACTTCCATTAACTGAAAAAGATTACACAGTGTCTCTATGTATAAAAATTACTACTATCGTCTATGTGTGCTATGATGTTGCGTTTCCCCATGAGAGACATCTTTATATAAGTTTTACAAATAAGAGAGGAGGTCGACCCTTTCAGTGGTCGACTTCTCTAAAAGTAGAGATCTTAATGGTTGTAGAACGGCTATAGGACGGTTTACGACAGTGCACAGGCCGCCTGCCTGAGTCCACTAGACATTGATTTACTTCACGCAGGAAGCTGTGCGTTGGTTCCTTTCAACATGGAAAGAGGATGCCTTCTCAAGCCAAGCAGATAGGAGAGCTGAAATTCTAGAATGGAGGGTCATGAACCATGAGGGACACGTCCCCAACAGAACCCACATCACTGTTTTTTGTCTTTACTGCCTTGAAATAGCTCAACCAACGATTCTGCAGGTGTAAATGGAGGGTTGAACGATGGTTTGAATGCAACTGGGCATCTTTAGCGTGAACGCGCATCTGAATGAAGGTATGAATGCTAACCACAACCTGTAGAACGAAATATATATGCCATGCAGGTCAAGAAATGTCAAATAAACGTTAATAAACCATAATACGATGATAATTATTCATGATTCATATGATATTCAAATAAATGCATGCCTGGATTTGATTGACGGTCTAAATGTCAAGAAGTATGGATTAAATTTCCAAAAATGACAAAAATAGTGCCACCAAAGCACATTTAATGGAAAAAACTTATGACAAAAATGGACATCAACATTCCTCCAAACCGGAGATATGCCAGGTCCCACTGAGAAAATAAAAGAGGAATTCAGGAAGAAGGCTGAGCTGCGGTAGCAGCTACCTTCGACTTGGAAGAGGAAGTGGATTTAGCCCTAATCTTCTTGAACTGGTCCTTCAAGGCATCATGCTTCAACCGGAGAGAAGTGTGGGAAACTGTTTTGGCGTTGTTCAAATCTTCAACGCTCTTTCCTTGTAAGCGTAATTCTTTGTTCTCTTCACAAAGCCCAGAGATTATTTCAGCATACTTCTCATTCTGGCCTTTTAACTTTGCTATGTCTTGGGTTAATTTGTCCATAGTCTGATGGAGTGTAGTAGATGCATCTGCAAAAGACTCAGGATGTTTTTGAGGGCTCGATCCCTTTATAAATGGTTCGGGATTAGCAGATGTAGTGTGTTCCTCATGAGCCTTATCTTCAATATGTACAGGGGCAAGTTCCAAGATGGGATCTTCAAGCAAATAGGTAGATATATTGGCTAATGCAAGAAGGGGTGGTTCAAGGACGGGATCATATGTCTGGTCATCAAGACTGTCTGAATGCATTGGCTGAATGACAGATTGATTGATAGACTGGATGATGGTGTGGTCGACAGTCTGATCATGATTGGCCTTTCTTGACTTTGTGGGTATTGGTGAAAAGAATGGGGGTTTCAGGGTCATGTACTCGTGGACAGGCTCAGGAGAGGATGAATGAACAAGGTGCATTTCTCCTGAGGCACCCTCACTAAATCGTACATACTTGGTGTCCCTTTTTTCTTTGGCAGAGGTTTGAATGGGCTCATTACCACGAGTTTGAAATCAGTGACGCTTGCGAAAGGTAGAGGCTTTGACAAGGGGTTTCTTGATCAAATGGGGGTTTACTATTTCAAACACAAAGCTATCCCATGTTTTCCCCTCTTCTTTCAACTGGTGGGTAATCAGGATTTTTATGAGATAGTGCTAGTATAAAATGCCAGCAGGGTTAACTACATTTTCCCTAACCTGGCTAGACATCTTTTCTAGGCTCTTTAGAAAATAAAATGGAAAATTTAGGGCCTGATTATTAATAAAAATGTGCCAATAATTGGAAGTGGCAGGATTTGAAAATGGTCAACTTACCTTCATAGGTGATCAGCCGGATGATGACAGTCAAGAGCTCAAGATATTCTGGCTTAACCCACTCTTGGTGGAACCCTTTCGTGTTTGCAATGTGTTGATATTCGACTTTGAGAGCGAATTCATGAGCCATCCACGGAAGGAAAATGTGTTTGTGCCAATAGGCACCCTCCCTGGGAAGTTTCATGGCCAATGCAATAGACTCCTCTGTTACAAGAAAGGTGAGATGGCCAACCTTAAATGCTTTTCCATCGAACCCCTTAGCAAAAAGGAGTGAAATCTCGTCATCGTGGCCCTCAAAAAGATGGAGGAACGAACCCTATCCTACTTGAAGAAACACTTCACGACACGCCTTGAATTCGGGAATGCAAAGCAAGTCCTAGTAGCTTCCAGGATCGTAGCAGTTCGACATTGTTAAGTAGAGGTCGAGGGATGCAAATGGATATAGTGGATGCAAGAAATTGCAAGAGACGCAGCTTGATAGACTCTGGAAAGTTAAGGGAAAGTAGAATGAGGCAGATTTCACGCAGGTGTTGGTTTAAAATGTGATCCATTCGAATGGTTGAATGATCGTGAGCAGGGATTTAGCATGCTCGAATGATCATGCTATCATGCAAAATTCTTGAATCATGTGCCATCATGAAAACGTGTGCATTGGTGAATTCGTATGGTTATGATATATTCAACCATGTCCAAAGTAAACTTTGGACAGGTTGAATGTAATGTTCATCATGAGATATTAAGCATAAGTAGAATAAAAGAACATGATGAATTTTAATTAATAAAATGATAGACCATATGCATATAACTGAATGAGAAATTAAAACCATATGATAGCCATATAAAAAATATCGCAATAATGCATGATTAATCGATTCATTTGATGAAGTTGAAATGAGCAAAGGAGTTAGATCGAGTGCAGAGATGACATTTGATTAATCCCTAGTATGGTTAGTCAATTGGATTTTACCAGCATAATTTAGAAATTAGATCCCTTAACACACTTAATCGTGTTGTTATAAGCTATGGTTTCATTTGGTACTTCATTCAGCACTTCATTCAGATCATCGTTCATTTGCCTCATTCATCACTTCATTCGGATCGTCAATCGACCCTTCCTTCAATCCTCCATATGGACCTTCTATACAAAATGTGTTTTGCTGGATCTGAGTATTGTTGATTATGTAGAGAAGTTTTCTGGGGTTGTCAGCACACAAAAGGATGATGTAAGCCTATTTTTCTGAAACATTAGTCGCGCTCCTCTTTATTTGTCATGGATCAGAACAATATTCTGCTACTTGCATTATCCTGAAAACACATATCATTTTGTCAGAGATAAGTGAATGTTTTTATAAAGAATCAGAAAGTAAAGACAGTTCTGAACCTCCCCCAAACCAAAAATATGGCGTTTCCTCAAGCCATCAAAGAAAAATTGATTGATATTCAAATATTTTCAATTAATAGTTTAGCCAAAAGCTCTAAAATGTTGTTACTATTTTTTGTAAGACAAAGAAATACTAACTAATAAATGGAGATCATTCAGATATGTACATTCATAAAAAAAATAACAGTGCTTAGGAAGACCATATCAATAATGATAGTTCAATTGATGTGAAGAATGCCATAGGAAAACCAGTCATCCATGACTCATTTTAAGGATCTCTTGTCATACAAAGAATATAGATAAATTTCACCCTAGGGTTTGTGAGATTTCTATAGCTATGGGTCCCATTTCTAGGATAATCATATCCTAAGTATTGCTTGAATTAGATGATAGGGTTCAAGTCCAACTTATAGCCATTCTCTAATGATAGTATAAATAATTGGCCTAAACATGTATTCGTATACTCAGGTTTTTTTTAGATGAGCCATGTGCATAGCAATGCATTAACCAAACCTCTTTTACCCAATATTTCCCCGCTACCAGCAGGCCTATTCAGTACCCCAGCGGGTTTATCTTGGTATCGTGCAAGCATAGCCCCGCTGCTAGTGAGCCTGTTCAGTACCCCGATGGGTTTACTTGCATTTACCGAGCTTCCTTGTTTAAGATTTTACTTAGCATGGACCCGCTTCCAGCAAGCCCGTTCAGTACCCCGGTGGGTTTGCTTCGTATAATGATTTTTAGTATGAGGAAGCCAGTTGGCACTAGAGTATGCTAAGCCCGCTAAACACATAATTCAAATTTTTAGAGAGAACCTTATGAGTAACTTTATTTATAATGTCCTGAATTATAGATCATGTCAAAAGATAATAACCTAAAGCTGTTCCTTAACCTCTCAGTCTATCCTCTTCATAAAAGTTTAGTAATGTTCCCCACAAGTAGAAAATATCACTTACTCTTGGGTTACCTTTTTTTAAAGAATTCCTAAGAGATACGTTTTGATAATGAGTCTAGGATGAACTTGTAGTTGATAGGTGTAAGATAGAACTTTGAAAAATTAGGGTGATTAGAGTAGGTCTTAAGCAACTATTCTAATGATAAATCAGAAATGTGCATGTCTAAATCAAATACCATATACAGAATCATAGAAGGAAGTGGTTAGAAATGATATAAAGAACACTTTAACTTTTCACTGTAAATTTTCAATTTCAACAATAATTGAAAGAGAAGGAGTTAGGATGCATTATAAGTTTTTTAGAGCACTTCCCTTTTCAGATAATATTTCATCAGTTGATTATAGAGATAAGGTTCTCGAAATCAAACTACAAAACCACTTTGTTAACACCCAAAAAAGTGCTCACTAGCTCATTCCCTTATTCACATGACCCATTTTCCCACTTTTTCCACCATTTGAGCCTCTAAAACCATCAAAAGGTCACCAAAAGGACCATAATACACCTTTTCCCCCTCAAAATATATATTTTTCATCAAAAAAACCCTAAAAAATGGTCCAAAATTCCCAAAAAATATTAAAAGGGAATAAAAATAGAAAAAATATTCAAAAAAGAAAAAGAGGGAAAAAGAGACCTAAACCATGTTGGTTAATACCATCGGTTTCCTTAAAACCACAATGGTATTCCCCATCACCAAAAACTATAAAAAGGTGATAGGGGATCCTCACTTTTCATCCACATTTTCATCCTATCCTTAGGATGCCAAATTCCCTTTGAGAGTCATTGCCTCCCATTTCAAGTTTGAAGATCCCCAATGAAGCATTGGAGAAGAAGAGACCATTGGACATTAGAGATTCTCAACCTTGGAGTTGCTCAACACTTATCATCCCCACCATTTGAGGTAATACAAAATCAATTATTTTTAAATTTCTTGTTCTTCCCATAGATCTCATTGTTTATGTTCTTAAATTCAGTTTTTATTTCTTTTCCACATGTTAATGTTAGATTAAGTCACATTAGTTTTTCCATACTTTTATTGAGACTGCTGCTACTAGGTAGCAGGTGCATCCTTGCACATGCTTGGTTGAAAAACCAAGCAACTGTTTTTGGCGACTCCGCTATTTTTTTGAATTTTAAATTTTTACTTTAGATCTTTATTTTAGTTGTTTTTCCCATTTAAAACTGTAGATCTACCATACTAGTCAGCTTCTTCATAGCTTCCCTAGCCATTGGCCCTTCCTGCAGCCTAAAACAGTCCAAAATTTTAATTTTCGGGTTCATTTTCGCTGGTCATTTTTCCTTCCATACATCGCGACTTTCGGCACCAAGAGTCACGCGGTCCATTGCAACTGTGAGCCCTTTTCCGCACGGTCCATCACGTATTTTCGACTTTTTCCCGCGTGGCTCATTGCGGCTGGGAGAACTCTTCCTGCGGGGCACATCATGACTGTTTCGCATTTTCCTGCGTGGTCCATCGTGACTGTTTCACATTTTCCCGCGCGGTTCATCACAACTTTTGACCACAACGTCGTGATTCACATCGCGGCTTTCACCCACATCGCCTCACAACTCATTGAAGGTTTTGACCCGACAGCCGCGATATTTTTTGTTTCATTTCGGCCAACTTTTTAAAAAAAAAAATCACCCAATCAGCTTATTTTTCCAGCATCAATTTCTGCAATTTTTTACAGCCAAGTGTGCCATTATTGCAGCATTATTAAATCGATATTTGTTAGATACTTCATTTATCTTTTTGAAAAATTTTCGTTAATTGAAAGAAATATTCTTTAAGTATTTCTGAGATTCTAAGTTTATACATTGAAAAGTTAGAACCATATTTCTAAAGTTGTTTAATATTTTGCCCAAGAAAGACTCTAAAAATCCATTTATTTTTACGTCTTTTTGCTTTACTTTTTAAAGAATCCATATTTTTTGGAAAGGTTATTAAAGCATTTACATTTGAAATGTCTTTCACTTTTTTTGCAAATTGAATTCATTATTTTAGTTTGTAATTAAATCACCCATGCGAGGCACATTGTTTTGGTATACACCTACACCAGCATGCAATCTGTCACAATAATTTCAAGTGAGCCTTAAAAATGACCTTAACTCAACCAATATTCTAACCCCACTTGGGGAACACAAAATAATTTTGTAGCTAGGTAGGACTGAGGGGATAAGTATCCAAACAACACCCCTCACTCATTTTTCATGTTGAGACATAGGGATTGACATTTAGGGTACCAAAATCCCTTATTATTTGTTGACATGGTTTAACACCAATTCGTCGGGAAGGCCTCTCCCTTAGGAGAGTTGAAGTAGCCAGACTGGTTCCGGAGGCCTAAGTGGACACCTCAATCCACTTAGTCACCAAAGGATAAATTTCATAGTTCTCGTTATACCACCCTTATGGGAGTACAACGGCGATAGAACCAAACTGCAAATTCACCCAACTGGACGTGTCATGAATGGGGTATCCTAGTGGCCAAACTTATAGGATTGTCTACCTGGTGTCCCTCCCGGTAGGGAGATATCTAGCCTTTGATTCCACTACTCATATTGTCTGACTTGGATTTCATCACCTTGCAGAGGATATGTTTCATTGAGTCATAATACCACTTCTATTTAGGTGTTTGCATGATCCATTACCCACCCTTGGTTAGTGAGTACACCTTTTTCTATTTTTAGGAACTGTTTGCATGTTGGCTTCCTGAACACAACTTTTTATTACTGCACTTACTATAGCACAGCTGTTATAGTAAGTGTTTTGAGGTTGGTTTTTGGCCTGAGTGCCATTTATTTTACTCTCCCCTCTTGCACACACGGTTGCACTAGGGCTTTAGAGCTTTTCCACTCACCACCACCTAGTAGTTTTTTCACAAACTGTCACCATTGATTCCCCGAGACGTTCTCAAAGTTTCTAGGGAGACCCCCAGTAGTACAGTTCCCTTGACTCCACACATCATCAGAATAGAGATCCGTCATCTGATTCTGATGTGCCTCATTTCACATCAGATTCTGAGGTAGAATCCAAAAATCCCATATACACCACACCCACTAGACCCATATATGGTTGCCTTTGTTCAGAGCATTTTGTAGTATGTCACCCTGAGAGTCTCCCAAAAGCATCCATCAGCTTGTCACCCCAGAGTCACTCCAGTCTACAATACATACCCCTAAGCTATGATCCCCACACCTAAAAGTCAGTTTCCTATGCTTCCAGGTCAACCATGTCATCATGCTCTGAATAAAAGAAGTTTGAGTCCACCCACTATATGACCCGAGTTATTCCCCATCCCCACAGTATGTCAGTCCTACCATTAGTAGTATCACACTTCAGTTGTACAGCTCGTGCTCCTATCAAGGAAACATCATTACCTTGATAGTTGTTGGTCTCCCTCTGTCAACGCCAACCAAATCTATTCCAAAGGATAGACCCAGAGGTCCCTGTGCCTTGGACTCATCACCATTTGTGATGAGTGCCTACGGATCATTTCGAAAGAAGTCCTCACTACGTTTCCAAATGATTGTTTCTCACATGCTCGGCTTCAACACCTTGATTGCATCATTGAGACTCATACAGGGTATCGGTCCTTTTAGTTATTTGTTGAAGACCCTGGATATCACCTGACTCTACCACATTTGAGAGTCTAATTGAGGAAACAACCAGTTACATTTTCCTATGGATATCCGGGTTGCACTTAGTGACAGTATTCAGAAGTACCCTAGTTGTATACTCCCTTGAGTATACGGTTCCATATTCTCTTCAGAAGTTGACTCACAGTTATTGAGTCCCTACAGATGTTGGACACCTTCAGTTCCAGAAGTTCATCCGCCATTCTGAAACCTTATTTAGAACAGTTGTTGCTCTTTTCCAGTTGATCTGTTATTGAGATCAGTCACGGCATGATCATGAGTACGTCCCAGCATTGTGCTCCCTCTGGACCATTACGATGTACCAACATTTATTATGTATTATTTAGGTCCCCCTTCTTGGGACTAATTGTTAGGTATATGTCTTGGTACGATCATTGGTATGCCCGCCTCGTCCATAATCAGAGATTATTCCTCATTCATTTTGAGGCCATGTATTTTTTTTCAGTTTTTGTAGCTTCCAAGGGGCCGTTGTTCCATTCTTCAATCGGTCTCTTCTCTTCTCCACACCCCAGGAAAAATACAAAAGAACTATGATGTTTATCGACCATACGATGAGCTCCTGCCCTGACACATCAGGGGGCAATCTGTTAACACCCAAAAAGTGCTCACTAGCTCATTCCCTTATTCACATGACCCATTTGTCAACTTTTCCCACCATTTGAGCCTCTAAAATCATCAAAAGGTCACCAAAAGGACCATAATACTCCTTTTTCCCCTCAAAATATATATTTTTCCTCAAAAAACCCTCAAAAAGGGTCCAAAATTCTCAAAAAATATTAAAAGGGAATAAAAATAGAAAAAATATTCAAAAAAGGAAAAAGAGGGAAAAAGAGACCTAAACCATGTTGGTTAATACCATTGGTTTCCTTAAAACCACAATGGTGTTCCCCATCACCAAAAACTATAAGAAGGTGATAGGGGCTCCTCACTTTTCATCCACATTTTCATCCTATCCTTATGATGCCAAATTCCCTTTGAGAGCCATTGCCTCCCATTTTGAGTTTGGAGATCCCCATTGAAGCATTGGAGAAGAAGAGACCATTGGACATTGGAGCTTCTCAACCTTGGAGTTGCTCAACACTTATCATCCTCACCATTTGAGGTAATACAAAATCAATTATTTTTAAATTTCTTGTTCTTCTCATAGATCTCATTGTTTATTTTCTTAAATTCAGTTTTTATTTCTTTTGCACATGTTAATGTTAGATTAAGTTACATTATTTTTTCCATACTTTTATTGAGACTACTGCTACTAGTTAGCAGGTGCATCCTTGCACATGCTTGGTTGAAAAACCAAGCAACACACTTGTTAGACGATTAAAATTTATTCACAACAAAAACATATGTACAAAGAAAAATCATATGAAATTTTTTCAGAATTAGGGAAAGGAAAAGAGTCTTCCTGTTTTAATTGACAAAATTCCATATGCTGACCATAAGAATGAATTTCTTGTATAAATGCAATCAGCTATTAGAAATTACTCTTATTTATTAAAAATATATATATATATATTTACATATATACAAATGAAGATAACCCAAAATAATTCAAAGATCAGGAGAAGGAGGAATGACTTCCATTTCTACCAGCTCCATCTCCTTCTATTGTAAGGCATTCTACACAAAATCTTGTTTATATATTGGTTGATGATAAATTCTAATTCTATGTCCATTTACAACAAAGGAAATTTGCGAATCATCAATTGTCTTAATCTCGACAGATCCATTATCAAAAGCTGTAAAAATTTCATATGGACCCATCCAACAAGTAGTTAATTTACCTTTAAATTTTTTGTACTTTGAATCAAAAAGTAATGCCCAGTCTCCAGTTTTAAATTGCTTCTATTTAATGTATTTATCATGCCACTTTTTGCGTTGGTTTTGTATTAAAATTGTGCATTGAATAGCATCTTGTGTAATCTCGTCTAATTCATTTATCTGGAGGATTCATTGTCTCTGTGCTTCTTCCAAATCCATTCCTAATTGCGCAGCCATACGAAAGGTTTTGACTTGAAATTCAATGGGTAGAAGAACTTGTTTACCATAAACAAGTTCATAAGGTGTGTGGCCAGTGGTATTCCTCTAATTTATTCTATAATCCCACAAGGGTTCTGGAAGCCTATCTGCCCAATCTTTGTGGTGTAATTGGATAGTCTTAGTCAGGATGGCTTCTAATACTTTGTTGGTAGACTCTACCTGACCATTCACTTGCGGGTGATATGGTGAAGATTTACAATGTCTAATACCATATTTTTCAGTAAGATCTTTCATCAATTTGGAGGTAAATTGAGATCCTTGATCGGTTACAATTTCCCTAGGTACACCGAATTGGGTAAATATTTATTCATATATAAAATCTACCATAGATTTCTCTATGGATTTGAATAATGCTTTAGCTTCTACCCACTTAGTGACATAGTCTGTGCAGAATAGGATGTACTTCTTTTTGCGAGACATAGGGGAAATTGGCCCAACAAAATCTAGAGCCCATTTTTCAAAAGGCTCAATCATAACCTGGGGTTGTAAGGGCATCTCATCGGATGGTGTAGGTCTACCCATTATTTGGTAACTATCACATCCCTTGACATATTTGGCAGCATCCCTAAAAATGCTTGGCCAATAATACCCAGAATGCAACACTTTGTATGTTGTTTTCTTGTCAGAAAAATGCCCGCCACAAGGTCCACCATGACATGCATGAAGGATCTCTGCCATCTCATCCTCTCGTACACATCGTCTAATAATAAGATTAGGACCAATACGAAAAATATTATTGTCCACCCAAGAATAATTAGAACTTTGAACTATGACCCTATGCTTCTCGGGTGGGGAGAGATGGTTTGGTAGCTTTCCAGTTGCTAAATAATTGGCTATGTATGCAAACCAAGGATTTTGAATAGACACATCGAACAAATGTTCATCCGGAAAGCTATCATCGATGGGACTGGCATTATCGTCAATTTGAATTCAAGAGAGAAAATCGGCTACCACATTCTCTCGATCGGGATGATCAACAATGGTAATGTTAAATTCTTATAACAAAAGAAGCCACTGAGTCACCCTACCATTAGTGATTGGTTTATTCATTAAAAATCTAATGGTGGAGTGGTCCGTGTGTATGAAAAAATCATATCCTGTAATATAATGACAAAACTTGTTGATGGCATAGACTACTACCAGAAACTCTTTTCAATAATAGTGTATTTCGTTTCTGCAAGGGTCAAATTTTTACTAGCAAAATAGATGGCATGTGATGTTTGTCCCTCTTTTTGACCTAAGACTGCTCCTATAGCTATGTCGGAAGCATCAGTGGATATATGGAAGGGAAGGGACCAATTAGTGCCCCTGAGTATTGGTGCCACTGACAGCTTTTCCTTCAAAGTTTCGAAGGCTTGTTTACAAGGTTCAGTCCATTGAAATTCTGTATCTTTCATGAGTAGTTTGAACACGGGTGCGACTATCTTAGTGAAATTTTCAATAAAACGTCTATAATAGCCTGCATGGCCAAGAAAGCTTCTTACTTCCTTCGGGGCTTTTGGAGGAGGAAGATTAACAATTATTTCTATCTTGGCAGGATCCACCTTGATACCTTGAAGAGAGACATGATGTCCCAGAACTATGCCCTCGGTTAGTAACATCTTACATTTTTCATGACTAAGGGCTAAGTTCGTTTCTTGGCACCGAATAAGAACTGTTTCGAGGTTATCAAGGGCTTATTGGAAGGTATTACCATAAAATATAAAACCATCCATATAAACTTCTACACAATCATGTATAAGGTCAACAAATATTCTTAAGACTGCATGCTGGAAGGTGGCAGGTGCATTACATAGGACAAATCGAAACACTCTATAGGCATATGTTCCCCAAGAACAAGTAAAAGTTGTCTTGTCTTGATCCTCAAGTGCTATTAATATTTGGTTGTATCCACTATACCCATGAAGGAAAGAAAAGTATTGTTTCCCTGACAAGGTATCTAGCACCTAGTCAATGAATGGTAAAGGGAAGTAGTCCTTAAGAGTGGCCTTGTTCAATTCTTGAAAGTCAACATAGATACACCATTTCCCTGTAACTTTCTTTGGAACTACCACCAGAGGAGACACCCATTTGTTGTTAGAAATTGGGTAGATGAAACCAACATTAAGGAGTTTTTGTAATTCATCATTGACTATATCCTTTAGGGTTGGATTCATTCTTCTTTGGGGCTTCCTGACTGGAGGTATGTTTGAATCTATGTAAATGTGGTGAATATAGGTATTTGGGTGTATACCATTCATATAGGTGCATTCCCATGCAAATGCTCCAGTTTGACTCTTGAGAACTTTTAGTAATTTTTTTTGCTGACTCTCATCTAAACCTACATTTATATGTAGAAATTTTTCAGAACTAACCTCACAAGGTATGGTATAGGATCCTAGATGTTCTTCGATTCCAAAGACACAAGGTGTACTTGTAAATGTTGAGAGGCTCATGTTTTATTGGAATTCATCTTCAAATATTTGGTCAAGTTGGGAAAAAGACTGAGGAAGTCTATACATGTTGTGGAAGAGATAAATTGATTCAACACATTCTCGGTATTTTGTTCTTGAAGTTCCCAAGAGAAATCACTAACAAGGGAAATTTCTTCCAAGTTCTCAACCCCAAAAGGACAATCTAACCAAAACATATTTTGAGTTACTGCCTGTGCTGGTGGGTATAAAGCTAGGTTTCTTGTAGATAACCCATCAGAAATAATCATCTTTGCATCCCTACATCCTATAAATGCATTAGCAGTGGCTAACTAGGGTCTTCTAAAAATAATGGGATGACCTTTAGAAGGGTCTTTTGATTCTATGACCATAAAGTCCACAAGATATTCCCATGAAGCCACTGATAAAATGATGTCATCTAAGATCCCAGTAGGCTGCACCATAGTGCGATCTGCTAATTCTAGCACTGTTGGGGTAGGGCGGAGGAATTGTCCTAAATGGAGAGTTTCTAAAACTCTGGTAGTCATCAGGTTAATAGAAGCTCCTAGATCAATAAGTGTGTTTCCTATGGCAGTGTCATTGATGATAACAGTCACCACAGGATTTCCTGGATTTGTATATTTTAGAATTCTCGGTTGGTTTACTATGTAATCTGACATTTCACCTATGACATGAATCGTCAGAGGGTATTTTTGTTTTTTCCCTAGTTTTTTAATAAAGAGTTCATTTATCACTTTACTATAGATTGGTATATCTTTAATGGCTTGTAACAAAGGGATCTTGATACAAATATTTTTCAATTCGTTAATGATATCATACTTTGGATACGTTACAAGTTTTTCTATTACTAGACGCTCCGGATATGGGGGTGCTTTTTATCTTGGAATTACTTCTTCATGAGGATGGTTGTGTGTTGAAGCTTTAGAAATGACCACATATTCAAGAATGGCATCATTCAAAACTTCATTAGGTATGTCTTCTTTTTCATTCTCTTCTCAGATAAGAACTGATGATTTGGGCTTATCTTACAAAACTCTTCCATACCGCAGTTGAATCTCATGCACTGGTGCGGTCGAAATGGCATATCATGGAATGGGTAGCAACCCAATGCTATTAAGAGATTGAGTTGGCTTGCTGTTAGGATTTGGTATCGGTTATGCAGGTAATATGGTGGGCCTTGGAGGGTTCATATTATGGAAATGGTGAGGTTGATTTGTGATAGGGGTAGTGAAGGAGGTACAAATCTAGGCAAGAGTTGCTGGATATTAGATGGGTGAAGATAATTAGGCATAGGAGGAGGTGGTTGAGCTCAAGCTTGTCCTCTCCATCCGTGTGGACATTGCTGTTGTTGAGCATTTTGAGGAGGATACTGAGGTGGCCAATTTTTCCAACCTGAAGTGTTCCATTGTTGAGGAGGTTGATACAGATAGTAATAGGGTGGAAATTTTGATGATGGATCCTGGTATGATGATTGATATCTAGGTTGCCAAGGCCTCTTAAATGTTTCACCAAAGTTTCCACTCTTATATCTAGCTTGCAACCCAGGCAACGATGGACAATTATCAGTTGGATGTTCTTCTGTACAAAGGTGACAAACTGAAACATTATTTAATGGACATTTTGGTTTGGGATGTTTAGTTCTACACCTAGGACAGAAAAACTCATTGTTGCACGGTCTTCATCCTGTCTCTTTTTAGCTTGTAGTGCATCTAGTTGAGAACCCATGGCTCCTAGGATATCTGTTTTAAAATTTTCTAATAGGTTTCCCAAATCTACCCTTATAACTCCACCACGACCGGATGTGTTTCCTTTTAGGTTCCTAGCATAAGATTCTCGAAATTGTCTTCCACTTTTTCCTCTACTCCTAGAATAATTCCTACATAGCTCACAAATATGTGCAAAAGACTTATGAGAGATGTCTCCTGCTGCCATGAGATTATGGTTTTCTAAGAATTCTTCTAAGATTCCATTGAGGAAGAGTGTCCTTACTACATCTTCTCGAAGATCATTATATTTGGATTTATGTAACACATAGTTAAATCTTTCGAGATAGTCTTCTAGGCTCTCATCTTCAAGTTGTTGTATTTTAAAAATATCATTGCGAGAGTCCTTAGGTTTACAATAATCCTAATAGTTTCGTAGAAATCCATTTTTCATGTCTTCCCAAGTTCTAATACTAGATTCTCCTAATCCCATAAACCATCGAAGAGCATAATCTTTTAATGTGGCAGGAAAAAGTTTAACTTTTGGCCATCTTGTAGATAGTTATAGCTCCTACAAAAAATGTCAAATTCGAATAAGAATGTACCCGGATCCTCACTACTCTTCCCATAAAAGGTCGATAGTGAGGAGGGAGGGATGCTTTTCATGGTTACATCTTGTGCAGTGTCTAAGATAGGGAACCCAAAAGTACCTTCAATTCTAACCTCTCCTTCTTCTTCCTCTTATTGGACATGATATTCATTTTCATTCTCCATAAAAACTTGATTTGCAAAGGAGAATACCTAGGTTTTTCCTTTATTGGTGAATATGTGATATCACAATGTTCTGTTTCAGGAATAGTATTCCTCTTGTTAGGAGAGGAATTACAAGCTACATGGGAGTCCATTTTTGAAGGTCCTACAGTTGTTGTCTCAATCTGTGAAACAAATATGTTCACGGAAATTTCAAAAAGAGCGTTTACTTGTGCAGGATCAACACAGTCTACTAGGTTTGGACCACCTACTATTGAAAATGTAGTGTCTTTGGGATTTTGACCTAATGGAGGGTTAAGAGGTTCTGATGTTTTATCCTTTTGAGTTTCCTCTTGTCTAAGTTCAGTCTCAATATGAGCTTGAGGTTCTTCTCATGGAATTTCCTTATGAACAGACTTCTCTAATGTCTCTATGGTTTCCCCTAAATGATTTCTAGAAAGAATTTCCTTAGCTTTCCAAGTAGGACTATCCCCTTTAGGTGTCTTCTAATACCTTTCTGCTGAGTTATTAATCAGGGTGGCATGCTCCCCATATAGGTTAGTAGGACTCTTTTAGTAGGAAGGCTAGTTTTGATGTATCTACCTTTTGAGTCTCTAGACCTACTCATGAAAACAAAACTATAACTAAAACAAATTCTAATTGCATTACTACTATTGCTGGGTTTTGGGGATGCTTGTTATAACAGATGCGCAGGTTCTTACCTCTCGTCTTACCGCTCACCTGCCACCATCCTATTTCTAAATTTCAAAAGGGAAATTCAATCTATCACTAAGTTTTTAAGAGAAAATTCTACCTATCTATAACTGAATTCTACCTATCTACAACTCCCCGGAAATGACGCCAAAATGTTGGGTGTATTTATTGTCTTAAGGAATCACCAAATATTTAATTATCGACTAGGGTTGGTATTGTGCCACAATATATGCTGAGGTAGAATGGTACCAAAGGTTTTGGCTCAACAGACCTTGGAAATGTTTAATAATTGTTAACACCCAAAAAGTGTTCACTACCTCATCTACCACATTACATGGCTCATTCGTCCATTTTCCTAACCATATTTTCCTTAAAAACCCTAAAAATCCCAATAAAAAGCCTCCAAAAGGCCTAAAATGCCTCCAAAATGCCACAAATCCCACTAAATAGCCTCAAAAAGGCTAAAAAAACCCCTTTTTCCTCCAAAAATATCCAAAATTCCTCTAAAAATAGCAAAAAGCCCCTAAAAAGGGAATAAAAAATATAAAATAATGAGGAAAAGGAGGAAAAAACCCTATACAGCTACCCTAAACCATATGGTCCCCAAAACCATGGGTCAGCACTCCACCACCAAAAAACTATAAATAGGTGATGGAGATCCCTTATTCCATATCCACAGTCAAGTATACCCTTACTCTGCCAAAATCTCTCTCGAAACCCTAGTTCACCATTGAACTACTTTCACCATGAGAGCCCCTTTTGGCCCATTTCCACCATTTGAGAAAGAGAAGGAGCACATTGGAGCTTGGAGCAACCCTCTTGGACATTGCAAAGAGCTTCATCAACCTTCACATTGGAGGTAATATTAATATAAAAAAGCCATTCTTTACATATTTTTGTTTATGTTTCATGCACATGTTTAGAGTAGTTTCTATTTCTGTTTTAGTTTAGTTATTTCCATTTTACTGAACTGCTACTAAGGAGTCCCTTCTCCTTAGTAGGTGCTCATTTGCACAAGCTAGGGGTAAAACCCTAGCTATAGTTTTGGCGACTCCCCTAGATTTGAATATCTGGTTTCAGTTTTAAAAAAAAAAATTCCTTTCGGTTGTCCCTTTCGGCCGCCGTACACCGTGTCTTTTCCCTCTGCAGTCGCGTCCCGACCGCGTCTTTCAAGCCTTTACCTGCGACCCGACCGTGGCTCTCAGACTGTTTCCGACACCCTGCCGACGGATTCAAGTCTGTTACCTACGATCCGACCGCAGCTAATAAGCCAATTTGCTGTGATCTGACTACGCCTGTCGGCCATTTTTCCGCGTCCCGACTGTGGCTTTCAGCCTCTTTCCTGCGTCTCGACTGCATCTGTCAGCCTTTTTCTTGCGACCCGACTGCGTCTTTTTCCCTGTTTCCTGCATCCCGACTGCAACTATCGGCCCAATAGCCACTACCTATCTGCGTCTGTCTCCCTTAAACCCGCGGTCCGCCTGTTCTGATTCGCCACAGACCCGCGGTCTGATTTCTGCATTTTTTCCCTAGTTTGAGCCCAGCCCCTTTTGCTGCAATATTTTCTACATTTGAACAGCCCTCTGTCCTACCTGCGGCCCCACTTCCCTACAGCCTTTCTGCAACATAATTTTTGTTCCCTTTACAGAATCTTTTTAAAATTTTAGCATTTTTAATTCAGAAAATTTTGCAAGTTAAAGTTTCAATTTCAGTATTATAGATAGTTAGAAGTTTCCCCCCTTGTGGCACTTCTATTTTGGGTTCATCACCTCACGAGCACACACTCTGTCACATAATTCAAGTGAGCCTTAAAAAGTACCTAACTCAACCAATATTCTAACCCCACTTGGGGAACACAAAAGAATCTTTGTAGTTAGGTAGGATTGGGGGGATAGGCTTCCAATAACACCCCTCGGTTACTTACACTTGAGACATAGTTGTTGTCCAAATAGGGAACGAAAATCCCCTAGTACTTTTTGGCACGGTCACGACCAGTTTATCAGAGGGCCTCTCCCTTAGGAGGGTTGAAGTCGAGAGACTGGTTCCGGAGGCCTGAGTGGAATACCGCACTCCATTCAGTAACCGAAGGGCTAGCTTTCGCAGTTCGCGGGATATCCCTGTATAGGGGTATTGCGGTAAATGGACCAAACGGCAGATTCACCTTTCTGGACGTGTCATGAACGAGGTATCTTAGTTGCCATTCTTCTAGGATTAACTACCTGGTGTCCTTCCCGGTAGGGGGATACCTTAGCCACTTGGCTTTTCTATTCATATTGTCTGACTTGGATTTCATTACCTTGTAGAGGATATGTCTAGTTGAGTCAGAATACTTTTAGTTAGGTGTTTGCATGTTCCCTTACCTCCCTTTGGTCTAGTGAGTCCACCATTTTTTTATTTTTAGGAAACCTGCTGCTTGTTGGTTTTCTGACCATCTTTGTTGATACTCCACCTATTGTAGCACAGCTGTTATAGTGGGTGTTTTGAGTTGGTTGTTGGCCTGAGTGCCTTGTTTTTTGAGCTCTCCTTCTGTACACTCGGTTGCATTAGGGTTTTTGAGTTGTTTTTTACTCACCTGAACCCACAGAGATTAGACACTATCTATCACCATTGAGTCCCCGAGACATTCTCGGTGCCTTAGGTGCGAGCCCCCACAGCATGGTTCACTTGACACCACCCGTCACCGTCACAGATCATCATCACTTGATACCTCTTATCTGAGATCTCGGGCCTTGTCCCTTGACTCCACTCATTAGCGACGTAGGTCTCCGTCACCAGATATTGATGCCCCTTACTTTACCTCTGATTCTGAGACAGAGTCTGAGAACCCCATTTAGACTGCCCCTACTATCCCCATGGCTGGCGTGACTTCCGCTCCTTTTTTGGTAGGGACCATTGGTGGCACATCCACCACTACACCAGTTACTACACCTGCTTTGGGTATGCCCTCCATGGGGCCCCCCATCTACCGCTCCCCTCACGGCACCTATTCCCACTGCAGGAATACCTATCCCCACTCCATCAGTGGCTCACACTACCCATGGTGGTGCAGGCCCCTCCTATACTACCTCTGTTCCCCCACTTGGGGGCACCATCCCAAATCCTGTCCCTCCACTCGGGGGCATTGGCCCCAACTTGGTCCAACCCACTATTGTGTCACATCCTTCTTCCAGTTTTCCATTCATGGCTAGCCTCAACCTACCTGACTTGGCCAGATTGATCAACGACCCTATCCGACACGACCCTGCATGGCCTCATATGCCTACCAAGCTCCCCTCTGACATCCCTAAGTTCGAGGGCAAGGCCGGTGAGGACCCACAAAACCATATCATGTCTTTCCACCTATGGTGTTCCTCCAACTCCATAGTGGATGACTCTGTTAGCCTCCGTCTCTTACAGCGCACCTTCACTGGCTCTGCAGCCAAGTGGTATATCGAGCAACCCCATGGGACCCATGCCACCTTTGCTTCCCTTGCATCGACCTTCCTGCAGTTCTTCCAGTTACCTGTCCGCTATGACGCGGGCGTTGAGATCCTCCTATCCTGCAGACAAAACACGGCTACCCACATCACGGACCACATTCATGAGTGGCGTCGACGCCATAGCTTATGCAAGATCAAATTAGACGACCGTATCTTCCTATATTGGTTCCTCAAGTCCCTTCTCCCTGTCATTGCTAAGGATGTGGCATCAGAAAGACCCGAGTCTGAAGAAGAGGCCATCCTTAAGGCCCAACAGTTCGACCTCATTTATGCCCAATCGGGTTACCTTTATACCATTATACCTGACGCCCCTCGCGGAGATTCCTCCCATCACGATGCACCGGGGGCATCCCACGCTGCCGACGACATCATTGGCCATGTTTCTTCGCATCCCCAACCATTTTCTATAGCACGTCCTACCCCTGGCCCCGACCTTTCGCGGGCTACCTCACAGTCTGGAGTAACCAACTCGTATGCTCCCATGACACATCACCACCACCATGGACCCTCATGTCCTCCTCAGTGCTTCGGTCATGCGACTCCCACTTATGCCCCCCCGGTCGCACCTCAGCCCTACTACCACCAGCAGGCTACACCAGTTCCTGCGCCTTCACAAGCACAACCCGTTTATTATCTGCCACAGGAATCCCCTGCAGCAAACCCACAACCCGCTCCGCAGCCATATCAGCAACCCCCTCAAGTTGCTACACCTGCTCAGCCTCCACCTGCATATCATCCCCCACAGCCTGCTCCTGCACCTGCGCAACCTCAGAATCCACCTGCTCCCCAAGGGCAATTTTACACCCAACAAAACCCGCAGCAAAACCAGAACAACCAGCGTAACCAGGGCCAACAAAACCATGGCAAGGGCTGTAATCGAGGGAACAACCAACCTGCAGACCAAGCTGGTCAGCCGGCTAATCCCCCAGACAACAACAATGCGGCCCCCGCTAACCAAAACCCTGATCGCCTGCCCAAGCAGGCTAAAAACCCCAATTTGCGAAAAAACCACCCTTGTTCTATTTGCGGGGTCTATGGCCACTACACGCATGCTTGCCCACACTTGGAGCGAGCTCGGCAGCTCTAGGTTTACGATGCCCATCGCCAAGGGCATGCGGCTCCTCAAGCACCACCCAACCCTCCACAGCCTCAGCAGCCACCTTTGGTGCTGCAAAACCCCTTACCCAACCAAGGCGTAGTGAACACTCAGCCATTGGCTCCCCCTCAAGCCAATGCACCTCCCCAACAACAAATCACTTATGCTGCCCCTGATCAACCCATATTTGACTCAGGGACCCACCACTTGCTGATGATGTCCTCCGCTGATGTCAACCTTCGGACCCGTCGGAACCAATACGGCTCCACCACTGAAGTACCTCCCACTGATAACCCTACTAACGCTCATCCCACCGATCAAGTGTTACGTATACCTCCACCTCCACTAGACGGTGCTCCCAAAGCACCTCGTTTCCCACTTCGTCGTATCAACAATAACCCTAATGCACGCGCTGCATCAAACTACAACATTGTAGATGACCTAGCCCAATCTCCCGCAGCCATGTCTGCGTTAGAAGTCTTGAAGAACTGCCTCTCCCAGCGCAAGACTTTACTCTCATCCATTGGGGGGATTGACCCAAATGATTCGAAATTGATGGCATTTGATTTGGACCAGTCCGAACCCCGCCTGCCTTCCACCCTAGCATTCCAAGTTTCTGTTTCCATTCGGAATCTTGTCATCCATCGGTGCATCATCGATGAAGGTGCCTCCACATGCGTTATGTCTACATTCGTATGGCAGAAGTTGGGATCCCCTACTCTTCAGCAGTCCACCACTGCATTATGCGCCTACGACGGTCGGTCGGTCTGCTCAGCCCCAAGGCCTCCTAGCCAATGTCCCCGTCCAGTTAGGTGGCAAAACTGTCCTCATAGACATCGAGGTAATCAATGCCCAATTGGATTATAACATTTTACTTGGCCGCAGCTACATGTATGCCCTGTGGGTGGTTGCCTCTTCCGTCTTTCACACCATGATGTTCCCCCATGAGGGACGCGTGGTCAAGGTTGAACAACTCACCTACTATGATCCCAGTGCTCCCGTAGCACCCGAAAACATCCTCCCCATGGTTGAGTAGCCTGTTTCTAGTACAACCACCTCGTTTGTTTCTTCTACGGGGCCCGGAGTTTACTCAAACGCGCCGATGACCTCCACCTTCCAGTCCATTCCTCCCCCGGCATCTACGCCCGACGTGTCTGACTTATGTACCTTGTCCCACGATAACCAACCTCCTAATAATCAACCACCCTTGTTGCCTAAACCACCATTGGTACCTAGCCACATTGGTGTTACACCTATACACACAATCCCCTTCCTAGTCCCTCCATCGGGAGTAGTAAGCGCCCCGGTTATGGCTACCCTTAGCCTCCCTGGGTTAACCTTGGGATTACCCGTCTGGTACCTTTCACCTCCCGTTCCCCCATCGACACCAAGCGTCGTCCTCCAACCGGTGCAACCCATGGCTACTACCACTCAGCCACCCCCCAGTGTCGCTACCCCTTTGTCCTCCACAACTCCACCCCCTACTCCCAAATCCACTGGGGGCAGAGGTCCACAACCTTACACTGTTGTACCACCTCCCAAGATAGTCAAAAACCCCCCAGTGTTTCTTGCTCCTCCCAAATGCTCATTGTGTGATGAGTTAGGCCATGCCACTCATCAGTGTCCACAGTTACCAGCATTACAGAAGCACATGCAAATGCTCGACAATGACCCCAACATCCCAACTGTCGAACTAAACCCCACTCCCAAGCCTAAAGAAAAATCCCTGCGTACCAACCACCCCTGCACCATATGCGGTGTTTATGGGCATTACTCACATCATTGTCCTGATCTCCCGGATTACAGAGCGGCTCTCTATGAGATGAACAATCTGGATCTTGAGACGGCACCACCCACCATTGAGGAGATCCACCCTCCGGTCTCCTCCCCTTCAGGAGAGGTTAATACCATTTATATGATCTCTTCAACCCCTACCCCCTCGTCAACCAATTTGACGACGCAAACTTTCCATACTGATGAGGAGATTCTTGAGGCCCTTACTACCCTGGATTATCCCTGGGATGACATGCACCACCGTTCCTATTTCATCCCAGAAGAATCCTCCTCTAGCACAGCCACCCAGTTCACAGTTGAATCCAAAGACTTCCTCCCCACCAAGGTCGACTGGTTCAAGGACCCTATTCCTGCTCCTGACGCCTTTGAGGAGGGTAACATGGCCAACATCTCACCTGTCATCCAAATTGATATCGCTGCCCCAGGACGTGCCCCTGAACTCATCACTTTAGGAGCCTTCTGCAGTAAGCAAGAGATTGAGGACTACAAAAACCTTTTCAGAGAGTTCCGTGATGTCTTTGCCTGGTCTTATACCGAGATGCCCGGTCTTGACCCCGCCATTATAGAGCACCACATAGACACATGGCCTGATGTACCCCCCGTTTGTCAGAAACAGCGTCCCATTCATCCCTCAAAGCTCCTAGCTGTTAAAGCTGAGATTGAGAAACTGCGCAAGGCAGGGTTCATTTATCCTATTGCCTATACCACTTGGGTTTCAAACCCCGTTCCCGTTAACAAAAAACAAGACACCATTCGAGTATGCACTGACTTTCGTGATTTAAACCGCACTTGTCCCAAGGACAATTTCCCCACGCCATTTATTGACCAACTCATCGATGCATGTGCGGGGCATGAAGTCCTCTCCTTCATGGATGGTTTTTCCGGATACAACCAGATTCAGATCCGTAAGGAAGACCAGTACAAAACTACCTTTACCACCCCATGGGGCACCTTTGCCTATCACGTCATGCCTTTTGGCCTTAAAAATGCTGGTGCCACCTTCCAGCGGGCCATGACCTATTTCTTTCATGACTTGGTCCATATCCTGCTAGTCTACCTTGACGATCTTACAGCTCGTTCCCGGAAACGATCCGACAACCTTAACGACCTTCGGCAAGTTTTTCTGCGTTGTCACAAATATCAAATCCGCTTGAACCCCCACAAGTGTGTCTTTTGCGTTCCGGCAGGCCGTTTGTTGGGTTTTATTGTTTCCCAGAAAGGAATTACTATTGATCCCCTGAAATTCCAAGCCATCCTGGACCTTCCTTCTCCTCGCACGCTCCGGCAGCTCCAAAGTCTGCAGGGGCGATCCAATTTTCTTCGACGATTCGTTCCCGATTACGCCACTACCGTTCATGGTTTCTTGCGCCTGCTCCGTACCCATATACCCTTCGTCTGGGATGAGCAAGCAGAAGCTGCATTTGGAGCCCTCAAGAAAGCTCTCACCCAAGCCCCCTTGATTTCCCCTCCGGATTTCTCCCAGGACTTCATCCTCTACGTCTCGGCATCCGAGCATGCTGTGTCTGGAGTCTTGGTTCAAGAAGACGTCTCTCACCAAGAGCATGTCATTTACTACGTCAGCCAGACCTTGTCTGGCCCGCCTCTACATTACCCATATGAGGAGAGACTCGCCCTAGCAGTGGTCTTTTCTGTCCAAAAATTACGACACTACATCTTAATGAGTCATACCACAGTCGTCGCCGACTCTAACCCCATGGTCTATCTCCTCAACTGGCGGCTACTGCAAGGTCGTGTTGCTAAATGGGTCATTATCCTCCAGGAATATGACCTTACCTTCAAAACACCTAAGATCACTAAATCCCTCGCGCTTGCCCAGCTCATTACTGATCTCCCTTCCCTTCTCCCGGTCAAACCAATCTCCGATGAGTTACCCGACAGCCATTTGTTTACTATCTCATCTAATGACCCATGGTATGGTGATATTTTGTTATACCTGCGCACACAGAAGTTCAGACCCAAACTCACCCATAATGGATGTCGTCGCATCCATCACCAAGCCTCTCGATATCTCCTCTTAGGAGATGTACTTTATCGGCGGGGGGTTGACACAATTCTTCGCCGTTGTCTTACACACAAGTAAGCTGAACACGTCCTCAATGACTGTCATAGCGGCGCCTGCGGCAGCCATTTCTCGAGAATGGCCACTGCCCAAAAGGTCGTCCGCACTAGATACTTCTGGCCCACCCTGTTCACCGACTGCATCACTGTGGTCAAACACTGCCATAACTGCCAACTTTTTGCCCCCAAGGCCCGGACACCTCCCGCTCCATTACACCTAGTCGTCACCGTTGGTCCCTTTTGTAAGTGGGCCATAGATTTCATGGAGTGTAGACCCCCGTCTGCCAACGGCCACAAGTATATCATTGTCGCCGTTGATTACTTCACCAAATGGGTGGAAGCCATGCCCACCTTCAATTGTACCGCTGATACTGCTGCCCGTTTCTTTTTCAACCATGTTATCACTCGATTCCGGGCACCTAAATAGTTGGTCTCAGACCATGGTTCACACTTCGAAGATGCCGTCTGGTGTGAGTTATCCACCCTCCTCAAATTTGAACAACAATTTTCCTCTGCTTACTACCCCCAAGGGAACGGCCAAGTAGAGGCCATCAACAAAATCCTAAAAACCATCCTCCAATGCACTATTGACAAGCATAAGTCCAATTGGCACCACATGTTGTTCCCTGCCTTATGGGCTTACAATACATCCACTAAGACCGCCACTGGTTTTACCCCATTTCATTTAGTTCACAGTGTAGAGTCTGTCCTCCCCATCGAGTGTCAGATTCCTGCCTTACATATCGCTGTTGAGCTTCTCCCCGACACCTCCCCCCTCGAACAACGTCTGCTGACACTCGAACAAGTTGATGAAGACCGTCATGCCACTCTCCAGAACATCGAAGCTGCCAAAAACCGCTCCAAAGCTGGTTATGATAAACATGTTCACCCTCGAAGTTTCCACGAAGGGGACCTCGTCCTCGCATATGACCAAGCCCATGACAAAACCAGTAAAGGGAAGTTTGAATCCATGTGGCAAGGCCCTTACATCATGCAGACTTGTCTTGGCAAGGGGGCATACATCTTGGCTGACTCCGAAGGTCACCCTTTGCGCAACCCCCGTAATGGGTTGTATCTTAAGCGTTTCTATCCATAAATGAAACCGCGGCCTTATTGGTCCACATTGTACAGTTTGCTCTCTTTTTTGTTTTTCACCTTTTTTACCATCCTCTCACATTCATCATTTTTGCATGACCACAGATGGACCATCTTCCACCTTGTTACACTGTCTTCGCTGATGGCGCAAGCCGCTGGTCTCCCAACCTGGCTTCTGCAGCATGGGTCTTGTACTCCCCTTCCAACGAGATGATTCACCTTGACGGAATCTGTATAGGCACTACTACCAATAACCAGGCGGAGTATGATGCTGTGACCGGTCTCCTGACTGCTGCCCTCCAGATGGGCATATGTCACCTTCATGTGTTCCTTGACTCCCAGCTACTTGTCTCCCAGCTCAACAACTGCTACCAGGTGCGTGATCCCTATCTTTTTAGAAAATTCCTGCGCACAAAACAACTCAGCCGACAGTTTGAATCCATAACATTCACACATGTCCCAAGAGCCCAAAATAGTGTCACAGATCAAATGGCAAACAACATCCTAGATTGGCATATCAATCACACCAGGTAACATCATGCATCATCATCCCATAACATCTCATAAAAATATATTAAAACCCACAAAGATTGCATCGCATCAACATTTGCATCCATGTACATAAACCACAAAACCACATGCATATCCATAGGGGCATCCATGTGCCTAATCATACATACATCATAAAACCACATAAAATACACAAGGGGCATCCACGTGCCCAACATCCTATGCTACTTGCATCCACGTGCAATACAAACATCTCACATATCATAATGCGCATCCACGTGCGTACAACAACAATATCATAAAAAGGTGCATCCATGTGCATATATATATATATCAAAAAATACATGTTCAGTGCTATACATGTCCTGAGTACCCCTGTACTCAGCTATACAAAAAATCGATATACATGCCTAAAGCCTCATCAAAATACATGCCGTAGATACAAAACTAGGGGGGATTCCCCTGCACTCCCTAATGAGCATCGTATCCTGCATCACTGCCTGCATCAGCTGCCTATGAGTCCTCCCCTCGCTCCTCCTCCGGCAAGTCCTCATCCCCTACGGGCTCCTGTGCCCGTGCCCGGTCCACCAAGATCACCACCCGGATCACTATGGATCTGAACTCTTGGGGTGCCCTCATGCAATCCTGAACCACGTCCGGATCAACGTCCCGACATCCCTCGTCGGTCACCCCCACCAGCAAATGGTCTAGTAGTGCTCGTACCGACTCCAGTGTCCCCTCCGCATCCCGGTGATGGACCTCCCCTCGCCCAGGCAGAGTTGGAACGGCCACAATCCCCCTCCGTGCCACATGTCCTGGAGGCGGCCTTGGGCCCACATCTGCAGATCACCCATATGTCAATCACAGTATATCAATCTACTATCATATATATAAAACTTGACATCCATAACATGCAAGCAAACACATATGTACCATCGGGTCCCCATGCCTGTCCTGGTGCTCGTGGCACCTCTGGATCTCTCATGTAGTCCATGTCCCTATATGGGAAGTCGTCCAGTGTCAATGGTATCTGGAGCCACTGCAGGTACAACTCCTGCGTAAAATACCTGCTCACATCGCCGCCACCACGGCAATGCATCATCTCGCCCCACCGCACCATCCGCGGCTCCCTCAAACCTCCTGCTCTAATCGGCACCCGCGGCCGTAGTGTGGGTACCCTCTCCATGAAGAAGGCACACAAGAAGGAACCATAGCAAAATCCCTTTCCATATTCCTTCGCTGCTGTCAGCTGCCGCTGAACGCAGGTCAGGAACATCTAGCCCCACGCATAGTACACCCCATCCAGTACACGCTCTATCATCTGCATCTGGCCCCTCGACACCTTCTCAGGTGACTGAGACACCAATACCCACACCACACATGCCGCCAAGGCCTGCACTGATGGCTCCTGTAGGTCCCTCACCAGGAGTGCATTCCTATGCACCCTCACCTCGGGACCACAGTATCTCTCCAGCATGTCCTCCATGTCTACGTCTGCGGCGACCCGCGGCTGTGTGTCTGCCACCCCACCTAGATAGGGAAACCCTATCAGAAAGTATACATCAGTCAGGGTGAGGTCCAGCCTCTCACCCTGTACTTGGAAATCCTGTATGTCTGGCTCCCAGAAACTAATCAGTCGGTTCAACAGCAATGCTGCTGACTATATCATGGGTATCTGTGCGAACTTTAGAAGTTCGAATAGTCCCAGCACCGATCGTACATTGTCATCCCCTCGGATGATGGCCATGATCTCATCAGGGATCTCCCACTCTCTCCATAGAACCTGCGGCATCCTGTCAATCACACAAAGTAGACTCATCAGACTCATGTCACATAAATAAGTCCTTTCCCTTCCCCCGGAAGACCCTCATAGCTCGGCCCAAAACCGCGGCTTTAGGGCTTCCTGCCACGGTTTTCGACCGCGGCTGTCAGGCCTATAGTCACGGTGCTTAACCGTGCCTGTCAGCCCTAACCTCGCGGTTTGGCACCGCGTGTTCCTCCTTGGAACGCGCGGTACCCGACCGCGTATCCTGCCGGGAAACGTGCGGTACTCGACTGCGTATACCACCGAGAAACACGCGGTACCCAACCACGTGGTTCACCCCAAAAGTCGCTATCGCCAACCGCGGTTTTGTCCCCCTAACCCGTGGTCCACCCTACGTGGACCGTACAAATAACCCTGGGACCCACTACCCAACCCCCGACCCTAAAAAACATGCAGGTATGAGTTTGACGGAATACCTGTATCTCCCAGATCTGAAATCGGCCAGTCGGATCGTCCATAAATGCCACCTCAGCTCTGGTCCACTCTGATCACAAGTCAAAGTCCAATAGTACAAATGACACATGTCATGTTGGACCCACTCACTATTTATAGTCAGTTGACTTTTTCTTGTTTTGGCCATTCTGACCCCATACGGAGTCCGTTTTTCGAACCGTTTCCACCATTGGAATCAGCACAATGAGACCATCATGATGATCACCTCGTTGCATTATTTTTGACCCCGTCATTTTTTGCCCAATTTTCAGACACCACTAGTCGCCTCGGTTTGCGTGCCACATCGGTCGTTCTCCATTTTTCACATATTTTATATCATCGGATTCATTTTTCCGAGCCGGTGATGATGCTTGAGATCATTTCTCGTTCTCACCCCCAGATTTTCTGAGTATTTTTCCAAAGCGCCTTCGTCGCCTCGGTGTGCATGCCACATCGGCCGTTACCCATTTTTAACACCCTTTATATCGCCAGATTCATTTTTTCGAGCTCGTGAAGATGCTTGAGACCATTTCTCGCTCTCACTTGGTACAATTTCACCATTGTGTCCCGACACCTTGTTGCCTCGGTTTACGCGCCACATCGGTCGCCACCGGATTGTTCCACTTTGGTACATGAGCCATTCACTCCTGTCATACTGCAAATGTTTCATTATTTTGCCACCATTTCATCCACCCCGCAAGGAGGCCCATCAGTGTTCCCCACCTACCCTCGTTCTTGGTCATCATAAATGTTCCTTGATTGAACACTTCCTCCTTGCCTGGCCATTCCTTTTGTTCAGTATAATTTTATCCCTTTTTCGGGCCGGACAAGTCCTTTACGAAAAAGGCACTTAGGGAGTTTCCGTTAAGCTCTTTTCTGACTCCTAAAAGAATGAAAAGATTGCCGAGCAATCTTGCTTCCTTTCATGCTCGTTAAAGTACCTGAAAGGGCATCTATCTGGTATAAGTTTAACCCTTTTCCGGACCTAGTAGACTAATTATGAAAAAGGAATACTCTAGTCACACCGGCTAGAAGAGTTCTTCATTGCATCCTTTTATGCTTCTTTGGGCCTTGGAGACTAAACATACGAAAAAGCAACCCTCTGGAGTCTTCTTATTTGCTTTCAGACTCTCTAAAATTGAAAACAACCACGAGCATGAACTGTCCTGGACTCATCAAAATACACACGACAGTACCATTCCATTACTGCAAAGTCTTCTTATTTGCTTTCAGACTCCGTAAAATTGAAAGCAACCACGAGCATGAACTGTCCTGGACTCGTACAAATCCACACGACAGTACCATTCCATCACTTCAGAGTCTTCTTATTGCTTTCAGACTCCTTAAAATTCAAAGCAACCACGAGCATGAACTGTCCTGGGCTCGTATAAATCCACACGACAGTATCACTTTACACACACTTCTTCTAGTTCCTTAACCCATGAAGAAGTCCCCTCCCGTGCCTCCCGGCACTGTGATCGATCATCTCGGCAGCACCCCCAATCAGGTCGCCTTTGTTCAGAGTATTCTACAGTCTCCTGCCATTGTACCACAGCTTGAGTCTCCCTCAGCCCAGTAACCTTCCCAGATCCAATACAGCTATGATCCCTTTCCCATCAGTCAGTTTCATATGCTGCCCGATCATCCCCATTATCATACTCTGAACAAAGGAAGTTTGAGTCCACCCACTCTGCTTGCCCAGTTGTCCCCCCCACAGTTTGTCAGTCCTTCCATCAGTACTATCACATTTCGGTTCTCCACCTCGCACTCCTATCAAGGAAACATCATTGCCTTGATAGTTGCAGGTCTCCCTCTGTCGACGACAGCCCCTCTATTCTAGAGGATAGGCCGAGAGGTCCCTACGCCTTGGACTTATCACCATCTGTGGTAAGTGCCTACGGATCATTCTGAGAGGAGTTATCATTGCCTCTCCGAGTGGTTGTTTCTCACATGCTCGACTTCAGCACCTAGATCACATCGTCGAGAATCGCGTAGGGTTATATCCCATCAGTTTTTAGTCAAAGACCCCAGATTTCCCCCGACTCTAGCACATTGGTGAGTCACTTCGGAACGCCCAGTTATATGTTCCTGCGGATGTCCGGGCTGCGTTGGCGATTGTATTCGGAGGCCATCCAGTTCGATGCTTCCTTGAGTACCCAGTTCCGTCCCAGATCAGTCCCAGTTCAGTGTACCATTGAGAGTATGATCCTTGTCACTCTGATCTAGCAGCTCATCAGTTCCTCTAGTACCCCAGTCAGCAGCACTATTGATATTCTAGTGCACCAGTTCTTCAGTTTACACATGGTCTACCAGCAGTATGTCCCAGATTTGTGTCTCCTCTAGACACCTATGATGTACACAGTGGTTATCTATGTATCTTACAGGTCCCCCTTTTTCAGGCCTCACAATTCTGTTTATGTATCTTGATACGAGCATGTGTATGCCCGCCTCGTCCATATATTGAGATTATTCCTCAGTCAGTATTTGAGTTCATGTATATTTCAGGTCCCCATTTTTTGGACCCCATTGTTATTATGTTATGTCCTGATACGAGCATGGGAATGCCCGCCTCGTCCATATGATCAGATGATTCCTCATCCATTTTTGAGGTTATGTACTTTTAGTTCTTGCAGTTTGTTCGGGATTGTTGTTTCGGGCTTCAGTTTGTTTCTTCTCTTCTCTCCACACCCTAGGAAAACCATACATGACTTATGATGTCCATCGGCCATACGATGAGCTCCTGCCCTCGCACATCAGGGGGCAATCTGTTAACACCCAAAAAGTGTTCACTACCTCATCTACCACATTACATGGCTCATTCGTCCATTTTCCTAACCATATTTTCCTTAAAAACCCTAAAAATCCCAATAAAAAGCCTCCAAAAGGCCTAAAATGCCTCCAAAAGGCCACAAATCCCACTAAATAGCCTCAAAAAGGCTAAAAAACCCCTTTTTCCTCCAAAAATATCCAAAATTCCTCTAAAAATAGCAAAAAGCCTCTAAAAAGGGAATAAAAAATATAAAATAATGAGGAAAAGGAGGAAAAAACCCTATACAGCTGCCCTAAACCATATGGTCCCCAAAACCATGGGTCAGGACTCCACCACCAAAAAACTATAAATAGGTGATGGAGATCCCTTATTCCATATCCACAGTCAAGTATACCCTTACTCTGCCAAAATCTCTCTCGAAACCCTAGTTCACCATTGAACTACTTTCACCTTGAGAGCCCCTTTTGGCCCATTTCCACCATTGGAGAAAGAGAAGGAGCACATTGGAGCTTGGAGCAACCCTCTTGGACATTGCAAAGAGCTTCATCAACCTTCACATTGGAGGTAATATTAATATAAAAAAGCCATTCTTTACATATTTTTGTTTATGTTTCAGGCACATGTTTAGAGTAGTTTCTATTTCTGTTTTAGTTTAGTTATTTCCATTTTACTGAACTGCTACTAAGGAGTCCCTTCTCCTTAGTAGGTGCTCATTTGCACAAGCTAGGGGTAAAACCCTAGCTACAATAATGAAAAGATCGAAAGATCTTTCAAAATGAAAAACCGATTCAAACTTCAAAAATACAACTACTAAACTGATTAAACCTAACTAAACCAATAGATCATAATAGTATCAATCTATACTACTCTATTCTATGAACGATAACTGAAAAGATGAAAACAACAAATATTATTTTAGGAATGAGAGTTTATCAAAGGCAGAACTTATTTTATGAAATTGGAAACTACTGATTAATGATTCAAACTCTAGTCTAGGAATTATAAAACAACTATAAATGAGTTTAGAAACCTATCCGTGAAATGATTCGATTGACAGCTAACTATGGAAACATGAAACTATATTAACATAAGGCAAAATTACAATGTACTCAATAAATTCAAAACTATTCTTGCATTCAACTCAAGATCAAACTAAACTACCTAATTCCATTCTCCTTGAGGATTCCAAGGAAATGTATCAAATGTAATAGGAATGGGAGAGAATGTATCAAAATGAATTTCAAATGTGACAAGAAAACATAACGGAAACAAATCTAGCTTAACTTCTACAAATAAATGCAAACTAAAGAGTGTCCAATCACAACTCACTTTAAACATTGTAATCTATTCTCTATCCATAAGAAAATGACATGGGACAAATGTAATCTAGAATCAAGTAGAAAACTTAATAAAGATATCGTATTTCCGAATCAAATCCTATTCTATGAACATCTTCATTAACTATGTGAATGATAAAAGAAAATCCTATGCTTGAACGAAGAAACTATCAAAGCTAATATAATTTGGAGAATGAAATTACTAAGTTCAATCCAAAATCAATCTTAATATGAATGAAGTAAACTTAAACTAAGAATGAAATTAATAAATTCTAGAACAGTAAAGTATTAATAAATCAAACATTATTAAGAGAAACATAATCTGAAAAGCAAATTAAAGAAAAGTTAGGGAAATGGAATGAAAACTAAGAAGGAATATGAAACTAAATTGAAACTCTATGTGGTTCAGAACAAGGTCCTAATTACTTGTATAAATGCTAATCAAGCACAATAAATATTAGAGTTCAAAAACCTAAGAAATTAAATGTTAAACAAGCATAAAAACAATGCAGAAAATATTAAAGTCCGCATGACCATCTGGATGACAGTCTGAAAGACAGTCCAAATGAAAGTCCGGATGATAGAAAACAATATAAACTAAGGAAATAAGGAGACTGAATGATCTTAACACCAGCTGGTTGATGCATATGAACCTAGAGTGCAAGGAAAGTAATAAATAGTCTGTTTAAAAGCTGAAATAACAAAAAGCCATCTATACTAGTCATTATCTAAGGAAATGAACTTGTCTATTGCATGATAAAACAAGGTTGAAATGCAAATGGGACTAATCTACAACTACAGGAAAAATTAACAGAACTAATTCTAACTATGAATTAAACTTGAAACAATAACTAGTTAACTCTATCTAGTTGCAAATGACAAGACTAGAAGCAAACTTAAAGAACTATGCATGACCGGTCATTTTAACTTCTAAGAATGTAAGTTAAATTAGAAACAAGATATAAATTACAGGAAATAAAACAACATCTACAGGAAACCAAATTAAATGCATATACTAAAAAATAAACTATCTACTTGCAGGAAAGAAATACAGAATATACACAAAACCCATGGTTTTTGAGGGGCCCTTCTCAGCAATTAGGGATTGAAGCTAACTCAAGTTATTCACCAAGAACAAAACATCAATAGCTAAAATCAGGAACTTCCATTAATTGAAAAATATTACATAGCGTCTCTATGCATAAAAATTACTGCTATCGTCTATGTGTGCTATGATGTTGCGTCTCTCCACGAGAGACATCTTTATATAAGTTTTACAAATAAGAGAGGAGGTCGACCCTTTCAATGGTCGACCTCTCTAAAAATAGAGATCTCAATGGCTGTAGGATGGCTGCAGGATGGTTTACCACAGCGCACATGCCGTTTGCCTAAGTCCATGGTCGTTGGTTTACTTCATGCAGGCAGATGTGCATTGGTTCCTTTCAACGTGGGCAGAGGATGTGTTGTCAAGCCAAGCAGATAGGAGAGCGGATCTTCTAGAATGGAGGGTCACAAACTGTGAGGGACAAGTCCCCAACAGAAACCACATCAATGTTTTTGTCTTTACTGCCCCGAAATATCTCAACCAACGATTCCGCAGGTGTGAAGGGAGGGCTGAACAATGGTTCAAATGCAGCTGGGCGTCTTTAGCATGAATGCACTTCTGAATGAAGGTATGAATGATGACCGCAACCTATAGAATGAAATCTATATGCCACGTAGGTCAAGAAATGTCAAATAAATGTTAATAAACCATAATAAAATGATAATTATTCATGATTCATATGATATTCAAATAAATGCATACTTGGGTTTGATTGATGGTCTAATTGGCAAGAAGTATGGATTAATATTCCAAAAATGACAGAAATAGTGCCACCAGAGCACATTTAATTGCAAAAACTGATGACAAAAATGGACATCAACAATCATCATCATCATCATCTTCATCATCATCATTATCATCATCATCGTCGTCGTCGTCGTCATCACCCTCTTCCTCATCATCATCTTCATCATCATCATCATCACCCTCTTCCTCATCATCCTCTTCATCATCATCTTCATCGTCTTCATTATCATCATCATCATCATCATCATCATCATCTTCATCATCATCATCATCATCATCATCATCATCTTCATCGTCTTCATTATCAACATCATCATCATCATCTCCATGATGACGACAACGATGATGACAATGATGATGAAGATGGTGATGGTGATGGTGAAGATTGTATGTCTCTTCTCTCTCTCACCCCCTTTATCTCCATCCAACACTTAAAAACATAAAATTGTGAAGTTAATAATGCACGTGCGTTATGTATATACAAAATCCTCATGCATTTTGTAAAGTAGAAACGCACTCGTGCTTCGTATAACATTAAGCACGCCAACCAGAATATTTGAATTTAACTATAATGCGCACACATTTATTGAATTTAAATATAATGCATGCACGTTCTTGAGCACATAATCACCCACTCCTCCTGCGCCTACGTGTTAGCCACAGTCCTATGTGGTTGGTTCGTACTTACCAAACCTATGCTATGGAATTGACTGAACCATAGCTAATTAGACATTTCCACCATTTTTCTCAATATGCCTGTTTTTCACTGCTCTCTACAGCATGACATACATGACCATTATTGACGAAATTTTAGGCATAGATAGATTTTTTTATGCAGATTCCAAATATGTAATTTTTTTTAAAAAATATTGATATTTTTTATTTATTTCGTAATTTTCTTGTTTCATCACTCCTTAAGTCAAAAAATATATTGTTAGTGTTTATTCCGTAACGTTTTCATTTCACAACCATTTTTAAAAAAAATTGTATGGTGCACTAGTAGACATCGACCTCTACATGCTATAAAAATTCCATCTCGAAATAACGACATTAAGACCTTCAAAGGCTGCACCCACATTTGACGTATCGTTCTCGAGGTTTGATCACTTACATAATTAAAAATAAATTAATTAATTAAACATTTAATTTTGGAAAAATAGTTTTGCACTAGTGCTACGGGTTCTATACATGTCTACCAATTTGTGTAGCCCGAAACCATCATTTAGGCACTGAAAGGCTGCACCCACAAAAACATAAACCTTATCATTTGCCAAACAAAAAAAGTGATTGTTAGAAAAAATGATTTTTGACATAGTTTTGTAAATTTTCAATACTTAAAACTTATATATTTGGAAACGTGACTCAATTTACTACGTTTCATATTTTTTACTCGATGCAAGATATCTTGTGTAACTATCTCAAAAAAACCAATTAATTTGAGGGATACCTGATTTTTCAGTTTTCTATTGCATCTAATGCGCCAAAAGTGACCCTCATTAGCTTGCACATGCCTAGCTATATTTTCCTTCTTGGTAAACCACAATATCCCCCAAAGAGTTATTAACTCAGCTCTGGTGTTGGTACCTTTCCCCACTTTGAGCTGCAAATGGTATAAATGATCAAATGAAAGTTTAATAACCATACTAGTGCCACAAACTCCCTTCTGAGTGGCTCCATCAAAGTATTTGAGAGGGAAGGTGCACCTGTCTCATCAAAAGTTACATCCCTATGCATGATTTTGTTTGAAGTCTCAGTATCATATAGTGACCAAGCATAGATACGTGCATATACCAAATCCACAATAGGCCTTCTGCCTAAAAAAGAGCTCCATTCCTAGCGCGCCATACTTCCCAAACAGTAAGAAACATAGTATGTATGTTCACCCCCCGAGCAATTATAACATGCCTCCATATTTTCAATAAAATGAGCTCGGTCCCATTAAGGATACTGAGGAAAATTTAATCTGTGCAATCGCCAGATCTACTGGAAAAAAGAACATCTCCAAAGAGGTGATTGATGTATTCATAAGAATTAGAACAGAGCTGACAAATACCCAGACCAGAATAGCCCCTTTTCTGAAGATTATGCAACAACACAATTTTTTTTCCATGCATAACCAAATAAAGCAACTAATTTTAAGCGACACCTTATCACTCCACAGACTCTTCTACCCAACTTGCTCTATATTCTCCAACATATCGTCAAACAATGAGTTATAAGCCATCTTGGTCGTTACAAATCCCATAGTAGGGTTTGTAGCCAATGCCATATGGTCTACAGTGTCGGTAATGAAAATACAAGCCACAGTCAAATTCTGAGTATACATGTACCATTCCCCACAAAGAACATTAGCAAGCAACAGGTCTTTGGAAGAGAACCACCGAATCATGGATTCATCAATTTACTTAACCAACTATTTTCGGAAAAAATTCTCTCTAACCTGTAACTCCCTTATAAGGTCCAAAGACAGCTTGTAATCCTCGTGAAGACCCAAGATTAGATCAATACCAACAAAAGGATTTGTTCCACAACCCACCTCCCAACATAGATAATGATTGATTATTGGTAACGTCTTAAGAAGACTGTGCCATACCTTAGATATATTGGAAGGAGATTTGCACTATGATCTAAACCAATGACAAGGTGGAAGACCCTTCAAATACTTGGCTTTAATAATCTTACCCCAAATATCTTCATCAAACAAACTATGCCAAAGGCTCTTAGCACACAATGCTCAATTAAAGGACATCAAACATTTGAATACCCATCCTCCCAAATGTATAGGTAGTGAAATACTCTCCCAACTGGCGAGATGAAATTTCATAGCACTTGCACGACCGCCCCATAAGAACTGAATTTTTTTTTGCCTTATGTTCTCGATCACCACCGCCGATACAACAAATAGAGAAAATCAATACACTGGCACACTTTGTAGCACTGATTTAATCAAAATTAGTTGACCCCCTAGGGTAAGCCACCTCTGCGCCCATGAATTTATTCTTCTTATGACCCTCTTAACAAGCCAATTCCAATTGATAGCCTGATAAGAGTTAGGCTTAATAGTGAAACCTAGATACTTGATGCCCTCCTCAATATCCTTAAACTAGCAGGGAAAGAACTCCGCAATGAAATATTTAGTAGTAGTATCCTCACATCTGTAGGAAAAAGAGGACTTGAAAGTTCTTATCATCATGAAAGAAGGAAATAGGAGTCCCATTCACCAGCACTGCAAAGCTAGCAGTCGTAATACAAACCATCATCTAATTGACCACTTCCACCATAAGTTCGATATGGATTAGAATGAACCGTATATAATCCCAATCCACTCGGTCATAAGCATTTTGCAAATCGATTTTAAGTATAAAAGCACTCAGCCTTTTCATCCTAATAGAGTGCATATTCTCTTCAACCACCCCAACAACATACATCCATAATCTAGCGATTAGGAAAGAAAGTGAACTGTTCCTTTGAAATGAACCTTCCCAAGCAGGGATTAATATGTTCGACAATAATTTTCAAGATGGATTTATACATAAGATTACATAGTGAAATCGAACGGTAATCATCAAAATCCACAAGTCTATCCACCTTCAAAATCAATGTTATGTATGCATTATTCAGATAGTGGGGGATCCACTCTTTGACTCTAGATTTCTCAATAGCTGTCGTTAGCTCATCCCCCAGCATATCGAAAAAATGGAGATAAAACTCCACCGTCCACCAGTTGGGCCCCGAGATTTTGTCACAGGAAAAGAGCTTGAGGGTTCTCAAGACTTCATCCTTAGTCACAGGCTTTCCCACTTCTTTACTTTCCTCTGTAGAGAAAAAACGCAAGAAATTGTGGATGGTCTCCAGCTATTTAAGCAAATTATTGGCCTTATGATTAGTATAAATACCTCTGAAATGATCCTTAGCCGGACTTGTGATGGAAGCACTGCCATAAAAATTTCTGTCACGGCCCACCTTAACATCCCAAATAACATTCATGAGACGCCTCTAATCGGAAAATCTGTGAAAAAACATATTATTATGGTCTCCTGCTTTAAGCCACATAGCCCTACTATTCTGGCACCATTCCTCTTCAGTCTAATCCAGAATCCTCTCCTTTTCTTTCAGCATCTCCATAATATTATTAGAATGCTCAAGGTAAAAGAGGGAATCATCCATAACATTTGAAATGCCTTGAATCTCCTTCTCAATAGCAACCAACTACTTCTGGTCTTCGACTTTTTTGACTTTGACCCAATCCTTCACCAAATATCTTAATAAGAAAAGTTTGCGCAAAAGCCCAATTCAGGGAGACGCCTTAGCTGTAAGTCCTTACATGTGTTGTGGACCCAATCATAGAAAGAAGAATCCACCAATAAACTGGGATTGAACTTAAAAGAGTAAGTTTTAGAATGAGTGTCAAAATCGAGTTGAAGAATGACTGCCTTATGGTCAGAAATTCCCACAACATATGTCCATGTGCGATACTTACCCATAGCACTATAGAGATCCCTAGCCATGAAGAAATAATCAAGATGCTTCCCAATACATGCCTTCCCACAACAAGCATTCTACCAGGTTGGGAATAAAATATGTGGAACAACATCCACCAGCCAAGCTGCTTTGAACATAGAAATGAAATAATCCGCCATCGGATCCATAATATTCCCTTCCCACCAAGTCTCATCCGAGATCAAAGTCAAATTTAGGTCGCCTTCCAGAATGAGTGAAGGATAATTAAGTATCCCTAATACAAAAATATTATCCCAAAATTCCCTACGATGAAGGTAAGGGCCGTAGATATTTAACAACCTTATCAGATGCTTGAAACCATTTAATGATCCTTCGACCAAAATGCCTGCACAAGTATGATGGGATCTGAGGTTAGCCAACAAGGGGTCCCAAACCACCATAGTACCACCAGAATGTCCCAACGCATCCAATGCACATACATGCCACTACGACTTAATTTGTAGAAAGTAATAACAAGCATCCCCCACACTCACCATTATCTCTTGAATGAGGATCAAAGTGGGGTGAACAATATCCAAAAATATTTTAAGGGAAGCTCGCTTAGGGCCACTGCCAAGACCACATAAATTGAAGGTAGCTAGGCTCATCGAGAAACCAAATCGTGGGTTGAATCATCTCTAAGAGCCTGAGTAGGTGCGATCTGGTTAATACCTTTCTCAAAAAGTGAGGAGACAGGAGGATTGAAATTGCACAATTTCGATGAGTTAGGCACATCCCCCCCATCTTATGGAAAAAACCCTTCTTTTTTTTATAGCTTTGCGAATGGTTACATTCCCATTGAAAATAGAGGAGATCAGGAACACAGAGGGGTTTTCCTTCAGGTCCACAGAGTAAGTCTTCAATGGGAAAATATCCACCCTCGCTGTCAATGGAGTGATGGAAGAAATTCTAGGAAGAGGGGATGGAGAGAGGAAAATCCACAGACTGTTCCAAATAGGCTCGACAGAGGATTGAGGGAAATTCCTAGATGGAAGGGAGGGATTATCCAAATTCAAGGGAACATCATCAAAAAAATGGACGTCAAGGGTCAAGGATCTACTGTAATGATACCATCATGAACCGATGACCCCGGATTCCACCCCGACTCGAACTCTATGGAGGGAAAGTCTTGGGAGACATCAAAAGGTATACGAGTCTCCCCCAAACACTGAGTAAAAGACTCACAACCCGAACCCAAATCCAAATGAAGAGAAAGAGCCTTTTGAATATTGTCCAAAGAGATAAATTTGAGTAGGACAGGTATATTTTGGGAAAAATTACCGAAGTAATCAGTAGTCGATGAGGATTCCAATGGGATGGGGACCCATTGTCTGTCTTCAAGAACACTTGTCCAGTATTCTTCACATACATCTCATATAGAACCCTCCACAATGGAGCCACACTATGCTTTGGAATGGCCAACCTTCTAATAGAGGTGGCACCTGAATGGAATGCACCAGTAGTCAAGACGTTGGATGAATTAACCCCCTTCTAACACCACCTCCAACTCCCCAGGATGACCCTCAACATAGTATAATTCAACCAACATCCTAGGGGTGCATCGTTCAAATCCCAGCAGTTGCTCCTCCTCCATCAAAATAAAACATCCAATAGAATTAGCTACGGCCATGAAGCCGTTAATATTCCAACATTGTAAGGGGAAACAAGGTAGGATAGTCCACAGGTGTCGTTTAGACAGCTTCTCCTTGCGAGGATCAAATCCGCTGTGCCAACGAGCCAACACCAATGAACCCTTACCATATACCCAGAACCGATTCTCAATAATCACTCAACCCTCATTAGATAAGAATTGGAACATTAACCATCCATTAGCCAACATTAATACATGCGGAATGTTTGAGATGAATGGACTCCAACGCAGCCGAGTCCAGTTTAGGATCTACTACCTTGACAAATGTATGCATTCAAACTTCCCCACCAATTCCCTTTGGCTCAGTGCCAACACTAGGTCCATAGTGACATCCTTCTCCAACACACATAGAGGCCTCCCTATCCTCTCCCGCTCAAACTTCAACTTGGGTGTTGAGAGCCTAGCCTCCTATCCCCATTTACCATCCAACTCATTCGGGATAGACGATCATGAAAGTCCCCTTCTCGGATTCATCTTGTCGCCCGAGGTAGGAGAAACCCTAGATGTCAAAATGTGTCTAGGTTCATACGACACATGCACACCTGGGTTTTTAAGTACACCCAAATAAGATTCATCCCGTGAGTCCAGACAACCATCCACACCACCATTACCCATAATAGAAAATAGGCCAAACATAGGAACCCATAACAAACCCTCAGAACCCCAACCCCTCTGTCGAGAACCATCCTTGTCCAAAATACAGGGTTGATCCACCATAAGAGGAAAAAATGTTAACACTCAAGCACCAATGCAAGTCAACATCCCATCATGTGAAACTGACACTATCAAATACGAGGAAGAAGTAAAAAATTCCCACTTGATTAACCTGGTTGGTACTAAGTTCAACAAATACTATTAAACAGAATCTAGGGCCCTTGCATTATTCCATAACCAGATATGGTGTCGACTGGGAAGAAATAGATAATCCCCAAGAAAAACCCCAACATCCCAATCTTACACCATCAAACCCCCACCAACACCGTCAAGGGTTTCTGCCAAAACCCCTCGAAATCCCCTAGGGTTTCCGCCATGAACGCTCAGAGCCCAACTGATCAAATGCGCGCCCAATGATATATTGGACCAACAACATGAATTGTCATGTGGCATATAGTATATATTGTTACACCAAACTCCCCCTAGTGAAAATGTTGTGCACAACATTTAGTAAAATCCATGAAAAATATATTAAGTAAAAATATATTACCTAAAAGCCTAATATATTGAACCAACAACTTGATGTGTCATGGCACATTTGGTATAAGTTGTCTAAGCTCTCTTTATTAAAAATGTTGGTGCTCAACATTTAGTAAACTCTTTGAAAAAATTTTAAATAAAAATATATTGGTTGAAGGGGTTTTGGTCCATTTCAAGTTTACTTGGAAAAATGAGCAAACAAATTGAATATATTGGGCAGCGATTTAACCCCTAAAGCCTACATACCCTACACTCCTTCAAATTTGAACCTGCGACCTCCTAGGAAGGAACACATGATCTTAAATGTTAGGCCCACTCAAGTTTTATATATATATATATATATATATATATATATATATATATATTCCAAACAAATTTGAATTTATAAAAAAATATTTTTCAAACAAGTTGAATTTATATATATATAAAAAGATTTGTCAAACAAATTGAATTTATTTTAAAAAAATTGGATTTTCCAAACATGTTAAATTTATCCACCCATTCACTTGATGTAAAAAGGGTGAGACTTCTAAACACGATAAGCTTGCAAACATATAAGGAACACTCACCCTTAACCAAGAAATGGTAAGTAAGCATGGATAGGATAAATGTAAATCCGCGAAGTGAAATGACAATGAATCCAAATAACAATAGGGAACTATAAGAGTGACAAATACATCAAGGATAGAAGGGTGGCATGTACCTCAAAGTGAGATTTTTGTCTCTTATATTGAGTGAGAGAGATTTTTTACCTCCCAAATTAGTGATTTATCTTTATTTATTGATTTGTTGAGTGAGGGAGTGGAAATGAAATCCACCTAGATTATTTCCCTTTTAAAATATGATTTGAGAAGTTAGAAAAAAATGAAGGTGAGATGTTTTTTTTCTTTTAGCATGTGATGTCTTAAGTGAAACAAATTAATTTCCTTCCAGGTGATCCATTTGTCTCTTATGAGTCATTTGTTAGGTTTAGGGAAACATACACTCCAAAGTTATAAGTTTTTATTCATTGCTAGTTTTCAACATAAACACTTTTTCTTTAATTGCCAAAGTGCTTTCAGAATACTTAGAAAATTCATTGATCAAAACTCCTAAGCATATAGAATGTTAAATGGTTGATATAATTATGAGACCCTTTGTAATCTATGGCAAAATAAATCCTTGAATAAGTGATGATCATTATTAATGAACTCCAAAATAAACCAATTGCTAAGAAATTCAATGAGAAAATAATTAGTTGAAACAACACTATATAATTAAAAATGGTTCCTTGGTTTTTTATCTTTGTAAACACAAAACTCATGTTACAACCTCATAATTAGGTATAGAATCTAAAGTATAATGTAGATGACATTAAGATATTCCAAATGCCTTGTCAAACAACCTATTTTCCCACTCCTTTAGTTCCCCTTTGTAAACATCTAGTGGAAAATAGTGCATTGATGATTATTTTTTTTAAGAGTGTTTCATAATTCTAGGGATAATAATTTTGTTTTCCCAATTCCATTAAAATTAGTGACACCAAAAACCTTAACTATCCTCTTTTAGTATTTTCACAATTCATTTGGTTACATGGTGAAATTACATGGAAATGGGCCTTGTAGGAAAAGTATTGTCTTTGTCATGGAGTGTTGCTTTAGTGGTTTTCATGATTCGACATTGGAATTTCATCATTGTCACCAACTCTTCCACACATAATAGTAACCTTGCTTCAATTCATTGGACATGTATCAGCCAAGTTGTTCTTATCATATGCACAGATTCTAGTTGAGGTATTGGGGATGTCATTAAATTATTTACCAAAATTATTCACGATTTCAAAGACTAACAATTTTGATAAGAAGAGGCTATAAAATTCATGATTCCATATTCAATGATGACATTATTTTTATTATCAATATATGCTCAAATTTATCCCCTCACTTACCATCTGTGCAATGCTTGTAATCACAACCTTTGAGGATAGATAGAAAACAACCTTAAGAAATATTTAATATAATTTCCTTGCACAATCCAAACAAAACCATGCGGTCTATTGTTAATAGGAATAGTCCATACATCGGTAATGGGTGATTGAAAGTATTTAACATCATTTTTTAAAATATGCAAGAAAATCCCATAATACCCTATGCATTGTGCTCACATGTATTATTTATTTCTATGGTGGATTTCCTAGAATATTGAATTATTTTGGTACTTTATTATCCATGTGAACAACTTGTAGTGATCCTTAACCCAAAAATTGAATCACAAATAAGATGCAACCCTTAAATTTCATAAATAACCAAAATGTTTCCACAACAATAATTAACACATCAATGAAGAGATAAACCTTAAGGTAGGGTAATACCATCAACCACTCCTTATGGAAGGAATCACTCCACAAGCCATGATTGCTACAAAAGAATTCATCCAACATATTTGAATTAAATGATCTACCGATTTATATTTATACTTTCCGATGAGTATTCCTAGGGGGTCTATGCCAACTACCCCTTATTATTATATTAGTTTATCTAACAATCTAGAGTCATTATTTAATAACAACTAGAAACTAAGTCCAGTTATTCCGTGACTATGGAGATATTACATAAACTTTGGTTCCCCCCATGGTACCCCATATTATCATCCCTAGGTAGATTGTATACAACCCCCCTTCACATTTTTACTCCTTGAAACCTGGGAGGAAGCCATATAATATGATATAATAAGCAATGCAGCCAATTGGTACCAAACATATGCATCCAACCAATCTACTGAAATGTGGACATGGGATCCAACTTCTTCATTTCCACCTTGATATTCATTTTGGTTTCTCCTTTTGCTCCATGTTGTCATTGTGTTACTCTAATATCTCCATGCATTTCATTTAGTTCTTCATGCTCTTCCATAGTGGTTTCCTTTTTGGTTCCATGTTTGTCCATATTAAGTGTCATTCCTAAAGTTGTTATTGGATAGGGAACAATGCAAAGGTGCCCTATGGAAGTATTTAAAGCTTCCTCACTTTAGACTAAACATGAAGAATCTAATAGTTAAAGGGGTTATCCCTGAATATAGTATATGAATTTAAATAGAATATTAACTAGATAAAAGATTCTTTTAAAAAAGGAAAAGCAAAATGGACTATTTGATTAAGCTAAATCTAATAGATTGCACAATATTTCCATTATAGAGGGCATCTTTATTCTACTTAAGTCGATATCCAAATAATCAAGAGATGAAGAACAATGAAGAAATGAATGCAAATATTGACAAGTAATATAAGAAGTGTTACAAATCACTACAACAAAATGTTGTGATTAGCATCCCTTTAAGCTTCCATTTTCCTTCCATTTACAGCTTTTTTAGTGATTTTGTTAGGAACCCATGTCAACCCTTCTCTTTACTTTGTTAGTATACTATTGTTGGACGCATATGCTTTGTAAGTCATCTTGTAGTAATTGTTGATCCATAGTTTGTGTTATTGTTGTTGGGCGGATATGCTTTGTAAGCCGCCCGTAGTATTTGTTGATCCATAGTTTGTATTGGCCCATGGTTTTGACCCATAGTATTGGCACCTAGATTTAGTATATAAGTGTGTGATGAGGCCAATGAAGGCACCATGAAGTTATTTGTATTGAGCTTTCTCAAAGGAGGTTTCCCCCTCTAAGTGGGCCGTGATCAATAAAAATATTATGTGATCCAATATATTGTGCATTTTATCAATTAATTGTTGCAGGTTCCTCACATTTGGTATCAGAGCACTTTCTTGGGCTCGTTGGGTGAAATTTCTACGAATTTTTTTTTCACATCTGTTGCAAGTTCGAATCTAGAAATAATCCCTATCCACTTAACTGTGGGAATTCTTGGGCATAAGCCCTAAAACTCATTGTGAGGAGTACCACGGGAACCCCTAAGTAGCTGGCCCATTGAGAGGACCTGCCAGCGAAAAGGGCAAGGACCCCTACCTGATTAACTAGTTCCCACCCGTGAGGTAAACTAAGAGCTGTCATTTATCAAAAAGCAGTTATTAGTTTTACCTGAATCGTGGAGTGAGGGATACTGCCCCAATATGCAAGCCGTCAGACAACATTGGTGTCGAGTGAATCCCCTAAATCGTTAGGAAGCCAAGCATACCTGGGGTCCATATCTATTTTCAGCTGCAAAATCACAGATTTCCTTTGTCCAGAACTATTGCCGGTCAGTTCCATGCCATTGTAGATCCATCTGTTGCTGATCACTTCAACGCCGTTGCAGATCCCTCGGTTTCCAATCACTTCCGCGTCATTGCAGATCTATCTGTTTGTATTATTCACCCAAACACTAGTTCCTTTTCTTCACCAGTTCTTCTTGTCTGCAAAAAATATGGGTCATGGCGCCTCTACATTAACTTCCGAGCACTTAATCACCTCACCATCAAGGATAAGTTTCCAATTCCTGTTGTTGATGAGCTTCATGGTGCTCAATTTTTCTCCAAGTTGAATCTTCATTTTGGGTATCATCAAATTTGGGTTCATGAGGATGATATCCCTAAAACAGCTTTCCGCACACATGATGGCCACTATAAATTTTTGGTCATGCCCTTTGTCCTCACTAATGCTCCTTCCACATTCTAGGCCTTGATGAATAAAATATTCCAGACCTAGTTGCGGAAATTCATTCTGGTATTCTTTGATGATATCCTCATCTATAGTAAAACATAGGTTGAACATCTCTAGCATCTGGATCTTGTAATGCAACTTTTCTCTGACCATCATCTCCACGCCAAACAGTCTAAATGTGTTTTTGGACAGAAGGAAGTTGAGAATCTCGGGAAAATTATCTCAGCACAAGGGGTTTGTGTGGATCTTTCCAAAATTACTACCATGAACAATTGGCCACCTCCTAAGACACTCAAGCACCTACGTGGTTTTTTCGGGTTGACTGGCTACTACTGCAAGTTTGTCAAGGATTATAGGAAGATTGCAGCTCCATTAACTACTCTATTGAAAAAGGATGATTTTACATGAACACATGCTACTGAGTGTGCATTTGACAAACTAAAACAAGTTATGTGTACTACACCTATTCTAGATATGCCCGATTTTTCCAAGCCCTTCACTATTGAGAGTGATCTTGCGGCAATGGACTTGGTGTTGTTCTCCTTCAAGATGACCACCCCATTGCATTCACTAGCAAAGCCCTTTTAGGTAAGAATTTAGCTACCACTATATATGAGAAGGAAATGATGGCTATTTTGCATGTAGTATAGAAGTGGCGACCCTACCTATTAGAAAATCATTTATGCATCAAGACTGATCACCAGAGTCTGAAATATTTCTTGGAACAACGTGTATCCTCCCCAACACAACAGAAATGGGTTAGAAAAATCATGGGTTATGACTGTGAGATCACTTACAAGAAGGGTAAGGACAATATTGTAGCGGATTCTTTTTATCGCACATTTGATGACCAAGGTTCTCTTTCATCTATTTCTATGCTTGTTCCAAATTGGTTGCAATCTGTTCAATAGGGCTATGCCAATGACTCTTCATTATCCAACACTTGGTCAACAACCCTTCTGCTATACCACATTACTCTTGGGATGGTGCTTATCTAAGATACAAGGGTCGTCTGGTGCTTCCCAAGAGAACAGATCTTCAACAGGTTGTCTCCGATGAACTCCATGCTTCTCCATCGGCAAAGCACTCTGGGTTCCTCAAAACATATGAACGGGTACAACATAACTTATTTTGGCAGGGCATGAAATGGACAATTCAATAGATGGTGGTTGAATGTGATACCTGCCAGGGCAATAAGAGTGAAACGACACTCCCTTCGGATTGATTGAACCCTTGCCCATACCTACCTGGATTTGGACAGATATTTCTATGGATTTCACTAGAGGGAAGACAATGATTTTTGTTGTGGTTGATCGCCTCTCCAAATATAGTCATTTTTGTGCTCTCATCCATCCCTATACAGCCTGCTCAATTGCTCAAATGTTCCTGGACCAAATCTTTCATCTTCATGGAATCCCTTCTTCCAAAGTCTCGGATTGTGATGCGACTTTCACCAGTCATTTTTGGATAGAACTATTTCACCACACTAGCACCAAAGTGAAGATGAGTTCAAGGTATCACCCACAAACAGATGGTTAGACTGAAATTCTCAATAAATGCTTGGAAACTTATCTCCATTGCTTCACCTCTGAACAACAACATCAGTGCGAAAAGTGGCTCCCTCTCGCTGAATGGTGGTACAATACCTCTTACCACACTACCTCTAAAATGATTCCATATGAAGCAGTTTGTGGTCAGGCACCACCAATTCTTCTGCCATACACCCCAAGCAGTTCTCCAGTTTAGGCAGTTGACACGGTCCTTCGAAACTACGATCATATTCTTCACATTTTGCAGGAAAATCTTCACATGGCACGAAATCACATGAACCAACAAGCCGATCAACATCGTTCTGAGCACACTTTTGAAGCAGGTGATATGGTTTTTTTTCGTCTCCAGCCTTACAAGCAATCCTCCTTGAAACTCAAAGGGCATCATAAGCTCGCTCCAAAGTTCTATGGGTCATATCGGATTCTTCATAAGATTAGGTCTGTTGCTTATAAATTGGAACTTCCTCCTTCTTCCTACATTCATCTAGTATTTCATGTCTCTTGTTTGAAGAAAGTTCTTGGCATCAACATCAGAGGACAAACTATTTTACCAGAACTGGATAATGAAGGATCCATCCTTTTAGAGCCGGAGGCCATCCTCAATAAGTGCACTCATCATCTTCGCTCTCGCTCTATCACAGAGGTCTTAATTCAGTGACACATAATGCAACCAAAGGATGCTACATGGGAACCACTTCTTCAGATTCAATGACAATTTCCATGTCTCAAGCTTTGAGGACAAATCTTTTTCTAAGGGGGAGGGGATGTTAGGAACCCATGTCAACCCTTCTCTTTACTTTGTTATTATATTTTTATTGGATGGATATGCTTTGTAAGTCGTCCCATAGTAATTTTTGATCCATAGTTTGTGTTATTGGTGTTGGGCGCATATGCTTTTGTAAGCTGCTCATAGTATTTGTTGATCCATAGTTTGTATTGTCCCATGGTTTAAACACATAGTATTGGCACCAAGATTTAGTATATAAGTGTGTGTTGAGACCAATGAAGACACCGTGAATTTATTTGTATTGAGCTTGCTCAAAGGGGGTTTCCCCCTCGAAGTGGCCCGTGATCAATAAAAATATTTTGTGATCCAATATATTGTGCATTTTATCAATTAAATTTTGCAAGTTCCTCACAGATTTTTTGTAGTTTTTTTTATGAAAATTCGGCACTATTTCATGGGATGTCACTAAAGTTGGAATTTTTTATGTTGGATCCTTTGTTTCTTGATGGAACACACTCGCAGAAGATTGCATGGATATCAAGGCAGAAGTCACAAAAGCCATAGAATATTGCTACCATATCGGGTCCATTCCATGACTATAAAAGCACAAGGCATCAAGGCATCGAGACATGGAGTAATAAGAGTATCAACCAAGTATAAAGCCAAAGATAGTGCTTCAACTGAATCTAAGTTTTGGGTTTTGTATCTGGGTCATAGGATTATTGGTTTCTTTTGCAATGTATCAAGGTCTGTGACAGGTCATTCATGTGGAATTTAAGCATGTAAATCTAGATACTAAGAAACACAACAATACTGTGAATAAGATCAACAATCTAACCAATCCATGCAATAAATACACTAAACATTAATCATTACACAAAAGAGAGAAGTCAATAACAAGAGACAATGTTGTATTACATTAGGCTTCAATCAATGAAGTAAAAAGTATAATTAGGCGAGGCAATTCTAATTGGTCATGGAGGCAATTCGAATTGCTCATGCAATGCATGAGATGCTAGTTAGGATTTGTTGTGCGGTAAAACTACCTATGATAGGGAATTCAAGAGATCATCAATGTACATGTAATTTAGTTACAAAGATAGGAAAGTACATAGGTACAAAAAGAAATCATTATTTTAATGTAAAGAACTAAAATATAAATTTGAAATTAAATACCTGAATGACTAGCATTCGATCCAAGCTTTCAAACTTTAGACTCCCGCTTCACTGCTCCAACTAGATCACCTGCAATAAAACACATACATTTCTCAAAGATTATGACCCAATAAAAATGAATGCTTTATATGAAACTCATATATTAAAAACATGAGAGATTCAAAGACATACATTCATACTATGGACAAATATTTATGGGAAAGGAATCTTATGTATTATTAGCATTAAAGGCAATTAGCCAAACCTGTACTACAACTGGCACTATTTTCTTCCCGCTCCTCTTCCTTCAATAGAATTTTCTCCATCATTTCTTTAGCAAAAATTGGTTCTTTCTTCTCAAGGACTTCCCCTTGTATTTATAGCAAGGATGGGAGGATAGACTCGAAAGGAAATTGGTTAGGGAGTTTGTCGTAGCTAGGATAACTACCATAACTGATCTATAATCTTATTTTAATATTTTTTCTCGTGAGTTAGAGATACCCACGGGTATGTCTCTTGACAACTAGTGAGTGAGTCGCGAGTATAGTGCCAAGCAAAACAAGGGTACAACTTTTTAGTAGTTACCTGTGAGTTGTCAATATAGAATGCCATGGGTGACCCATGATTTTGTTGATATGAAAGCCACGGTTATATCTCAAAATAAGTCACAAAGAAGGTTAAGTTAAGGAGACAGGTTGCAAAGTGTAGGTCAAAGCATCTATGATCAAATAGGATCTTCAATCCATAAGGTCCTTTTGGGTGACCGATAAGGGAATGTAGTCACAGACGGAGAAGTTTCATTTTGACTAATAGAAGATGCCCCCTAATGTATATGAGGTCAGAGGGAAAAATGATGGCTGAAATACATTACAAACCAGGAAGTGGAGGAGCTTAGGAACCACATGGACAAGGTCGCAAACAGTACCTGAAACAAAACAATGTCAGCAAGCAATTACAATATTGATATTAGGAGATGTTCAGAATGTTAGAACATGGTCTCCAATACATAACTTAAATGATGTATATAACATGGCCACTAAAATACAAGCGTGGATCCATGGAAAAAAGGAGACCATAGCCATAGCAACAAACTAGATCTATGTCTCATGATGAGACAACATAAGTAGATCTCGGTCTCGCACAACTTGGGTGATAAGAAATGAACTGTATCATAAACCCAAGGTCTTCAAACCAACAATCGATAGTACAAACCCTAAACCATGAGAATAGGGAGTTGAAGTCGAACATGGAAGATTTCGTTTGATTATCAGTCAATGATGAAAACCATTAGGAAATGCGAGGACACCAACCAATAATGAAAATGGGGTCCAAGGTACCTAGTACATCCTTACAAGGGTGAATAATAGGTCTTGAAGTCGAACACTTGAATAATCTGTCGAGTAAGGGACATTGATTTGGGTTAATTTGAGGAGAAAAACATTGGTTTTTTTTCCTTTTTGGGTAATTATTTGGGGGTTTTTGAAGGTTTTGGAGGACAGGATGGTGGGAAAAGTGGTCAACAGAGTATGTGACTAGGGGGGATGAGCTAGTGAGCATTTTTTCATATCTATATTTTCCACCATTCCAAAAGAAGAGCCTAGAGAACATGGGACACCCTAGTCAGCACCCCATTGCCATTTTGGTGCCCATGCTGAGTTATTCTCATAGTCCCAGGAGCCCTATTAGTCCCATCATGACTTGGAGTTTGAGACCACATATTTCTCTTTCATACATTTCTGACCATATCGTGATGGGCTCCCAATTTTTTTTCATTTTACATAAGCATGTGTTAAAATATCCAATTGAACATTTGTGCCAACTACTTCGTTTCTTATTGCTTATGTTGCGTATTTTCCTTTGCAGACACTTTTTGTTGCAATATGCCTATAACCCATTGCTTCTGTATATTTGACCCATACCCATGGAGGAAACATTTTTAAGAGTGTACATAACTATCTCATCCCTTGTTTGCAATATGGATATTTTCCTTGGCCTAACCCATGCCCTTTAAATTTAGGCGCATGCCCTTGAGACACTCATTTCCTCTAATGTATCATAACATGCTTTATTCTTTTTTCAAGATAATAAATGAAAAAGGTTAAAAAATGAAAAACACAAAAATACAAAAAAGAGGGAGAACTAAATCATTTCATATTTTATATCATTGAAGAAAATGGCAATAGTCAGTCCTTGTCGCCCTTGAACATGGCACATAATTTGGTATCCACCATTAGTACACCATCTACATTTACCTTAGGAAATTGTAACACTATTTTGAACAGATCTCCACCGATGGGTTATCCTTCCCATCACCAATGGAGCTTTTGTTAATGCATATGGCATTAGCGGATTTCATTAAGGTCGGTTACTCAAGTCCTATGTTTCCAAGTGTCCATTCTGCATCATGTTATGTGTTCAAGGGAAGTTCAAACTATGTCGGCCATTCCTCAAATATTCCTGACCAATCATGTCAGCCTTCCTTGTGTCAGTATACAGTATCGGATCTCGCAGTTATACCAAACTATATCAGACTATTGATATATGTTTCATATCTGTTGATCTGGGATGCATTAATTCCCTCCTTCCAATGGATCTATTCCTATCGACACCAAATCATCATCTAGGAAATGGATCAAGAAACCTAGGAGTACCTTGGATCTTGTAGTCATTAGTGGCAGGTTTCCTCGCAAATGACAATGGGTATACATCAATGACCCCTGATTATTTGATTCTACAAGTGTTCGAATTCAGAACATCTATTCGTACTTGCTAGTTTGTACTCAGTACCTTAGAGTCCATCATCATTATCGGTGGGTCTCTTGGCATATGTTAACAGTATACATCAATGACCAGTAATCAGATGGTGTTTTATTATGCTCGACATCAGGTCATTTATTCACATGATATAAACTCGTACTATCGTCAGTTTGTATTGAAGACCTTGGGAAAAACAGTTGTATCACTCACCGATGCACTTCCCGAGTTGCGAAAGACTAAACTACCATGTCAGAAGTTCTATGAATACCTTGTTCTCGCACTCATCTAAGTGCATGTTTACACTTCTGAAAAATTTACTTTTGACATGGATCCATTGTGTATTGTTCATGGCCATGCTTCTTTACTGCTGAGCATGGGTATGCCTACCTCAGGAAGATATTATATATTTGAGAAATTGCTATGTTTGACTTGTAGATGTTATCCTAAATCATGTGCCCGTGAGATTATTCTTTCCTCATCCTTGCTTTGATGAATAAAGAGTATCAATATCAAGAGTATCAGTATAAAGAGTATCAATTTTGGTAATGTATTTCGGCCCTTAGCTCTACTTCGAACCTCACACATTGGTACCGATGGGAATGACCACAGCCCGACCAACCCGCACCTTCCCAAGAAATAGGGTGATTCCTGAATTTGAACCACTAGAATTAGCTAAAAACCAGCTAGGTTCTTCTCAATGGTGGTCCTTCTCTCCAAACTGGGCTTTCCACAACCTTCCGACAGTCAGAACTGACCTTCCGTAATTATAGTGCCTTCAGCAATGACCCTTCTGCAATTGCCTTCCTACAATGGTCCTTCCGCAACAATATTTTTGCAGCTTGCGAATTGTGGATTGTGGGTGCACTCCTCGTGTTTTCTTGAAAGAGATTTCCGCAAAGAATCTTCCACAACATGGTTTCCAGAACTCTCACAGGGAACTCCCGCGCTACTTTTTTATGCAGAATATTAGCTCAGTCGTTGATCCTTTGTAGATCTGATCTCAGTCGTTGATCCTTTGTAGATCTGATCTCAGTCGTTGATCTATGATCAATGTGAAACACTTCAAATCGGCTTGCAGAAATGCTAATTCTCAGGCACATTCACTTTGTTTCAACTTTTCCCCGTCGTTGATCTCCTTTTCGGCTTTAATCTGAGCTGTTCAACTTCTGTTTAATCACTACGACTGCGCTCTACAATTTCTTCGTTGATTGATCAGAGAATTGATCAATCCAGCTTGACCCTCGTCTAGATCTAAGGGAAACTAAATGCAAAAAAGAAATTTACTTAAGCTACTTAACAACAATCGGTCTGCAAATGATTTGGGTTTCTTAACTGCACATGGATATCACACATATACAAGACAGAGACTCATTCACACAAAAATCAGGCCAACAATTGTACACAGCTCTAGCTGACAGAATATCAGATCATTCTTCATTCAAGATGCACAGTAACCCTATCGAACACACATAAATTCTAATTGCACCAACAAATGGCTAGAATATTTTCATTCCAACCACAATGACCAACCCCCTTCTCATTCATCTCTCCCCTCTTTATCCATTCGGCTTCCCCAACCAGAATGGCCGAACAACAAAACAAACTAACAACCTAACTCTCTCCATCACTGAAGGAGTCACTATCCACAGAACTGTCTAGCTTGATCTGCACGCGGGAAGTATCAACTTGCCACTACGCCCTATCTTACCAAAAACTGACAACACACTAGTTAGTTACATTCCTTGCAAAATATTAAAATACTTAACACAAACGAATTTCCTTCATGACAACTCGTCCTCCTGTGGTCCTCCTGCTAGCCACAACATGTGAACATGTAATCACATTGTTGGCTTAGCATTGATGCTCTTGCATCAGACTCTCAAGGTTGAAAATTCTGAACCCCTATTCAGTAAATCAACTATTTAGAAACCCTTTCTCTCCAATTCTTCAGCATCCATCCATGCAAAACCTTCTACAGGGTGACCTTTCCATTTGATCAAGTACTCCAGGTAGTCTCTCTATCTGGTACTCTTTGCCACTCTAGTGTCCAACATAGACTCAACTTCTGATAGTTGGGCTATAGGCATCTGCTTCAGGCACTGAAGATATACCACTTCTGGCACTTGTCCGTATCATCTATCACATAAGTATACAGGTCTACAACGTTAAAAATAGGTGATATACCAATCCCTATTGGCATTTCCAGTTCATAGGCATTTGCTGAAAACTTTATGAGTATCCTAAAAGGTCCAATCTTTTTCATTTTCAGATTTTTGTACTCTCCTTTTGGAAATCTTTCATTCCTCAGATGTGCTAAAACCAAATATCCTACCTCATAGTTTTTCTCTCTTCTCCTGGAATCTGCTCTTGCTTTAACTTGCTCTTGTAGTTCACTAATCCTTCTTGCAAAAACTTCTCCATATACACTTCTCTTCTCCATTTGACCCAAATCACAAAATTCACACTCCTCTTGGGTGCATACCATACATAATTTGGAATGGACTCATCCTTGTACTTTGGTTTGGTGAATCATTATATGCAAACTCTGCTTGAGCTAGCTATTGCTTGGGTTTTCACCCAAGCATGTGTTGATGAACACCTACTAACTTGTAGTAGCAATCTCAATAGAAATAAATAAAAACTAATATAAAAAATACAGATTTAATCTAAGATATGAGAAAGTAAAAATTTAATCTAGCATGTTCATGTAAAAACTTGAAAGTAAATGGCAAAGAACTCAGATCTATATGTAAAACAAATTCTTTATTTCCGAAAAAATAGCTTTACAATAATCATGTTACCTCAAATGGGGAGGATGGTTAAGTTTCAGCAGCTGCAAGGTTGAGGTGCTCCAATGGTCCAATGGTCTCTTCTTCTCCAATGCTCTAATGGGGATCTTCAAACTCAAAAGTGAGGCTAGGGCTCTCAAGAGTGAATTTGGCAGCATAGGATAGGATGAATGTGGATCAATAGTGAGGATCCCCTATCACATTTTTATAGTTTTTTGGTGATGAGGAATACCATTATGGTTTAAGGAAACCAATGGTATTGACCACAATGGTTTAGGTTTATTTTTCCTCTTTTTCCCTCTTTTTTCCTTTTTTGAATATATTTTATATTTTTATTCCCTTTTAATTGATTTTGGAGAATTGTTTACCCTTTTTTAGGGTTTTTTGTATTTCTTGAGGAAAATTACATATTTTGAGGGGAAAAAGATGGATTTTGGTCTTTTTGGTGACCTTTTGAAGGTTTTAGAGGCTCAAATGGTGGTAAAAGTGGACAAATGGGTCATGGAAATAGGGAAGTGAGCTAGTGTGCACTTTTTGGGTGTTAACATATTGCCCCCTGATGTGTGAGGGTAGGAGCTCATCATATGGCTGATAGACATCATATTTCTTTTGTCTTTTTCCTAGGGTTTGGAGGAGAGAAGAGACCAATTGGAGAGGGGAACACCGGGCCCATGCAAACTGCACAAACTAAAAAATACATGTCCTCAAAATGAATGAGGAATAATCTTTGATAATGGATGAGGTGGGCATACCCATGCTCGTATCAAGACATATAAATAACAATGAGGCCAAAAAAAAGGGGGACCTGAATAATATATATAGACATGTTGTGTACATCATAATGGTCCAGAGGGGACACAATGCTACGATATACACATGGTCATACCATGACTAATATGAAGAACTTATACACTGGAAAAGACCCACAACCGTTCTGAATGAGGTGTGAGAAAGGTTGATGAACTGCTGGATCCGAAGGTGTCCAACAACTATAGGGACTCAATAACTCTGTCTCAACTTCTGAAGAGTATATGGAATTGTATACTCGACGGAGTATACAACTGGGGTACTTCTAAATACTGTTGCCAAGAGCAACCCAGATATCCATAGGAACATGTGACTGATTGTTTTCTCAAGTAAACTCACAAATGTGCTAGTGTCAGGTGATGTCCAGGGTCTTCAACAAAATAACTGAAAGGACCAGTACCCTGTACGAGTCTCAACTATGCGATCAAGGTGTTGACGTCGAGCATGTGAGAAACAATCATTTGGAGAGGCATTGAGGACTCCTTTCAAAATGATCCATAGGCACTCATCACTAATGGTGATGAGTCCAAGGCACAGGGACCTTTGTGTCTATCCTCTGGAATAGATTTGGTTCGTGTCGACAGAGGGAGACCGACAACTACCAAGGAAATGATGTTTCCTTGATAGGAGCATGAGGTGTACAACCGAAGTGTGATAGTACTGATGGTAGGACTAGCATACTATGGGGATGGGGAATAACTGGGGTCATAGAGTGGGTGGACTCAAAATTCCTTTTTTCAGAGCATGATGACATGGTTGACCTAGCAGTAGATGAAACTAACTTTTAGGTGTGGGGATCATAGCTTAAGGGATCAGGGGTATGTATTGTAGACTGGTGTAACTTTGGGGGACGAGCTGATGGATGTTATTGGGAGACTCTCAGGGTGACATATTGCAAAATAATTTGAACAAAGGAGACCATAATGGGGAAGCTGCCATGTGAGTAGGCATGATCTGTTTTGGCACCGAAAAGCATCGTTGGGTCCTTCTTCGTGGTTTCAATGAGCTCCAGGAAGGGATAAAAGTGTGCTAAAAAATGGTACTGTCCCGTGGATTTGTGCGAGCCCAAGACTGTTCGTGCTCGTGGGTGATTTCAATTTTAGAGAGTCTGAAAGCGGTAAGTAGACTCCATTGGTGGTCTTTTTTGTATGTTAGTCTCCAAGGCCCGAAAAAGCATAAAATGATACAAATGGAGAATTCTTCTAGCCGTTGTGACTAGAGTATTCCTTTTTCGTAATTAATCTACAAGGTCCAGAAAAGGGGTAAACTTATACTAGGTAGATGCCCTTTCAGATACCTTTAGCGAGCATGAAAGGAAGCAAGATTGCTTGGCGATCTTTTCATTGTTTTAGGAGTTAGAAAAGAGCTTAACAGAAACTCTCTAAGAGTCTTTTTCGTAAAAGAATTGGTTGGCCCGAAAAAGGGATAAAATTATACCGAACAAAAATGTATTGGTGAGTGCAAGAAATGATCTCAAGCATTGTCATGAGCGCAGAAAACGGAATCCAACGATATAAAATTCATCACAAACAGACAACGACCAATGTGGCACACAAACCGAGGCGATGAGTGTGTGTGAAAAAATGCCCGAAAATGGGACTAGAGGAAATGGGAAACTAACTAGACCATCATGGAGTTTTCGTCACGTTGAATCCAATGGTATCAACTATTTGAAAAATGGATGTCGTATGGCTTTGGAATGGTTGTTTGAAAAATGGTCAAATGTCTATAAATAGTGAGTGGACCCATAGGGACATGTGTCATTTTCACAGTTGAGTTTCACAGGAGATTTGATCTGGTCAAAGCACTTTCTTCATTTGTAGGATATTTGACCGTTGGTTTTCCATTTCGCTAGTTCCAGGTAAGCCTATTGGCCTTAGTCTTTAATTTTATTCGCATTCACGGGGGGGTGGGGGGGGGAATTGGGTCTCGGGAGTGGCGTATACGCCATGTTGGATTTCCAACATGGAATATCATGGATTTCGAGCCCTTTTACGCAATCTATATCGTGCCTGTCGTCTTCCTCCACAGCTGCAATCCAGATTGCGGCTATGGGCCTACACAGCCGTGATCTGGATCGCGGCTGTGGGCTCCCAAAGCCGCGATCTAGATTGTGTGCTTGGGGAAGTTGATTTCATTTTTCTAGATTTTAATATTTTCTTGTTTACTTGGCAGGATGCTCAGGTGGCCGAGGGCGTCATGGCGAGAGAGAGAGATCCCGGAGGCTCAGATGGAGATCATCCAGGATGACCATCATGCGCAGGTGGCTTTAGCTTTGGGCAGATTGCTGAAGTTTGCTCAAATTCCTCTTATGCATTCAACAATTTTTTGCTGAACAAGTTGATTGATTTTTTGGATCTAGAGATGGAAGATTTTATGGTTCAAGGTGAGAGACTGGATCTCACCTTGACTGATGTTTATTTTCTGACTGGGTTTCCTCGTTTGGGTGAGATAGGGGATACGCAACCCAGGATAGCGGTTGATGTTGATATAGAGGATCTCCTTGCGAGGTTTTTCCATCGAGGGTCTGAGGTGCATGCCAGTGCATTACTTGTGAGTGATTTGCAAGATCGGGTGATGCGGGAGGTTTCGGCCACCGTACTTAGGGTACTTGGGGCACAGGTGCCCCAACGATTGTCGGGTGGGCAGGTGTTGATGGTTCATCGGGTGATGACTGGTACCTACTATGGCTGGGGGAAGATGTTACATTCTTGTGTTGGGCGTGAGCTGAACAAGGTGAGGCTAGAGGGTGGGGAGTTCAGCTACGCATCATTTTTGTGTTGCTTCTTTTTCAAGCGGGTGCCTACATTGCGGCCTTGTATGCCAGTTCGGGACAGTTTGAGGAGCGAGCCGTGGATGGTACGGTGGGGAGAGATGATGCCCTGGAGTGGTGGGGGTGCAGTTGGACATTTCTTCATGATCGGGATGTACGTGCAATGGGAGCAGATGCCGGTCATGTTCGACGATTATCCATACCGGGATATTGATTTTCGATGGGATATAGAGATGCCCCGTGCTCCAGGTCGAGCTTGGGGGCCAGATGATATGTATTTGTTGTTATTTCTCTATCATATCATGTTTATATGTTTTGTTATGATGATTGCTAGAGGTGTTTTCATGATGCTTATGTCGCCTATTTGTTGGTTTGTTTGTAGATGTGGGTCCATGGCCTCCACCAGATCATCAGGGTCATAGGGGTTGTGTGGTGGTGGTAGTACCTCCACCAGTGGTGGCACCCCCTCCTCATGCATGAGGAGTTGTACATCGTCGAGACGATGATATAGAGGATTTATGTGAGACCCTTGAGGCGGTTTTGGATGGTGTACCAAATGATGGTTGGAGAGAGCTGTATCAGCATGTGTTGGATTGTTGTTTTGATGCTCCACACGAGTGGAGATCAATTCTGCGAAGGGTAGCTGTGTTGCCAGTGGAGAGGAGGGCTCAGGATCAGTATGATCTGGAGGAGGAGGATCTAGAGGAGGCGGTCGATCCTGATGATGAAGATTAGGTTATATTGTACCTACCCCCAAATGCTAATGAGCATATGGGGACATTTTGTGGATATTTCAATGTACGGCTGGTGTATTTTTTGTACATTCGGTTGTTGAGGGCACTCTGGACATTGTGACTGTATGATGATATATATATATATATATATCTATGCATTTTTTATTATACAGTTGTCTATGCACGTGGATGCACATCTTTTCATTGCTTTTATGTCTTGTTTCACGTGGATGCAATTGTATGTGTTTTGTTTTCCCGTGGAGGCACATTTTATGCACGTGGATGCAATACTTTGGTTTTTGTATTCCTGTGGAGGTACATGTTATGCACGTGGATGCAATACTATGATGGTTTATTTTGTTTGTTTATTTTATTTTTGGATGCCTATGTGATGCATGTTTTGATATCCTACATGTTTTGGTTGACGTGCCAATCTAGAATGTTATTAGCCATTTGGTCTGCGACACTGTTTAGATTTCATGGGACATGAGTGAATGAAATGGATTCAAAGTGTCGAATCATTTGTTTACTTCACATGAATTTTCTAAATAGACAGGGATCATGTACCTGGTAACAGTTGTTGAGCTGGAAAACAAGGAGATGGGAGTACAGGAAGACACTAAGGTGACTTATGCCCATCTGGAGAGCAGCACCCAGTAGACCAATCAGGGCATCGTACTCAACTTGATTATTTGTGGCAGCACCTATGCACACTCCGTCGAGGTGGATCAACTCGTGTGAAGGGGAATAAACTACCGAAGCTGCGGAGGCAAGATTTGGAGACCAGTGACTTGCACTGTCGGTGAAGTCGACATAGTAGAGTGGAACAAGATCCATCTGTGTTAATGCAGGAAAAATGAAAATGTAAGGCTTTGAAAGTTTACAGTGAAAAAATGAATTAAAAACTGTACAATATTGACTATGGTGTCCAGAAGATTTTTTATGGATAGAATCGTCTAAGGTACAACCCATTATGAGTTTTGTGCATGGGGTTACCTTCTGAGTCAGTCAAAATGTATGCCCCATGTCCAAGGAAAGTGTGTATGATATATTGGCCTTGCCACATGGATTTGAATTTTCCTTTTCCCGTTTTGTCATGGGCTTGACCGTAAATGAGTACAAGGTCTCCTTCACTAAATGTTCGTGGGTGAACATGTTTATTATAACTGACATTGGATCGGTTCTTTGTGGCTTTGATTGTTTGCAGAGCTGCGCGGCAATCTTTGTCAGCTTGCTCTAAAAGAAGTATTGTTCAATTGGTGAAGTATCTAGGAGGAGTTCGATGGTGATGTGCAACATCAGGATCTTACACTCAATTGGGAGGACAGATTCTACGCCGTGAAATAAATGGAAAGGGGTGAAACCGGTGGCAGTTTTAGTGGATTTGCAGTAAGCCCGCAGTGCGGGAAAAAGCATGTGATGCCAATTGGACTTATGTCGGTTGACAGTGCATTGTAGGATAGTCTTCAAAATTTTGTTAATAGCTTCAACTTGGACGTTCCCTTGGGGGTAGTAGGTGAAAGAGAAATGATGTTCAAAATTAAGGAGGGTTGACAATTCTCGCCAAACAGAGTCCTCAAAGTGAGAACCATGGCCTGAGACGAGTTGCTTTGGTACTCCAAAATGAGCAATAACATGGTTGAGGAAAAAGCGAGCTGCAGTGTCAGCTTTGCAGTTGTAAGTAGGCATAGCTTCGGCCCATTTGGTAAAGTAATCGACGGCCACAATGATGTGTTTATGGCCACCAGCTGAAGTAGGATTACAATCCATGCAGTCAATGGCCCATTTGCAAAATGGTACAACGGTGACGACTGGATGAAAGGGGGCGAGGGGGGTTCATTCCTTGGGGGAAAAAGATGGAAATTTTGGCAATGTTAGTTTACTTTGATGCAGTCGGTAAATAGTGAGGGCCAAAAATAATCTGCGCGGATCACCTTTTGGGCAGTGGCCATTCCAAAGAAATGGCCATCGTAGGCACCACTATGACAGTCATTAAGGACTTGTTCTGCTTCTTCTCGAGAAAGGCAATGTCGTAGGATTGTGTCGACACCACGTCGATAGAGGACATCGCCTAAGAGGATATAATGAGGGGCATGGTGATGGATGTGACGGCATCCGTCATAGTCGATATTGGGTCGAAAATTTTGTGTACAAAGGTAAACCAAAATGTCGTCGTACCAAGGGTCGTCAGATGAGATGATGAATAAATGGTCATCAATTAGACCAGTATGGATAGCTGGTGGTGACGATGAGGATGGTAGGTCCGTAATGAGCTGAGCAAGTGCTAAGGCTTTGCTACTCTTTGCGGTTTTAAAAGTCAGGTCGTATTCTTGTAGGATAATCACCCATTTAGCTACGTAGCCTTGCAAAAGGTGACATGTCAATAGATAGACCATTGGGTTGGAATTTGCGACAACCGTGGTATGGGTGAGGAGAATGTAATGGCACAAATTCTGTACTGAAAAGATGACGGCAAGGGCCATTTTCTCTTCATGTGGGTAGCGTAGTGGTGGGCCTGATAAGGTTTGGCTTACATAGTAAATGACATGTTCTTGATAAGCAGAGTCTTCTTGGACAAGTACTCCAGAAACGACATAATCGGATGTCGAAACGTAAAGGGTGAAATCTCTTGTGAAATCCGAAGGAGAAATCAAGAGGGCATTAGTGAGTGCTTTCTTCAAGTCTATGAAAGCTACTTCCGCTTGGTCATCCCATACAAAATGGGTATGAAGGTGTTGTAAATGATGGAAACCATGAACTGTCGTGTCATAATCGGGGACAAAGCGGTTGAGGAAGTTGGACCTCCCTTGAAGGCTTTTTAGTTGTCTTAATGTACGAGGTGATGGTAGGTCCACGATGGTTTGGATCCTTAATGGGTCTATGGTGATCCCTTTTTCTGAAATGATGAAACCCAATAGATGGCCTGTTGGAACGCAAAAAATACACTTGAGTGGGTTCAAGCGGATTTGGTATTTGCAACAGCGTAAGAAAACTTGTCGAAGGTTGTCTAGATGGTCGGATCGTTTCTTAGATCGAGCCATGAGGCCGTCTAGATAAACCAATATGATGTTAATTAGGTCATGAAAACAATAAGTCATGGCTCGTTGGAATGTGGCTACAGTGTTTTTGAGACCGAAAGGCATGACGTGATAGGCAAAATTGCCCCATGGGGTGGTGAAAGCAGTTTTGCATTGATCTTCCTTACAGATATGGATATGGTTATACTCGTAGAAACCATCCATGAATGATAGTACCTCCTGCCCCACACATGCAACGATTAGTTGGTTGATAAATGGTGTTGTTAAGTTGTCTTTGGGACAAGCTAGATTCAGGTCGCGGAAATCAGTACAGACATTAATGGTGCCCACTTTCTTGTTGACTGGAACTGGGTTGGAAACCCAAGTGGTGTAAGCGATAGGGTATATGAAACCTGCTGCTCGAAGCTTCTCAATTTTGGCCTTAACGGCTGGAAGCTTAGATGGGTGAATGGGGCATTGTTTCTGGAGGACAGGAGGTATGTTAGGCCAAGTGTCAATGTGATGTTCTACAATAGTAGGATCGAGACCAGGTATCTCGGTGTAATCCCAGGCAAAGACATCAAGAAACTCTTGGAAGATTTTCTTATAGGCTTGAACTTTCTCTTCAGTGCATAATGCGCCTAAGGAGATAAGTTCAGGTTTTCCAGGTGTGGTGAAGATGTCAATTTTTATGATAGGTGAAATGTTGGCCATATTACCTTCTTCAAAGGCATCTAGAGCTGGGATTGGATCTTTGAACCGATCGACCTTGGTTGGTAAAAAATATTTTGATTCAACGGACAGTTGGTTTTCCATGGTGGAGGTAGAGCCTCAGGGATGAAGTATGACCGATGGTGCATATCATCCCAGGGGTAGTCCGGTGTAGTCAGTGTTTTAGAATTTCCTCATTGCTACAGAAGTAGTGTGTCATCAAATCAATTGGTTCAGGCTTGTAGGTGGATGAAATCATATAAATGGTATTGATTTCTTCTGAAGCGGAAGATTTTGGGGGGTATATTTCCTCAATGAGCGGGGGGGATATCTCTAGGTCGGCATTATTCAATTCGTATAGAGATGCTCTATAATCTTGGAGATCGGGGCAGTGGTGTGAATAATGGACGTAGATGCCACATATCGCACAAGGGTGGTTGGTATGGAGCGATTTATTGCGAGGCTGAGGGGGTAGCTCAAGTTTGACAACTGGGATGTTAGTGCCATCATCCCACATTTGCATATGTTCTTGAAGTGCTAGTAATTGTGGACATTGATGGGTAGCGTGGCCTATATCGTCGCACAAAGAGCACTTAGGAGGAACACGGATTGTTGGGGGATTCTTCGCCAACTTGGGAGTTGGTGGGGCGGTGCAGATTGTGGGTCTAGTGGTGTAGGTTTGTGGGCCTCTACCCCCATTGTAGCGGAGTTGAGGGGGAGCATTACTAGATGTTGATGCAGTGGTCCCAGTTGGAGGCGGTCAGTTTTGGATGTTTGCTACACCAGGTGGTGGACGGTTTGAAGTATTTATGGGTCGCACCGATTGTAAAATGACATTCAGGGTTGGGGGAGGGGTCGATGAAGGTAGGTACCATACAGGTAGCCCTAACGTTAACCCTGGAAGATTTAGCATATCCATTACTGGCGTGTTGATGACTCCTGAAGGAGGAAATAAGAATGGGATAGTGTAAATCGGTGTTGCTTCGATGTGACTAGGCACTGTGGGTGGTTGTGGTAGTAATGGTGGCTGTTGAGTGTGTGGTTGTGTGTTGTGCGAAAGGGTGCACAAATCAGATATTTTAGTTATTCGTAGAGGGGGTGGGATAGATTGGAACATGGAGGTCATGGTGTTAAGTCAGTAAATTTTTCTGCATTTTTAGTTTTTTCCCCTCCAAAATTTTGGTTTGATTTTTGATTTTACCTTAGTTAATTGTTGGTTTTTAGTTTTGGTTTTCTGCCCTTTTAATAAATTTATGTATGCTTAAATAAAGTTTGAGCCCAGTCTTCACTTTTCATTTGATTTTGGTCATTTTTATGTTGGAAGTGGGTCAATATGAGTTATATATTCAAAAGAAGAATCAATTTTGACTTTAGAGAGTAGCTAAAGTCGTGGCCTAAACCAAAAGCTGCTAAAATCTCCGATAAATTTGGCAAAAGTTAGAAAATCCGCTAAAAATTTGGTTTAAAGATATTCTTGTAGCGCTACATCAAAGTTTTACACAGAGTGCGCTACAGGAATATCGTGGCATGAGTTTTTCGCAAAATCTTGATATGATTTCAATCATCATGAAGAGTGTGAGAGTCTAATCGCATTTTGTGAAGTGTCTAACACGTGTATGCAGCATTTTAGCAAGATGTTTGTGGTTTGATAATCACGAAGAGAGGCAAGGCCATCATTACAGGTAATGCGGGTTTCAGTTGCACAGATACCAGCCAGTTCCGGGTTTCGCTGTCAAATCGCCCTTGTCACACGCATAATCACTAAGGATTTAGTGTTTGAGGAGGAGTCTTCATCGTTCAACATTGGATTACGTTGCTGAGGAAGAAGACACCTGTGATTCCGGCGCCAGCTGAAATTAGGGCTTTGAATTCGTTTCACCTGCAGCCAAGAAAATGTTAGGAGGACACCTGTGCTCGAAGAGGAACGTTATTGACACCTCAATTAGAAGACATCACGCCACGATGCAGGAGTAATTGACAGGTATTACGTAAACCCTCATAACTGAAGAATTTGGGGTTTTTGCTGCTGCGTTTCCTTCTGAAAAAATTGGTCGCTGAGAAAGGTGTAATAGAATGAAAGGATGAAGAATTCATCACTGGAATGGTTAGCTGAAGCATGATAGCAGGAATTAGCATGACTGTTCCTTTATGACCTAATCTGAATAGGGCGTTGAAAAACTCACAGAATTGCCTGTAGAATTCATTTAGTTTAAACAGAGGGAAGTCTGCTAGTTTGATATGGGTGTTACACAGGGAGAATTGTAGATTTGTCCATGAGTTAAATTGGTTAACCTGCAGTACTATTTTCCCAGAGAGCAGCTTATAAAACACTTCTGAAACCTAAAACCATATTGTTCCAGTTCCTTGACAAGAAAGAGATGGGAAAAAACAGTAAAAGTGGCAAGATTAATAGGGCTGAACCCACAGATTTGACTTGGATCCAAAAGCTTCCAGATTGTGCAGAGCTGTTCCAACAGGCAGGATGGTTGAAATTCTTCAAGAAGATAGATGGATTTAATGCCCAAGTATCATGCAATTTTGCCAAAGGACTGAAGAATGAGATGATCATAATAGGTCCTTTAAAATTCAAATTGACTGTTGATTTAATTTCAGAAGCCACTGAAATTGATAATGAAGGCGAGCTCTGGTTTAAGAAATCTCCTTTTGAGTTTGATCCTCAAAGATATTTATTGCCCAATGTTGTTCCTGACTGGAACAAAGGTATCATCATTCATAATTTCAAAAGGGAATGGATTGAACCTTTAAGAATTCTTCAGAGCTATATAACTTGTGAAGGGAGGTACTCATTAGTTTTCAAATACCATCTCAGGTTCTTGCAGCACATGGCAGGAGTGTCAAAAATGAATTTGCCATTCTTTTTCTTCAAAAGCTTGCAGAAGATGTCTAGCAAAATTAAACAGCAGGATGATCATACCTCCCAATCATTGTTTCATCATGGTCTCATCAAGTTGATCATCTCTACAGTGTTGCAGAAGGAAGAAAAAACTTGGGACTTTTTTCTATTTTGGTCAGGGATTCATCCCAAAGGAGAAGAACAGCAGCCCAAAAGGAAAACTGATAAGGGAAGAGTAATGGTACAAAAATTGGGTTATTCAGCTAAACCTGCAAACAAACATGGCATTAAAATTAAAAAGGAAACAAAGCAGGTATCAGATGAAGGAGAGACTAACAGTCAGCCTCAGGAAATTCCACAGCACAGTGAAGTCAAATTTTCATTATTTGATGACAAAAAGGAAAAGGAAATTCCTGAAAATAGACCATCATCTATAACAGTGGTTCATGAAGAAAGGAAATTTGATATCAGGGATATTCCTGTAGCAAAAGAGGAAGTCCAAAATTTGCCCAAAAGCCCTATCACAGTCCTCTCGGATGATGAGGGCTATATGTTAGAGGATGAGCAGTTCATTCCAGAAATCAGGGTTAAAGCTGAGACTAAAGAAAATCAAGCCATAGAGGACAAAACTACCAAGCCTAAAAAGAAGATAAAAAAGCTAGAAGTGGTAGAATTATCATCTGTCCAGTATCAAGGGAAGACACTTAAAATGATGGGAGAGCCAGCTTCTTTATGGAGACCTAAAACTAGGTCTAAAAACAAATTAAGATTAAATATGAAAAAATTGTTGAATCCGAAATTGAGGACTGATAAGGTAGACATTTCTGATGAAGAATCAATGGAGGAGCAGTCAAAGAAAAATGAATTGCATGCAGTTAAAAAAGAGGATGTTGGTTCTGTAAATACAACAGGTGAAGAAAGCTCTAAATCCATCGTTGAAAACAATTCTGGAAAATTGTTAACAGATGATATTAAATCAGCACAGGTAATAGGTGTTTCAAATCCCATCATTGAAGATATTGCTGTAAGACCATTGACAGAAGAATTGATGTTTAAGAAGTATAACATGTTTTGGAAACCAAGTGAAGATTCGGATGCTGCCATAGAAAAGCTGGTAAATTCTGATCAGGATAATTTGAAGAAGACTGTGAAACAGTACAAGCATCAAATGAACTATATGCAAGAAGTAAATGATGGTTTAATGCTAGCAAATAGAAGATTGAGGGAAGACCTTCAGGACACTCATGACAATTTTCAGGAGCTGGTGATTGATGCAAAGGAGGCACTCAGAAGGAAAAGGATGGCTGACAGGAATTGCTCAGATTTAGAAAGGACAGTTCAGACCTTGCAGCATGAAAATGAACACCTACACAGAAGGATAGCTCAGCTGGAGCAAAAGCACAAAAGGGTGAAGAAAAGATCCTCAAGTCCAGATGGCATAGCTTTGCTAGTGGAGGCATCGAAAGAGATCTAGGGCAGTTAGGTTCATTTAAAGCTTTTTGTTAAGGATTTGCTATTTTTAGCAAAATTGTAATTTGTAAAAATGTAAATGTTATTTTGCCTAGTCTAGCCATTCGATGGAGGATTAATAGGAGAAACCCTAACTGTTTTGGGGAATGAAAAACTATTTAGAGAGGTAAAAAAGACATTGTAAGGGTTCGAATTTTTGGAGAGCTAGAGGAGGTCTGCAGACTGTGCTTTCATCCAGACTTGTTCACTGCTAAGTATTGCAAACTCTCATATTGCATTTTTGATGAAACTATGAATATATGACTCCTTATTCCACCTCTGATATGTGTTGGCTTCATTTTAAACTTATGCAGTTTCTTTATTGACAATTTCATTTCTGGTTTTATGTATGATTTCCAGTAAGTGCTTGTCTTTTATTGAATGAATTTCAGTGCAATCTTTTGGTGAATTTCTGAGATATATGGACATCTTCATGGATTAATGTATGTGATTTAGTTTTTACTTATTGTTGAATGTATTCCCTTTATGCTCTTGAAGTTTTCTTACCAAAACCTACAAAACAAAACCCTAAGAACCTAGTTTGGATTGATTTTATTCTTGAGATTGTGTTGGCTTGTTACCTTAGCCTTAGTAACAATTTCTGACACAAACATCTTTGGCGCCGTTGCCGGGGACGAAGCTGAAGCATATCTTCCCTGGGATACTCATCATTTTTCTTGGTTTAAGAGGTGAACTTGAACCAGCACCTTGAAGGCTATATTTTCACCAAAAAAGTCACACTGGCTTCTAAAGGTATTGGGACCAAGAATAAGCCTGTTTCTCCAATAAATCTAGGTGTGACAGACCCTGAGCAGATTCTGAAAACAGCTAATAAACTCAGAAAATCCAAATCTTTGCCAATTTGTGGTGATTCTCATCAGTTAGACGAATCACTAGACCCAGCTGACATTTTACCGTGTATAAAACCTACCCTCTCTGAGAGCAGTTTTCAGGTTTTCACTAATCCCAAAAGTTTCTTGAAGGCTAAAACCTCTTCTCCTGATAGAATACCAATATTTCAGCTGAAGCTAGGAAAGAATACCTTTCAAAAAGGACCCAGTCAAACTCCTTCCTTTTCAAACCCTAATTTGAAACTTCAATCTACACTTCAGTCCACAATGGCAGCTCAAAATCCACCTATGGATATGATGGACAGAATGGTAGCAGCTAGGTATGCACCATTAGTTCTACCTCAGCCTCTACATCCTTTGCCCGGAGGTGATTATCAGAAGTATATGCCTAGATTTAATGGTCAAGGGGAAAATACTGCTGAGGAACATTGGGAAGCTTTTATGAGTTATGCTGACAATCAGAATATTGAAATGAAAGATGTGTGGATGAGGGTTTTTGTTCAGAGTTTAGATGGGGATGTAAGAAAATGGTTTAGGGAGTTGCCTGCTAACTCCATTACTATTATTGAAGAACTCCATCAGCTTTTCATGAGACAGTGGGGAGACACTAAAGATCACACATACTACATAACTGAGTTTGGAGCTCTCAGAAGAAAGAAAGATGAGACTGTTGCAGATTTTTCCAAGAGGTTTAATAAGATGTACAGTAGAATTCCAGCAGAAATTAAACCTACTGAAACATCAGCTAAGTTGACATATGCCAATTCCTTTGATCATGAATTTTCCTTATTACTCAGAGAAAGGAGACCTATCACCCTGCTGAACATGCAAGATGCAGCCCTAGAGGTAGAGTCTAATTTGTTAGCTTCAAATAGACTTAAAAATGAAACATCTCAGCAGCTTTATGAAAGAAAAGGAAAGAAAGAAGCTGTCACAGCAGGCTCTGCTTCTCAAACTGCTGAAGCCAAAATAGATGAGATGGCCAAAATGGTTAAAATCCTCACTGCAAAGTTAAATAAACTCGAGCTTGAAAAGAATTCTGCTAAACCCGCTCCAGAAGCTCAGAGGAATCCAAATAACCAAAATCAGTTTAGAAGACAATTTGCCCCTAGATTCATGCCAAGGGAAAGAAGAAATAATGACATTCAGCAAGAAAGGAGAGAAAATGAAGATCAAAAAGTGCCCCCACCTTTTCAAAATAATCTAGTTGATGAAGAAGAAATTGATCAGCAGTTGCTTTTTGAAGAAACTGAGACTGATCAGGACATGAACCACATTGGAGATAAAATGTTTACAGGCTTCGTTACTGAAGAGGATTTTCTAAATTCTGAATATTATGATGCTGATTTATATGAGGTTGAAGATGATTTGGAATGTGAAAAGACTGCTATAAATGCTGCTACCAATCAGAATGGAGTCAAGAAAGTTATTAATCTCAGAACTGGACCAAAACAAGTAGTTCAAGCTCCTAAGAAGAAAACTGCTGTTCCTGCTCCAGTTATTCGTGATAAACCAACTGTTGATCCTGTAGCAGAAAAGAAACAACCTGCAGAAAAACCCAAGAAAAGTTCAGAAATTGAAGAGGTAAACAAGTCAAGTCAACATTTTAGTTTGGAAAATGAATTAGGAAAGCTCAAAATTCCTGTGCCATTTTCTGAGCTTATAAAAAATCCATCATACAAGAATACAGTCTTGAAGGTAATGAATATGCAAAATAATCAACCAGTTTCAGATACAGTGAACCTTCAGGAAGAAAACCCTAGAATTTTTATTGGATCAGCTTTAGCTGAGAAGACTGAAAATGAGGCTGGTGCTTCTCCTCCATTTTATATAACTCTGACTGTGCATGAACAGATGATTCATAACTGCCTACTAGATTCAGGAGCATCCCATAATTTGATGCCAAAATCTGTGATGGAAGCCCTGGGCCTTAATGTCACTAAACCTTACCATGATCTATATGCCTTTGACTCCCGAGCTGTAAAATGTTTAGGAGTGATAAAAGATATGGTTGTCAATCTTACTCAGTTACCCATGAAAAGTGTAATAATGGATGTTGTGGTAGCTGACATCACACCAAAGTTTGGTTTACTTCTGTCTAGGTCATGGGCTAAGAAAGTTGGAGGAACATTACAGATGGATCTCTCTTATGCAACTATTCCTGTTTTTGGTGGGGAAAACAGGAGACTTTATAGAGAGTTACAGTTGGCTTACATAGTCACAGATGAGAAAAACCCTACAAATCACCCAATGTATTCTGTGGATAAAGACCTTGGTTCATGCATACTACAATTCAGTGAAGAAGAGAATTCTGCTGGTGTGTTACAAGTACAAAAAGATCAGCCTGTAAAACACAGTCAAGAAGAACAAGATGTATTATGGCAGTTGTATTTTGATGGGTCTTCATGTAAAGAAGGTGCTGGAGCTGGAGTTTTATTGATTTCTCCTGGAGGTGAAATGGTGAAACTTATGTATAAGTTAGAATTTGCTACCACCAACAATACTGCTGAGTATGAGGCCCTGCTATTGGGATTGAAGGCTGCAAAAGATTTAGGAATTCAACAGATTTCTGCATTTGGCGACTCCGAACTAATTGTTCAACAGGTGAAGAACAAATATCAAGTAAAGCAGGGTCTGTTGAAAGTATATCGAAATGAGGTATGGGATATGCTTGAAAATTATTTTATTGCATTTAATATCACTCATATTCCCAGAAATCAAAATGAAACTGCAGATTCATTAGCCCTGGCTGCCACACATTTCAGAATTCCAAAAACCACTCAATTAAGGTATCCCATAGAAGTGAGATATAGGCCATGTGTCCCAGATAATGTGAAACATTGGAGGGTTTTTGAAGATGACTTTGAAATAAAAAAATTTCTTGAGTTGGTAGATGAATTTTCAAACAATCAAATTGATCAAGAAATTGATGAAAAGGATGAACAGTTAGATGAATTTACTGCAGAAGAGATTGCTGGACATAAGATTATTGAACTGAAGAGTAATTTCATTCCGAAAGGCCTAGTACCTTTGGAGAGAATATTTACTAAGGATGATACACCTTCCAGACCAGTAATCCAGTCTTCAGAAGAAAATGTAGAGGATTACAATATTGGCTCAGCAGAACAGCCCAGAATGGTAAAATTGTCTAAAAACCTAACAGCTGAACAAAGGAGTAGATACATTAAACTGTTGAAGAAATATGTAGATACATTTGCTTGGTCTTACAAGGAGCTGAAAACCTATGACACAGCAGTTATTCAGCATAAAGTTCCTTTGAAACCTAATGTTAAACCTTTCAGGCAGAAATTAAGAAGAATCAATCCAGCACTGTTCCCTGTTATTGAAAAAGAATTGAAGAAGTTGTTGGATGCAAAAATAATAGTGCCTCTTAGGTATTCTTCTTGGGTTGCAAATTTGGTTCCTGTTAGAAAGAAGAATGGAGAGATTCGATTATGTGTTGATTTCAGGAATTTGAATCGATCCTCATTAAAGGACAATTATCCCCTCCCCAAGATTGAACAGGTTTTGCAGCAGGTGGTTGGAGCTCAAAGGATTTCAATGCTAGATGGCTTCTCAGGGTATAATCAGATTGCTATGCACCCTGATGATAAAGAAAAAACAGCTTTTACAACCCCCTGGGGGACATTTATGTATGACAAGATGCCTTTTGGCTTAATGAATGCTGGAGCAACCTTTCAAAGAGCCATGGATATTGCATTTGTGGGTGAAAAAGATAAGTTTGTGGTGATTTATCTGGATGATATTACAGTTTTCTCCAAATCTGATGATGAACATTTGAAACATTTGGAGCAAACCTTTATAAAGTGCAGAAAGTTTGGCTTATCCTTGAACCCTAAAAAATCACATTTTGCTGTACAGGAAGGTAAGTTGCTTGGTCACTTGGTATCAGCTGATGGTATCAGGATTGACCCTGAGAGAGTCAAAGCAATACTGAAAATTAGTTTGCCCAGGAGTAAAAAGGATGTGCAATCATTTATTGGCAAAATCAATTTTCTGCGATGGTTTATTCCTAATTTTGCTGAGACCATTAAGCAGATTACAGGCATGTTAAAGAAGGATCAAGAAGTCAAGTGGACTATGGAAGCAAAGACAGCTTTTGAAAAGATTAAAGTAGCTCTAACTGAGGCACCTGTTCTGGTGAGTCCAAATTTTGACAAAGAATTTCTTACATTCTCTTTTGCCTCAGAAGACACTATTGCTGCTGTATTACTTCAGAAGAATGAAGAAGGATTGGAACAACCAATTGCCTTTTTTAGCAAAACACTTAGAGATTCCGAGCTAAAATACAGTATTTTGGAGAAACAAGCCTATGCCCTAGTAAAAGCTTTAAAATTTTTCAGAATTTATATTTTACACTCCAAGGTTGTTTCATTTGTTCCAAATGCTGCAGTGAAGGATGTTTTGACACAGCCTGATAGTGAAGGAAAGAGGGGAAGGTGGATTGCCAAAATTATGGAATATGAAGTGGAAATCAGACCTACCAAGCTGGTCAAAGGACAAGGATTGGCCAAACTGCTGGCTGACTCAAATTGTCAGGCATTAGGGTTACATGCTATGACAGAAGAATTAGCACCTGAAGAAAATCAAGTAATCTTGGAAAAAGAAAGAATCATGGATTCTTATTCATCTTCAGATTGGTATGCTGACATTGTTCATTTCCTGCTATTTTTGCAATGTCCAGAACATTTAGACAGGAAAGCTGCCAGGTCCTTGAAATTGAAAACTACTAAATATTGTCTGATAGAGGGTCAATTGTTTTGGAAAGATCCAGCAGGAATCTTATTAAGATGTTTAGATCAAGCTGAAATAAAGGAAGTAATTGCAGAATCTCATGAAGGAGCCTGTGGAGGACATAAATATTGGAAAACAACAGCTTATAAAATTTTAAGAGCTGGTTACTATTGGCCTTCACTTTTCACAGATGTTTATCAGACTGTAAGAACTTGTATACCTTGTCAAAAGTTTGCAGGAAAACAGAAGTTGCTGTCTTTACCTTTGAAGCCTATTGTAGTCAATGCCCCTTTTCAGCAGTGGGGCCTGGATTTTATTGGAGAAATAAACCCAGCATCTTCAGGCCAACATCATTGGATTTTGACTGCCACAGATTTCTTTACAAAGTGGGTGGAGGCTATCCCCACAAGGAATGCCACAGATAAGGTAATTATGGATTTCATAGAAAATAATATTCTGAGTAGGTTTGGTTGTCCACAGAGATTGATTACTGATAATGCCAAAGCATTCAAATCCAAGGCAATGGTGGCCTTTTGTGAAAAAAATGGTATTATGCTCAAACATTCAACTCCATATTATCCTCAGGGAAATGGTCAGGCTGAATCATCTAACAAAAATATCATTCAATGCATCAAAAAATTGCTCAAACAAAATAAAAAATCTTGGGATTCAATGTTGAAATACGCATTATGGGCAGATAGGATTACTGTAAAACAGGCCATTGGAACTTCACCTTTTCAGCTGGTTTATGGAACAGAAGCAGTATTTCCAGTACAATTGGGAATCCCAGTAATGAAGTTCCTCCAAAATTCTCAAGAGGAACCAGATGACTTGCAAAGGAGAATTTTTGAGATGATTGAGTTACAGCAGAACAGAGAAAAAGTAGACAAAGAAGCCCAGCTGTATAGAGCTAAAATGAAAACCAGGTTTGACAGAAATATCAAGGATCATATTTTTTCAGAAGGGGAAATGGTTTTAAGATGGGATGCAAGAAAGGAACAGAAGGGGAAACATGGAAAATTTGATAATTTATGGTTTGGCCCTTTTCTGATAGCTAAGGTTTTGGAAAATAATACTTTCATATTGCAGTCTTTGGAAGGAGAGGAATTGCTCAGCCCTGTTAATGGGCGATTCCTCAAACATTTCTACAGTTAAATGAAGATCATAATCACTTTTCATTGTATATACCGGTGTGAGTGAGATTGAATAAAGACTCCATAGCCCAATGGAAGACTGAAGGCACTAGTCTACAGGTTCTTGAAGCCTCACAGGGAGGACTTCATCCCGCAGCTGGAGCCAGATGTTAAGTCAGTAAATTTTTCTGCATTTTTAGTTTTTTCCCCTCCAAAATTTTGGTTTGATTTTTTATTTTACCTTAGTTAATTGTTGGTTTTTAGTTTTGGTTTTCTGCCTTTTTAATAAATTTATGTATGCTTAAATAAAGTTTGAGCCCAGTCTTCACTTTTCATTTGATTTTGGTCATTTTTATGTTGGAAGTGGGTCAATATGAGTTATATATTCAAAAGAAGAATCAATTTTTACTTTAGAGAGTAGCTAAAGTCGTGGCCTAAACCAAAAGCTGCTAAAATCTCCGATAAATTTGGCAAAAGTTAGAAAATCCGCTAAAAATTTGGTTTAAAGATATTCTTGTAGCGCTACATCAAAGTTTTACACAGAGTGCGCTACAGGAATATCGTGGCATGAGTTTTTCGCAAAATCTTGATCTGATTTCAATCATCATGAAGAGTGTGAGAGTCTAATCGCATTTTGTGAAGTGTCTAACACGTGTATGCAGCATTTTAGCAAGATGTTTGTGGTTTGATAATCACGAAGAGAGGCAAGGCCATCATTACAGGTAATGCGGGTTTCAGTTGCACAGATACCAGCCAGTTCCGGGTTTCGCTGTCAAATCGCCCTTGTCACACGCATAATCACTAAGGATTTAGTGTTTGAGGAGGAGTCTTCATCGTTCAACATTGGATTACGTTGCTGAGGAAGAAGACACCTGTGATTCCGGCGCCAGCTGAAATTAGGGCTTTGAATTCGTTTCACCTGCAGCCAAGAAAATGTTAGGAGGACACCTGTGCTCGAAGAGGAACGTTATTGACACCTCAATTAGAAGACATCACGCCACGATGCAGGAGTAATTGACAGGTATTACGTAAACCCTCATAACTGAAGAATTTGGGGTTTTTGCTGCTGCGTTTCCTTCTGAAAAAATTGGTCGCTGAGAAAGGTGTAATAGAATGAAAGGATGAAGAATTCATCACTGGAATGGTTAGCTGAAGCATGATAGCAGGAATTAGCATGACTGTTCCTTTATGACCTAATCTGAATAGGGCGTTGAAAAACTCACAGAATTGCCTGTAGAATTCATTTAGTTTAAACAGAGGGAAGTCTGCTAGTTTGATATGGGTGTTACACAGGGAGAATTGTAGATTTGTCCATGAGTTAAATTGGTTAACCTGCAGTACTATTTGCCCAGAGAGCAGCTTATAAAACACTTCTGAAACCTAAAACCATATTGTTCCAGTTCCTTGACAAGAAAGAGATGGGAAAAAACAGTAAAAGTGGCAAGATTAATAGGGCTGAACCCACAGATTTGACTTGGATCCAAAAGCTTCCAGATTGTGCAGAGCTGTTCCAACAGGCAGGATGGTTGAAATTCTTCAAGAAGATAGATGGATTTAATGCCCAAGTATCATGCAATTTTGCCAAAGGACTGAAGAATGAGATGATCATAATAGGTCCTTTAAAATTCAAATTGACTGTTGATTTAATTTCAGAAGCCACTGAAATTGATAATGAAGGCGAGCTCTGGTTTAAGAAATCTCCTTTTGAGTTTGATCCTCAAAGATATTTATTGCCCAATGTTGTTCCTGACTGGAACAAAGGTATCATCATTCATAATTTCAAAAGGGAATGGATTGAACCTTTAAGAATTCTTCAGAGCTATATAACTTGTGAAGGGAGGTACTCATTAGTTTTCAAATACCATCTCAGGTTCTTGCAGCACATGGCAGGAGTGTCAAAAATGAATTTGCCATTCTTTTTCTTCAAAAGCTTGCAGAAGATGTCTAGCAAAATTAAACAGCAGGATGATCATACCTCCCAATCATTGTTTCATCATGGTCTCATCAAGTTGATCATCTCTACAGTGTTGCAGAAGGAAGAAAAAACTTGGGACTTTTTTCTATTTTGGTCAGGGATTCATCCCAAAGGAGAAGAACAGCAGCCCAAAAGGAAAACTGATAAGGGAAGAGTAATGGTACAAAAATTGGGTTATTCAGCTAAACCTGCAAACAAACATGGCATTAAAATTAAAAAGGAAACAAAGCAGGTATCAGATGAAGGAGAGACTAACAGTCAGCCTCAGGAAATTCCACAGCACAGTGAAGTCAAATTTTCATTATTTGATGACAAAAAGGAAAAGGAAATTCCTGAAAATAGACCATCATCTATAACAGTGGTTCATGAAGAAAGGAAATTTGATATCAGGGATATTCCTGTAGCAAAAGAGGAAGTCCAAAATTTGCCCAAAAGCCCTATCACAGTCCTCTCGGATGATGAGGGCTATATGTTAGAGGATGAGCAGTTCATTCCAGAAATCAGGGTTAAAGCTGAGACTAAAGAAAATCAAGCCATAGAGGACAAAACTACCAAGCCTAAAAAGAAGATAAAAAAGCTAGAAGTGGTAGAATTATCATCTGTCCAGTATCAAGGGAAGACACTTAAAATGATGGGAGAGCCAGCTTCTTTATGGAGACCTAAAACTAGGTCTAAAAACAAATTAAGATTAAATATGAAAAAATTGTTGAATCCGAAATTGAGGACTGATAAGGTAGACATTTCTGATGAAGAATCAATGGAGGAGCAGTCAAAGAAAAATGAATTGCATGCAGTTAAAAAAGAGGATGTTGGTTCTGTAAATACAACAGGTGAAGAAAGCTCTAAATCCATCGTTGAAAACAATTCTGGAAAATTGTTAACAGATGATATTAAATCAGCACAGGTAATAGGTGTTTCAAATCCCATCATTGAAGATATTGCTGTAAGACCATTGACAGAAGAATTGATGTTTAAGAAGTATAACATGTTTTGGAAACCAAGTGAAGATTCGGATGCTGCCATAGAAAAGCTGGTAAATTCTGATCAGGATAATTTGAAGAAGACTGTGAAACAGTACAAGCATCAAATGAACTATATGCAAGAAGTAAATGATGGTTTAATGCTAGCAAATAGAAGATTGAGGGAAGACCTTCAGGACACTCATGACAATTTTCAGGAGCTGGTGATTGATGCAAAGGAGGCACTCAGAAGGAAAAGGATGGCTGACAGGAATTGCTCAGATTTAGAAAGGACAGTTCAGACCTTGCAGCATGAAAATGAACACCTACACAGAAGGATAGCTCAGCTGGAGCAAAAGCACAAAAGGGTGAAGAAAAGATCCTCAAGTCCAGATGGCATAGCTTTGCTAGTGGAGGCATCGAAAGAGATCTAGGGCAGTTAGGTTCATTTAAAGCTTTTTGTTAAGGATTTGCTATTTTTAGCAAAATTGTAATTTGTAAAAATGTAAATGTTATTTTGCCTAGTCTAGCCATTCGATGGAGGATTAATAGGAGAAACCCTAACTGTTTTGGGGAATGAAAAACTATTTAGAGAGGTAAAAAAGACATTGTAAGGGTTCGAATTTTTGGAGAGCTAGAGGAGGTCTGCAGACTGTGCTTTCATCCAGACTTGTTCACTGCTAAGTATTGCAAACTCTCATATTGCATTTTTGATGAAACTATGAATATATGACTCCTTATTCCACCTCTGATATGTGTTGGCTTCATTTTAAACTTATGCAGTTTCTTTATTGACAATTTCATTTCTGGTTTTATGTATGATTTCCAGTAAGTGCTTGTCTTTTATTGAATGAATTTCAGTGCAATCTTTTGGTGAATTTCTGAGATATATGGACATCTTCATGGATTAATGTATGTGATTTAGTTTTTACTTATTGTTGAATGTATTCCCTTTATGCTCTTGAAGTTTTCTTACCAAAACCTACAAAACAAAACCCTAAGAACCTAGTTTGGATTGATTTTATTCTTGAGATTGTGTTGGCTTGTTACCTTAGCCTCAGTAACAATTTCTGACACAAACATCTTTGGCGCCGTTGCCGGGGACGAAGCTGAAGCATATCTTCCCTGGGATACTCATCATTTTTCTTGGTTTAAGAGGTGAACTTGAACCAGCACCTTGAAGGCTATATTTTCACCAAAAAAGTCACACTGGCTTCTAAAGGTATTGGGACCAAGAATAAGCCTGTTTCTCCAATAAATCTAGGTGTGACAGACCCTGAGCAGATTCTGAAAACAGCTAATAAACTCAGAAAATCCAAATCTTTGCCAATTTGTGGTGATTCTCATCAGTTAGACGAATCACTAGACCCAGCTGACATTTTACCGTGTATAAAACCTACCCTCTCTGAGAGCAGTTTTCAGGTTTTCACTAATCCCAAAAGTTTCTTGAAGGCTAAAACCTCTTCTCCTGATAGAATACCAATATTTCAGCTGAAGCTAGGAAAGAATACCTTTCAAAAAGGACCCAGTCAAACTCCTTCCTTTTCAAACCCTAATTTGAAACTTCAATCTACACTTCAGTCCACAATGGCAGCTCAAAATCCACCTATGGATATGATGGACAGAATGGTAGCAGCTAGGTATGCACCATTAGTTCTACCTCAGCCTCTACATCCTTTGCCCGGAGGTGATTATCAGAAGTATATGCCTAGATTTAATGGTCAAGGGGAAAATACTGCTGAGGAACATTGGGAAGCTTTTATGAGTTATGCTGACAATCAGAATATTGAAATGAAAGATGTGTGGATGAGGGTTTTTGTTCAGAGTTTAGATGGGGATGTAAGAAAATGGTTTAGGGAGTTGCCTGCTAACTCCATTACTATTATTGAAGAACTCCATCAGCTTTTCATGAGACAGTGGGGAGACACTAAAGATCACACATACTACATAACTGAGTTTGGAGCTCTCAGAAGAAAGAAAGATGAGACTGTTGCAGATTTTTCCAAGAGGTTTAATAAGATGTACAGTAGAATTCCAGCAGAAATTAAACCTACTGAAACATCAGCTAAGTTGACATATGCCAATTCCTTTGATCATGAATTTTCCTTATTACTCAGAGAAAGGAGACCTATCACCCTGCTGAACATGCAAGATGCAGCCCTAGAGGTAGAGTCTAATTTGTTAGCTTCAAATAGACTTAAAAATGAAACATCTCAGCAGCTTTATGAAAGAAAAGGAAAGAAAGAAGCTGTCACAGCAGGCTCTGCTTCTCAAACTGCTGAAGCCAAAATAGATGAGATGGCCAAAATGGTTAAAATCCTCACTGCAAAGTTAAATAAACTCGAGCTTGAAAAGAATTCTGCTAAACCCGCTCCAGAAGCTCAGAGGAATCCAAATAACCAAAATCAGTTTAGAAGACAATTTGCCCCTAGATTCATGCCAAGGGAAAGAAGAAATAATGACATTCAGCAAGAAAGGAGAGAAAATGAAGATCAAAAAGTGCCCCCACCTTTTCAAAATAATCTAGTTGATGAAGAAGAAATTGATCAGCAGTTGCTTTTTGAAGAAACTGAGACTGATCAGGACATGAACCACATTGGAGATAAAATGTTTACAGGCTTCGTTACTGAAGAGGATTTTCTAAATTCTGAATATTATGATGCTGATTTATATGAGGTTGAAGATGATTTGGAATGTGAAAAGACTGCTATAAATGCTGCTACCAATCAGAATGGAGTCAAGAAAGTTATTAATCTCAGAACTGGACCAAAACAAGTAGTTCAAGCTCCTAAGAAGAAAACTGCTGTTCCTGCTCCAGTTATTCGTGATAAACCAACTGTTGATCCTGTAGCAGAAAAGAAACAACCTGCAGAAAAACCCAAGAAAAGTTCAGAAATTGAAGAGGTAAACAAGTCAAGTCAACATTTTAGTTTGGAAAATGAATTAGGAAAGCTCAAAATTCCTGTGCCATTTTCTGAGCTTATAAAAAATCCATCATACAAGAATACAGTCTTGAAGGTAATGAATATGCAAAATAATCAACCAGTTTCAGATACAGTGAACCTTCAGGAAGAAAACCCTAGAATTTTTATTGGATCAGCTTTAGCTGAGAAGACTGAAAATGAGGCTGGTGCTTCTCCTCCATTTTATATAACTCTGACTGTGCATGAACAGATGATTCATAACTGCCTACTAGATTCAGGAGCATCCCATAATTTGATGCCAAAATCTGTGATGGAAGCCCTGGGCCTTAATGTCACTAAACCTTACCATGATCTATATGCCTTTGACTCCCGAGCTGTAAAATGTTTAGGAGTGATAAAAGATATGGTTGTCAATCTTACTCAGTTACCCATGAAAAGTGTAATAATGGATGTTGTGGTAGCTGACATCACACCAAAGTTTGGTTTACTTCTGTCTAGGTCATGGGCTAAGAAAGTTGGAGGAACATTACAGATGGATCTCTCTTATGCAACTATTCCTGTTTTTGGTGGGGAAAACAGGAGACTTTATAGAGAGTTACACTTGGCTTACATAGTCACAGATGAGAAAAACCCTACAAATCACCCAATGTATTCTGTGGATAAAGACCTTGGTTCATGCATACTACAATTCAGTGAAGAAGAGAATTCTGCTGGTGTGTTACAAGTACAAAAAGATCAGCCTGTAAAACACAGTCAAGAAGAACAAGATGTATTATGGCAGTTGTATTTTGATGGGTCTTCATGTAAAGAAGGTGCTGGAGCTGGAGTTTTATTGATTTCTCCTGGAGGTGAAATGGTGAAACTTATGTATAAGTTAGAATTTGCTACCACCAACAATACTGCTGAGTATGAGGCCCTGCTATTGGGATTGAAGGCTGCAAAAGATTTAGGAATTCAACAGATTTCTGCATTTGGCGACTCCGAACTAATTGTTCAACAGGTGAAGAACAAATATCAAGTAAAGCAGGGTCTGTTGAAAGTATATCGAAATGAGGTATGGGATATGCTTGAAAATTATTTTATTGCATTTAATATCACTCATATTCCCAGAAATCAAAATGAAACTGCAGATTCATTAGCCCTGGCTGCCACACATTTCAGAATTCCAAAAACCACTCAATTAAGGTATCCCATAGAAGTGAGATATAGGCCATGTGTCCCAGATAATGTGAAACATTGGAGGGTTTTTGAAGATGACTTTGAAATAAAAAAATTTCTTGAGTTGGTAGATGAATTTTCAAACAATCAAATTGATCAAGAAATTGATGAAAAGGATGAACAGTTAGATGAATTTACTGCAGAAGAGATTGCTGGACATAAGATTATTGAACTGAAGAGTAATTTCATTCCGAAAGGCCTAGTACCTTTGGAGAGAATATTTACTAAGGATGATACACCTTCCAGACCAGTAATCCAGTCTTCAGAAGAAAATGTAGAGGATTACAATATTGGCTCAGCAGAACAGCCCAGAATGGTAAAATTGTCTAAAAACCTAACAGCTGAACAAAGGAGTAGATACATTAAACTGTTGAAGAAATATGTAGATACATTTGCTTGGTCTTACAAGGAGCTGAAAACCTATGACACAGCAGTTATTCAGCATAAAGTTCCTTTGAAACCTAATGTTAAACCTTTCAGGCAGAAATTAAGAAGAATCAATCCAGCACTGTTCCCTGTTATTGAAAAAGAATTGAAGAAGTTGTTGGATGCAAAAATAATAGTGCCTCTTAGGTATTCTTCTTGGGTTGCAAATTTGGTTCCTGTTAGAAAGAAGAATGGAGAGATTCGATTATGTGTTGATTTCAGGAATTTGAATCGATCCTCATTAAAGGACAATTATCCCCTCCCCAAGATTGAACAGGTTTTGCAGCAGGTGGTTGGAGCTCAAAGGATTTCAATGCTAGATGGCTTCTCAGGGTATAATCAGATTGCTATGCACCCTGATGATAAAGAAAAAACAGCTTTTACAACCCCCTGGGGGACATTTATGTATGACAAGATGCCTTTTGGCTTAATGAATGCTGGAGCAACCTTTCAAAGAGCCATGGATATTGCATTTGTGGGTGAAAAAGATAAGTTTGTGGTGATTTATCTGGATGATATTACAGTTTTCTCCAAATCTGATGATGAACATTTGAAACATTTGGAGCAAACCTTTATAAAGTGCAGAAAGTTTGGCTTATCCTTGAACCCTAAAAAATCACATTTTGCTGTACAGGAAGGTAAGTTGCTTGGTCACTTGGTATCAGCTGATGGTATCAGGATTGACCCTGAGAGAGTCAAAGCAATACTGAAAATTAGTTTGCCCAGGAGTAAAAAGGATGTGCAATCATTTATTGGCAAAATCAATTTTCTGCGATGGTTTATTCCTAATTTTGCTGAGACCATTAAGCAGATTACAGGCATGTTAAAGAAGGATCAAGAAGTCAAGTGGACTATGGAAGCAAAGACAGCTTTTGAAAAGATTAAAGTAGCTCTAACTGAGGCACCTGTTCTGGTGAGTCCAAATTTTGACAAAGAATTTCTTACATTCTCTTTTGCCTCAGAAGACACTATTGCTGCTGTATTACTTCAGAAGAATGAAGAAGGATTGGAACAACCAATTGCCTTTTTTAGCAAAACACTTAGAGATTCCGAGCTAAAATACAGTATTTTGGAGAAACAAGCCTATGCCCTAGTAAAAGCTTTAAAATTTTTCAGAATTTATATTTTACACTCCAAGGTTGTTTCATTTGTTCCAAATGCTGCAGTGAAGGATGTTTTGACACAGCCTGATAGTGAAGGAAAGAGGGGAAGGTGGATTGCCAAAATTATGGAATATGAAGTGGAAATCAGACCTACCAAGCTGGTCAAAGGACAAGGATTGGCCAAACTGCTGGCTGACTCAAATTGTCAGGCATTAGGGTTACATGCTATGACAGAAGAATTAGCACCTGAAGAAAATCAAGTAATCTTGGAAAAAGAAAGAATCATGGATTCTTATTCATCTTCAGATTGGTATGCTGACATTGTTCATTTCCTGCTATTTTTGCAATGTCCAGAACATTTAGACAGGAAAGCTGCCAGGTCCTTGAAATTGAAAACTACTAAATATTGTCTGATAGAGGGTCAATTGTTTTGGAAAGATCCAGCAGGAATCTTATTAAGATGTTTAGATCAAGCTGAAATAAAGGAAGTAATTGCAGAATCTCATGAAGGAGCCTGTGGAGGACATAAATATTGGAAAACAACAGCTTATAAAATTTTAAGAGCTGGTTACTATTGGCCTTCACTTTTCACAGATGTTTATCAGACTGTAAGAACTTGTATACCTTGTCAAAAGTTTGCAGGAAAACAGAAGTTGCTGTCTTTACCTTTGAAGCCTATTGTAGTCAATGCCCCTTTTCAGCAGTGGGGCCTGGATTTTATTGGAGAAATAAACCCAGCATCTTCAGGCCAACATCATTGGATTTTGACTGCCACGGATTTCTTTACAAAGTGGGTGGAGGCTATCCCCACAAGGAATGCCACAGATAAGGTAATTATGGATTTCATAGAAAATAATATTCTGAGTAGGTTTGGTTGTCCACAGAGATTGATTACTGATAATGCCAAAGCATTCAAATCCAAGGCAATGGTGGCCTTTTGTGAAAAAAATGGTATTATGCTCAAACATTCAACTCCATATTATCCTCAGGGAAATGGTCAGGCTGAATCATCTAACAAAAATATCATTCAATGCATCAAAAAATTGCTCAAACAAAATAAAAAATCTTGGGATTCAATGTTGAAATACGCATTATGGGCAGATAGGATTACTGTAAAACAGGCCATTGGAACTTCACCTTTTCAGCTGGTTTATGGAACAGAAGCAGTATTTCCAGTACAATTGGGAATCCCAGTAATGAAGTTCCTCCAAAATTCTCAAGAGGAACCAGATGACTTGCAAAGGAGAATTTTTGAGATGATTGAGTTACAGCAGAACAGAGAAAAAGTAGACAAAGAAGCCCAGCTGTATAGAGCTAAAATGAAAACCAGGTTTGACAGAAATATCAAGGATCATATTTTTTCAGAAGGGGAAATGGTTTTAAGATGGGATGCAAGAAAGGAACAGAAGGGGAAACATGGAAAATTTGATAATTTATGGTTTGGCCCTTTTCTGATAGCTAAGGTTTTGGAAAATAATACTTTCATATTGCAGTCTTTGGAAGGAGAGGAATTGCTCAGCCCTGTTAATGGGCGATTCCTCAAACATTTCTACAGTTAAATGAAGATCATAATCACTTTTCATTGTATATACCGGTGTGAGTGAGATTGAATAAAGACTCCATAGCCCAATGGAAGACTGAAGGCACTAGTCTACAGGTTCTTGAAGCCTCACAGGGAGGACTTCATCCCGCAGCTGGAGCCAGATGTTAAGTCAGTAAATTTTTCTGCATTTTTAGTTTTTTCCCCTCCAAAATTTTGGTTTGATTTTTGATTTTACCTTAGTTAATTGTTGGTTTTTAGTTTTGGTTTTCTGCCTTTTTAATAAATTTATGTATGCTTAAATAAAGTTTGAGCCCAGTCTTCACTTTTCATTTGATTTTGGTCATTTTTATGTTGGAAGTGGGTCAATATGAGTTATATATTCAAAAGAAGAATCAATTTTGACTTTAGAGAGTAGCTAAAGTCGTGGCCTAAACCAAAAGCTGCTAAAATCTCCGATAAATTTGGCAAAAGTTAGAAAATCCGCTAAAAATTTGGTTTAAAGATATTCTTGTAGCGCTACATCAAAGTTTTACACAGAGTGCGCTACAGGAATATCGTGGCATGAGTTTTTCGCAAAATCTTGATCTGATTTCAATCATCATGAAGAGTGTGAGAGTCTAATCGCATTTTGTGAAGTGTCTAACACGTGTATGCAGCATTTTAGCAAGATGTTTGTGGTTTGATAATCACGAAGAGAGGCAAGGCCATCATTACAGGTAATGCGGGTTTCAGTTGCACAGATACCAGCCAGTTCCGGGTTTCGCTGTCAAATCGCCCTTGTCACACGCATAATCACTAAGGATTTAGTGTTTGAGGAGGAGTCTTCATCGTTCAACATTGGATTACGTTGCTGAGGAAGAAGACACCTGTGATTCCGGCGCCAGCTGAAATTAGGGCTTTGAATTCGTTTCACCTGCAGCCAAGAAAATGTTAGGAGGACACCTGTGCTCGAAGAGGAACGTTATTGACACCTCAATTAGAAGACATCACGCCACGATGCAGGAGTAATTGACAGGTATTACGTAAACCCTCATAACTGAAGAATTTGGGGTTTTTGCTGCTGCGTTTCCTTCTGAAAAAATTGGTCGCTGAGAAAGGTGTAATAGAATGAAAGGATGAAGAATTCATCACTGGAATGGTTAGCTGAAGCATGATAGCAGGAATTAGCATGACTGTTCCTTTATGACCTAATCTGAATAGGGCGTTGAAAAACTCACAGAATTGCCTGTAGAATTCATTTAGTTTAAACAGAGGGAAGTCTGCTAGTTTGATATGGGTGTTACACAGGGAGAATTGTAGATTTGTCCATGAGTTAAATTGGTTAACCTGCAGTACTATTTGCCCAGAGAGCAGCTTATAAAACACTTCTGAAACCTAAAACCATATTGTTCCAGTTCCTTGACAAGAAAGAGATGGGAAAAAACAGTAAAAGTGGCAAGATTAATAGGGCTGAACCCACAGATTTGACTTGGATCCAAAAGCTTCCAGATTGTGCAGAGCTGTTCCAACAGGCAGGATGGTTGAAATTCTTCAAGAAGATAGATGGATTTAATGCCCAAGTATCATGCAATTTTGCCAAAGGACTGAAGAATGAGATGATCATAATAGGTCCTTTAAAATTCAAATTGACTGTTGATTTAATTTCAGAAGCCACTGAAATTGATAATGAAGGCGAGCTCTGGTTTAAGAAATCTCCTTTTGAGTTTGATCCTCAAAGATATTTATTGCCCAATGTTGTTCCTGACTGGAACAAAGGTATCATCATTCATAATTTCAAAAGGGAATGGATTGAACCTTTAAGAATTCTTCAGAGCTATATAACTTGTGAAGGGAGGTACTCATTAGTTTTCAAATACCATCTCAGGTTCTTGCAGCACATGGCAGGAGTGTCAAAAATGAATTTGCCATTCTTTTTCTTCAAAAGCTTGCAGAAGATGTCTAGCAAAATTAAACAGCAGGATGATCATACCTCCCAATCATTGTTTCATCATGGTCTCATCAAGTTGATCATCTCTACAGTGTTGCAGAAGGAAGAAAAAACTTGGGACTTTTTTCTATTTTGGTCAGGGATTCATCCCAAAGGAGAAGAACAGCAGCCCAAAAGGAAAACTGATAAGGGAAGAGTAATGGTACAAAAATTGGGTTATTCAGCTAAACCTGCAAACAAACATGGCATTAAAATTAAAAAGGAAACAAAGCAGGTATCAGATGAAGGAGAGACTAACAGTCAGCCTCAGGAAATTCCACAGCACAGTGAAGTCAAATTTTCATTATTTGATGACAAAAAGGAAAAGGAAATTCCTGAAAATAGACCATCATCTATAACAGTGGTTCATGAAGAAAGGAAATTTGATATCAGGGATATTCCTGTAGCAAAAGAGGAAGTCCAAAATTTGCCCAAAAGCCCTATCACAGTCCTCTCGGATGATGAGGGCTATATGTTAGAGGATGAGCAGTTCATTCCAGAAATCAGGGTTAAAGCTGAGACTAAAGAAAATCAAGCCATAGAGGACAAAACTACCAAGCCTAAAAAGAAGATAAAAAAGCTAGAAGTGGTAGAATTATCATCTGTCCAGTATCAAGGGAAGACACTTAAAATGATGGGAGAGCCAGCTTCTTTATGGAGACCTAAAACTAGGTCTAAAAACAAATTAAGATTAAATATGAAAAAATTGTTGAATCCGAAATTGAGGACTGATAAGGTAGACATTTCTGATGAAGAATCAATGGAGGAGCAGTCAAAGAAAAATGAATTGCATGCAGTTAAAAAAGAGGATGTTGGTTCTGTAAATACAACAGGTGAAGAAAGCTCTAAATCCATCGTTGAAAACAATTCTGGAAAATTGTTAACAGATGATATTAAATCAGCACAGGTAATAGGTGTTTCAAATCCCATCATTGAAGATATTGCTGTAAGACCATTGACAGAAGAATTGATGTTTAAGAAGTATAACATGTTTTGGAAACCAAGTGAAGATTCGGATGCTGCCATAGAAAAGCTGGTAAATTCTGATCAGGATAATTTGAAGAAGACTGTGAAACAGTACAAGCATCAAATGAACTATATGCAAGAAGTAAATGATGGTTTAATGCTAGCAAATAGAAGATTGAGGGAAGACCTTCAGGACACTCATGACAATTTTCAGGAGCTGGTGATTGATGCAAAGGAGGCACTCAGAAGGAAAAGGATGGCTGACAGGAATTGCTCAGATTTAGAAAGGACAGTTCAGACCTTGCAGCATGAAAATGAACACCTACACAGAAGGATAGCTCAGCTGGAGCAAAAGCACAAAAGGGTGAAGAAAAGATCCTCAAGTCCAGATGGCATAGCTTTGCTAGTGGAGGCATCGAAAGAGATCTAGGGCAGTTAGGTTCATTTAAAGCTTTTTGTTAAGGATTTGCTATTTTTAGCAAAATTGTAATTTGTAAAAATGTAAATGTTATTTTGCCTAGTCTAGCCATTCGATGGAGGATTAATAGGAGAAACCCTAACTGTTTTGGGGAATGAAAAACTATTTAGAGAGGTAAAAAAGACATTGTAAGGGTTCGAATTTTTGGAGAGCTAGAGGAGGTCTGCAGACTGTGCTTTCATCCAGACTTGTTCACTGCTAAGTATTGCAAACTCTCATATTGCATTTTTGATGAAACTATGAATATATGACTCCTTATTCCACCTCTGATATGTGTTGGCTTCATTTTAAACTTATGCAGTTTCTTTATTGACAATTTCATTTCTGGTTTTATGTATGATTTCCAGTAAGTGCTTGTCTTTTATTGAATGAATTTCAGTGCAATCTTTTGGTGAATTTCTGAGATATATGGACATCTTCATGGATTAATGTATGTGATTTAGTTTTTACTTATTGTTGAATGTATTCCCTTTATGCTCTTGAAGTTTTCTTACCAAAACCTACAAAACAAAACCCTAAGAACCTAGTTTGGATTGATTTTATTCTTGAGATTGTGTTGGCTTGTTACCTTAGCCTTAGTAACAATTTCTGACACAAACATCTTTGGCGCCGTTGCCGGGGACGAAGCTGAAGCATATCTTCCCTGGGATACTCATCATTTTTCTTGGTTTAAGAGGTGAACTTGAACCAGCACCTTGAAGGCTATATTTTCACCAAAAAAGTCACACTGGCTTCTAAAGGTATTGGGACCAAGAATAAGCCTGTTTCTCCAATAAATCTAGGTGTGACAGACCCTGAGCAGATTCTGAAAACAGCTAATAAACCCAGAAAATCCAAATCTTTGCCAATTTGTGGTGATTCTCATCAGTTAGACGAATCACTAGACCCAGCTGACATTTTACCGTGTATAAAACCTACCCTCTCTGAGAGCAGTTTTCAGGTTTTCACTAATCCCAAAAGTTTCTTGAAGGCTAAAACCTCTTCTCCTGATAGAATACCAATATTTCAGCTGAAGCTAGGAAAGAATACCTTTCAAAAAGGACCCAGTCAAACTCCTTCCTTTTCAAACCCTAATTTGAAACTTCAATCTACACTTCAGTCCACAATGGCAGCTCAAAATCCACCTATGGATATGATGGACAGAATGGTAGCAGCTAGGTATGCACCATTAGTTCTACCTCAGCCTCTACATCCTTTGCCCGGAGGTGATTATCAGAAGTATATGCCTAGATTTAATGGTCAAGGGGAAAATACTGCTGAGGAACATTGGGAAGCTTTTATGAGTTATGCTGACAATCAGAATATTGAAATGAAAGATGTGTGGATGAGGGTTTTTGTTCAGAGTTTAGATGGGGATGTAAGAAAATGGTTTAGGGAGTTGCCTGCTAACTCCATTACTATTATTGAAGAACTCCATCAGCTTTTCATGAGACAGTGGGGAGACACTAAAGATCACACATACTACATAACTGAGTTTGGAGCTCTCAGAAGAAAGAAAGATGAGACTGTTGCAGATTTTTCCAAGAGGTTTAATAAGATGTACAGTAGAATTCCAGCAGAAATTAAACCTACTGAAACATCAGCTAAGTTGACATATGCCAATTCCTTTGATCATGAATTTTCCTTATTACTCAGAGAAAGGAGACCTATCACCCTGCTGAACATGCAAGATGCATCCCTAGAGGTAGAGTCTAATTTGTTAGCTTCAAATAGACTTAAAAATGAAACATCTCAGCAGCTTTATGAAAGAAAAGGAAAGAAAGAAGCTGTCACAGCAGGCTCTGCTTCTCAAACTGCTGAAGCCAAAATAGATGAGATGGCCAAAATGGTTAAAATCCTCACTGCAAAGTTAAATAAACTCGAGCTTGAAAAGAATTCTGCTAAACCCGCTCCAGAAGCTCAGAGGAATCCAAATAACCAAAATCAGTTTAGAAGACAATTTGCCCCTAGATTCATGCCAAGGGAAAGAAGAAATAATGACATTCAGCAAGAAAGGAGAGAAAATGAAGATCAAAAAGTGCCCCCACCTTTTCAAAATAATCTAGTTGATGAAGAAGAAATTGATCAGCAGTTGCTTTTTGAAGAAACTGAGACTGATCAGGACATGAACCACATTGGAGATAAAATGTTTACAGGCTTCGTTACTGAAGAGGATTTTCTAAATTCTGAATATTATGATGCTGATTTATATGAGGTTGAAGATGATTTGGAATGTGAAAAGACTGCTATAAATGCTGCTACCAATCAGAATGGAGTCAAGAAAGTTATTAATCTCAGAACTGGACCAAAACAAGTAGTTCAAGCTCCTAAGAAGAAAACTGCTGTTCCTGCTCCAGTTATTCGTGATAAACCAACTGTTGATCCTGTAGCAGAAAAGAAACAACCTGCAGAAAAACCCAAGAAAAGTTCAGAAATTGAAGAGGTAAACAAGTCAAGTCAACATTTTAGTTTGGAAAATGAATTAGGAAAGCTCAAAATTCCTGTGCCATTTTCTGAGCTTATAAAAAATCCATCATACAAGAATACAGTCTTGAAGGTAATGAATATGCAAAATAATCAACCAGTTTCAGATACAGTGAACCTTCAGGAAGAAAACCCTAGAATTTTTATTGGATCAGCTTTAGCTGAGAAGACTGAAAATGAGGCTGGTGCTTCTCCTCCATTTTATATAACTCTGACTGTGCATGAACAGATGATTCATAACTGCCTACTAGATTCAGGAGCATCCCATAATTTGATGCCAAAATCTGTGATGGAAGCCCTGGGCCTTAATGTCACTAAACCTTACCATGATCTATATGCCTTTGACTCCCGAGCTGTAAAATGTTTAGGAGTGATAAAAGATATGGTTGTCAATCTTACTCAGTTACCCATGAAAAGTGTAATAATGGATGTTGTGGTAGCTGACATCACACCAAAGTTTGGTTTACTTCTGTCTAGGTCATGGGCTAAGAAAGTTGGAGGAACATTACAGATGGATCTCTCTTATGCAACTATTCCTGTTTTTGGTGGGGAAAACAGGAGACTTTATAGAGAGTTACAGTTGGCTTACATAGTCACAGATGAGAAAAACCCTACAAATCACCCAATGTATTCTGTGGATAAAGACCTTGGTTCATGCATACTACAATTCAGTGAAGAAGAGAATTCTGCTGGTGTGTTACAAGTACAAAAAGATCAGCCTGTAAAACACAGTCAAGAAGAACAAGATGTATTATGGCAGTTGTATTTTGATGGGTCTTCATGTAAAGAAGGTGCTGGAGCTGGAGTTTTATTGATTTCTCCTGGAGGTGAAATGGTGAAACTTATGTATAAGTTAGAATTTGCTACCACCAACAATACTGCTGAGTATGAGGCCCTGCTATTGGGATTGAAGGCTGCAAAAGATTTAGGAATTCAACAGATTTCTGCATTTGGCGACTCCGAACTAATTGTTCAACAGGTGAAGAACAAATATCAAGTAAAGCAGGGTCTGTTGAAAGTATATCGAAATGAGGTATGGGATATGCTTGAAAATTATTTTATTGCATTTAATATCACTCATATTCCCAGAAATCAAAATGAAACTGCAGATTCATTAGCCCTGGCTGCCACACATTTCAGAATTCCAAAAACCACTCAATTAAGGTATCCCATAGAAGTGAGATATAAGCCATGTGTCCCAGATAATGTGAAACATTGGAGGGTTTTTGAAGATGACTTTGAAATAAAAAAATTTCTTGAGTTGGTAGATGAATTTTCAAACAATCAAATTGATCAAGAAATTGATGAAAAGGATGAACAGTTAGATGAATTTACTGCAGAAGAGATTGCTGGACATAAGATTATTGAACTGAAGAGTAATTTCATTCCGAAAGGCCTAGTACCTTTGGAGAGAATATTTACTAAGGATGATACACCTTCCAGACCAGTAATCCAGTCTTCAGAAGAAAATGTAGAGGATTACAATATTGGCTCAGCAGAACAGCCCAGAATGGTAAAATTGTCTAAAAACCTAACAGCTGAACAAAGGAGTAGATACATTAAACTGTTGAAGAAATATGTAGATACATTTGCTTGGTCTTACAAGGAGCTGAAAACCTATGACACAGCAGTTATTCAGCATAAAGTTCCTTTGAAACCTAATGTTAAACCTTTCAGGCAGAAATTAAGAAGAATCAATCCAGCACTGTTCCCTGTTATTGAAAAAGAATTGAAGAAGTTGTTGGATGCAAAAATAATAGTGCCTCTTAGGTATTCTTCTTGGGTTGCAAATTTGGTTCCTGTTAGAAAGAAGAATGGAGAGATTCGATTATGTGTTGATTTCAGGAATTTGAATCGATCCTCATTAAAGGACAATTATCCCCTCCCCAAGATTGAACAGGTTTTGCAGCAGGTGGTTGGAGCTCAAAGGATTTCAATGCTAGATGGCTTCTCAGGGTATAATCAGATTGCTATGCACCCTGATGATAAAGAAAAAACAGCTTTTACAACCCCCTGGGGGACATTTATGTATGACAAGATGCCTTTTAGCTTAATGAATGCTGGAGCAACCTTTCAAAGAGCCATGGATATTGCATTTGTGGGTGAAAAAGATAAGTTTGTGGTGATTTATCTGGATGATATTACAGTTTTCTCCAAATCTGATGATGAACATTTGAAACATTTGGAGCAAACCTTTATAAAGTGCAGAAAGTTTGGCTTATCCTTGAACCCTAAAAAATCACATTTTGCTGTACAGGAAGGTAAGTTGCTTGGTCACTTGGTATCAGCTGATGGTATCAGGATTGACCCTGAGAGAGTCAAAGCAATACTGAAAATTAGTTTGCCCAGGAGTAAAAAGGATGTGCAATCATTTATTGGCAAAATCAATTTTCTGCGATGGTTTATTCCTAATTTTGCTGAGACCATTAAGCAGATTACAGGCATGTTAAAGAAGGATCAAGAAGTCAAGTGGACTATGGAAGCAAAGACAGCTTTTGAAAAGATTAAAGTAGCTCTAACTGAGGCACCTGTTCTGGTGAGTCCAAATTTTGACAAAGAATTTCTTACATTCTCTTTTGCCTCAGAAGACACTATTGGCTGCTGTATTACTTCAGAAGAATGAAGAAGGATTGGAACAACCAATTGCCTTTTTTAGCAAAACACTTAGAGATTCCGAGCTAAAATACAGTATTTTGGAGAAACAAGCCTATGCCCTAGTAAAAGCTTTAAAATTTTTCAGAATTTATATTTTACACTCCAAGGTTGTTTCATTTGTTCCAAATGCTGCAGTGAAGGATGTTTTGACACAGCCTGATAGTGAAGGAAAGAGGGGAAGGTGGATTGCCAAAATTATGGAATATGAAGTGGAAATCAGACCTACCAAGCTGGTCAAAGGACAAGGATTGGCCAAACTGCTGGCTGACTCAAATTGTCAGGCATTAGGGTTACATGCTATGACAGAAGAATTAGCACCTGAAGAAAATCAAGTAATCTTGGAAAAAGAAAGAATCATGGATTCTTATTCATCTTCAGATTGGTATGCTGACATTGTTCATTTCCTGCTATTTTTGCAATGTCCAGAACATTTAGACAGGAAAGCTGCCAGGTCCTTGAAATTGAAAACTACTAAATATTGTCTGATAGAGGGTCAATTGTTTTGGAAAGATCCAGCAGGAATCTTATTAAGATGTTTAGATCAAGCTGAAATAAAGGAAGTAATTGCAGAATCTCATGAAGGAGCCTGTGGAGGACATAAATATTGGAAAACAACAGCTTATAAAATTTTAAGAGCTGGTTACTATTGGCCTTCACTTTTCACAGATGTTTATCAGACTGTAAGAACTTGTATACCTTGTCAAAAGTTTGCAGGAAAACAGAAGTTGTTGTCTTTACCTTTGAAGCCTATTGTAGTCAATGCCCCTTTTTAGCAGTGGGGCCTGGATTTTATTGGAGAAATAAACCCAGCATCTTCAGGCCAACATCATTGGATTTTGACTGCCACGGATTTCTTTACAAAGTGGGTGGAGGCTATCCCCACAAGGAATGCCACAGATAAGGTAATTATGGATTTCATAGAAAATAATATTCTGAGTAGGTTTGGTTGTCCACAGAGATTGATTACTGATAATGCCAAAGCATTCAAATCCAAGGCAATGGTGGCCTTTTGTGAAAAAAATGGTATTATGCTCAAACATTCAACTCCATATTATCCTCAGGGAAATGGTCAGGCTGAATCATCTAACAAAAATATCATTCAATGCATCAAAAAATTGCTCAAACAAAATAAAAAATCTTGGGATTCAATGTTGAAATACGCATTATGGGCAGATAGGATTACTGTAAAACAGGCCATTGGAACTTCACCTTTTCAGCTGGTTTATGGAACAGAAGCAGTATTTCCAGTACAATTGGGAATCCCAGTAATGAAGTTCCTCCAAAATTCTCAAGAGGAACCAGATGACTTGCAAAGGAGAATTTTTGAGATGATTGAGTTACAGCAGAACAGAGAAAAAGTAGACAAAGAAGCCCAGCTGTATAGAGCTAAAATGAAAACCAGGTTTGACAGAAATATCAAGGATCATATTTTTTCAGAAGGGGAAATGGTTTTAAGATGGGATGCAAGAAAGGAACAGAAGGGGAAACATGGAAAATTTGATAATTTATGGTTTGGCCCTTTTCTGATAGCTAAGGTTTTGGAAAATAATACTTTCATATTGCAGTCTTTGGAAGGAGAGGAATTGCTCAGCCCTGTTAATGGGTGATTCCTCAAACATTTCTACAGTTAAATGAAGATCATAATCACTTTTCATTGTATATACCGGTGTGAGTGAGATTGAATAAAGACTCCATAGCCCAATGGAAGACTGAAGGCACTAGTCTACAGGTTCTTGAAGCCTCACAGGGAGGACTTCATCCCGCAGCTGGAGCCAGATGTTAAGTCAGTAAATTTTTCTGCATTTTTAGTTTTTTCCCCTCCAAAATTTTGGTTTGATTTTTGATTTTACCTTAGTTAATTGTTGGTTTTTAGTTTTGGTTTTCTGCCTTTTTAATAAATTTATGTATGCTTAAATAAAGTTTGAGCCCAGTCTTCACTTTTCATTTGATTTTGGTCATTTTTATGTTGGAAGTGGGTCAATATGAGTTATATATTCAAAAGAAGAATCAATTTTGACTTTAGAGAGTAGCTAAAGTCGTGGCCTAAACCAAAAGCTGCTAAAATCTCCGATAAATTTGGCAAAAGTTAGAAAATCCGCTAAAAATTTGGTTTAAAGATATTCTTGTAGCGCTACATCAAAGTTTTACACAGAGTGCGCTACAGGAATATCGTGGCATGAGTTTTTCGCAAAATCTTGATCTGATTTCAATCATCATGAAGAGTGTGAGAGTCTAATCGCATTTTGTGAAGTGTCTAACACGTGTATGCAGCATTTTAGCAAGATGTTTGTGGTTTGATAATCACGAAGAGAGGCAAGGCCATCATTACAGGTAATGCGGGTTTCAGTTGCACAGATACCAGCCAGTTCCGGGTTTCGCTGTCAAATCGCCCTTGTCACACGCATAATCACTAAGGATTTAGTGTTTGAGGAGGAGTCTTCATCGTTCAACATTGGATTACGTTGCTGAGGAAGAAGACACCTGTGATTCCGGCGCCAGCTGAAATTAGGGCTTTGAATTCGTTTCACCTGCAGCCAAGAAAATGTTAGGAGGACACCTGTGCTCGAAGAGGAACGTTATTGACACCTCAATTAGAAGACATCACGCCACGATGCAGGAGTAATTGACAGGTATTACGTAAACCCTCATAACTGAAGAATTTGGGGTTTTTGCTGCTGCGTTTCCTTCTGAAAAAATTGGTCGCTGAGAAAGGTGTAATAGAATGAAAGGATGAAGAATTCATCACTGGAATGGTTAGCTGAAGCATGATAGCAGGAATTAGCATGACTGTTCCTTTATGACCTAATCTGAATAGGGCGTTGAAAAACTCACAGAATTGCCTGTAGAATTCATTTAGTTTAAACAGAGGGAAGTCTGCTAGTTTGATATGGGTGTTACACAGGGAGAATTGTAGATTTGTCCATGAGTTAAATTGGTTAACCTGCAGTACTATTTGCCCAGAGAGCAGCTTATAAAACACTTCTGAAACCTAAAACCATATTGTTCCAGTTCCTTGACAAGAAAGAGATGGGAAAAAACAGTAAAAGTGGCAAGATTAATAGGGCTGAACCCACAGATTTGACTTGGATCCAAAAGCTTCCAGATTGTGCAGAGCTGTTCCAACAGGCAGGATGGTTGAAATTCTTCAAGAAGATAGATGGATTTAATGCCCAAGTATCATGCAATTTTGCCAAAGGACTGAAGAATGAGATGATCATAATAGGTCCTTTAAAATTCAAATTGACTGTTGATTTAATTTCAGAAGCCACTGAAATTGATAATGAAGGCGAGCTCTGGTTTAAGAAATCTCCTTTTGAGTTTGATCCTCAAAGATATTTATTGCCCAATGTTGTTCCTGACTGGAACAAAGGTATCATCATTCATAATTTCAAAAGGGAATGGATTGAACCTTTAAGAATTCTTCAGAGCTATATAACTTGTGAAGGGAGGTACTCATTAGTTTTCAAATACCATCTCAGGTTCTTGCAGCACATGGCAGGAGTGTCAAAAATGAATTTGCCATTCTTTTTCTTCAAAAGCTTGCAGAAGATGTCTAGCAAAATTAAACAACAGGATGATCATACCTCCCAATCATTGTTTCATCATGGTCTCATCAAGTTGATCATCTCTACAGTGTTGCAGAAGGAAGAAAAAACTTGGGACTTTTTTCTATTTTGGTCAGGGATTCATCCCAAAGGAGAAGAACAGCAGCCCAAAAGGAAAACTGATAAGGGAAGAGTAATGGTACAAAAATTGGGTTATTCAGCTAAACCTGCAAACAAACATGGCATTAAAATTAAAAAGGAAACAAAGCAGGTATCAGATGAAGGAGAGACTAACAGTCAGCCTCAGGAAATTCCACAGCACAGTGAAGTCAAATTTTCATTATTTGATGACAAAAAGGAAAAGGAAATTCCTGAAAATAGACCATCATCTATAACAGTGGTTCATGAAGAAAGGAAATTTGATATCAGGGATATTCCTGTAGCAAAAGAGGAAGTCCAAAATTTGCCCAAAAGCCCTATCACAGTCCTCTCGGATGATGAGGGCTATATGTTAGAGGATGAGCAGTTCATTCCAGAAATCAGGGTTAAAGCTGAGACTAAAGAAAATCAAGCCATAGAGGACAAAACTACCAAGCCTAAAAAGAAGATAAAAAAGCTAGAAGTGGTAGAATTATCATCTGTCCAGTATCAAGGGAAGACACTTAAAATGATGGGAGAGCCAGCTTCTTTATGGAGACCTAAAACTAGGTCTAAAAACAAATTAAGATTAAATATGAAAAAATTGTTGAATCCGAAATTGAGGACTGATAAGGTAGACATTTCTGATGAAGAATCAATGGAGGAGCAGTCAAAGAAAAATGAATTGCATGCAGTTAAAAAAGAGGATGTTGGTTCTGTAAATACAACAGGTGAAGAAAGCTCTAAATCCATCGTTGAAAACAATTCTGGAAAATTGTTAACAGATGATATTAAATCAGCACAGGTAATAGGTGTTTCAAATCCCATCATTGAAGATATTGCTGTAAGACCATTGACAGAAGAATTGATGTTTAAGAAGTATAACATGTTTTGGAAACCAAGTGAAGATTCGGATGCTGCCATAGAAAAGCTGGTAAATTCTGATCAGGATAATTTGAAGAAGACTGTGAAACAGTACAAGCATCAAATGAACTATATGCAAGAAGTAAATGATGGTTTAATGCTAGCAAATAGAAGATTGAGGGAAGACCTTCAGGACACTCATGACAATTTTCAGGAGCTGGTGATTGATGCAAAGGAGGCACTCAGAAGGAAAAGGATGGCTGACAGGAATTGCTCAGATTTAGAAAGGACAGTTCAGACCTTGCAGCATGAAAATGAACACCTACACAGAAGGATAGCTCAGCTGGAGCAAAAGCACAAAAGGGTGAAGAAAAGATCCTCAAGTCCAGATGGCATAGCTTTGCTAGTGGAGGCATCGAAAGAGATCTAGGGCAGTTAGGTTCATTTAAAGCTTTTTGTTAAGGATTTGCTATTTTTAGCAAAATTGTAATTTGTAAAAATGTAAATGTTATTTTGCCTAGTCTAGCCATTCGATGGAGGATTAATAGGAGAAACCCTAACTGTTTTGGGGAATGAAAAACTATTTAGAGAGGTAAAAAAGACATTGTAAGGGTTCGAATTTTTGGAGAGCTAGAGGAGGTCTGCAGACTGTGCTTTCATCCAGACTTGTTCACTGCTAAGTATTGCAAACTCTCATATTGCATTTTTGATGAAACTATGAATATATGACTCCTTATTCCACCTCTGATATGTGTTGGCTTCATTTTAAACTTATGCAGTTTCTTTATTGACAATTTCATTTCTGGTTTTATGTATGATTTCCAGTAAGTGCTTGTCTTTTATTGAATGAATTTCAGTGCAATCTTTTGGTGAATTTCTGAGATATATGGACATCTTCATGGATTAATGTATGTGATTTAGTTTTTACTTATTGTTGAATGTATTCCCTTTATGCTCTTGAAGTTTTCTTACCAAAACCTACAAAACAAAACCCTAAGAACCTAGTTTGGATTGATTTTATTCTTGAGATTGTGTTGGCTTGTTACCTTAGCCTTAGTAACAATTTCTGACACAAACATCTTTGGCGCCGTTGCCGGGGACGAAGCTGAAGCATATCTTCCCTGGGATACTCATCATTTTTCTTGGTTTAAGAGGTGAACTTGAACCAGCACTTTGAAGGCTATATTTTCACCAAAAAAGTCACACTGGCTTCTAAAGGTATTGGGACCAAGAATAAGCCTGTTTCTCCAATAAATCTAGGTGTGACAGACCCTGAGCAGATTCTGAAAACAGCTAATAAACTCAGAAAATCCAAATCTTTGCCAATTTGTGGTGATTCTCATCAGTTAGACGAATCACTAGACCCAGCTGACATTTTACCGTGTATAAAACCTACCCTCTCTGAGAGCAGTTTTCAGGTTTTCACTAATCCCAAAAGTTTCTTGAAGGCTAAAACCTCTTCTCCTGATAGAATACCAATATTTCAGCTGAAGCTAGGAAAGAATACCTTTCAAAAAGGACCCAGTCAAACTCCTTCCTTTTCAAACCCTAATTTGAAACTTCAATCTACACTTTAGTCCACAATGGCAGCTCAAAATCCACCTATGGATATGATGGACAGAATGGTAGCAGCTAGGTATGCACCATTAGTTCTACCTCAGCCTCTACATCCTTTGCCCGGAGGTGATTATCAGAAGTATATGCCTAGATTTAATGGTCAAGGGGAAAATACTGCTGAGGAACATTGGGAAGCTTTTATGATTTATGCTGACAATCAGAATATTGAAATGAAAGATGTGTGGATGAGGGTTTTTGTTCAGAGTTTAGATGGGGATGTAAGAAAATGGTTTAGGGAGTTGCCTGCTAACTCCATTACTATTATTGAAGAACTCCATCAGCTTTTCATGAGACAGTGGGGAGACACTAAAGATCACACATACTACATAACTGAGTTTGGAGCTCTCAGAAGAAAGAAAGATGAGACTGTTGCAGATTTTTCCAAGAGGTTTAATAAGATGTACAGTAGAATTCCAGCAGAAATTAAACCTACTGAAACATCAGCTAAGTTGACATATGCCAATTCCTTTGATCATGAATTTTCCTTATTACTCAGAGAAAGGAGACCTATCACCCTGCTGAACATGCAAGATGCAGCCCTAGAGGTAGAGTCTAATTTGTTAGCTTCAAATAGACTTAAAAATGAAACATCTCAGCAGCTTTATGAAAGAAAAGGAAAGAAAGAAGCTGTCACAGCAGGCTCTGCTTCTCAAACTGCTGAAGCCAAAATAGATGAGATGGCCAAAATGGTTAAAATCCTCACTGCAAAGTTAAATAAACTCGAGCTTGAAAAGAATTCTGCTAAACCCGCTCCAGAAGCTCAGAGGAATCCAAATAACCAAAATCAGTTTAGAAGACAATTTGCCCCTAGATTCATGCCAAGGGAAAGAAGAAATAATGACATTCAGCAAGAAAGGAGAGAAAATGAAGATCAAAAAGTGCCCCCACCTTTTCAAAATAATCTAGTTGATGAAGAAGAAATTGATCAGCAGTTGCTTTTTGAAGAAACTGAGACTGATCAGGACATGAACCACATTGGAGATAAAATGTTTACAGGCTTCGTTACTGAAGAGGATTTTCTAAATTCTGAATATTATGATGCTGATTTATATGAGGTTGAAGATGATTTGGAATGTGAAAAGACTGCTATAAATGCTGCTACCAATCAGAATGGAGTCAAGAAAGTTATTAATCTCAGAACTGGACCAAAACAAGTAGTTCAAGCTCCTAAGAAGAAAACTGCTGTTCCTGCTCCAGTTATTCGTGATAAACCAACTGTTGATCCTGTAGCAGAAAAGAAACAACCTGCAGAAAAACCCAAGAAAAGTTCAGAAATTGAAGAGGTAAACAAGTCAAGTCAACATTTTAGTTTGGAAAATGAATTAGGAAAGCTCAAAATTCCTGTGCCATTTTCTGAGCTTATAAAAAATCCATCATACAAGAATACAGTCTTGAAGGTAATGAATATGCAAAATAATCAACCAGTTTCAGATACAGTGAACCTTCAGGAAGAAAACCCTAGAATTTTTATTGGATCAGCTTTAGCTGAGAAGACTGAAAATGAGGCTGGTGCTTCTCCTCCATTTTATATAACTCTGACTGTGCATGAACAGATGATTCATAACTGCCTACTAGATTCAGGAGCATCCCATAATTTGATGCCAAAATCTGTGATGGAAGCCCTGGGCCTTAATGTCACTAAACCTTACCATGATCTATATGCCTTTGACTCCCGAGCTGTAAAATGTTTAGGAGTGATAAAAGATATGGTTGTCAATCTTACTCAGTTACCCATGAAAAGTGTAATAATGGATGTTGTGGTAGCTGACATCACACCAAAGTTTGGTTTACTTCTGTCTAGGTCATGGGCTAAGAAAGTTGGAGGAACATTACAGATGGATCTCTCTTATGCAACTATTCCTGTTTTTGGTGGGGAAAACAGGAGACTTTATAGAGAGTTACAGTTGGCTTACATAGTCACAGATGAGAAAAACCCTACAAATCACCCAATGTATTCTGTGGATAAAGACCTTGGTTCATGCATACTACAATTCAGTGAAGAAGAGAATTCTGCTGGTGTGTTACAAGTACAAAAAGATCAGCCTGTAAAACACAGTCAAGAAGAACAAGATGTATTATGGCAGTTGTATTTTGATGGGTCTTCATGTAAAGAAGGTGCTGGAGCTGGAGTTTTATTGATTTCTCCTGGAGGTGAAATGGTGAAACTTATGTATAAGTTAGAATTTGCTACCACCAACAATACTGCTGAGTATGAGGCCCTGCTATTGGGATTGAAGGCTGCAAAAGATTTAGGAATTCAACAGATTTCTGCATTTGGCGACTCCGAACTAATTGTTCAACAGGTGAAGAACAAATATCAAGTAAAGCAGGGTCTGTTGAAAGTATATCGAAATGAGGTATGGGATATGCTTGAAAATTATTTTATTGCATTTAATATCACTCATATTCCCAGAAATCAAAATGAAACTGCAGATTCATTAGCCCTGGCTGCCACACATTTCAGAATTCCAAAAACCACTCAATTAAGGTATCCCATAGAAGTGAGATATAGGCCATGTGTCCCAGATAATGTGAAACATTGGAGGGTTTTTGAAGATGACTTTGAAATAAAAAAATTTCTTGAGTTGGTAGATGAATTTTCAAACAATCAAATTGATCAAGAAATTGATGAAAAGGATGAACAGTTAGATGAATTTACTGCAGAAGAGATTGCTGGACATAAGATTATTGAACTGAAGAGTAATTTCATTCCGAAAGGCCTAGTACCTTTGGAGAGAATATTTACTAAGGATGATACACCTTCCAGACCAGTAATCCAGTCTTCAGAAGAAAATGTAGAGGATTACAATATTGGCTCAGCAGAACAGCCCAGAATGGTAAAATTGTCTAAAAACCTAACAGCTGAACAAAGGAGTAGATACATTAAACTGTTGAAGAAATATGTAGATACATTTGCTTGGTCTTACAAGGAGCTGAAAACCTATGACACAGCAGTTATTCAGCATAAAGTTCCTTTGAAACCTAATGTTAAACCTTTCAGGCAGAAATTAAGAAGAATCAATCCAGCACTGTTCCCTGTTATTGAAAAAGAATTGAAGAAGTTGTTGGATGCAAAAATAATAGTGCCTCTTAGGTATTCTTCTTGGGTTGCAAATTTGGTTCCTGTTAGAAAGAAGAATGGAGAGATTCGATTATGTGTTGATTTCAGGAATTTGAATCGATCCTCATTAAAGGACAATTATCCCCTCCCCAAGATTGAACAGGTTTTGCAGCAGGTGGTTGGAGCTCAAAGGATTTCAATGCTAGATGGCTTCTCAGGGTATAATCAGATTGCTATGCACCCTGATGATAAAGAAAAAACAGCTTTTACAACCCCCTGGGGGACATTTATGTATGACAAGATGCCTTTTGGCTTAATGAATGCTGGAGCAACCTTTCAAAGAGCCATGGATATTGCATTTGTGGGTGAAAAAGATAAGTTTGTGGTGATTTATCTGGATGATATTACAGTTTTCTCCAAATCTGATGATGAACATTTGAAACATTTGGAGCAAACCTTTATAAAGTGCAGAAAGTTTGGCTTATCCTTGAACCCTAAAAAATCACATTTTGCTGTACAGGAAGGTAAGTTGCTTGGTCACTTGGTATCAGCTGATGGTATCAGGATTGACCCTGAGAGAGTCAAAGCAATACTGAAAATTAGTTTGCCCAGGAGTAAAAAGGATGTGCAATCATTTATTGGCAAAATCAATTTTCTGCGATGGTTTATTCCTAATTTTGCTGAGACCATTAAGCAGATTACAGGCATGTTAAAGAAGGATCAAGAAGTCAAGTGGACTATGGAAGCAAAGACAGCTTTTGAAAAGATTAAAGTAGCTCTAACTGAGGCACCTGTTCTGGTGAGTCCAAATTTTGACAAAGAATTTCTTACATTCTCTTTTGCCTCAGAAGACACTATTGCTGCTGTATTACTTCAGAAGAATGAAGAAGGATTGGAACAACCAATTGCCTTTTTTAGCAAAACACTTAGAGATTCCGAGCTAAAATACAGTATTTTGGAGAAACAAGCCTATGCCCTAGTAAAAGCTTTAAAATTTTTCAGAATTTATATTTTACACTCCAAGGTTGTTTCATTTGTTCCAAATGCTGCAGTGAAGGATGTTTTGACACAGCCTGATAGTGAAGGAAAGAGGGGAAGGTGGATTGCCAAAATTATGGAATATGAAGTGGAAATCAGACCTACCAAGCTGGTCAAAGGACAAGGATTGGCCAAACTGCTGGCTGACTCAAATTGTCAGGCATTAGGGTTACATGCTATGACAGAAGAATTAGCACCTGAAGAAAATCAAGTAATCTTGGAAAAAGAAAGAATCATGGATTCTTATTCATCTTCAGATTGGTATGCTGACATTGTTCATTTCCTGCTATTTTTGCAATGTCCAGAACATTTAGACAGGAAAGCTGCCAGGTCCTTGAAATTGAAAACTACTAAATATTGTCTGATAGAGGGTCAATTGTTTTGGAAAGATCCAGCAGGAATCTTATTAAGATGTTTAGATCAAGCTGAAATAAAGGAAGTAATTGCAGAATCTCATGAAGGAGCCTGTGGAGGACATAAATATTGGAAAACAACAGCTTATAAAATTTTAAGAGCTGGTTACTATTGGCCTTCACTTTTCACAGATGTTTATCAGACTGTAAGAACTTGTATACCTTGTCAAAAGTTTGCAGGAAAACAGAAGTTGCTGTCTTTACCTTTGAAGCCTATTGTAGTCAATGCCCCTTTTCAGCAGTGGGGCCTGGATTTTATTGGAGAAATAAACCCAGCATCTTCAGGCCAACATCATTGGATTTTGACTGCCACAGATTTCTTTACAAAGTGGGTGGAGGCTATCCCCACAAGGAATGCCACAGATAAGGTAATTATGGATTTCATAGAAAATAATATTCTGAGTAGGTTTGGTTGTCCACAGAGATTGATTACTGATAATGCCAAAGCATTCAAATCCAAGGCAATGGTGGCCTTTTGTGAAAAAAATGGTATTATGCTCAAACATTCAACTCCATATTATCCTCAGGGAAATGGTCAGGCTGAATCATCTAACAAAAATATCATTCAATGCATCAAAAAATTGCTCAAACAAAATAAAAAATCTTGGGATTCAATGTTGAAATACGCATTATGGGCAGATAGGATTACTGTAAAACAGGCCATTGGAACTTCACCTTTTCAGCTGGTTTATGGAACAGAAGCAGTATTTCCAGTACAATTGGGAATCCCAGTAATGAAGTTCCTCCAAAATTCTCAAGAGGAACCAGATGACTTGCAAAGGAGAATTTTTGAGATGATTGAGTTACAGCATAACAGAGAAAAAGTAGACAAAGAAGCCCAGCTGTATAGAGCTAAAATGAAAACCAGGTTTGACAGAAATATCAAGGATCATATTTTTTCAGAAGGGGAAATGGTTTTAAGATGGGATGCAAGAAAGGAACAGAAGGGGAAACATGGAAAATTTGATAATTTATGGTTTGGCCCTTTTCTGATAGCTAAGGTTTTGGAAAATAATACTTTCATATTGCAGTCTTTGGAAGGAGAGGAATTGCTCAGCCCTGTTAATGGGCGATTCCTCAAACATTTCTACAGTTAAATGAAGATCATAATCACTTTTCATTGTATATACCGGTGTGAGTGAGATTGAATAAAGACTCCATAGCCCAATGGAAGACTGAAGGCACTAGTCTACAGGTTCTTGAAGCCTCACAGGGAGGACTTCATCCCGCAGCTGGAGCCAGATGTTAAGTCAGTAAATTTTTCTGCATTTTTAGTTTTTTCCCCTCCAAAATTTTGGTTTGATTTTTGATTTTACCTTAGTTAATTGTTGGTTTTTAGTTTTGGTTTTCTGCCTTTTTAATAAATTTATGTATGCTTAAATAAAGTTTGAGCCCAGTCTTCACTTTTCATTTGATTTTGGTCATTTTTATGTTGGAAGTGGGTCAATATGAGTTATATATTCAAAAGAAGAATCAATTTTGACTTTAGAGAGTAGCTAAAGTCGTGGCCTAAACCAAAAGCTGCTAAAATCTCCGATAAATTTGGCAAAAGTTAGAAAATCCGCTAAAAATTTGGTTTAAAGATATTCTTGTAGCGCTACATCAAAGTTTTACACAGAGTGCGCTACAGGAATATCGTGGCATGAGTTTTTCGCAAAATCTTGATCTGATTTCAATCATCATGAAGAGTGTGAGAGTCTAATCGCATTTTGTGAAGTGTCTAACACGTGTATGCAGCATTTTAGCAAGATTTTTGTGGTTTGATAATCACGAAGAGAGGCAAGGCCATCATTACAGGTAATGCGGGTTTCAGTTGCACAGATACCAGCCAGTTCCGGGTTTCGCTGTCAAATCGCCCTTGTCACACGCATAATCACTAAGGATTTAGTGTTTGAGGAGGAGTCTTCATCGTTCAACATTGGATTACGTTGCTGAGGAAGAAGACACCTGTGATTCCGGCGCCAGCTGAAATTAGGGCTTTGAATTCGTTTCACCTGCAGCCAAGAAAATGTTAGGAGGACACCTGTGCTCGAAGAGGAACGTTATTGACACCTCAATTAGAAGACATCACGCCACGATGCAGGAGTAATTGACAGGTATTACGTAAACCCTCATAACTGAAGAATTTGGGGTTTTTGCTGCTGCGTTTCCTTCTGAAAAAATTGGTCGCTGAGAAAGGTGTAATAGAATGAAAGGATGAAGAATTCATCACTGGAATGGTTAGCTGAAGCATGATAGCAGGAATTAGCATGACTGTTCCTTTATGACCTAATCTGAATAGGGCGTTGAAAAACTCACAGAATTGCCTGTAGAATTCATTTAGTTTAAACAGAGGGAAGTCTGCTAGTTTGATATGGGTGTTACACAGGGAGAATTGTAGATTTGTCCATGAGTTAAATTGGTTAACCTGCAGTACTATTTGCCCAGAGAGCAGCTTATAAAACACTTCTGAAACCTAAAACCATATTGTTCCAGTTCCTTGACAAGAAAGAGATGGGAAAAAACAGTAAAAGTGGCAAGATTAATAGGGCTGAACCCACAGATTTGACTTGGATCCAAAAGCTTCCAGATTGTGCAGAGCTGTTCCAACAGGCAGGATGGTTGAAATTCTTCAAGAAGATAGATGGATTTAATGCCCAAGTATCATGCAATTTTGCCAAAGGACTGAAGAATGAGATGATCATAATAGGTCCTTTAAAATTCAAATTGACTGTTGATTTAATTTCAGAAGCCACTGAAATTGATAATGAAGGCGAGCTCTGGTTTAAGAAATCTCCTTTTGAGTTTGATCCTCAAAGATATTTATTGCCCAATGTTGTTCCTGACTGGAACAAAGGTATCATCATTCATAATTTCAAAAGGGAATGGATTGAACCTTTAAGAATTCTTCAGAGCTATATAACTTGTGAAGGGAGGTACTCATTAGTTTTCAAATACCATCTCAGGTTCTTGCAGCACATGGCAGGAGTGTCAAAAATGAATTTGCCATTCTTTTTCTTCAAAAGCTTGCAGAAGATGTCTAGCAAAATTAAACAGCAGGATGATCATACCTCCCAATCATTGTTTCATCATGGTCTCATCAAGTTGATCATCTCTACAGTGTTGCAGAAGGAAGAAAAAACTTGGGACTTTTTTCTATTTTGGTCAGGGATTCATCCCAAAGGAGAAGAACAGCAGCCCAAAAGGAAAACTGATAAGGGAAGAGTAATGGTACAAAAATTGGGTTATTCAGCTAAACCTGCAAACAAACATGGCATTAAAATTAAAAAGGAAACAAAGCAGGTATCAGATGAAGGAGAGACTAACAGTCAGCCTCAGGAAATTCCACAGCACAGTGAAGTCAAATTTTCATTATTTGATGACAAAAAGGAAAAGGAAATTCCTGAAAATAGACCATCATCTATAACAGTGGTTCATGAAGAAAGGAAATTTGATATCAGGGATATTCCTGTAGCAAAAGAGGAAGTCCAAAATTTGCCCAAAAGCCCTATCACAGTCCTCTCGGATGATGAGGGCTATATGTTAGAGGATGAGCAGTTCATTCCAGAAATCAGGGTTAAAGCTAAGACTAAAGAAAATCAAGCCATAGAGGACAAAACTACCAAGCCTAAAAATAAGATAAAAAAGCTAGAAGTGGTAGAATTATCATCTGTCCAGTATCAAGGGAAGACACTTAAAATGATGGGAGAGCCAGCTTCTTTATGGAGACCTAAAACTAGGTCTAAAAACAAATTAAGATTAAATATGAAAAAATTGTTGAATCCGAAATTGAGGACTGATAAGGTAGACATTTCTGATGAAGAATCAATGGAGGAGCAGTCAAAGAAAAATGAATTGCATGCAGTTAAAAAAGAGGATGTTGGTTCTGTAAATACAACAGGTGAAGAAAGCTCTAAATCCATCGTTGAAAACAATTCTGGAAAATTGTTAACAGATGATATTAAATCAGCACAGGTAATAGGTGTTTCAAATCCCATCATTGAAGATATTGCTGTAAGACCATTGACAGAATAATTGATGTTTAAGAAGTATAACATGTTTTGGAAACCAAGTGAAGATTCGGATGCTGCCATAGAAAAGCTGGTAAATTCTGATCAGGATAATTTGAAGAAGACTGTGAAACAGTACAAGCATCAAATGAACTATATGCAAGAAGTAAATGATGGTTTAATGCTAGCAAATAGAAGATTGAGGGAAGACCTTCAGGACACTCATGACAATTTTCAGGAGCTGGTGATTGATGCAAAGGAGGCACTCAGAAGGAAAAGGATGGCTGACAGGAATTGCTCAGATTTAGAAAGGACAGTTCAGACCTTGCAGCATGAAAATGAACACCTACACAGAAGGATAGCTCAGCTGGAGCAAAAGCACAAAAGGGTGAAGAAAAGATCCTCAAGTCCAGATGGCATAGCTTTGCTAGTGGAGGCATCGAAAGAGATCTAGGGCAGTTAGGTTCATTTAAAGCTTTTTGTTAAGGATTTGCTATTTTTAGCAAAATTGTAATTTGTAAAAATGTAAATGTTATTTTGCCTAGTCTAGCCATTCGATGGAGGATTAATAGGAGAAACCCTAACTGTTTTGGGGAATGAAAAACTATTTAGAGAGGTAAAAAAGACATTGTAAGGGTTCGAATTTTTGGAGAGCTAGAGGAGGTCTGCAGACTGTGCTTTCATCCAGACTTGTTCACTGCTAAGTATTGCAAACTCTCATATTGCATTTTTGATGAAACTATGAATATATGACTCCTTATTCCACCTCTGATATGTGTTGGCTTCATTTTAAACTTATGCAGTTTCTTTATTGACAATTTCATTTCTGGTTTTATGTATGATTTCCAGTAAGTGCTTGTCTTTTATTGAATGAATTTCAGTGCAATCTTTTGGTGAATTTCTGAGATATATGGACATCTTCATGGATTAATGTATGTGATTTAGTTTTTACTTATTGTTGAATGTATTCCCTTTATGCTCTTGAAGTTTTCTTACCAAAACCTACAAAACAAAACCCTAAGAACCTAGTTTGGATTGATTTTATTCTTGAGATTGTGTTGGCTTGTTACCTTAGCCTTAGTAACAATTTCTGACACAAACACATGGGAGTATCTGAATATATTCCGGGTCCGACTAAGGAGACAAACGATGTAGGTGCACTCTGAACGGGTTTTTCAATCATAGGTAGAACATTTTCTAGTGCTGAGGGGGCATTAGGATCATAGTATGTTATCTAGTCAATTTTGACTATGCCTCCTTCGTGGGGAAACATCATGAGGTGGAATACAGAAGAAGCGACAACTTTCATTTTATAAATGTAACTCTGTCCTAATAGGAGGTTGTAATCAAGCTGGGCATTGATGACCTCTATATCTATGAGAACCATTTTTCCCCCAAGTTGTATGGGCACGTTAACTAACAGGACCCGCGGTTGAGCTGAACGACCATCGTAAGCTCACAATGTGGTAGTGGATGGCTGCAGTGTGGGGGATCCGAGTTTCTTCCAGATAAAAATCAACATAAGGCAGGTGGAAGCACCTTCATCGATGATGCATAAATGAACGACAACGTTTCGAATGGATATAGAAACCTGAAAAGCTAGTGACAAAGGAAAACGTGGTTTGGCTTGGTCTAAGTCAAATTCCATCATATGGGAGTCGTTAGGGTCTATGGAACCAATAGCGAACAATAATAATTTCCTCTATGCAGGATAGTTTTTTAGGACTTCTAAAGTGGAAATAGTAGTGGGGACTGGGCTAAGTCTTCTACAATGTTATAGTTTGAAGTTGCACGAGCGTTATGGTTGTTGTTGATTCATCTAAGGGGGCCGCGAGGGACTTTTGGACCCCCATCCATTGGCATATTAGGTATGCGTACTGTTTGATCAGTTGGGGGGGTGCTTGAGGATGGATCAGTAGGTGTGGTTTCAAGGACTAAGCCATATTGGTTTCGGTGAGTTTGAAGGTTGATATCATTTCATGACATCATTATCAGATGGTGAGAGCTCGACTTTGTATGCTGGTAATCGGTTGTAGCATAGGTAATTTGCTACTGTGGTGCAGCGGATCCGTATGGGGGATCCATTGGACATGTGTTTACTACTCCTTGGTTGGGTAGAGGATTCTGCAAAATCATGGGTTGCGGTTGGGGAGGTGGTGCTAGCTATGCAGCGTGCCCTTGTCATTGGGCGTCATCGGCCCAAAGTTGATGTGCTTTCTCCAAATGGGGGCAATTATGTGTGTAGTGGACGTATACCGAACAAAAGGAACATAGGTGGTTTGTTCTTAAGTTGGGGTATTTTCCCTGTTTCGGTGGACGATCAGGGTTTTGATTGGCAGGAGTAGTGTTATTGTTATTGGGAGGATTAGGTAGTTTCCCTACTTGGTTTTGTTGTTGGTAATTTCTGCGGTTGCATCCTCTTCCGCGGTTCTGTTGACCTCCTTGATTGCACTAGTTGTTCTGGTTTTAAGGTTGGTTTTGTTGCGCGTATACTTGCCCTTGGGAAGTAGGGGGGTTTTGAGTTTGAGCAGGTACTAAAGCAGGATGCTGCGGATAGTAAGTAGGAGGGTTTGGAGTTGGATCCATTATTTGTTGTGGTTGTTGGTAACCTTGAGCTATTGGAAGTGTTGGGGCAGGAGGTGCTACCTGTTGAGGTTAGTAAGCCGATTGGGCTTGTGGGTGAACCGGAGTCTGATTGGCCTATTGGTTATAATATGTAGGTGGTACATAAGATGAGGGTGCTTTCCCATAAATCTGTGGTGGACATGAGGGTCCATGAGTGTGATGGGTGTGTGTCATTGGAGCATACAAAGTTGTAGCTCTAGAATGAGATGTAGCCCTAGACAGGTATGGGGCATTGCTGGTACTCATCATGGTGAAAGGTTTTCTTTGTGTCATAACTTGGCCAATGATACCATAAATAGCATTGGATTCCCCCGGTGCGTTTCTCCAGGATGGATCGTCGCGCGGGGCTTTTGGTAAGATTGTGTATAAATAGCCAGAATGGGCTTAAATCAAGTCGAACTGTTGGGCTTTCAAAATGGCTTCTTCTTCTTACAAGGGCCGTTCAGAAGCTACATCCTTGGCTATGAGTGGAAGGAGGGATTTCAAGAACCAATCTAGGTAGATATGGTCGTCTAGCTTGATCTTGCATAAACTACGGTGCTTACGCCACTCATGGATATGATCTGTGATATGGGTGGCCGTATTCTGTCTACAAGACAGTAGGATTTATACTCCTGCATCATAGCGGACGAGTAGTTGAAAGAACTATAGGAAAGTTGAGGCAAGTGATGTAAATGTAGGGTGTGTCCCATGGGGTTGGTCAATATACCATTTGGCTGTTGAGCTAGTGAAAGTTCTTTTTAAAAGTTGGAGTCAAATAGAATCATCGACTATGGATTTTGAGGAACACCATAGGTGAAAAGACATAACATGATTTTGTGGGTCTTCTCCAGCCTTCCCTTCAAACTTTGGGATGTCTGATGGGAGTTTTGTGGGCATGGGGGGCCAAGTAGGGTCATGTCTGATGGGGTCATTTGTTAACCTTTCCAGGTCTGGTAGGTTGAGACTAGCCATAAATGGCAGACTGGCAGAGGGGTGTGACATGGTTGATGGGGCATAAGTGCTAGTGGTAGCATTATGGGTTAAGCCACTACCTGCAAAGGGAATATTAGTTGTAAAAGGGATGTGCCCTCCACCTAAAGATGTGTGAGAGGGGCCAGTGCCCCCAAGTGCAACATGAGTTACATATGGGTTTGGATTAGGTATATTAGACCCTGGGTTTGGTATGGTGGAAGTGGTTCCTATCAAGGGCATAACTAGAGTGTGTATAGGTCCCATGTTGGGAATGCCTAAAGTGGGTGTAGGTCCCATGTTGGGCATACCTAAAGTGGGTGTAGATCCCATGTTTGGTATACGAGTATTATTTGTGGTGGTGGTGGCTAATGTGGTAGCCAAGGTGGTGGAGGATGTTCCACCAATAGCCTTTGCGTTGAAAGGGTTGGAAGGAATACAAGCCATGGGGCTAGATGGTGCTTTGTATGTGGGGTATTCAGATTTTGTGTCAGAATTGGATGCTGTATATGGGGCGTCCAAATCGGGTGATGAGGCTCTATGTCGATGACGTGTGGATTCGAGTGACAAATCTCTATGCCTATGATGTGTGGTGTCAAGTGAACCGAACTAAGGGGGTTCACCCTTGAAACACTGAGAACGTCTCAGGGACTCAATGGTGACAATCATCTATTAAAACTAATGTGTGATGGTGAGTGGAAAGCTCAAAAACCCTAATGCAGACATGTGTGCAAGAGGGGAGTGCAAACAAGAATGGCACTCAATCCAACAACCAAACTCAAAACACTTAATATGTCTTTGGACCCTCTTCAAGAAAGTTCATGTACCATGTGAGTTCTCTATTCATGAGTCCTACTGCAAACTGTGCAATCTATTGGTTCTCATCATCAATGAGGTTAGATTGCCACAAGGCTTCGCATATGAACATATGTTTCTTGGGGTCACTATCCCATTCAAATATAGGAGTATTTATTGGAGCACCAGAAACCATATTAATAGATTTGGTATTTTTAGTACTTAGTAGAGAAGATTGTTTGAATTATTGACGTACTACTTGTTGTTTACTACTGACTTCATGCGGTTGCGTCTGGTACCACAACAAACGTACTTCTTCTGCGAACTCTTCGACACTAGGTTGGTTGTCCAAAAATTTGGTTTCTTCAATCAATAATGTTGTTGAAAAGGGGGGTACCTCCATATGTTCGTGAAACCAGAGGTACCTTGGTTGTAGACATGCGAACCCTCAAAATACAACGGACATCTTCTTGGCCCAACATTGGTACCAACTGGAGGAAGAAGATCTCCACAACCAAGGGGGGGTACCAACCGGAGGAAGAAGAGGTACCTTGCTGGAAAGGGGGGGTACCTCCATATGTTCATTCAACTAGTATTGGAGGGATATCTCCGCAACCAACCTCTCGTGACCTCGTGCTTAAATTTGGTTTTAGTAGAGCGCCATGAGAACACTGATGTATACCATGGGTTTCACCACTCTGTGGTCAGACACATAATGTTGGTTCAATAATCTTGGATTGTTAACTCACAATGATCTATTCCAAGACTCTAAACCTAAGCTAGTTGGTGCACCCTATCAAAGAGAAAATTGTTACTAATCAATTTTAAGATTAAGCGTTAATTTTAATGGTTGTAATTACTCAAAGGATATGTTCATGAAATTGATGATGTAAAAGACTCAATGGTATGCACAATTGAAAAGCACTAGACTCATCTATTCAATAAAAAACATGCCACTAATATGACAATCAATCCAACAGTCCGGGAATAAATATGCAATCTCTTTATAATTCCAATGCACAAGCAAGTCCTAGATGAAAACACAAGCACACTGATGCAAAATGAAAGAACATAAAGAAAATATTTTTGTATTTTCTCTTATAAATGAAAGGAAAATGCAAAACAATGTTTTTGTATTTTTTCAATATAATGAAATGAAACAATGCAAGCAAAATATAACTATTCACTAAAAAATGCAAAGCATATCAAGTAGACAACACAGCAAAACCCAAACAGTAAGACTCAGCCAAGCTAATGAGCTATAAAAATAAAAAATGGTGAAAAACCAAAAATCTCAAAAACTAAAGAAAGTGGAGTTTCTAGTCAATAACAGAGCATGGAACAGTCAGGAAATAGGCGAAGTAAGACTCGGGAACACTCAGAACCAACCCAGCAACAACCCAAGTTCAAATATCAAGCAATCCTGGAGTTGTACGTGATTATTCATAGAACAATAGCGGGTAGACATGGGATACAAAACAAACAACGGCTGGTAGACATGGGAAAAATAGGTTGACCCGCATACAAGGAAAGTAAAATGAGCCCAAAAAGAGTCAAACAACCCAGAAAAAGCTAGTTTTCTAATGTAAACCCAAACAGCCAATCAATGACACAGAAGCTTGACAAACAACAACTCAAAATAAGGAAAAATGCCTAAAAATACCCAAAATGGAGGTTCCTCCCAAGCAGAGTCACCATTTCTGTTACGGAGAAAAACTTCCTATAGCTCGGGGCAGATCACAACAGACAAATGACTACTAGAAATAAACTCAATTCCCAATGCAACGCTATATAAATGAAAATGCTAATATATGGAGAATAAGACCAACCTTCAACCGGATGTTCAAAGTAGATCCACGTTGAGATTTCAACCTCTACACTTGACCCTACAAATTAGTCTCCACAACAAATACAAGCAAGTGCATATAATATGTGAAAGACATTAGCATAATCCATAGCATGGTCCATGATATAATAAGAAAATGTAACCCAATGTAATTTAAACAACATATACAAGATCAATTGGTCGAGAAAAAGAGTATTTTGATTAATAATAACAAGAACTACAAGATACAACCTCTTCCTGGCAACCAATCTGAACCAAGAACTAGGTCTCTCCACTTGTGCCTCAACCACTTCAATCCCCCATGCAATGGAAAACTCAAACTATGAAAGGAGTTTGGGAGGTGAACATAAGAAGTTCACAACAACAAGGATTAATGGATGTAGACTCAAGTCACAACAAAAATACAATAGAGTTACGGTGCTTTCTCTTTCTCCCCCTTCCATGTACCATAAGAGCTCAATATATAACCTCCCAAAAGGTAGGTGAAAGGTCGAATCGATTCGTTTCAGGACTACATGGAGGGCCAAATGTCACCCTAATACCACTTTTTGGAGTTCAAAGTAAATTTCTATTGTTTTTTACCACTTTACTAGGTGTACATGGGCTATAGTGGAACAACTTGCATGTACATTGTCTATAGTGTAACAACAAGCATACATGAACAAAGATAGGGAATAATGTGTTCCTGGAGGATAAATAATGGATTTGAGTCGATAAAATGAATACTAAAGGCCAATAAGTGTTGATGCTCACAAGGTAGAAAAATACGATGTAACAACATGGATTGCCAATAGTACAGTAAACATATATATATAATAGCACATATCATACAACATACAAGATACAAGATGATAGAGTCAGTGGGACAATAGTAACAAGTCTTTGTATTAACAAAGGTAATGTACTTTACAAGATGACACATTAGATCCACGACTCACCAACTTATATATGTGATTTACAAGTAATTATTTTGTTATAACTAATCTTTCGGTCGATTAACCGACCAATGGACCAACCCGAATATGGTCACTTGGAGGACCTAGTCGGCCGGTCAACTCGGCTCCCACAACAAATTCTTTGATTCTTGAAAATGCTTTTGTCATTTGAATAATGTTTCCTGTCAAAGAATGTGCTTACAATATTAGTTTATATTTGTTGTTTAGATTAGTTTGGCCTACATTTTAGATTAGTTTTAGTATTTATATTTTATTTATTTATGTTTTTCTCTTGAAACTCTACTAATGTCTTCACAACACTTAGTAGTTTCTCTTTAGTGTGAAAAAACTAGCTACATACTTTGCTTGCATATCATAAGCTCACACTCCAAGATTGATGAATTCATGTAATGGGATTTAATGTAATTAATTTGAATAACATGGGACTTCCTCATCACTACCATCTATGGGTTTTGAATCGATATCCCATAACCCAGAACCCATATAAATATAATAGACCTTCCCACATATGTCAATTTATCTTCCTAACCTCTCAAACCTTATGGCCAATGGCATCCCTCTAACCCTTAATGGGATTTTATGAAAAAATAGTGACCAGTCACTTATGACTTCATAAATATGGTTACAATCTAGCTACTCCACTCAAACACATTGATTATCTTGTTTCTCTTGCACCACTTCATGTTGCACAAGTCCCCATGCATTTCTTGCTCCATTAATATTATGTGATCTTCTCTTAAAAGATGAAGGGATAGACAATATTCATTATTGAGGGGAACATGTAATTAGATATTTTAATCTATTAGAATATTTTGAGGAGGATCTCATATTCTTTAAGGATTTATTGTTTAGTGCATATCTCTTGTCTATTTTGAAGTTGTGATCCACATTGACATTTGATATAAATTATGTTCTGTTATATAATTATTATATTCTAAATATTAGATACATAATAGATTGAAGGACTATCTAACCTAGTATGGAAAATTCTACTCCATAATTGGGGACACATACCAACCCCTTCCTTGGGGGGGTAATGTAAGTAATAATACCTACATACAAACCACTTATGTTGGTTGACATCTAGTAATTTGATATGACATAACCCTAATGATTAGGTTTCCAACAAAGTTAATTAATAATATGCATATATTAGTTAAAAATTGGTCTTATGAAGTTTCTAAGTAAAACATGATTTGGATATCAGTTTATAGATGCATTGAATCAACACACATGAACTCCCAAGGATACACTTCACCTCCATGTGGGTATTTTGGGACCATTTTGATGTTTTGAACACTAAGTATGGTTCTTGAGGCATTATACATGGTCTCCAAAGTAAATTGACATCTTACACACTAAATGATTCTTGTAGGCATCTAAGAACAATACCAATTCATCAAACCAACAAACATGACTTCCTAATAGTATTCTAGTCACCTAGGAATAAAATAAATTCTCTATGGCCCTTAAATGGTCCAATATCCTTACTAGGAACCATAAGGACCCAAATCCTTAGATCCCACTACTAATAGTATCACCCAATATACACCAATCACCAATTTTATTTTCATTTATACCACTTGTAGGTAAACATTTCCCTCTATAGGTATTTGTCATTTTTAAGACCTTTTTTTTGTAACGCTACAACTATGTATTAAACAAGAGAATAAAAAAGTACATGTCTTTCTACAAACTGAGGCGGTTTGAGGTGGTGAAACCACGACCCCATGTGCTCAGAAATGCTAAAGATGCTGTTGTCTTTACAAAATGAGCCTATACAAGGAGACCAGGCAGAGTAAGAGTCATAACATTTTTCATACATAGTGATAGTAATTAACTGGAAAAGTAACAAACTATGTAGAAAATTGAAACAAAAAAAAATGAAAATCACAGAGGGAACCCGGAGCCACCAGGGCCAGCTTAGGAGCTCGCTTCTGCAAGAGGAGAATCTGGCTTTATTTCCAGAATTGGGAAGCTGTTGAAGAATTCCTCGTCCTAGCCTTGAGAGGGGATCTTGGGAGTCTAGGGCTCGACTTTGTGATGAGGGGAGAAGTTGCCTTCATCCTGCTCTCTGAATCGCTTGTGCTGTAGCGTCCCTATTGTAGATGGCACTAGGAAAGAGGGTGGATTCATTGAGGCTTCCGACTAAGCCTTGGATCCAGAACATTCTCCTTTAGTGGCAACAAATACCCCATCATTCCACAAAAACCTCTCCCATCACCCAACCCCGCTCAGGACCTTCATGCATGACAGTTCTACGATCCATGGAGTATTCCCCCTCGGAAAAGCTAGAGTCCAGGCCAACAAGCTTCTCATCTAGTTGAACCAAGTTGGCTCTGATGTCCAAAATCATGGTTTTGGTCGTGTTCCAATTGGCCATCATTTTCTCCACAAGAGTTCCCATCATATTTTTAACCAACCAATAATAGTTAATCTAGTTTCCATGCCTACCAAAGGCTAAAATCGCAATGAGCCTGCTCGATTCCCAGTCATCTATCAAGCGACGGACTGGACTGGATACTATGTCCACAAACCCATCCATTGATTCCCATTCCAGGTTGATCTTATTAGCACCCCAACCACCGCCACGGTTGGACCCTCCATTCCTTGGAGTTCCTCGTTATCTTGGTATGGTTAAGGAACAGTTTCAGACCACACCTACTAGAGCAGCAATTCGTGAGGCTAAGAACACTTCTACAAACATCCAAGTGCAATTACAATTTAGGGCCATTTCATCCACTATATATAGAATCCTAGAGTTAGAGCTCACAGACATCACACGGGGGAGCATAACAGTCCAACCAGCAAGTTTAATGGCGATGGTACCTCAAAGTCCTTTTTCCCATCATTGACAAGAAGTTCTCAGTAGGTGGAGTGAATGCCTCAAAGCTTGTTACACCTAAAATTTTACCATCATCATAGTCAGTGTAAAAATTTCCTGAATTTCCTTGACTAAGTCATCAACCTAGAAGATATACAAACCTTTTCCTACTAGGTTTTGAGAGGTCGCCGTAGGTTGTCCTAATGCAACCTGCGATGTCGCAGGTTGTCCTCTTACAGACTACGATGATGTTAGTTAATTGATTAAAATAGCTCCTTCGAGCCCATTCTCGGAGGTATTTGATGTGTATCCCTATCCCTAGCCTTTAGGGAAGCTGACATTCAGTTCCTAGCCTCTTGGAAGGATCCCCTATCTCTCTCCTACCATCTCTCAACCTACCCTATCCACTTAGTCCTATATAAGTGAAGCTCACTCCCATTCCAAAGAGAGGAAATCTATAGTATCTACATGCTGGTGAAATTAGCTTAGGAGATATCTCTACTCATCTCTTGAGAGATCCACCATCCCTTTGGAGGCTTTGGCATTGGCTTGATCGAAGAAGGATTGCTACGTTAGGTCATTGGTTGTAATCACTTCCTTCTATGTATTTCCCTTTTAATACAGTGATATAAATGTTTTCCACCAAATCTCATTTCATTAATGTGTTTTGTGTAGTTTGCTTACTTAACTGCTTACTTAGATCTATTATTGTGTAGTTGCATTTTACTTCTTGTGTTGTTGTGTTGTCTTGACAGGTTTTACAGCTAAGATCTAAAGATCATCAAGCTTGGAGTAGCATTCAAGGAGAAAGGATCAGCGATATGAAAGGTAAAGCATCTATTTCCTTGATCTCTAATTAGATCTAGGAGAGTTATTTATATTATGTCTCTATTTGTTCTAGACTTACGTTAAGCTAGGGAGATCAAGCCTCGAGTCCGCTCTTGGTAGATTGTCCATCAAACAAATCTGGCGACCATACTGGGGAAGTACTTTGTTTTAATTTTCAATTTGAATGCCATTTTCAGTTGATTTCTTTTGCAAGCCATCTTATTTGCCTCTTGATTCTTTTTCACCATCATATCTTCACGTTGAAGAGTCTGTAGTTCTCCTATGAGTCTATACTCACTATTTCTAAACCATTTATTACTCATCGTTTGGAGATTTGTTCATTCTTGAACTTGGATCTTTCCCGCCGCACCTAGGCAGTGCAACTAGAGCGTTGAGTTGACCTCTGTTCTCTATCTTTTGTCCTGTCATTGCAACCCATCCACTAGTGTCCTACGACATCGTTGCAATTTCCGCACTGGTGGCCTGCGACGGTTGCTCTGTGTATGCACACAGACTGCGTCGATCTGTTGGAATTGGTATAAGGGCATCCCCCTCCATTTTTTGATTTGAGTTTTCGTTTGGTGTGTGGACCCTCTCTGTGCTGCAAGATCCATTCATAGATTTACTTTTGATTTGTGTGTTGAAAGTGTTTGGGATTTTGTGTGGGTTTGTATTAGATCCCATTTTAACAAGTTTCAGTTTGGTAGTGGTGGATACTTTGGTTCCCCCACCTTCATCGACTTGACCTTATTATTCCTCCTCTCCTCACCTGATATGATCTTTGCACTAGATCTGATCCCAAACTTCTTTTTTGCACTTGCCATTTAGCTTTGTTTGCATTTCAGTTGTTTGACTGAGTGTTTTGAGTGTTTTGGAGTGTTTTCAATCCATATGAGTGCTTGTCATTTTCCGAGAATTTCCTGAGTGTTTAGAGTGTTGCAAATCAACTTGCTTTTCAGTTTTTGTGCTTAAAAATATCATTGTTATCAAGCTATTATCCTAGCATATCATTGGAAAATTGAAGGTGCATCACTTTTACTGATTTTCAAGTGCATTTGGAAATTGTAGTAGGTATTGCTTCATGCATTGGCAATTGTCATTTATTAGTCTTTTGGAAAAGTTTGAGAAGAATTAATCATTTATGCTTTTAAAGAATTATGAATCATTCATTTTCTTGAAAAATTCAAGTGAGATCAAGTTTTTACAAAAGTAATTCCATGTTTGGAGAAATCGTATGCATTCTTGATTTTTTATGCTTTTAAGCCATTATAGTGAAATTGAAAAGTTAGAGTGCTCTAGATAGGAAATTTCTCTCTTTTCATCTCTTAAAGTTTTGATTCGAAAAGACAAAAGAAAATGTTTGAATTTGGTTGTCATGCTTGTTGATTTTTTGAGTTTTGCTTTAAAAACGAAAAAATGAAAAGAGTATTTTTATCAAATTTGGTAGATTTTGGGATTGTGTTGCATTGTGTTTCTTTGGTAAAATCGCTTGGAAAGAAATTTCTCCTTCCCATACATAGAGTTCATCAAAAGAAAAGTACATTTTTTTGCATGTAGTTAGGGCCTACATTATGTTCACATTTATGTACTCGCCTCATGCATTCACCTAACCGTTCAGATAAAATTAACGGTAGAACTAGGGTAAAATTTTTAGTAACTTGTGTATTAAGTTAGACGTGTTCTGGCATCGTAAAACATGGCAGTTGTCGTTACTTGCCAACACTGTATTCTGGGGGTATTGTATTCTTCCACATACTTATTGATATATCAAAGCTCTTTCACGTACCAACCAGGTATATCGAAGCTCTTTCACGTACCCACCAAGTACTTCGTGTACTTGGCATATATCAAAAGGTGTTGCACATACTTGTCATATATAGAAAGGTGTTTCATGTACTCGGTATTATATAGGAAGGTCTTGTGCCATACGATTGTGCATTAGATAGCACCACTACGGATTTGAGCCCCCACATACCTTGAGTATATCAGGATACACCATTAAGATTCTTGAAACCAACTGAATTAACCGTTTGGTCGTCTTGGCAGAGCAATACACCGAGAACAACACTCGGGGAGATCACTATGCACGTACTGTCCAAGTAGTAGAGTATTCAGGAAAGTGTACAGTCCCAATCCTCCTTGTCGCGTTTTACTGTTGGACCCTATGGTATATAGTGATTTGCAAAACCTTGACAATCCCGTGAGGTTCCAGACTTTTGAATTCACTCCTATCAGATAAGTTTGCTTGCGGCCTTATTTTGTGTAGTATTTTCTGGACTCCTTTTCTTTTGTTTAGCTTTCCCTAGGAGAAACTTTTGTTTCAGTCACTCTGGCTGACTTTCCTTCGATAATGTCATGTAAGATTAAGAACTTACTACCCGAATATCCCCTTAACCAGGAGGTAATTTTGAGGGTAAGGATTGACCCACAAGCCACGGTTGTGTCACCTGAAGTAGAAAACCCTACTTTGAATGTTGGAGCACATATGTTTCCTCCATATTCACGTGCCTCCCATCCCTTGCAGGGTGAAGAGGCACAAACTTCTACTTCACAAGACTTACCTCTCATTTTTTCGGGAGAACCTAGATCAGTGGAATGGTTAAATCCACCCCAGGACGACCCTGCAGCGACTGTTGGTCCAACGGAAGCTTATTGGACAACATCTCTAGGCCACCCAGTGGCCCATTTTTCCATTGCATCCCCACCTAGTTGGCCTACTTCTGAAGAAATATTCGGACCCATTTGTGATCACTTGGATCGATTACATGTTAGGGGTGATGAAATTCGGAGACAAAGTTTTTTATGAAGGGTAGAAGACTCGACGTCACATCTTACGAACCACTCCCAAGTCGTGTTTGATCTTATGATTCACCAGAATCATCCATGCAACACGAGACCACTTCTGAACCTGGTCAACCATTTTCTCCTGCACATGCACGCCCTAGAAAGGAGGCAAGTTCTATACTTCAGATGACCCAACCCGTTGAAGGACAATAGTCCAACACACCTTTTACTACCACGGTTACATTACCCATTCCTTCCCCACATCAAAACTCGTGGGGAGGATATTCCTTACCCCCTACCTTCCTCACAGGTAATGTTAATGCTACAGTAGATAATCAACCACTCGTGTTAGGTAAACCTTTGATTAGTGGTCAACAAGTTGTTGCTAGGGGGAAACCCCTGTCTCTTAACCATAATACTGCAAGAGGAATTCCCATCGATCCTTCTGGTGGAAATTCCTTACCTCCCGGACCTTCCACTATGGTATTATCTCATGTTGTGGGACCATCCAATGTAATTCAACCACCATCAAGTCAAGCATATCCAGGTTATCTTAACCCTGTCTCGAGACAACTCAATCCTGGAAACGCACTCTATGGGGTACCCTACCCCAGAAATCCATACACTCTATGGGGGAATCAAAATATTTTACAACATGGACCCCCACCTACAGTCCCTCAAGTCCCTCCACCCCCGTTTGGTCCAACCCCACCTCCCATTGGAGGCGGTGGGTCCCCACATAACCTTGTAGGAGGAAGACCCCTACCTTCTGGCGAAGGACCACCTCATTCCGGCCATCATGGCCCACCCCCCCTGGCGGCAGAGGTGGAGGCCCTCCCCCTTCAAGAAGAGGTAGAGGACCATCCCCCCGATGGCGGTGGCCCTCCACCTTTTGTTGGAGGACTATCCCATCCTAGTGGTGGTGGTGGAGGACCATCCCATCCTGGTGGTGGTGGTGGAGTACCATCCCATCCTAGTGGCAGTGGTGGATGACCACCCTACTATGGCGGTGGTGGTGGAGGACCACCCATTATGGTGGAGGTGGCAGAGGAGGCCCTTACCCTTCCGGTGGCAGTGGTGGACCACCAACCCCTCCTGGAGGTGGCAGTGGAGACCCACCCTTTTTCAGCGGTGGTGGCAGACCACCACCTACTCCCAGCGGAGGTAGTGGTGTCCCATCCTATCCTGCCAGTAGTGGCGAACCCCCACCATTTGGAGGTGGCCCACCCCCTCCTGGGGGCTGAGGCGGGCCCCCACCTTATGGTAACGGGCCACCTTAGTATGGTAATGGACCACCTTTTTATGGTGGTGGACCTACTTACGGTCTAGGAGGCACACCACTTATAGTCAGTTTCCTCGAGGAACACCTTATAATCTATCAATTCAAGGTCCTGCCGGTCCATACATGCCTTATCAGTACTATGAGTACCCCTAGCTGAACCAAAAACTACCCTTTTTGGCTACTTTGGACTTACCCGACTTGTCTCGTCTGACGAATGATCCCATTTTCCATGGGCATAACTGGCCACCCATTCCGGTTAAGTTACCATCATATATCCCCAAATTCAATGGCAGGCCTAACGAGGATCCTAAAAACCATGTGATGACCTACCATTTATGGTGTTCATCCAACTCCTTGTTGGACGACTCGATCCATCTTAAGTTATTTCAATGGACTCTCACCGGACCTGCTGCCAAGTGGTACATTGAGCTACCACCCAATTCTTTTCCCGATTTTTTATCTCTTGCTATGTCATTTTTTACCCACTTCCAGTTACCCATTCGCTATGAGACTGGTATGGAATTATTGACCTCCCTTAACCAGAACACTGCCACTCATATTTTTGTTCATATTCATGAATGGCAGCGCAGATGACGTCTTATTAGGGCTCATATTCCAGACCAACTCTTAGTTGATTGGTTTACAAAGTCACTTTTACCTGTCATAGCTCTATATGTAGCTATGGGAGGAGCTATCACTGAGGAACAAGCTATTTCCCGTGCCCATTACTTAGACCTGGTTGATGCTCAATTCGGCACATTATATGAAATTTTTCTTGATGCACCTCGCCCCACGTACGATCCCGTGAAACCACCCAAGGGACCACAAACTGATGGCATCATTGGTTCCCTTACTTCCCAGCCTTCTATTCAAACTAGTGGCTCGTCGAACCCCCAAGGTTCCTCCCCATCACCACCACAGGCTGGAAACAACACTACCAAGTCCATCACTCCTGCCTCCACCAAAGAGATGAATTATGTGCAATCAGCTTCATCCCTGAAATCCGATGGTAAGAAGAAGAACAAAGGGAAACCTAAGAAATATTCTAAGCAAAAGGAGCCCAAGCCCACTCAAGAAGACACCAAACAGAAGAGGAAGTTAAAGTATCCTTGTTTGTTGTTCGGTGGAGACCATTTCTCAAAAGAATTTCCCCACCGAGACAAAGTTAAGAAGTTTCTTAAGGAAACTCTACTACCGCAGTTCTCAACGATCCCTTCCCCACTCAAAACTAGCAACTAATCGCACACACCTCTCCTTCCCAAGGAGAAGCATCCTCCACCATGCATGTTCTCATGATGCGTAGTGAGACCGTCAACTTGAACACCCGTTCTCATTTGTATGACTTCCTCTCACCGAAAGAACCCGTTGGAAGTAATACTGAAAAAGATTCCACTTCGATTCTTGACGTCACCGTACCATCCGCTTCTCTCACCATTGAGAAGCCCTCTTTTGAGTCAGTATTGCATCCTCCCGAGAGCACGATTAGAAAATCTGTTTTCAATCCTAATGCTCAAGCTGCTTAGTACTACAATATTGTAGAGGACCTTGCACAAGCACCTTGTGCTATGTCGATGCTCAAGGTCTTGCAAAAATGTCCTAACCAGTGCAAGAGTCTCCTCATTGCCATTGGTGCGGTCGATCCAGATTCTTTGAATACCATCATGTTCCGGCTAGAATACTTTAAACCGAGGCTTTCCCATCAGTTGGCATTTCAAGTTGCGACAAAAATTATTGGGAAGACAATCCATTGTACCACCTTGGATGAAGGTTCCTCTACTTCAATCATGTCGATTTCATGTTGGATATCCATTGGCTCTCCCAAGTTGAACCATTCTCCTACCACCTTGAAATCATTCGACGGACGTGGATTTCAACCTCATGCACGGTTACAAGCTTTAGAAGTTGATTTGGGGGGAAATACCTCAACCATTAACGTGGAAGTGGTCACTGCCCCATTAGATTACAACATTCTGCTTGGTCGTAATTGGTTTTACGCCATGACTGCGGTTGCATCGTCTATATTCCACATAGTACAATTCCCTCATCAAGGCCGAATTGTTACTGTCAACCAACTGGATTTCTGCACACCTGACACCTCTACTCATCCGGGCAATAATGTTCCATTAGTTGGACAATCTTTGCATCCGTATGAGATCGTGGGGGTTGGCCTCATCAAGGACTCATCCCTTATGGGTGTTTTTCCAACCTTGGATCCCCCAAATCATGTTGCCACGGTAAACATGATCTCCTCACTGATTTCATATATTCCCAACTCTACTGATAAATGGCTTGTACCTGATGAAGCCACCACGCACATGATTGGAGACAATATGCCTCTTTCACCTATTGAAATCATGTACAAGGCTATCCAGTCAGATCCGAAGGACCACTTAGTTGTGGCCTCCACCTCCTGTTCTCTACAGTGGACATCATCCCTACCCGATCCTCTGCTGCGGAATTTTCATTATGACGAATCCAATATGGAAATCATGAGTGCGGATGATGCTCCGTGGGAAGACCTACACCATCGTTCATCTTTCCTTCCTTCATTGGATACTGTGGAGAATAGCATTAGCACCATCTTTACACCGGATGTCTACCCCTTCTCTCAGTCCTTGATACTTACATGTCAAATGGACTCTGAAGGAAACTTGGCCAACATTGAGCCTACCATTTCGGTCGACATATCGGTTACTCCTGGTGTAGTGGAACACATTCGTTTAGGCCAGAAGTGTTCCCCTGAAGAGATTACAATGTTCACGGCCTTGTAAAAGCATTTTCGAGACGTGTTTGCTTGGACATATGAGGATATGCCCGGGATAGAACCCGCTATTGTTTTACACATGATTCAAACCTATCCCAATGTCAAACTAGTCTGACAAAAGTTGTGACTGGTGCACCCCCGAAAGATCGCGACAATCAAGGCAGAGATTGAAAAGATCTTGAAAGCTGGTTTTATTTACCCTATCCCGTTGATAGAATGGGTCTCAAATGTCGTCCTTGTAGCTAAAGAGCAAGGTACCATTCGTGTCTGCGTCGATTATCGGGATCTCAACAAGGCTTGTCCTAAGGACAATTACCCGACTCCCTTTATTGACCAAATCATAGACAATTGTGCGGAAAGCATCATCTTTTCATTCATTGATGGATTTTTTGACTACAACCAAATTGAGATCCACCTAGATGATCAACAAAAGATAGCTTTCATCTGTCCTTGGGATACGTTTCCTTATCGCAAGCTTCCTTTTGGTCTTAAAAACATTGGTGCCACATTCCAGTGGGCCATGTCGTATGCCTTTCACGACATGAAGGACTTTGTGGAACCTTACTTGGACGATCTACCTTCCCATTCACGACAGCGTGAGTACCACATTGACCATCTAATGACAGTTTTCCTCAGATGCAGGTGGTATAACATCTTCCTGAACCCTCACAAGTTCATCTTCTGCGTTGAGTCTGGACGCCTCCTCAGTTTCATAGTCTCGAAATACGGGATCCACATTGATCCCCAGAAGGTGGAAGCCATTGTCGCTCTCCCACATCCCACTGACATAACGGAACTTCAAAGTTTGCAAGGGAAGGCAACTTATTTAAGGTGTTTTGTTTGTAATTTTGTGCAAAAGATGTAGGGTTACATTAGATTGATGAAGAAGGATGTCCCATTCATCTAGGACGACCAAGCTCAACAATCTTTTGAAATCTTAAAACATGCTATCACGCATGCCCCTGTGCTCCAGCCACCCAATTACTACAAGGATTATATCCTTTATCTTGTTGCTTTTGCCACCACGATCTCCATGGTCTTGGTCCAAGAAGACAACAATTCCCAAGAACATGTGATATACTACGCAAGTAAGGGTCTCATTGACACCGAAACCCGTTATTCACATGTTGAGAAACTTGTTCTCGCGGCAGTCATTGCCATCCAAAAGTTCTGACATCACATCTTGCTTCGCACCACCACCATCAATGCCGATTCAAACCCCATGTACCACGTTTTGACACGTCAAGTACTTGGGGGAAAGTATTCACGCTGGATCGTGATACTACAAGAATTTGATCTCCTTTTTGAAGAGGCTAAGTCTAAAAATTCTTTGCTGTTTGCTGAGCTGATTTGTGATATTCCCTGGGCTAATGTCAATTTTGAGCGCAATGATTCTCTTCTAGATGAATCATTGTTCATCATCAGCATGTCTGATCTGTGGTATGGAGATATAACTTTATATCTTCAGACCCAACGTTTCATCCCCCAACTCTCGTGGGAAGACCATCGTCGAATATGCCACCATGCAAAGTATTATCTAATCATCAGTGATACTTTGTACCGTCATGGTATCGATTCTATTCTTCGACGTTGTCTCACTCATGAAGAGGTTCAATACGTTCTAAATGACTGTCATGCTGGGTCGTGTGGCGGTCACCTCTATGGGATGGCTACAGCCCAGAAGATACTTCACGCAGGATATTTTTGGCCATCTATATTCAAAGATTGTATCGAAGCCATCAAAACGTGTCCTCCATGATAAGGCTTCAAAACTAAGAAGCACACCCACCCCGCCCCATTACACCCAGTTATTGTCGTTGGACCCTTCGTTAAATGGGGCGTCGAATTCATGCACTGTAATCCTACCTTGGCCGGGGGGCATGGTTACATCATCATAGCCGTCGATTACTTCACAAAGTGGGATGAGGCTAAGCCTACATACACAGACGATGACAAAACCGCCACACTCTTCATGTTTAATCAGTGGTGGTCATCAATGCACAAGTAACTATCAGCCAAGTGTCAAACTGAATCTAACTGAGTGTAATAAGTGTAAGTTATGGCAATGGCACTAATGTAGGGAAGGAGACCCAGTGGAGGGTGCATGAGGAGTTAACTGGACTCAGAATAGGTAGTCAAGTTTCACTGGAGGTCCATCGGAGTGATAACAACAATTAGGAGTTAGTCTAGCTTCAAATCAAGGAAAGAAAACTAGCTAACTAAAGTGAACTGGAGTGGTAGGTGAGAAAAGGAACCCCTCTCAGGTGGTAGGTGCATGTTGGGCACACTAAGCACTAGGAGGGCTAAAACTGAGTGGAAGGAATCTCCCGGGTGCGGCAGAATAGGGACTAGGTGCTGGAGGCATCAAACTGGTGACTGGGATGCATGCAGATGAATGCATGCATGCAAAGTGCATGCAAAGTACATACTGAATGATGAGATATCCTAACAACCATCATGATAGTAAGTGTAAACATTCCCTGAATTTCCTTGACTAAGTCATCAACCTGGAAGAGATATAAACCTTTTCCTACTAGGTTTTGAGAGGTCGTCACAGGTTGTCCTAATGCAACATGCGGCGTCGCAGGTTGTCCTCTTAAAGACTGCGACGATGTCTGTTAATTGATTAAAATATCTTCTTCAAGCCCATTCTCAAAGGTAGTTGATGTGTATCCCTATCCTTAGCTTTAGGGAAGCTGGCATTCAGTTCCTATCCTCTTGGAAGGATCCCCTATCTCAACCTACCCTATCCACTTAGTCCTATATAAGTTAAGCTCGCTCCCATTCCAAAGAGAGGAAGTCTATAGTATCTACATGCTGGTGAAATTAGCTTAGGATATATCTCTACTCATCTCTTGAGAGATCCACCATCCCTTTGGAGGCTTTGGCATTGGCTTGATCGAAGAAGGATTACTACGTTAAGTCATTGGTTGTAATCACTTCCTTCTATGTGTTTCCCTTTTAATACAGTAATATAAATGCTTTCTGCCAAATCTCATTGCATTAATGTGTTTTGTGTAGTTTGCTTACTTAAATACTTACTTAGATCTATTATTATGTAGGTGTTGTATTGTCTTGACACTTTTTGCAGCTGAGATCTGAAGACCATCAAGCTTGGAGCAGCATTCAAGGAGAAAGGGTTAGCGATCTGAAGGTAAAGCATCTAGTTCCTTGATCTCTAATTAGATCTAGGAGAGTTATTTATATTCTGTCTCTATTTGTTCTATACTTACGTTAATCTAGGGAGATCAGGCCTCGAGTCCACTTTTGGTAGATTGTCCGTCAAACAGAGCTCTCCCACCTTGGCACATTAACGCTTCACTCGTTCCTCTTGCTAGCTCGTTGGCTCAGGAGCCCATGCTCCATGGCACATCCATGTGCCCCATCTACATGTCCACCCGCATCCAGGGTTGAAATATCCTTAATGGAAATATCTTGTAAGTGTTGGATGAGGGCTCTTGAATCCATAGACTTCAGAGTACCTACTTGGAGGGAAGAATGACTAACCACCCCTTTGTTGGCCAGGCGATTACCTAGGGAATTGGATTTTATTTTGACATGTTGAAAGGAAATGGATCTGACTTGCGAGAAGTTGTCTACCAAATCATTTAGACATTATTCCATCCTCCAAATTGGTGACACCTTCGACACTAATGATCCATTATGTATTTGAACTACTAATGAGAGGATGACTTGAGAATCCCCCTCCACGATTAGGGGCAGCAAAACCATCCTATTGGAAATCCTAGTTCCTTCCAGTAATCCATAGAGTTTCGCCGCATTGTTTGGGTCATGTCCTATTGCTCCAAATTACACCCAACGGATGGATCCAGAAGCGTCCTTGATAGCCCCTTCAAATCCTGTGTCCCCGAGGTTTGCTTTGGAGGTACCATAAAAGTTGAGTTTGAAGAACCCCATAGGAGGTGCACTCCAGCATTCAGGGATTAGAGTGTTCACTTTGGTTGTTCTGTTGGGGGGCTAGAGAGTCTAGATATTGAGTCCCCAATTATCCAAGATGCCTTGTTCAAAGGGCTAAGTGGGGAGATCTGAATTTTTCCAATCCTTTAAGGAGAGAGTTTCTTGTAGATTGTTTGTGATTGCATTCCAGATCTCCAATGGCTACATATGCTTGTCCTAAAAAATTATTCTATTTCTTTCTTTCCAGATATTCCAAACCACCACCCCAGTATCAAATCCCATATTATGTTGATCAGGGCACTTTGAAAGGGACTTCTTCCCATTTTTTTATAGTTTGAACTATATTTCCTCTGATTATGTTGGTTCTTTTGCAAATGAACGCAACCCTGTCCCAATTTTATTCATCTAGAGCACATGAGTCCAGTAAATGATCTATGGTTTCTAGGTGATTACCACATAGGACACAAAAAAAAAGGATTTTGAAGACCTCTTTTTAGAAGGTTGTCCCATGTGAGAATTTTCTGATGGGACAATAGCCATAGAAAAGTTGAGATTTTTGGCCAGAAACTGGAATCCCAAATTCTCTTCCAGATAGGGTCTGGTGGATCCCCCTTCCCCTAAGTCTTTATAGAGTATGCTTCTCTGACTGTAAATGATCCTTTAGGGTGTTTTCCCCATCTCAAGATGTTCGTACCTTGATGAATTCTCAATTGTCTCAACTGAAGTTCCTTCCAAAGGGTCTCTATGTCTTCGGTTCTAATAGGGGGACCAATAGGTTGGGCAGCTTCCATACTCTGAAGTGGGTGGAGTCCGATGAAACATAGTATTCTTCGACCACTGATCCTTTTGTTCTCCAAATATGGTCCTGAAGTGTTGGAGAGTAATATTGGCTGTGGAGGATTGGTAGTTCCTTCCACGAGTCATGCTAGAAGTTGGCTAGACTTCCTCCTTTGATTTTCCAAAACCTGTCTGTCTATAAATAAAATCTTTCTAAGAGTTGGAAGCTCTCCATATTAAAGATACAAGGGGGTCCATATCATAATAGATGCACTGAGAGGTTGGCCAATCTGGGGCATACTTGTTTTTCCATAGCTTTCCCCTGTAGGTGACATTATTTGTGATCCATTTCCACCATATTTTTGCCTAGAGAGCCTCATTGTTTATTTTTGGGTCTCGAAATCCATGGCCCCCTTATTGCTTTGGCAGGTAGACCTTTTGTCATTTGAAAAGGGCCCACTTGTGGTTGTCATTGTTTCCCCCACCAGAGGAAGGATCTTTGAATATTGCATATTGATTTGAGGACCCACTTGAGAGCGGTAAGAAATGAAAAGAGATATAGGGGCATGGATTGAAGAACAGCTTTGAGGAGAATAAGTCTACTAGGAAAGTTCAAAGATCTGAAATTCCAAGAAGATATTATTTTTTTCAATTTTGTCTAAGAGATCCTTCCACGAAGAGTGCATAATAGTTGAGTCGAAGAGAGGCGCCCCAAGATATTTGGTCAGAAGGGAGGACACTGATAAGCCAAGGATGCGAGCAACATTATAGTAGGTGATGAGATCGGTGTTGAAAAAGAAGATCTGAGATTTCCCCAGGTTGATGGAGGTAGCAGAGAATTCAGAGAAGTAAAGCAAAGTGCATTTGACGGTGGTGGCTTCTTGAACTGAAGGGTTTCCAAACAAGATGTTTTCGTCCATGAATTGATGATACGCAAGGGGAGGGTTACCATGGATGGAGATCCCCCTAAGAGACCTAGCTGCTACCTTGTCCTTAAGCATTGTGCCTATACCTTCAGCCATGAGAATGAACAGGAAGGGAGAGCATGGATCTCCTTGAGAGATGCCTCTAGAAGGAGAGAAGGTATCATAAGGGAGATCATTGATAAGGATAGAGATAAAAACAGAGGAGCTGAGGGACATGACCCAGCTAGTCCATTCCCTACTGAGGCCAAAAATGAGAATATTTTTTTCCATAAAATACCAGCTGAGTTTGTCAAAATATTTGGAGAGGTCAAGTTTTACAAGCATCCCCGAGGTTTTGGTGATTTTTAGAGAGTGGGTCACTTTGTGAGCAAGGATAATCCCATCTAGGATTTGTTGGCCTTCTACATAGCCCATTTTCTTTAGGGAGATGAGTAAGGGGAAGAGAGATTTAAGACGATTAACAACCACCTTTGTAATGATTTTGTAAATAACATTGCAAAGAGAGATGGGTCTAAAATTACCAGGGTCGTTTGCTCCATCTTCCTTGGGAATCGGTGTGAGAAAGGTTGTGTTCAGAGCAGGGATCGCCCATTTCTTTCGCCTTGATTCTTCCACTAACTCTAGGAATTCCTTCTTTAAGAGATCCCAACAGTGGTGAAAAATTTTTCTAGTGAAACCATCCGGTCGTGGAGCTTTTCCTTGTAAGGAATCCGTGTCAACCCTTCTCTTTACCTTGTTAGTATATTTTTGTTCGATGCATATGATTTGTAAGTCATCCCGTAGTATTATATGTTCCATGGTATTTATCCATAGTTTGTATTATCCCATAGTATTATATGTTCCATGGTATTGATCCATAGTATCGGACGCATATGCTTTGTAATTCGTCCTGTAGTATTATGTGTTCCATGGTATTGATCCATAGTATTGGTGCATAGACTTAGTATATAAGTACGTGTTGAGGCCAACGAAGGCATCCAAGAGTTATTTTGTATTGAGCTTGCTCAAAGGAGGTTTCCCCCTCAAAGTGGCCCATGATCAATAAATCTATTTTGTGTTCTGTTATTTCTAATATATCGTGCATTTTAATTAATTAATTGTTGGAGGTTCCTTACATCTGGTATCATAGCACTTTCTTGGGCTCGTTGGGTGGAATTTTTGCCAATTTTTTTTTTGCATGTATATTGTTCATTTCAATTGTAGGTTCAGATATGGGAATAATCCCTATCTACTTAACTGTGGGAAGTACTTGAGCATACACCTAAAATGGATTGTGAGGAGTACCATAGGAACCCCGAAGTAGTTGGCCCATTGAGAGCACCTGCCAGCGAAAAGGGCAAAGACCCCTACCTGATTAACTAGTTCCCACCCGTGAGGTAAAGCAAGAGTTGTCTTTTGTGGCAAAGCGATTATCAGTTTTACCTGAGCCGTGGAGTGAGGGGTACTGCCCCAATACGCCAGTCGTTAGACAACATTGGTGGCCGAGTGAATCCCTTGAACCTCTAGGAAGCCGAGCATACCTAGGGTCCATATCTATTTTCAACTGATAAATAGAAGATTACACTTGTCCAAAATTGTTGCCGATCAATTCCAAGCCGTTTCAGATCCATTTTGAGTCGTTTCTGTTTTTTGGCCATATCTTCTTTGTTTTAACTCCGTTTCCCTTGAAAAATCATTGACACCCCTGCAATCCCATTCTGCATATTTCATTCATGAGGACCCTATCCCAAATTCCACTTCTTGAAGCCTAAAATCCCACATCCATCTATTTTTATGGTTTTCCGTAACTTCTTCGATTTTCACCCAATTGCCTACAAATTTTTCCACAGTGTTCATTTCCTATTTCTGATTCTGTATCCCTCTTTGACAAATTTTCCCTTTCTTTCACCCTACTTTTGAAATCCCCATTTTCTGCTTCCATGTCCATACGAAAGTGTCCAAAACCTATTCAAACCCCAATTACTCATCAGAGTTTTTCCCCAATCCAAATTTTCCTTTACTAAAGAAGCTTATGTTTTTGTTTTTTTGCCCATTCACAAAAAACAACTCCTGGTTATGGTTATCACCCACACCAGAGAAAAAATCATGGAGGAAGAACTTGTATCCCTCAAAACCAAACTCCAAGATATGGATGAAAAATTCCTCATCCTCCATCTTCAACATTCAGCTATGAATAGTAAACGACTATTACACCTAAAATATTACCATCAAGCAACTCAGTGTAAACATCCCTAAAGTTTCATGGACTAAGTTATTAACCTGGAAGAGTTGTAAACCCATTTATACTAGGTTTAGTGAGGTCGTCCCAAGTTTTCCTCATGCAACCTACAACGTCGCAGGTTGGCCTCTTGCAGCCTTTGACGATGTCAGTTAATGGACAAAAATAGCTTCTTCGAGCCCATTCTCAAAGGTAGATGACATGGATCCCTATCCCTGACCTTTGGGAGAGCTGGCATTAGGTTCCTAAACTCTTGGAAGGATCCCGTATCTCTATCCTACCATATCTCAACCTATCCTATCCACTTAGTCCTATATAAATGAAGCTCACTCCCATTCCAAAGGGAGGAAGTCTATAGTGTCTACATGCTATTGAAATTACCTTAGGAGAGATCTCTTCTCATCTATTGGGAGACTCACACTTCCTTGGGAGACTTTGGCATTGGTTTGATTGGATGAGGATTGCTACGTCAAGTCATTGGTTGTAATCTTTCTATCCTATGTACTTCCCTTTCAATACAGTAATATAAGTGCTTTCTACCAAAATCTCATTGTGTTAATGATATCTTGTGTAATTCGTCTGCTTGAATGCTTACTTAGATCTATTTCTGTGTAGATGCATTTTACTTGTTTTGTTGTCTTGTCATCTTGATAGGTTTTGCAGCTCAGATCTAAAGATCGTCAATCTTGGAGCAACATTCAAGGAGAAAAGGATCAATGATCTATAAGGTAAACGTATATAGTTCCTTGATCTCTAATTACATCTAGGAGAGTGGTTTATATTATGTTCTATTTCTTCTAGACTTGTGTTGATCTAGGAAGATCAGGCCTCGATTCCGCTCTTGGTAGATTGTCCCTCAAACAACGACAGCCAGAATATTCGGTAGACACTGGGTTCTCTTCTTCTAGAATTTTTCATGGGTCGAAGCTTGATTTTCATCGCTTCAATGGTAATGATCCAACTAGGTGGATATACCGGGAAGAACAACATTTCAGTCTGCATAATACTTTTGATGCCAAAAAATTTCCACTTGCATCCTTTCAATTGGAACATGAAGCCCTTCAATGGTACCGTTGGTAAATCAAGGCTCGTGAAGAGCCAAAATGGACATATTTTTTCCAACTCCTTTTTCAACTATTTGGTCCTAGTGCTTTTGATGACTTCACAGGAGCACTCACTAAACTTTTCCAAATTGGCACTGTGAGAGAATATCAGACAGAATTTGGGACAATGAACAATCACACATAAGGATTGTCTGATGAAATCTACAGGAGTTGTTTTATCAGTGGTCTCAAGGATGCAATCGGATCAGAGGTTAAAATGTTCTATCCCAACACAATGATGGAAGTAGATGTGTTGAGAAACAGATCTATCTTTTGGATGTAGATTCTTCACCTACCTATGCACTTGGTGAGGAAGATCCAGATACAATAGATGATCAGGTGAACATTCAGCAGTTGCTTGTTGACCCTCTATCTCAAGACGACCACCTAGAGATATCTCTCCATGCTTTATCCAAAGTCACCACCCTACAAAAAATGCGGGTCATGGGTTACTTCAAGAAGATCCCTCTTACAATACTCATTGATTCTGGTAGCACTCATAACTTCATTGTCCCTCAGATCGCCAAACAGGATGATTGTTTTGTCCTTCCTTGCTCCAACTTTGAATTCATGATTTCTAATGGGGGCACCTTACCTTGCAAGGGGAAGTGTCACAATGTCCGTATCTCTATGGGATATCATAACCTGCACTCTGACATGTTTTCCTTGTCCTTAGGAGGATGTGATGTGGTTTTGGGCGCTCAATGGTTACACTTGTCCCCATCTTATGGGATTTTCTAAACTTTGGATGCAGTTTTCAGTCAATGGGAAAAAACACACATTGACGGGCTTACAACTAGGGTCTCTCTACATCATCAATTCACATCGCCTAGAAAATATCCTTAAGAAGAATTCACATGGTGTCATCGCTCAACTCCATTCCATTCAGATGCACCCATCAACGGTCTCCACTACTCCTTTGGATATACAACAAATTTTGGATATATATGCCGGTGTCTTTTATGAACCAGTGGGATTTCCACCTTCAAGATCCCTTTCAGGTAAGAATTTAGCCGCCTCTACATATGAGAAGGAAATGATGTCTATTTTGCATGTAGTACATAAGTGGCGACCATACCTATTAGGGAATTATTTATGCATCAATAATAATAATCAAAGTCCAAAATATTTCCTGGAACAACGGGTCTCCTCCCCAGCACAACAGAATTGGGTTAGCAAACTCATGGGTTATGACTATGATATCACTTACAAGAAGGGTAAGGACAATCTAGTGGCGGATACTCTTTCTCACACATTTTGTCTTTCAACTATTTCTATGCCTGTTCCAAATTAGTTGCAATCTTTTCAACAGGGCTATGTCAATGACTCCTCATTATCTCAAATCATACAATAGTTGAACAACAACCCTTATGATGTACCGCATTACTCTTGGGATGGTACTTCTCTGCGATACAAGGGTCATCTGGTGCTTCCCCAGAGCACATATATTCAACAAACTATCTTCTATGAAATCCATGCTTCTCCATCGACAGGGCACTCTGGGTTCCTCAAAACGCATGAGTAGGCACATCGTAACTTCTTTTGGCAGGGAATGAACATGACAATTCAACAGATGGTGGCTAAATCTGATACTTTCCATCTGAGCAAGGGTGAAACGAAACTCCTTCTGGGATTGCTCGAACCCTTGATTTGGACAGATATTTCTATGGATTTCATTGAAGGGATCCCTAAATATGGAGGTACTATAGTGATTTTGGTTGTGGTTGATTTCCTCTCCAAATATAATCAATTTTGTTCCCTCGTCCATCCCTATATAGCCTCCTCAATCGAACAAATTTTCCTGGAAAAGATCTTCCATCTTCATGAAATCCCTTCTTCCATTGTCTCGGATCATGATGGAACTTTCACCATTCATTCTTGGATAGGACTATTTCTCCACACTGGCACCAAATTGAAGATGAGTTCAGGGTCTCACCCACAAACAGATGGTCAAACTTAAATTACCAATACATGTTTGGAAACTTATCTTCTTTGCTTCACCTCCGAACACCAACCTCAATGGGTGACGTGGCTCCCTCTCGCTAAATGGTGGTACAATACTACATCTAAAATGACTCCATATGAAGCAATCTATGGTCAGTCATTGTCATTTCTTCTTCCATACACCCTTAGCAATTCACCAGTTTAGGTAGTGTACATGGTTCTTAAAAACCACGATCAGATTCTTCGCATTTTGCAAGACAATATTCACATGGCAAAATTTTGAATAAAACAACAAGCCGATCAACACCATTCTAAGCGTACTTTTCAAGTAGGTGATATGGTTTTTCTTCATCTACATCCATCCCAACAATCCTCCCACAAACTCAAAGGGAATCATAATCTCGCTCTAAATTTCTATGGGCCCTATAAGGTTCTTCAGAATATTGGGTCCGTTGCTTATAAATTGGAACTTCCTCCTTCTTCCCACATTCATCCAGTATTTCATGTCTCTTGTCTGACAAAAGTCCATGGCACCAACATCAGAGGACAAACTATTTTACCAGAACTGGGTAATGAAGGATCCATCCTTTTGGAGCTGGAGGCCATCCTCAATAGGTGCACTCATCAGCTTCACTCTTGATTTATCATTGAGGTATTAATACAGTGGCACGGAATGCAAACAAAGGATGCTAAATGGGAACCACTCCTTCAGATTCAACATCACTTTCCACATCTAAAGCTTTGAGGACAAAGATTTTTATAAGGGGGAGGGGATGTTAGGAACCCATGTCAACCCTTCTCTTTACTTTGTTAGTATATTGTTGTTGGATGCATATGCTTTGTAAGTTGTCCCGTAGTATTATATGTTCCATGGTATTGATCCATATTATTGGTGCATAGACTTAGTATATAAGTACGTGTTGAGGCCAATGAAGGCAACCAAGAGTTATTTTGTATTAAGCTTGCTCAAAGGATGTTGCCCCCTCGAAGTGGGCCGCGATCAATAAATCTCTTCTGTGTTCTGTTATTTACAATATATTGTACATTTTAATTAATTAATTGCTAGAGGTTCCTTACATTACTTCAACCATTTAATTTACCTCTATTTTGACCTCCTGCATTGAGATTACCTTCATAAGGGAAGCATTGTGCTCAGCTATGAGTATTTTTGGGATTTGGTTTGTTACCTAAATGATGGCATGCGATCTGGCGATATTTTCTTCAGTGAGGAGGTCTTGAATATGTCTAACCAGTTCCTGCTCGATTTTCCCATGGTCTTTTAGATTTTACCCCTCATATTTAATAGTGGAGATGCGATTGTACATTCTATGTTGTACTGTGGAGTGATGAAAGAATGTAGTATTCCTTTCCCCATCTTTTAATCAGGCAATGCGAGACTTTTTCCTCCACATAATCTCTTCCTTCTCACAACGTTTTTCCAGATTTGTTAGAGTGTCTTTTTCTTTTCGCTTCAAATCCTCCGAGTGTTCTTGCTCCATAATGGTTCGTTGTATCTTCTCCAGCTCCTTTTCTAGATCATTTTTTTCTTTAAATATATTCCCAAAGTTGTTTTGTTTCCTTTTCCGAATCTTGGCTCAAAGGAATTTTAATTTTTGCTGCATGATAGCCATTTTGGAGCGGCCTTCCACCCGCATTTTCAACCACTAGGTATGCATAATGTCCTAAAAAGTAGGGTGAGCCAGCCAAAAATTTTCAAAGTGGAAGGGACGATGATTCTTAGTGCTTGAGTTTTTCCAAGAGATGGAAATGGGCCAGTAATCCGAACCCGCGGAGAAGAGGACATAGGCTGCAAGTAGTCCTCCCACTTATATCATCTTTTCTTAGACAATAAAATGATCTAGGCACGTGGCTATCTGCTTGTTTCCTCCTCTCTGGTTGTTCTAGGTGACCATCTGAGGGTGGGAGATTGATCAAATGGAAGTTATCAATGCAGGCTTTGAATCTGATATCTTCATTGGTTAAAGTTCGTTTGCCACCCTTTTTTTCTTGAAGCGAGGTTATCATATTGAAATCTCCTATTATAGTGAGCATGGAGTTTTTGTGTTTGTTTGTGAACCAATCCATATAATCAAGCAAATGCAGCTTGAGGGATGAAGTTTGAGGCCCATAGACATTCAATAAGTGACCAGTAGTCTCGGTGCCTAGAATGTTGAATGAGGCTGAGAGAGAATGAGCATTGGAAGAGAAATTTTCCAGTTGAATCAGAGAAGGGTTCCATGCAATGGATAAACCGCCAGAGGCTCCATTGGCATCAATTTCCACCACTTGAATTCCATTCCAAAGTTTGGTCATCAAGGATTGAAGAGTGGTGTTATAGCATTTGGTTTCCTGTAGAAAAATAATTGTTGGCATGTCTTGAAGAATCTTTCATTTCAGCATTTGGTGCTTTGTAGGCCCGTTTAGGCCTCTCACATTCAAGGAGATTAATTGCATTGAGAGCCGGGAGATAAGGAGGGGAAGAATTCCGTCAACTGGGATATTAACTCAACTAACCTAATTCCAAGATGGTTGATCCTTTCGAGATCGGTCTTTTAGCCTCACTTCTTGTTGTCTTTGTGGAGCTTTTGCTTATCTTTCTGAGGTAAGTTTTGAGCTCCTAGCTTATTTTCATATTTTTCTTTGGTTAGAGCTTCTTTAAGGAGATGGATTTGCTTCGGAGGAATGGATTTATATACTTTTTGGGTGCATGCATCATCCATTCCTAGAATATCAAGTTCACCAATTTCTAACTCTACCATTTCCTCATCCATAAGAGATTCTGGGCCTGGATCTATGACCATCTTTTGCAATTCAACTAAAGGGGGTCCCTGCTTTTCCATTTCTGCAATAGGGTTAGGCTGACCATCCTTGATCAGGTATTCGGTAGGATCCAAATCTGTGTTCTTATGCTTTTTTTGGTGATCCTTTTATAGATATGGTCCTTCCTCCATCTTTTTTCTTTCTAGGTTTTCTATCTCCTCCTCCAAGACTACAAAGCTAGTGCTAGTGGTTGGAATGTTAACTTTTTTCTCCTTCGTTTGATTCTTGCGGTTGTGGCATATTTTTTTACCAGACTTTTGGAATCCCTCTTTATCTTCTTCCTCAGCCTATAAATAAATGGGGCTAGGTTTTTTTATTGGAAAATATTTGTATAAGTGTCCATGCTTGGTGGACTTGCAACATCGAAAAGTAACATGCTCATAATCTAGTGGTTGTATCCATTCAGAATCTTCATGCGTCACGATGATCGAATCCGGAAGAGATTTTTCTATGTGCATGTAGATGTAGATCCTGGCATAAGAGGTGTACTTTTTATGCTTTATTTTCTTAGTCACTCTGACATAGATACCTAGAGTGTTACATATGTCCTTCAGCGTTTCCTTGTACCAAAATTCCTGTGGGAGGGAGTACATGCTAATCCAGACTGGATCCCATGTGAAATATTATTTGTCTAAGCTAAAACGTTTAGTCCAGTTCCAAAGATAGAGGCCAGACGAGTTGAAGAAGTAGGGGCCCGCATCTTCAACCCTGGCCTTATCATGAAGCCTATGGAAGATGATTGTGAAAAACCATTTTGATCCGAGTTGTAGATCGAAGTGGGCCTTGGGTTTCCACTTGGCCATTATCCATCCATGAATAGCCTGTTCCATTGGAAAAATGCCAATAAAATTTCCAATGATTGCATGATATTTCATGCGTTGAGCCCGAGAATTGATGCGTTCTTTCAAAAGGATGAGATAGGGGCGCTATATTATTCTTGTGATGCAGGTTTTGGTACTACTAGAAGCGTTGGTTGGGTTTGAATGGTCCATATCTTTCTAAGCCTCAACAGGAGTCTCGTTGCTAGTTAGACATATCTCTGCAGAGCCAATATGCAAAGTGGAGGCGGGGGTAGATTCTGAGGACTTGAGATTCATTTCGGAGGAAGTGTGGGAGGGGCCCCTTTCCCCTCCCCGAGGAGATTCCATCTGCGCAACCAATGGCTTGGAATCAGAAGGGGGTGGAGTGAACCAGGATGGGAGGAAAAAGCAAGGTCCAAAGAAACCCTAGTTGTAGCATTCTTTCCTTGTTGTCCATGTTGTTTAAAGATTTGTACAGTAATTTTTTAAGACCTTGTGCATGCCCCTAAGGAAAATTATTGGGAATAAGTCATTAGTTTTTGACATTGAAAAACCTCATGATCCATGACACCTATCCATTCTACATTAAATGTTGAAATTGTGCATGTATACCGATTATAAGGAAACAATTCCCTCTACATTGTGTGTATGGTTGGTTGGGTCCATGTACATGAGCCATGATACCTAGAGGAAACTATTACGACCTATTATCTAACTGCTTGTCCTAAACTATTTTTTATACCATGAGACCCATCCTTGCAACACAAAATTTCCTTGAACACAAGAAGAATTACCTCTTAGATTCTAAGTCACTAATTTTCATTTTTAAAGTGCAACCTAACCTTTGTTACCCATTAATGTTATGTCTATTAGAGAACCTGTGAATTATATAGATTAGAGAGATAATGAGTTGAAGATGAAATGGTGTTGAGAGACACCATTGCAAAACTTAAGAATAATATAGCATACCACAACAAAGAAATACCTCCAAATGCACTAACAAGGCACATGTTATCACATAGAACAATATATTCCATTACACAAAATCTTTATTCCACACTAGATCAATCCATAAAGCCATCCCTTTTATAGAAAAAAAGATGTAGCAAGCTCTCTTGAAGTGAGGAAACAAATTTCCACATACTTGAGTCATAGCACATAATGGCCTCTGTGATTTCTTTCCTATTTTTCACCATAGTTTATTTTTCTATTCTAATGGCCCAACTAGTCAAATTCTTATTTGGACATCTAGTTGGATCCTTAATTTGTCTGTTAGTGACCACTAAGTTGATTCTCATAGTTAAAAATTAATTGTCAACTATCTATCTCTAGAAGATCTAGCATTGTGATGAACTAGCAAAACTTGTCATTTCAACAACCCCCCATTAGCACAATACTCTGGAGGTGGAATTAATTTTGTAGAACCCCCCCATAATTGAATCTTCTTGAATCCCAAGAATAGCCTGAATTTTCACAAACTTAGCTTCTTATAAAGGGTTCATATAGATATCAACAACCTGATCATTAGTTCTATAATATACAAGGTTCACAATGTTACCATGTACCATATATTGTAAGTAATGAGCATGAAGCTCCATGCTTTATCTTTCTTTATGCAATAGGAATTTTGAAAACCTATATCACATTTGGATGGCATGTTTGAGAATCTAGGAATTAGATATTTCAAAGAGCTAATGATTCCAAGAAAAGATAGTGTCGAGAGACACTATTAGGACACTTAAGAATAATCTAGAATAACCCAATAGCTAATTAAACCAAAAGGCATTAAAAAGGCATATTTTATCATATATATGAATATATTCCATTACACAAAAACATTATTCCATGCTATACCAACCCATAGGGTCATCCCCTTATAGTAGGAAGATGTAACAATCTCCCTTGAAGTGAGGAATAATCTTTCCACATACCTAGGTCATAGCACATAATAACCTCCTTGCTTTATGATATATGTGTAGCATAATCAATGCTTCATTATGATCACCTAACCAATTGAATGCTTAGTTGGTCAGCTAGTCAACTCCTTAGTTGATTTTCCAATGGACTATTGATTCTTGACTATCTATCTCCAAAAGATCCAAAGTTGTGATGAACAAGATATAAATATTTTTCCAGCAATGTAAAACATCAAAATTATTTTCAACTTTAACTTATATGCAAACAATTCCTTCTTGTTGGCACGGGATTAGTCCGTAGAAAGTGTGGAAGCCGACAGTGCAAAGAAGGACCATCCACGGAGGAAAGGTCTAATTGCAAAGAACAAGGAGCCGACAAAAGTGCGGAAGTAGTTTAGTTTGTTAGAAATGGGTCATGTGGACTATTTTGTAACCAATTAGTGTCATATAAATAGGAGTATGATTGTAAGCCTAAGGGCATCCAGCGATAAATAGAAGAATCAACCTTTTGAGTTTTGATTCAGTTGTTGATTTGTTTTGTATCCGCGATATTATGTATTGACTGTTTCTACGAAGGTCATTCCGCAAGTTTTAATAAAATCATGAAGATGTTCGATTACGGATCTTTGTCTTTGTTCCTGTTAGATGATGAATCCGAATATTTATGAGATGTTTAACGCTCTGAGGGTTTAGTAATTGTTGTTCATGATAATGAGTAGTTAGATCATGTTGAAGTGAATGTCTATTACTTGATGAATATGCAAATGATGAACTGCTAGCATAGTGCGAAAGATATAATCTTCAGTTTCTGCAATCGTACTATGTGTTTGATGCATATCCTCAACTCCACTATGGAAACTTGGTTCTTGCATCCCCCTTATTCATCTCGGGTGAGATTTCACTCGCTCTACGAGTGTTTCTAGAAAGGGTAAAACCTTTCTAGGCCGATGCGTAAGGGAGTTCGGTTGATGGTTTGTTGGCAACACTGCGAAGTGAACCCCTGTCGACAGTTGTTGTGTCAACAAATGGTTCCATTTCTAGGACCTTGAAGAAAAAAAGAAGAGTATATGCTGTGGCACCCGACGAAACCGGAGATCCAAGACTAGTTTGACAAGAGAGCAGAATAATTCGCGGAAGGAGAAAAGAAAAACCCGAGACAAATAGTAAGCAGTTGGTTACAAAATTACATTTAGTCGGATATCCACGAGATATTTTTCTACGAATTCCTAGTCCTGCTGCACGAGTGGGTGGCGCAGCTAATATTTCAGAAGAACCATTTCCAAGAGACTGAGTTAGACCACTAGACTCCAGATCTGATTAGACAGCTGAAACGAGTCGACAATAAGGTATCACGAGCTGTTGATTTCTGGGTAGATAGTATCTTAGAAGGATATATCACCGAGTTTGTTTTAGAGACGATCAAATCATACAACGACGCAGAAAGGAAGTTTTTCAAAGGACCCAGAGGGAGATTCCTACTGTTGTTAAAATTGTGGATTAAGATGCTTGTCTGCGAAAAGGGCATATTGAGGATGAACTCCGATGAGTAGAGGATCCGATGTGCGGAAGTTGTGGGTACCGTGTAGATGCGGGTCTGGTAGAAAGATGCGGGGTAGATGGACATGAGTGACGACGAGTTTTTAAGGGAAGATGATGAAGAGTGTGGTACCTTGAGGAGTGGGGTGATATTCCGGCATCCTAAGAAGAAGAGAAGGACTGAGAGAGAGTCTCCTAAGAGGTCCGGAACATAAGACTGTGAAACAGGATCACAAGGGAGGAAGCAACCCTATTGAAACAAAGAAAGTGAACAGGATACCCCCGAAACAGGAGAAGGATGGGACCTAAGCTAAAACGTATCTTCAACTCCGCGCACTACTCAAAATTTGATAAAATAAAACACAATCTATTCGCAGAGTTGTCCTACGTTTCAAAATAGTAGTAAGAGTAGCACATCAGTAAACAATAACAGTAGAAATACAAGAATGGTGGGTGGCAATGCAAAGATGTCGACCTTCCATGGGAATAGGACTGAGGATCCTGAACAATACTGGTTTGTGTACGAAGCAGTATGGACAGTGAAGCAGGTCCAGTATGAAGATATAAAGAAGGAACAAATAGTGATGACCCTCAGGGGTTGTGCACTAGATTGGTAGATGAAGTTCACTAGGGTACCAACGGGAGGTCAAGCGAAGACATTGCTAGAAATAAAAGCATGGATGATCGATGAATTCAGAAAGCCAAAATATGAGTCGTAGTACATTACTGAGCTCAAAGAAATCAAACAATTCCCTAATGTGTCAGTATGGGACTTCAACCAGCGATACAAAACACTAATGGCAAAGGTGAGTTTTGGGATGAATGATATGTAGCACAAAGAATGGTTTATCGGATGGCCGGTGCCGCACATTTGTGGACCATTATTGCAACAAAAGGTAGTGACTCAGGAAGAAGCACTGGAGATCACAATGAATTTGGAGGCTTCACCAATCGGTGAAATGGGTTCGGACATGGATCAAATACAAGTGCAACTGGAATAGATGACGATCCAACTACAAGACATGAAGAAAGGAAAAGAGGCCCGCGAAGACATCTGGTGCACTAGATGCAGGACGGAAGGACACCATAATTTCAAGAATACTTACAATCGGGTGCACCAAATCCCCTCAGTCAGGGAGGGTTTCCATGGTGTCGGGTCTGCCAGACAAGAGGCCACCCACCAGAAGAGTGTGTCTACCTGCAAAAGATAGTGTCGAAACCAACGAACTTGTATTGCAAGTTTTGTAAATCGGTTTACCACGATGAGAGCAACTACGGAGCCTATGGCCTATTATAAGAAAGGATTGCGGCTACATATTTTATGGCGGGAGAAGAGAAACCACCTCAGCAGAAGCAGCAGTATAACCCAATGCCGGCTCAATATAATCAACAACCACAGCAGTATAACCCAATGCCGGCTCAATATAATCAACAACCACAGCAGTATAACCCGCAGCCGCAGTACGATCAGGAATAGTATAACCAACTGCAGTATCTACAACGGCAGTTTAAACAACCACAATATAGTTTACTGCAATATCCGTAGCCACAATATAATCAACCGTAGTACCCACCATACGGGGCACCACGGGGAGGAGCTGAAGGGGGGTTCCATGGAGGACAAGGCATTGGCGCCAGCCAAGGAAGAGCTGTTGGACAAGATCGAGGACCCATAATATGTTACAACTACGGGCAACATGGGAGTTATCAGAGGGATTTCCTGAATCCAGCACCACAATGCACATATTGTAGTGCTGTGGACCATGGGGTTGAAGATTGTCCTCAGCTCATCACGAAGTGGCAAACTAAGAACCTTCCCCCACCTCCGCAAAATCAAAATCAAAATCCACGAGCGATACAAAAGATCTCAATAGAAGTTAGAAGTCACAATGCGACTGTTGGAATAGTGATGCGAGGAGGAGCTGTAACAAGGGCTAACAGGTCACAAGCTAGTCTCTGACCTATTGAAATATTGTAACTTCAAAGAATATTATATTTGTATTTTATTATTCTGGATATGGTACATTCCTCCATGGGGACCCTATTGTATATCCAGAGATGTTTATTCCTTTGAGAGAGTGTGGTAACTAGGGTTATTAGATCTCCCATGTGAGGTCGGCCCTGAGTTTACTATTAGGGGTTATTAGACTCCTCTAGCAGAGGTCGGCCCCATTAGGGTAAAAAGTCAATCAGGAAACAAGTATAAGTAGAGGAGGTATGTTCCTCACTTATCTCATTCATTCATCCAGTTGTGATTGGCGCACAAGAGAGAGAGATGTCTGCATAGGAGGAGAAGGGGCTCTTGTTGAGGACTACATCTTGTATTGGGTTGATTATCTATATTGAGGAAACCTTTGTTGGGTTTTCTACCCCACAAGGGTTTCCCAGGGTAAATCTTTGTCAATCTTGTGATTGTGTTTCTTTCAGTGATCTTGCTAGTTAAATTAGGTAAACTTAACATGGTATCAGAGCTAGCCTGAATAGGACATCTTTCACAAGGTGAAAATACCTCTCTCTCCTCCTATAGTGGAAATTAGGGTTTCTGCAAAATTGGAATTTTTGGATTCTGATTGCATGGCTGGATAACCCTCCTCAAAATCAAAGTTTTGAGCCCTGGATCAAGATTTTTGGTTGAGTAGAACTTCGGGAAAGTCAAACCCTAGTTTGACCAAAAGTGTAGAAAACCAAAGAATTAGAAAAGCTACGCACTTGTGCACCAGTGAACCAAAAAAGTTGCGAACCTGTGCACTAGAAAACCAGAAAAGAGAAGACCAGAAAACCATAAATTCTATTGCAAATCCGAAAGGTTCAAAGTTGAAGTTTCCATAAGCAAAACACACCAGATCTCTCAACTCAATCAAGCACATCTCCTGGTAAGTGTTACTCTATATCTTGAGAAACTTCACTCTCTGTAAACCCCCTGAATAAGATGGATCCAAGCACTAAGCTTGAATACAAGCTAGAGGGTATAGAAAATTTTCGGGCATGGAAATACATAATTGGTCTCATTCTTGAAGAGAATGATCTTGTCTAATATATTAAAGATGAGGTTGCAGAACCTGAAGAAGATGAATCCAAAGAGAAGTATAAGAAGGACCTGATTAGGGCAAAGAGAATCATTGTTGATTCTATTAAGGACCACTTAATTCACCAAGTGGCATCCAAGAAGGCTCCAAAGGAAATGTATGATGCCCTAGGAAGGAACATCAACAGAAAGATGAATCTGAGAGGTCAATTGAAGAGCACCAAGATGAATAAAAGACAATCCATTCAAGACTATCTCTCAAGGGTTTCCCAGTTCAAGGAACAACTAGATTCCATTGGAGATACCCTTGATGAAGATGAACTAGTCATGACTGCTCTAAATGGACTAACTAGACCTTTGGAGTCATTCATCCAAACTATGTATGTAAGAAAAGAAAGTATGAAGTTTGATGTTGTATGGGAGGATTGCATTCAAGAAGAGGCTAGGGTAGCCAACAGAGAAGCCCTGCTCAAAGAAGATGACCAAGCTTTGGCCACTCACACTAGAAGAAGAAGGAGTCACTACAACTCCATGAAGAATGGCCATAATAAATCTCACCCTGCACACATATTTCAAAAGAAAGAAGGAGTAAGCTCAGAAAGAGACCTCTCCTCAGTTAAGTGTTACAGTTGTCACAAACCAGGACACTTTACTAGAAATTGCCCTTCAAAGAAGAAGAAGAATTTTCACAAAAGACATCATGCACATCTAGCATAAGATGATAGTGAAGAAGAAGAAGAGGTGAAGCCAAAAAGGAAGAGGACCAAAGTAGAGGAAGAAGATGCAGAAGAGTATGTTCTATTCTCTGCATTCTCTGGGTCAGTAGCACCTGGAGAAGATACATCACTCATTGATAGCGGTGCTTCAAAGCACATGATAGGTCAAAAGAAAACTCGCTCAAATCTTGAAGAAAAGACCTCTCCTCAGGAGGTATCCTTGGGAGATGATTATCAATATCCCATCAAGGGAATTGGTGAAGCAAGCTACAAGCTTGACTCTGTAACTCCATTGAAGATGAAGGAAATTTTATATGTACCAGGTTTGAAGAAGAACTTACTTTCTATCTCAGCACTAGATAAGAAAGGATACAGGGTTGCATTCATAGATGGACAAGTACTCATGTGGTCCAAAGGAAAATCAATTGAGGATGCAATTGTTATTGGTGAAGAGGAAGGAGGTCTATACAAACTCAAGGGCCATCCAGAAGCTTCCCTTGTTCATGAAACCACTAACCCAAGTGAGCTATGGCATAGAAGGCTTGCTCACATTAACTATAAAGCAGTACCTCATGTGAGAAAGGTAGTCATAGGACTACCGGACCTAAATATTGACCATGATGGCGCTTGCAAAGGATCTACAAAAGGGAAGAACGTCAAGAACCCATTTCCAAAGAGTGATACAAAGACTAAGAGTACATTGGAATTGATTCACTCAGATGTATGTGTACCAATGCCATCCACATCCTTGAGTGGATATGAATACTACCTTACATTCATTGATGACTACTCAAGAAAGACTTGGATCTATTTTCTGAAGCGAAAAGATGAAGTTTTTGGAAAGTTCAAGGAATTCAAAGCCTTGATAGAAAACCATTCAGAAAAGAAGATTAAGATACTCAAGACAGATAATGGTGGAGAATATACTTCAAAAGACTTTGAAGTCTTTTGTAAGGAAGCTGGAATCAAGAGGGAACTAACCACTGCCTACAATCCCCAACAGAATGGTGTTGCGGAAAGAAAGAATAGAACCATTATGGAGGCAGTAAAGACAATGATACATGATCAAGACCTACCCATGTATTTATGGGCTGAAGAAGCCAGGACAGCAGTCTATGTGCAAAATAGACTATCTCATAGTGCTCTTGCACTACTACATATGGACGGATTGTTCCACGAAAATTTTCCACGTTTTCAACATTCGTGGGTTCAAAAAATGAATTTTTAACTTTTTTTTTGTCAGGGCAGAAAAATCATGGCAATATCCATGTTTTTGAAAGTTCCACGAACATTCATCAATAGAGGAACAAAAAAATTAGGTTTCAGTTTTCGTGGCAATAGGGACGAATGTCGAGGTAAATGCTACATATATAGTCACAAAGATCCATAAAATCCCAAGAAAGTGGGGGTTCCTTCAAGAAATGATAAAGTAATGCTAAGAAGTCTCAAAATAGCCTCCAAAGGCTAGAACTCCAATTCATGCAAAGTCATGCTAAATAGTGAGCATTATAGCAAGTGGATCCACCAAATACAAACGAACTCCACAAAGTGCTCAATAAGACCCCAAAAAAAATCGAATACCTTGTTAAAATTTGAGCATTAATTCTCAATACTCTTGGATCTTTACTGAGAGAATAACATATACAGTATATCAATGCATAACAATGCATAACAATCACAATAAGCATGACAAACATCATAAGAATCAAAAGCATGAGAGACAAGAGACACAGAGTTTCCGTGGGGAAAACCCTAAGGTGAAAAACCCCACAACTTCCTCAGAGATAGAGAGAGCAATGGCTCAACCAAAGTACAACCAAAATACACTTGAGATAGTCTCCTAGAGAAGATGATTCTCCTCCTCACTAGTGTGCCACTTTCTGAGTGAGATAAGTGTGTCTTTCTGAATCATCCAAATAGAGATCTCCCAATCTCTATTTATACTTAACATGTTTGCCCAGTGACCTTACGGGGCTGACTTGTCTATCTAGATACATCCGCAATATAATATATATTTTAGGGCCGACCCCACACATGGTGGTCTAATAACCCATCGGCAAGTACACACACTTGCGACACTTGTCAATCCACATGACAACACTTCCTTATAGAGGAATAACACATCTCTTATAAGGGTACAATAAATATATATGAAATACATAGATGAAATACATTCCGAAGTTACATATACATCAACATACCTCTCCATAAATCATGCATAAGAAACCTCCTTAGGTGGGATTTGGCTTCAAATGGGTGAGAATCCTCCACAAAGTAGGATAGAAACCATACAAAGTGAAACGTTCTTCAAATAAAGGCACAAATTAATGGATATAACACCTCTAGGTCAAATGTTATGAAAAAAATTCCATGCACTCATGTGTAGGTTCTCTATAAAGCTAAACGTGCAATGCTAGGGTTCCCTTGAATTCTATTTACTCCATGCAATGAGACCTCAAAGGGGATGCTCCTCCAAAGGTGGCATATAAAACCTCTCAAAAGTTGAGCGTTAATAACCTAGATCCATAAATCACTTCCGATAAATCCTTCTGTTAGGATTAAACCATGGTATGTACCATATTATCCTCAATATGGTAGACACTTTCTATTGGTTTTCACTCTCAAACCTATAAAATTATTCTTTTACTATTGTTTAAAGGTTGCAAAGAGATTGGAGTTAAGGTACCATGTTGTAGGTTGCTAATTGTACACACGGGTGACAAGATCAAGATTCACCCCAAATTTATCTTATTTATGACTATTGTTTATCCTCTTTGTTGTTGTACATTTTTTCTATAAGGTCGCTACCCCTTTGATTCATTGTTCAATTTGTTTGCACAATTTGGTTTGAATCGAACATGTGTTGATTAAACAAGACACAAAATCAAGTTATAAGATTTATGTGTGATCTTTTGGGATATTTCAATTACTAATTAGTGGATTTGTATAATGTAAAGAAAAGTATATTACTTTCTTAATTTTGAATATTGTATAGAATAATTAATGTACCGAATGGGGCCAACATTGAATTTTTTTCAATGGGTGGTTGTACAGACTGGAGTTTTGTATGGTTATACTAGACACATGTAGTGACGGTATGGGAGGGTTTCTAGACTCAATCATGTCTCACACTAACAATTCGACAATAAAGCAATCAACCTATAGAATAATGATGAACATGTAGTGACAGTATGGGAGGGTTTCTGCCATTTAAACCCTAGATATGCATAATATTCTTGTTTCAGGGCATCCCAAATTTATCTCCATTTTCGGCACTTGATATCCAAATTACTGGATCTATCTTTGGGAAACCCTTTATCTATTATTTGGCACATACATGGCGAGAGAGATGGATCACTGTAAATGCCAAAGGAAATTTTGGGATTTTGCAGATGTAATAACCTAGTGAGCCAATTCTCATTTTTTGGGATTTTGCTCTGTTATTTTAGGATAGTCAACAGACTTCCATTCTCACATCAAAGAAAATGAATCTACTAATTGAACTCCCAAATGTTTTGACGGTTGGGGCGTTCCATATTCAGCAAGAGGGTTGGGATTTTGAACCCAAATTGGTTGGATGGTGGATTTTTCTCTTATGGGGTGAAACCTTGAAGACAAAGGTTTTAGAGAGAGAATGGAGTTCACCCAAAGCCATTTTCCTTCACAAATTTGAATAACATTATCTCCCTTTTTATATATGAAGGTAAGCCAATATCTAGACAAAACACAATATTATGGAATGTATCATAATACAGGAAACTATACATCACTCATCCGTAATTGAAGGGTTTTTTTGGCAATCAACCTATTATAAAACTTACCAACCAGGGAAATTTCTTGAAATGACATAATCTGGGTCATTGAAACATCCTCTTATAGAATATTTTTCATCTTCTTAGGATTAAGTTTAACACATTTCTTAGATTGATTTTGGCGATGTTCACTCTTCTCCCTAGACTTTGCACTAGCCCTTGAAAACTTATTAGTTTTTTTCCCTATCATCTTGCCATCGAAGACCTTTTTTATGGGAAAGATCCTCCTTAGGTAGATACTCTTTTGCTAAATCAAAACTTGGATTTTCTTAGGCTAGTTGAAAAGGTCTTGAGATAGAGGGATCATGATGTCATGGATATGAACCAAATGCATGGAAATGATTACCAAATTCAAAGGTTTGAGTCATACAAGATGACATTGAGTTGGGTTCGTAAGGTGTTAATGCCACATTGCTTCTATTGAACGTTGTATTGCTCCTCCCCACCTAAAGAATGGAAAATTACACTACTACATATGGGCGGATTGTTCCACGCAATATTTCCACGTTTTCAACATTCGTCCCTATATCGACGATGTTTAATGTTTAATGTTTTCTTCTTGTTGTTAACTTTCTCTCCTGTTGCACATAAGATTTTTTTCAGGATTGTTTGAAATCTTTCAAACAATAATGGTGGAAGCACCCCCAACTAGAACCAACATCAATTTTTTATATCAAGAAATGGTACTAGATGTCAATATGTTTTGTCTTTGCATGAAAGGTGGGATTCTTATCTAGACAAATTAATGACAATGTTAATATCACACTATACTATAATAGATCTTTGACTTAGCCCTACATCTAAACATATTTTCATAATCTAGATGACCACCTTACAAGCATGAGTAGCTGCCATATACTATGTCGTTATTGACCACAACTTGTTTCTTTCTCATCCAACTGATTGCTCCACCAAATAGTAAAAACACATATGCTCTCGTAAGAAGGTCATGCTTGGTGAGAGGGTTGTTAGACTTGAAATTATTGTTAGGTGTCATTATGCCTAATTGGAGGTGTCATTATGCCTAGTTGGTTAATTTTGTTTTGAAATGCCTAGATGGGATTCTAGTTTCCTACATAGGAAATGTAGGTAGGGGCATGGTGTTAACACCCAAAAAGTGCTCAATAGCTCATTTCCCTATTCACATGACCCATTTATCCACTTTTTCACCATCAGAGCCTCTGAAACCAACAAAAGGTCACCAAAAGACCTTAGTACACCCCTTTTTCCATTAAAAAAGATTATTTTTCCAAGAAAATCATAAAAAAACCCTAAAAAAGGGTCCAAATTCCCAAAAATATTAAAAAGGGAATTAAAATATTATTTTTATTCAAAAAAGGAAAAAGGAGGGAAAAGTACCTAAACCATGTTGGTCAATACCATTTGGTTTCCACAAAACCACAAATGGTATTTCCCACCACCAAAACCTATAAAAAGGTGCTAGGGGCTCCTCATTTCACATCCATCCATTATCTCATCCTTATGCTGCTGAAATCTCCCCTGAGCATTTTAGCCATTGCAAACCACATTGGAGAAGAGACCATTGGAGATTGGAGTTGCTCATCCTTGGAGCCATTCAACATCAACCTTCACCATTGAAGGTATTATCGCAAGCACTTGCTTGCCCCCATTTTTCAATACAAGCTCATTCTTTAATATCTTCTTGTTCTTGATTTTAAATTATTTTTGTTATTTGCTTAATATCTTTGCTTAGATCCATGAATAGTCTTGTTTAATTAGTTTATTGTTATTTATTTCCATTGAAACTGCTGCTACTAGTTAGCAGGTGCCCATAGCACTAAGCCTGGTTGCAAAACCGGGCCAACACATGGTCTACAAAGAAAATGGGACCCTTGTTGTCAAAACTAGGTAGGGGCATGGTGTACAAAGAACTAGTGATCATAGACAATGCCAACTGCCATAATTTATGGTATGAATGGTCAGTACACTCCACTCAACAATATCATCAAATCATTAGGGAAAGCTTCCAAATCGAACTAGAAAGCAAGGAGAGTAGAATATATCAACACTATGTATGATGGGAGGTGGCATTGTCTTATGAGTGTCACATGGCATATCATCAACATTCTATATGGAATACAATAGTACGAGTTACCCAATAGTATTCCACATGGAATTGGTTGACCATTCTCCACCTATCATTCTACACCATATACCTACCATTAATCTCCCCACATTTTGGATTAAGATTTCACTTATGTCAAATTGTGCTAAAATATGAGACTTCAAATCACAATTCACATCCCTATTGTTACCAAAAAATAGCATATCATCTACATACAAAGTGATAACAAGGAAATGACCACCATCTTGTTTGTACTGCATATTATAGTGATCTAATTTGGACCTTAGAAATCCCAATCCTAACACAAAATAATAAAATTTTTGGTATGGACATAATAATATATATATATTATTTAATTAATATATATTATATTTTAATTAATATATATTATAATTTTGTAAACAACAAACAAAACATAAGATAACAAACCAAACAAAACTGAAATATTTCATACCTGTTGACTAGTTAACCTAAGCTCCTATAGACTATGATGATTTATTAACCCAAGTTGGCAGCACATATCATTATTCAAATACATGCACGTTTCCAGCTTTCTATTGAATAGGTTTTTGAGTACAGGGTGCAATTATGTGAGCGATCAGGCCTTGAAGATGGTTCATGAAGCAAGTATTTTGAGTAGGTTTTTGAGTACAGGGTGCAATTATAAGAGCAATCAGGCCTCGAAGATGGTTCATGAAGCAAGTATCATATTTGGGGGCTCGTACCTCTCCATATCTCTGAATCATTTCAAGCCCAATAGAACACTGATTATATCAGTGTTGATAGACAAAATGGAGTTCGAGCTTCAAAGAGGATTTTCAGTATCTTCTCCCCAAAGTTCGCATTCAAGTATTGCTTCTACAGTCACGAATTTAGTCATGGAGATAGATAAGAAATCACGCCCAAGTGGTCATGTGTTGAGGATTGATCCCCAAAACGTTGAATGGATGAAGAAATTTCCATCTGTTGTTGAAAAGGTGAAAGCAGCTGGCTAGTTTACCATGTTTGAAAAGATGGGAGAGTTTCACATAGGGGTTACAAAATCATTTTGTGAAAACCTTGAGGGTTCAATGGTGAAAATGAACGGCCTTAAATTCTCAGTAACAGAAGAAACCATTGCACAGGCTGTTGGGGTTACTCCCGAGGGTGAAAAATGGTATAAGAGGAAATCAATAGATGAAGATTTCAACCAGTTCCTCCTTCCGGCACACCAGGATCCTAATTGGAGCCAAGGCATTCCGAATACTTTCCTAGTCAAGGAATGGCAGGATGTTCTGCAAATTATCCAAAGGTGTATAACATGTGAAGGAAGGTTCGCCACTATATACCGTTATCATATGTGTCTGTTATAGCATGTTTCAAGTACAAAGAAATTAAACTTACCCTATTACTTCCAGAACAGTTTAAGTAAAATGGCATCTAGGGTTAAGAATCAGTTTGATACTCCCAATAACAGTATGTTTCACCATTGCCTGATAAAATTGTTAATTTCTAAAGAAGTAGAAAAGCAAGGTAGAACTTGGTCTCATTTTTTATATTGGTTGGGATTTAAAGTGGAATTTAAGGAAGAGAAGAAGGGAAAAAGAAAACAAAATCCTTCTAGAAAAGAGGTCATTTCCGATTGTACAGAGACAGAGATCTTGTTTGAAAATGAAGAATGCCACCACGAAGAAGAGTTATCTGAAAAAGAGACAGATAAAAAAAGCCTACAAATATGAAACAACAAAATCCTGAAGAGTTTAATTATAGTCCTATTATACAGCCTGATGATGCAATGGAAGAAGATGAAAAAACTTCACCAGAAGTAAAGCAAGACCCTGTCTCGACACATAACAAACCCTCAGAATCCTCAGAGTGTTCATCTGAACCACTCATAGCTTGTTTTAGGCCAAAGACAAGACCTGGAAATAAGTTTAGGATGAATATGAAAGCCACATTGAATCCTGAACTCAAAAAGGATAATTTCTTAAGCATACAAGATTCACCAAGTGCTGATGAGGAAGACATGGAAGCAAAATTTTTAGAATCAACTTTAAAATAGATTCTTGAGGGTATTCATCAAAGTCTCAGAAAAATACCAGATATAACTCCTAAGAATTTTCCTAATGATAACAATGGAAGTATGGAAGATAATGGAGTATCAGTGACTTTGAAGGGAAAAGAGAAAGTAATAAATGCAGTGGTTGAATCCTCCAAAGAGCAAGCAAGTTTTAAAAAGATAATTTCTGATGAAAAATCCAAAGATCCAGATGATGAAATGGAAGAACATGAAAAATAAAATCAAAAAAAGGAACTTGATCATTTCAGATCCCAGAATGAACATATGAGAGTAATTAATGATAGTTTGATGAAAGCCAACAGTATGTTGAAGCAAGACCTCCAAGAAGTGAACAAAAACTTTGCAGAAGTGACACAGGTAGCTGATGAAGATGTAAAAAGCGGAAGAGCGGCCCAAGAACAGAATGTTCATCTCCAGAAAGATAAAGAGGAACTCAAGAGACAACTCAGCCAAATGAAGAAAGAGATCATCACATTACAAGCAAAGGCAAAGGCATTAGATGGGTTAGCTATTTTGGCTCATGCAGCCACGAGACTTTGATTAGGTTTCTAAGTTTAATATAGTTTTTACACTTGTGAAGATTAGTTAGTCTAATATTTTAGTTATACATTTTTTCTATATTTAGAATTCAAAGCCTTGAAAAGTGGATACTAAAACAAACTTCAAATCTAAACTTTTCCGATATATTGTAAAGATTTTGGTTTGAAAAGGGAGACACACATGGGAGTTGATCTGCTAGAATATTGTGCAGTCATGCAATGGTTATCTGATTTTTGGTTTAATGTTGACGTGGAGATCTTCAACTATGCCTCTCTTATTGTTATTTGATCAATCTGTTTATTTTATTACCTTTTACTGAAAGAGATGAAAATTATGTTATAATATGTTTTACTATTGCTTTAGCACTATTCAAATGTAGTACCATTTTATCTGTGTGCTTAATTGTTGTTGTTTGTGGACTGTGTTAACCTGTTTGAGGTATGTACTTAACTTTTCCTCTCTCTCAAGGTACTTTCGCTTTCCCTTGGTGACTGTACACAGGCATGATTTTGGCAATGGTGCATGGATACTGGCAACTATGAATTAAGATCCTTGGTATGAATTAAGATCCTTGGTACCTTCTTTGTTTTAGTTTTCAGAGGTTGGCATGAAATTTGTACACCAAATTTCCAAACCGATATAGAAGGATGCTTGATAGTGTTGTGTAGATTGCATTCATGGTGCTTTGGGTAAGAATGTGGAACCTCACTTCATAAAGAAAGGGTCTGGCATTTCACATTTTCACAAATATTTGTGGACTATGTTTTCAAATCCCAGTTTGTCTCCGGTCCAAGAATCTAGGTGCATTCTTGTGAGGTCTTCAACCATGTAAAAATTATAAGATTGGAATTTTCGATTGTGACTTTGAGAACCTTTCCCTGGCCAGGGTGCAGGAAAATCCTCCTCATGATTGGAATTGCACTCTCTATGTGTTGTAATGTTAACATGCAGAAGCCTCAGTTGTTCCATTTATTGTATAACACATTGATATTAATCTTTGTTTTTTTTACAAGTTCTTATTTGAGTCATGAAATAGTTTTGGCATTAATGGTATTGGTAATTTGGTATCAATTGCTCTTTGAGCAAATTGACAAAATTGTATAAGCAGTTTATGACTTTGTTTTTTTTATCTAGTTTTTGGAGTTCTATATAGATTTCAAAATCCATTATGTTTCAAATATGAATCCTTTCAATTAGAAAGATAGGAAATAAATTTTGAAACCTGTAACTAATGTTTTTTAGAGGTTAGAATTCAATGTTTTGGGAGCTCTCACGTATAGCATAATGTTGTAAAATCTCTCTGGGAAAGGCAAGGAGTAAGGAAATGAATATTTGGATATGAATGTGGAATGTGTGAGCAGTCGTGTACTTTTTCTTCTATAACTATAATTTCTCTGTTGTCAATGGAAATATAACTAGATGGATTTCACAATAGTATTAGCTTTAGGAAGTATAACAATTGTTGTTGTTATTTGAAGAAAGTGACCACTATCCATTCATGTTGCTTGGCATGATCAAGTTTGTAACTTTGTTATGAAGACGCTATCCCATCCCTCCCATATCAGCTTGTGGTTTATTGCTTACCATGATCTTAGTTGTCCTATAGGAGGCCCTTGGAGATCCCTATGAGGGAAACTGATCTAAAATGTTCTTGGAAATACATTCCATCGATTGAGTGTGACCTATGATCAATCCTGATCCTACAGTTCTATATTCACACCCACTCAACCCCTACACATGCTTATAGTTAAAACTAAAATCCTATGAAGTATCTCATTGCCTATTTGTGACTGGTGATGGATTCTCCTTGAAGAACTACACGAAAATGCAGAACAAGAAAAATAAAAAGAAAAGCAGAACATTTGAAATGAGAATGGATTTGATATGTTTTCTCCTTATATGATTTAAGATTGGGGCTTAATATCTTGTCCAGAAAACTGAGTGCAACATGGGATGTTCAAAGTTCAAACGATGCCAACTTTTGTTTTTCATGGTAAGAATAGAAATGACAATTCCTAATCCATTTTTTTCACTCTTTGATGATTTTCTGGATTGTAGCTTGCATGAGAATGACAATAAATTTGCTTGTCTGAAATGCATACATGTATATTGACATAAAGAGGGATGTTATAGGAGAAGGGGCATTGCATTACCATGATTGCATTGCATTACCGTGATATGCAATGATACAGGTGATTGCATTACCGTTTGAATCCCATAAATATCTTGAATAAGGCATATGATGGTCTGTTTATGGATACTTTGTATCATACATACCCTTTAACAGTGTCAACTCAGATATATTGCTTGGGCATAGCTTTTGTGTTTCATGTCTACTTTATATGTGTTTAGAAGATTGTGCAGTCATGCAATGGTTATCTGTGTAAGCAACTTACATCTCGAGGACCAACTTCAACACAGGGACCACACAGGAGTGCTGAAGTTGATAGAGATCAAAATTATGTTATAAATTCTTTTACCATTGCTTTAGCGTTAGTCAGAAATTTCGATTGTAATTGTGAGGAAATTTTGCTTCTGTAGACCATATTGCTAAATTGAAAGGTAACACAGGTGGCTTTTATTTTCTATAGTACAAGGTACTATATTTGTACCCACACTTCAAATCTGATTTTGTTTTAATGTTGACATGTAGATCTTCAACGGCACCTCTCTTATTGTTAATTGATCAATAGAGAGAAATGAGGGATATTTTTATTTGGCATCCCACCACCCTTCCTTATACTGTGATGATGAACTTTCAGGCTATATTGGACGGCTGTACATTTGAGAGAGATATGATTAGTTGTACCTTCCCCACCTTGATTGAGATATGATTGGTCTTGTGGTACCTTATCTTTCACTTGTGTTTAATGGGGTCATTTACCCTCCTTAAGTAACTTTTTTAAAACCACCTTGTTGAAGTTTTGCTCTTATAGAGTACTACGGTTGTTTGGCCACATTTGGAGCATACCCTTGATTCTAAGGGTCATGGGTCCCAAGGCTACCACCTTCAGGCTTGAAGTATAGCTGAAAATGGAAGACACAAGTGTAGTTTATTAGCACCATGCAAATTTAATTTGATTTTTCAATTCCCATCACCATTTCCTCTCATATGATGTCCCACAACCATTTCTCTTGACACCCACTCTTCATTCATTCGGTATTCATTTCACTATGCAACTGCCTTAGATTCTCACTATGTTTCCCCCCAATTAGTTAATCAATTCAGTATGACCCACGCCCACCATCTGAGGAGTGTTGCCAGCGGTCGTGGGTCATACTGAATTGATTAACTAATATTATTGAAAACGCAGTGAGAATCTGAGACGGTTGCATAGTGAAATGCATACAGAATGAATGAAGAGTGGGTGTCAAGAGAAATGGTTGTGGGATGTCGTATCAATGTGATTGTAAGGCACTCTTTGAAGGTGAAGTCCACAATTTTAAGTCTTTTTCCTCATTTTGATGCCTTTTCGTAAGACAATAAGGAGGATAGTGGCATCAAAATTGAAAATCGTTTCCATCCAAACCTATCAAGTGTACTTTTAGGTCAGCAATATTCTTGACTCCGAACTATAGGTACAGTTCAGAGAAAAGAAGATTGCTGACCTAAAGTACACTTGATAGGTTTGGATGGAACAGATTACCGTGGACATATATGCTGTCGTATTTATGGTTTAATGTTGACGTGGAGATCTTCAACTATACCTCTCTTATTGTTATATGATCAATATGTTTATTTTATTACCTATTACTGATTGAGTTATTAAATACTTGTTGTACCTTCCCCACCTTGATTGAGTTATTATTGGACTTCCGATACCTTGTCTTTGACTTGTGGTTAATGCGAACATTTACCCTCCTTCATTTTTTTTATACCACCTTGTTGAATTTTTGGTCTTATAGAGTACTTGACTTTGATCACCTGTGATCAGTTGTGGTGTGTTGATAATCACTTCTTTCATGCTGAGACTTGGTTGAAGTTTATAATTTTTGTGACTTTATTTATGTTGAGTTATGTATTGTGCTTGACTGTCATTGACCTAATTAACTCCAGTCATTTTTCTCTCTCTGGTTTGTACACACCCTCTTGTAGGGTCAGTTTGCTCCTAGAGAAAACTGGCCTCTCTGAGGCACAAACAGTCTTTTCTGAAAGCAACACTTATGAGTATATTTTCAAGAATAGTTTCACACCCAAGTTGGTATCTTAAACTATATCTCTATTTTTGTTATATGATATTTATGTTTATTATATTACATGTTACTGAATATTAATAGTTTATTGTTTTAGTTTGCTTGTCAGTGTAACTCATTATAACAGTTTTGAATATACCAAAGAGCCTGTGTTAAGAACTTGTGGGTTGTACATTTGGAGTTCTTGGTTTCAAGAGGTAAGTATTTAGACTGACTAATGTATATCCATGGAATAATTTTTTCTGGAAATTTGTTTTTATTGTTTCTATTGGCATTTGTGCTGTGGAACTAATGTGAATTGTGTTCACTATTATTAGCTGATACAGGGAGGGCACATACTACCTTAAAGGTGCTTGATTGTTATGGCATTCTTGTTTTTTATTAAATGTTTTTTTGCACATTGACTTTTTTCTCACATCATTCAAAAACGTTTATAACCCTGCACTGTAATCACAGCATCTAACTGCATGGAAGTTGGGACACTATTACTTTATCACATGTGCATGTGCTCTCTGTTTTCTACCTTTGAATGCAAATGACACAAAAACCTATCTCAGTGGTTACAAATATGCATTTGGATATTTGTATACTGGGGTAAATTGTGAGGTGCAACATGTAGTCATGTCCTTCAAGGCACTGTTCATGCTATGTATTGATATTCAACATGGTGCTTAATAATTATGTATTTGCTTGTTTTAAACATATAAGCTCGCAACTAAATTAGTGAGGTTTATATCTATAATGATCTAAAAACATCTGAAGGCTCACTATTGTCCAGGGTCTCAAACACCACCTTTCACAAGAAATTAGCATTTCTTTAGTTCATTGTGCTGTCAGTTGACCATAAAAATATTATATATATCCTGGAAGGGCAAGGCAGAATTAGTTGATATTCCTCGCTCGACACCCAATTGATTACTTGGTCTTTTCCATTGACAGGAAATTATGATCATCTCCATATAGGGAATCTTATAGCAGTGAGTCCCTTGAGGGGGGCTGCAAGTGATGTACTGACTGGTAATGAACCAGATCTTTGCTTCCAATTAAGGGAAGATGGCCCCTTTGAAGATAGAAGGCTTCCTCTAATTGTATCATGCCTTGGCCTTGAGACAGGAAATTCAATGAAATTGGGAGTCCTTGATTGAGACTAAACCATTTTAGTGGAGAGATTTCATCAGAACTGATCATAGAATGAGATATAGACACTGTGGGAAAACTATGGCGAAACCTGGTTTGGGAAAACTAGGAATTTTTTTTTGCATACTATATAGTCTCGGGTTTGATGTTCTGTTGTTTATCTTTCTTTTTGACCTCAAAAACCTTGTGAAACCCCCTCTTTTCCTCGGCGGGGATTCTTCAAAAACCTCTTCTAGATGGAGCTTACATGGGTTTGAATCCAGCAGTGGACCAAAAGCATCACACAAATGTATGTTTAATAGAGATGGCCCATGGATGCTAGTATTTTTGAGATACTGCATCTGTGGGAAAATGAACTTGAAATCTAAGCACTGAATCCTTTGCAAATGTGATTTTGTTTTCCCTATTCTTCATATTGTTGCATTGGTCAGTGATTACATGAACTTCTGTTTTTGATATTCTTCTATGAAATTTTCTTGACAACTTGACATCAATGCTTTAACAAGATCTAGATGGATATATAGCCTGCTCCTGGGAAACTAATGCATTAGTTGCCTATTAGTTCCTTGGTTCATTTTTGTGAACTATGTACTATGTAGATGGAAATATAGCCTGATCCTAAGAAACTAATGCTTCAACAACAGTATTAGTTTTTAGGCATGTTTCTGTAAACTAACTTTAGGTGATGTGTGGTTACCAGCAAGTGCAGAGAAGTTTCATGTGTCACATAAGAAGACGGCAATAGACTATGGAGAAAATCCCATCTCCATGAAGTGTTGTATGGAGTCAGAAATATTTGCATGGGTGATGTAAACATGGTTGTGATACATGTAAAATTGTGTAATTTGTCTTTGTTTGAAGTTGTTTGGTCTTAAGTGAATACATCTTCCCATTTGAGTGCATGGTAATTGCATTGTTTGCATGTGGTGCCTATATAGTTCTATGGTATTTTTGGCAAATCCTCTTACATAAAGTGCACTTGATAGTGAAAATTTATGTAGCTCTTCAAAATTTGCAATTGGGATCTTTATTTGTTTTGGTTTTTATTGGGTTGGTGCATTCATTGGATCAGGTGGCCTCTAACATGGAAGCTAAGTTGGGCTCTTCTATTGTGCCCTACAAAGAGTTGCTTGTTCAAAAATGCAGTGAGTGTTGAGAATTGAAAACTGTAGCATTGCAAACTTCAAATGATAGAATTTGTGGAACAATTGTTTCCTATAGGGGCCTTTTCCTTTAAGGCCTCAATGATATATTTCCATAGAGCTGGAAGAAGGGCCTGAGGGAGAAGATGAAGGCATGACTGATCAGCCAGATGTGGGGTTCAGAATGTGACAAGGAGGAGATTCTGGTGGTTACCAAAAGTTGGAGTTTTGATGGCGATCGGATCACCCTTCAAGTGATATCCACATGTGCTTAAGACCAGGGCTTACAATTCTTCATGTTTATACATTTAGTTCAAGTTCTTGAGATATCTATCTAGGACTGTGTTTGTTGTTTACAAGCAAGTTTGATGATAAATGACTCTGAGAAAGTTCTATTAAGAAGTGAATAGAGCTAAGGTATAATTCTTTGTAAGACCGTGCTCATACATTGCAAAACGTTGTTTAAGCCTTATGATTATTCAAAGGACACAAGGATGTGAAATATGAGCTTGAAGAAGAACAATTTGCAAAGCATTGAAACATATTGATAGCATATTTTAAGGACTTGTGTTATAACTTGAAGACTGAACATATTCTGTTAAATTTTCAGAATTTACTTCAATCTGATCTAGGATCTTAACTGAGAGAACAACATGTACAGAAAATCTACAGCATATCAATCATGGACACAATAATGCAAGCACACAAGAGACACAGAGTTTACTTGGGGAAAACCATAAAGGTGAAAAAACCCAATAACTTCCTCAGAGATAGATAGAGCAATGATACAACCAAAATACAAGAGATAGTCTTCTCCTAGCAGCAGATCCTCCTCCTCCACAAGTGCGCCACTCTCCCAAGTGTGAGTGAGAGAATAGAATGTGTAAAATGAGAGAGACACACTCTCTATTTATACACTAACTTGACTTGACCTTTACTCAACTAGGTCGGCCTCAACTTAACCACTTAGCATAATGCTGACTGGGTCGACCCCCACTAGGGTGGTCTAATAACCCTTTGACCCACATGGCCGACCCCAATAGGGTGGTCTAATAACCCTTTGACCCACATGACTTATACAGGGACGACCCCAACAAGGTGGTCTAATAACCCATCAAGTATAAGTTACGACACTTACAATATAAATGATGACACTTCTGTATAGAGGAATAATAACATCTCTATCTAAATACAAACACTTCCGTATAGAGGAATAATACCATCTCTATAGGAGTACAAAAATACATATATGAAATACATTCCGAAGTTACATATACATCAACACTCCCTCTTAACTAGGAAGGTATTTCTCGACATAGGTATTCTAGCACAAGTCATCTTCTCTGGATCATCATCACTAGATAATCGTCATCGATTCATCATCATTGTCACTGTTGTTTCTATCTCAATCAATCTCTGAATCTACTCGTCATAGGAAGTTCTACAAAGCCAATCCTTTTTCATATTGGATGTAGGCCCACCACATGCAAGTCTTCATCATCACTAGCCATACTGTGGAATCCTCAGGACTTATTACGTGCATCACAAAACATGGCTGCAGCATCCCAAGCTATTACGAGCACACGGCTCTACATGTCGGATCTCCCATGAGCACATTACATGTGACCCATCAAAAAACCTGGCTGAAGCATCCCAGGCTGTTATGAGCACACAGCTCTACCTGTCAGATCTCCCAAGAGCACATTACATGTGATCTCACCACAAAACCTGGTTGAAGCATCCCAGGATGTTACGAGCACACAGCTCTAACTGTCGGATCTCCCAAGAGCACATTACATGTGGTCCACCACAAAACCTGGCTGAAGCATTTGAGGACTTTTTCATCCTGTCTAGATCTCCCAGGAGAAAATTACATGTGGTGATGGCAAAACCTAGCTGAAGCATCCGAGGCCTTTTTCATCCTGTCCAGATCTCCCAGGATCAAATTACATGCCATAAGACAAAACCTCGCAAGAGCATCTCAGGATGTTACGGATACACAACTCCGACTTGAAGATCTCCCAGGGCACAAATTACATGTCCTCCTAGAGCAATGTCTCGAAAGAGAATCCCAGGCTGTTACGGGTACACAACTCCGACCTATAGGATCTCCCAGACATGCTCATTTGCACAACCTGATCCACAGCCACAAAGTATCTTCCTGATACTCACCATACATAATCCTGATGTACACATGATCATCCTGGTCATCATCAATGCAACATCCTGCTACATGTCATCTGGAGAAGCTCGTCATCCACGATCATCCTAATCATACAATGCATCCACCTGATGCATACCAAGTATCTACCTAATACATATCATCATACATGATCTACCTGATCATACAATGTATCCACCTGATACATACACAGATACATGATCCACACAATGTATCCACCTAATATATATCAACATACATGATCTCAATATCCACCTGATACATATACAGATACATGGTCCAAGCATCCAACATGATGCATATACAAAATACATACAAATGATCCAACCGATAATATCCAGCATCCAACATGATGCGTACATACATATACATATAAATGATCCAACTGATCATATCCAGCATCCAACATGATGTGTACATACATATACATACCGATGCTCATCATCCAACGCTTACATCCACAGCCATGTGAAGGATCCTCCTTCCAACATTCTTGGAATGGCTTCAGGAAATGTGTCCATCACTTCTTCCTCGAAGTGTCGTCAATCTGAAGAACACCAAGCCTCTCTCTGAAGTACTCGAACTTCACTTTGGCTAGTGGATTCGTCAGCACATCTGCAATCTGCTTGTCCATCTCAACATACAGGATCTTCACCGCTACTCTTTGTACCATATCCCTGATATAGTGATATTTGATCTCTATGTGTTTCGACCTGTCATGGAACACCGGGTTCTCGGACAGCTTCACACAACTCTAGTTGTCACAAAAGATACCAATAGCCTCCAGTGGGAGATCAAATAACTCAGACAGTAGCTGCCGTAACCATACCGCCTCACAACTAGCTGAACAGGATGCAACATACTATGCCTCAGCTGTACTCAGTGCTACGCAGGACTGCTTCATGCTAAACCAAGAGATCACACCTGATCCCATATTGAAGCAGCACCCAGAAGTGCTCTTCCTATCTGCAGCACTTCCTTCCCAATCTGAATCAACATAACCATGCAGGTTAAGCTTTTGATTCACATCATACTTGAGCCCATAGTCAACCGTACCCTTCACGTACCTCAGAATATGATTTACAGCAACCAGGTGAACACTCCTCGGATCTGTCAGGAACTCGCTCAATGTGTTCAGCACAAAGAAAATATCTGGTCTCGTGTTCATCAGGTACATCAAGGACCCAATCATCTGACGATACATAGAGACATCAACCGGCTCAGATGAAGCATCACATAGAAGCTTCAGATTTGATGCCATAAGTGTGGCCATAGCCTTGCAGTCCATCATCCCAAACCTCTTCAGGATCTCTACTGCATACTTCCCTTGTCCAAGGAAGATTCCATCTGCACTCTACCACACCTCCATGCCAAAAACAAATAGTGCATCATCCTCAAGTTCTTCATCTCGAACTTGGCAGCAAGCTTCCGTTGTGTGTTGGAAATCAATCTATCCTCACCTATTACAAACAGGTCATCCACATACAATAGTAGTATCACTGGATTGCCTTCCTCAACCTTGTAGTAAAGGTTGGAATCCGCTTTACTCTTGGTAAATCCCAAACTGGATAGAAAGCTGTCTATCCTACCATACCATGTTCTGCAAATATATGACTCCATGTCATGTGTCTCAGAACCAAGTGGCTTCTCCACATACACTTTTATATTTCTCTATGCTGTCATCTGCAGAATGATTGATATTGATAGATTCATATGGAAGTTATAACAAACTTCCCTTCAGGTCTTGGGACCACATCCCAAGCATCATTCTTCATGATCGACGGATCATGGCATTCTTCCCATATCCTGGGAACTTCAATATCTTCAATAGATAATTTTGTTGCTAAACAAATGTTATAGTTCTTCTTTTGTAGGTGATGGTATACGATCTTTCCTACACAACAAGTTAAATTGCATGATTAGAAAACATCTTATATTTTTCATAACAAATTCTTATACATAAAGAAATATGTCATACACTCATGCAATTATCTTAGCCAATACAACATTTATCCATATTCTGTAACTTTCTATATGCCTTCCAATCTCTACCAGAACATTGTTAAGAGTTTGCACTACTCCCAACATGTTAGCAAAGAGGTTTCATTCTAGATAAGAAGCACTGGAATGTTGTACAGTGCCATAGGCCACTTACCCATCACATGCATATTAGTAGTATACTATTCATTAATGCAATCATTCTAATATGCACAATACATATCCTAAGTCTAGGAACATGAGCATATACATCATTGAACAATTTTATTTAAACAAACAAATATGCAAGAAATGATAATAAAAATACTTATCTTTGTTTGATTGTTGGGTTGACTCCCTCTCAGTCTTTGCTTCTTTTTCTGCAACTCCATTCTGATGTGGATTGTGAGAAGTGGTCAACTCCCTCTGAATATCTGCATCCTTTCATAAACTACTGGAGTGTGCTCCCTCTTGATCTTTGCTTCTTGGATTACCTATTCTTGAACTTATATTCATTCTCGATCCCTATGCATGCTTGTTAGTATCATCATTGTGTTATCCTTGAGGACTCATATATAATCACACATTTATTAGTATAATCTTAATACTATCAAAACACAATAATCTTAAGCATGTATATTCATGATCATTTCAAACATAAATAATAAGCATTAGTATTCAAGGTTTCAGGGAAGTCTTCTTTTACTCATGCATATTCTTATTTGATCATAGAACTATTCTGGTTAGTTAAATCATCAATCAAGATAAGAGATATAATATGCATAAAACCCATGATTACTCAAACCTATACCTTCATGATTCTTCTGGTTAGTCATATCATCAATTATGGTCAGAAACATAATATGCATACAACCATGACTATTCAAACCTATGACTTCATGAATAATCATTACCAACAATGAAACAGTATAAGATCCTAACACAAGGTAGGATTCTAGCTTGATATAGGAAAAACATACCTGGATTAGCATGCTAGCTAGTTATGTCTAACATACTCGCATAATGTCTACTAGTTCTCTTCAGTGACTTGTGCTAGTAACCTGCATGTCTCATAAGTTAACCATTGTAGAACCAAGTTATACATACCTCATAAGTAGATCTTCTATGTGATCCATGACAATGGATGAATCTTTGTCTTCATGTCAACATGATTATATGTTCTTGAAGTAGAACATGATTTGTCTTTCTTGGTGTACCTTTTATGTTAGCGAACAACATAAACCTCATACAACATCACAATGCATTAGTACATTCATAACTGTCAAAACCTTAATCAATGAACATCTTCTATTAAGGTGATACGACAAGTCTAGTAATTAATCAAGATTGTACTGTAATGATAAACATATGATAAACTTAACCATGAAACATACCTGTAAGCCATACCTGTCAAGATTGCTTGTAATCTTCTTATGGAAGGCATAGGCCTCATCTCCCTCTTAGACAGGAACTTCTTCACTTATGCAGGTGACCAATCCATCCTCTTCTAGGATTAACCCAATCCACTTGATTTGCAAGAACTGGATCTGGAGCTGTAATAGGGTTTGTTAGAGAAACCCCAAAAATTAAAACTTTGAATTTCAAACTTCTGAAAGGATAGAAATATGCACCTTGATGAGCTGATCAAGCTGGTATATTCAGAATTTGAAAACTGCAAAGTTTCACTCCTCAATTTTGCCTTTGAAACTTTCGGATTCACTGGACGTGACCTCGAACTAGGGTTTGATGAAGCCCACTCTTCTGCCCAATCAAAAGGTTTGATCCAAATCTCTAAGCTTCTATTTTTATGAGGAGCTTCCAGCCGTGGTCATAGATTTCAAAAATTCCCATTTTTGCAGAAGCCCTAATTTTCCACTTTTCTGATCAAAGTCCCGAACTAGGGTCTGATCAAGCCCGGCCTTCTGCCCAACCAAAAATTCTGATCTTGGTCTCTAAATTTCAATTTTGATGAGTAGCATTCAGCTGTGGTCTCTGATTACAAAAATTCCAACTTTCTCTGAAGCCCTAAATTCCGAAAGCCATGAATGAAGGTGCTCAAAATAATTCTGATTTGACAGAAATATGTACCTGATTGTTCTTGGTGTAACTCTGAACTTTTCGATCCACAGGGTCTGAAATTTTTTCTTGAGATATCCCAACCTGTTATATTTCCATCCTGATAGGTTTGACCTCAATTGGATTCTCTAAGAGAGGGTTATGCCAAGTGTCGCAACGTGACCTGTTTATGGGATAATATAGGAGAGCGAACTTGTATGGCATGCCACATGTCACTGGTTCAACTTCGGCCTCTGAAAAACTTTCCTGAGATAGCTCGATCTATTATATTTCCATCCCAATATGTCTGACCTCAATTGGATTCTCTGAGAGAGAGTTATGCCAAGTGTCGCAACGTGACCTGTTTATGGGATAATACAGGAGAGAAAATTTGTACGGTGTACCACGTGTCACTGGTTCAACTTCTACCTCTGAACATTTTTCTTGAGATAGTATGGTCTGTTTACTACCTGTCACTTTTTACGAAATTTCATTTGGAGCTTCCTAGCCCAAGTTATGACCTTTTTCCCAAGGTCACCTGATTTTGACTCAGATCTGGAAGAGGCAGAAACCCTATATTGTACAGATCATAAATCACAAATTACAACGAATTAGAGGTTCTCCTTTGGAAAAAAGGTACATGGGGATCGAATCTTTGACCTGTAAAAGTTTTAGATCCAAACAATTCTCCAAAACAGATTTATAGCTAAAGTTCTACGATGACTGGTTTTTGCTATATCAAGCCCTAGCATCATAAGTGCAACAAGTGTCATACATGCCATATCATGCCTTCTTTCAGGCTAGCTCTGATACCATGTTAAATTTTCAGAATTTACTTCAATCTTATCTAGGATCTTAACTGAGAGAACAACATGTACAGAAAATCTACAGCATATAAATCATGGATACAATAATGCAAGCACACAAGAGACACGGATTTTACTTAGGGAAAACCATAAAGGTGAAAAACCCCAATAACTTCCTCAGAGATAGATAGAGCAATGATACAACTAGAATACAAGAGATATTCTTCTCCTAGCAGTAGGGCCTCCTCCTCCACAAGTGCACCACTCTCCCAAGTGTGAATGAGAGAATAGAATGTGTAAAATGAGAGAGAGACACTCTCTATTTATACACTAACTTGACTTGACATTTACTCAACTAGGTCGGCCTCAACTTAACCACTTAACATAACGCTGACTGGACCGACCCCCACTAGGGTGGTCTAATAACCCATTGACCCACATGGCCGACCCCCAATAGGGTGGTCTAATAACCCTTTAACCCACATGACGTATACAGGGCCGACCCCAACAAGGTGGTCTAATAACCCATCAAGTATAAGTTACGACACTTACAATATAAATGACGACACTTCCGTATAGAGGAATAATAACATCTCTATAGGAATACAAACACTTCCGTATAGAGGAATAATACCATCTCTATAGGAGTACAAAAATACATATATGAAATACATGGGTGAAATACATTCCGAAGTTACATATACATCAACATATTCTTTGTGACCAAATTGAAGTTGAGTTTGAATAGTGCTATGGGAGAACATTAGTTATATCTTCATGAAGACCGAGCCTATTCTTTGTGACCAAATTGAGTTTGAGTTTGAATATTTGTGCCATTAAAAGACAAAACTTGAAGTTGAAGAATTGATTGTTGAAAAGGGATAAGTATGAAAACTAGTACTTGAACAAATTTTATTTCTGTTACTTCTTATCATAAATACTTAATGGTAACTACTTGAAGGAATACAATGCAAGATTATTTGTTTGATGAAGTTTGATAGAATTGGAAACCATCATTAAGCAGACTTGTTTACAGATCTGAAAGGAATCATTGAGATGTAAGAGATGGTTCATGAGAAGTGCTTCCACTCTATCTGAAGCCAATCTATGACTGTATCATCACATTCAATTTTTTTTTTTTAAACTCCCAAGTATCATATCTATATCGACGAACATCAATGTAGGCTATACAAAATGTTTTGACACAGTTGCTGAACCTACCACGAATGTTTGGGAATGCAACCGTGGATATCGCAACAATAATTCATGGAACTATAAACACATCTTCCATGCAAATGCTAAATATACCACGAAAGATTGTGAATGAATTCATGTATATTGCGACGAATATTCGTGGAAGTGTTAGTGCATTCGTGGAAATTTATAGGAGTTGTGCGTCACTATAGAGACAAAATTTCGTGGAAGGATTCATTTTTCATGGATATGAGAAGTGTTGTGTTGTTGACACGTGGCATCAGTGAAACGTTGCTATTTCCACGAAGTCGAAGTTTCGTCCCTATATCCACGGATTTCTTTCCATGAAAAAAACAAACCCCAATCATTGAAACAAGGATGAAAATTTGTGGCTATTACAACGAACTTTCGTGGCAAATTACACCATATGTAGTAGTGTTGATTTCAAGACCCAAGAAGAAGTGTTCATAGGGAAGAAGCCTGAGGTAAGTCACCTCAAGATATTTGGATGCCCAGTATACATTCACATTCCAAAAGAAAAGAGGACCAAGTTAGATCCTTCTGGGAAGAAAGGAATATTTGTTGGATATTGTAAAGCATCCAAAGCATTCAAAATATACATCCCAAGATTCCATCATATGGAAATAAGTAGAGATGTGACATTTGATGAAGAGGCATCCCTCAAGAGATCCAGGAAATGCAAGTATGAAGAAGTATATGAGGAAGATACACCCTCCAGGATCACAGAGGCTACACCTACTGCTGAAGATGTAACACTTGAAGATCATGACATGATAGAACCACAAGAACCCCCTGTCATTGAAATTTAAAGGAAGAGAAAGCAAGCATGGGCAAGAGACATTATACTAGGAGCAAAAAAATATGGAGCTCCTGAAGGCTCCACTAGGGTGAGCAAGAAACCATAGACATTCTCCAACTATGTGGCCTTAATGTGTAACCTTGTAGATCAAGAACCCACTAGTTATGAAGAAGCATCCCATAAGAAGGAGTGGGTAGAACCAATGACTGAGGAGTACGAATCAATAATGAAGAATGATGTTTGGGATATAGTTCCCAATCCAAAGGAAAAGAATGTGGTATCCTCCAAATGGATATACAAGATAAAGCATGCTGCAGATGGCAGCATTGAAAATATAAGGCAAGGTTTGTAGCCAAAGGGTTCTCTTAGAAAGAGGGAATTGACTATGAAGAAACATTTGCACCAGTTGCAAGGTACACTTCCATTAGAACTATCATGGCACTTGCATCCATGATGAAGTGGAAATTACACCAGATGGATGTAAACACAGCCTTCCTGAATGGTGTAATTGAGGAGGAAGTGTTAATAGAACAACCTCAAGGATTTAAGGTGGAAGATGGAAGAACCCATGTGTGAAAATTAAAGAAGGCTTTGTATGGGTTGAAGCAAGCTCCCATAGCTTGGTATGGAAGAATCGACAATTTCTTGACAAGCTTAGGATTTACCAAAAGTAAATTTGATCCTAATCTTTATCTCAAGGTTATGGATGATGAACCTGTCATATTGCTGCTATATGTGGATGATCTATTTCTGACAGGAAATGAGAAACAGATTATCGAATGTAAGAAGAAACTCTCTTTAGAGTTTGAGATTAAAGATCTTAGATTGATGCACTACTTCTTAGGTCTAGAAGTATGGCAAGGCCCACAAGGAGTCTTTCTCAACCAGGTAAAGTATGCCATGGAAATATTGAAAAGATTTGATATGTTGGAATGTAAGGCCATGGCCACTCCCATGGATTCCAACTTGAAACTGTTAGGAGATGACTCATCAGAGTTAGTGGATATGACTCTGTACAGACAGATTATTGGGCCATTGATGTATTTAACAAATACCATACCATACATACGCTTTGCTGTGAATACCTTGAGTTAGTATCTAGTGGAACCTAGATGAGTTCACCTCATAGCTAGAAAGCATGTGATGAGGTACCTAAAGGGTACAATAGACTTTGGTCTATGTTATCTTGGAGATCATGGTTTCAGATTGTATGGCTACACAGATGCTGATTGGGCAGGAAGTGTGTCAGACAGGAAGAGCACATCGGGAGGATGATATTGTCTAGGATCTACCACGATCTCGTGGTTTAGCAGGAAGCAATCCAGTGTAGCTCTCAGCATAGCTGAAGCGGAATATATTGTTGCTTGCTCTGCTAGTTGTGAAGCAATATGGCTTCGAAAGTTGTTATCTGGTTTATTTGACTTAGAGATGGAACCCACTGAGATCCTATGTGACAACCATATTTATATCAAGATGACAGAAAATCTAGTGTTCCATGATAAGTCAAAGCACATAGAGATCCGATACTTTTATATATGGGATATGGTGCAGAAAGGAGCTATCAAGCTCGAGTATGTAAGCATTGATGAAAAAGTTGCTGATATATTGACCAAACCTCTATCTCGAGTGAAGTTTGAGTATTTTTGAGACAAGCTTGGTGTAGTTCAGAAGGACCCTCCCCGAAAGCGGGAGTGATGTGGTCACTAAAGAGGAGATTGTCTACATCAACAGTGAGGTTGATGATGTGGATACTATATTGGTGATACTGACAGTGAGGTTGGTGAATGGTCCTTAGATAGGTTCTAAGTTGACAAGTGGATTGTATCATCCTTGAACACATGTTCTAAAAGAGATTCGTAGACATATGTCTCCAAGAAAGAAGTCCCTAGTGGATGAGAGGGATTGCATCATCCCTGAACTTCGGTCCCCTGAATTGATCCGTAGACATATGTCTCCGAGAAAGAAGTCCCTAGTGGACGAGAAGGATTGCATCATCCCTGGACTTCGGTCCCCTGAATTGATACGTAGACATATGTCTCGGAGAAAGAAGTCCCTAGTGGATGAGAGGGATTGCATCATCCCTAGACTTCGGTCTCATAAATTGACCCGTAGACATCTGTCTCCAAAAATTGATGATAGGATTGCATCGTCCCTAAGCTTTTAGTTCAAAATGTACGTGATAAATCCTAGATATGATCTAGGTCACATCCATTATGAAAAAGGAGTGGCACTGTGGACGGGACAGCATCGTCCCTAGACATGAGATTTGTCTTAAAAGGATCATGGATTGCATTGTACCTAGACATGAGATTTGTATTAAAAGGATCATGGACTGCATCATCCCTAGACATGAGATTTGTCTTAAAAGGATCATGGACTGCATCATCCCTAGACATGAGATTTGTCTTAAAAGGATCATGGACTGCATCGTCCCTAGACATGAGATTTGTCTTTAAAGGATCATGAACTGCATCGTCCCTAGACATGAGATTTGTCTTAAAAGGATCATGGACTGCATCGTCCCTAGACATGAGATTTGTATTAAAAGGATCTGGATTGATCATCCTGTAAGTAGATCTAGATTGTATCGTCCATAGACATGAGAGATGTCTTAAAGTGAGAAGGATTGGTCATCCTGGAATTGGATCATGTGTATTGCAAATGATCCAGATGTTGTAGATCAAGATGATCCAGATGCTATAAATCTAGATGATCCATATGCTATAAATCAAGATGATCCAGATGCTGTAGATCAAGATGATCCAGATGCTGTAGATCAAGATGACCCAGATGCTATAGATCGAGATGATCTAGATGATGTAGATCGAGATGATCCAAATGCTGTAGATTGATATGATCTAGATGTTGTAGATCGAGAAGATCCAGATGATGATACTATAGCTGTTCGGGCGCTGCAGAAGATGAAGACTCAGTACTGAAGATATTGATGTTCCAGTAACTATATGAGTTACCGATGATGATGTATAAAGAAAGCTTCCAATGATTTATAGATGTATCATGTACCATGTAGTTGATGACTCCTTGCTCCTACAGATGTTGTTATAATATCCTTCTCCTTAAGGGGGAGTGTTGAAATATTGTAACTTCAAAGAATATTATATTTGTATTTTATTATTCCGGAGATGGTATATTCCTCCGTGGTGATCCTATTGTATATCTGGAAAAATTTATTCCTCCGAGAGAGTGTGGTAACTAGGGTTATTAGATCTCCCATGTGAGGTTGGCCCTGAGTTTACTATCTAGGGGTTATTAGATTCCTCTGGGAGAGGTCGGCCCCATTAGGGTTAAAAGTCAATCGGGAAACAAGTATAAGTAGAGGAGGTATGTTCCTCACTTATCTCATTCATTCATCCACTTGTGATTGGCGCACAAGAGAGAGAGAGGTTTGCATAGGAGGAGAAGGAGCTCTTGTTGAGGACTACATCTTGTATTGGGTTGATTATCTATATTGAGGAAACCTTTGCTGGGTTTTCTACCCCATGAGGGTTTCCCAGGGTAAATCTTTGTCAATCTTGTGATTGTGTTTCTTTCATTGATCTTGCTAGTTAAATTAGGCTAAACTTAACATGGTATCAAAGCTATCCTGAATAGGACATCTTTCACAAGGTGAAAATACCTCTCTTTCCTTCTCTAGTGAAAATTAGGGTTTCTGCAAAAGTTGGAATTTTTGGATTCTGATTGCATGGCTGGATAGCCCTCCTCAAAATCAAATTTTTGAGCCCTGGATCGAGATTTTTGGTTGGGTAGAACTTTGGGAAATTCAAACCCTAGTTTGACCAAAAGTGGAGAAAACCAGAAAAGCAGAGAACTAGAAAAGCTGCGCACCTATGCACCAGTGAACCAAAAAAGCTATGAACCTATGCACCAGAAAACCAAAAAAGAGAAGACCAGAAAACCAAAAATTCTATTGCAGATCCGGAAGGTGAAAAGTTGAATTTTCCAGAAGCAGAACACACCTGATCTCTCAACTCAATCAAGCACATCTCCTAGTAAGTGTTACTCTATCTCTTGAGAAACTTCAATCTTTGTAAACCCCCTGAATAAGATGGCTCCAAGCACTAAGCTTGAAGACAAGCTAGAGGGGGGTTCCATAGAGGACGAGGTGCTAGCCCCGGCCAAGGAGGAGTTGTTGGACGAGATCGAGGACCCATAATATGTTACAACTGCTAGAAGCATGGGCATTATCAGAGGGATTTCCTAAATCCAGCACCACAATGCGCATATTGCAGCATTGTGGACCATGATGTTGAAGAATGTCCTCAGCTCATCACGAAGTGGCAAACTAAGAACCTTCCCCCACCTCCACAAAATCAAAATCAAAATCCACCAGCGGTACAAAAGATCTCAATAGAAGTTAGAAGTCACAATGCGACTATTGGAATAGTGACGTGAGCAGGTGTTAACACCTAAAAAGTGCTCACTAGCTCATTCCCTTATTCACATGACCCATTTATCCACTCTTCCACCATTTGAGCCTCTAAAGCCACCAAAAGGTCACCAAAAGACCTTAATACACCCCTTTTCCCACTCAAAATGATTATTTTTCCTCAAAAAGGGTCCAAAATTCCCAAAAATATTAAAAGGGGAATAAAAATATTCAAAATATTCAAAAAAGGAAAAAGGAGGGAAAAGGTACCTAAACCATGTTGGTCAATACCATTGGTTTCCTCAAAACCATAATGGTATTCCCCACCACCAAAAACTATAAAAAGGTGGTAGGGGCTCCTCACTTGACATCCATCCATCTTCCTATCCTCATGCTGCCAAAATCTCCCATGAGTTTTTGACCATTGTAGCAACCTTGGAGAAGAGACCCTTTGGAGTTTGGAGCTGCTCACCCTTGGAGCTACTCAACTATCTTCATCACTTGGAGGTATTATTATTGCAAGCACTTGCTTGCCCCCACTTTCAATACAAAGTTATTTTTTCCATTTCTTGTTCTTGTTTTCAATTCAAAAGTTTATTATGATATGCACATGCTAGTTTAGTTTTAGTTTTAGATTTAAAATTGTTTTTGCTTTAATATTTGAGACTACTGCTACTAGTTAGCAGGTGCCCATAGCACTAAGCTTGGTTGCAAAACCAAGCAAACAGTTTTTGGCGACTCCGCTGGATTAGAATTCTTAGATCTCAAATTTTAGCTTTAGATCTTAGCTTTTGTTAGTATTAGTCAGTTTAATTCATAGATCTGCCACCCTAGACAGCAGATCCATTGCTATTCCAGATCTTGGCCATTTTTATTGCCATTAACAGCCTGAAATTCCCATTTTCGGGTTCATTTTTCTACGTCCGTTTTCGGCTTTCGCCTCACGATTTTTTGCTCGACAGTCGCGTGGCTCATCGTGACCTCGTGGCCTTTTTCCGTGCTGCGCGCCGCGGCTTCGCGGCCTTTTTCCGCACTGCACATCACTGCTTCGCGGCCTTTTTCCACACTGCACATCGCGGCTTCACGGCCTTTTTCTGTGCTGCACATCGCGGCTGTGCACTCGAAACCCACGATGCGCATCGCGACTTTTAGCCCAAAACTCACGATGTGATTTTCTGGCAGCGCGGCTCAACTTTCAAACGACCATATCTCCCTCTCCCGAACTCCGTTTGAAATGATTTTTTTTCAAATTGGGTGTTTTCGATCAAGGAATCCAAATATCCTATTAGATTTAAGAGATTTTTCATAGAAATTTATCTAATCTTTTATTTTAGTGTTATTTATCACTTCAGTTCACCCATTTTGGCCCATATTTTTCAGTATTAAAATTCTTGCATTTTTTACAGCCATAGAAATCTTTTACTATTTAGAATGCTCCTTTAAAAAGTCTTTTTAAAAATTTTCAGAAATTGAAAGAAGGATTTATTTGCATTTTATCTAGATAAAATTTTACTGTTTACTTCCTTGATATTTTGCCCATAGCAAATTTTAAAAGAAATCCATTTATTTCTTGAAGAATTCATATTATTTGCTTTCCTATTTCAAAAGTTCCTTTTTTTTTGAATATTTTTTGCAAAGCATTTAATTTCAGTTTAAAATACCACACGTGCACCCACTCAAACACATAATTTAAACTGAGCCTTAAAATTTACCCTAACTTCAACCCACTTTTAACCCCACTTGGGGAGCACTTAAAAGAACTTTGTAGCTAGGTAGTATTGAGGGGATAGGTGTTCCAATAACACCCCTCAGTTATTACATTTGAGACATAGATGTTGTCCATTAGGGAACCAAAATCTCCTAGTATTTTTTGGCACAGTCATAACCAGTTTATCGGAAGGCCTCTCCCCTAGGAGGGTTGAAGTCGCGAGGATGGTTCCGGAAGCCTGAGTGAAATACCGAAATCCATTCAATAACCGAAGGCTACCATTCGTAGTTCTCGGGATATCCTTGTATGGGGGTATTGCGGTAAAAGGACCAAATGGAAGATTTACCTTTTCTGGACGTGTCATGAACGAAGTATCCTAGTTGCCATTCTTTAGGATTGATTACCCAATGTCCCTCCCGGTAGGGGGATATCTAGTCGTTGATTCAACACTCAATATTGTCTGACTTGGATTTCATCACCTTGCAGAGAATATCGTTTGTTGATTCACAATACTTTTAGTTAGGTGTTTGCATGATACAATCCACCTTTGGTCTAGTAGCACCTCTTTTTTCTAGAAGCTATTTGCCTGTTGGTACTCTGACCATTTTTGTTGCATCCCTCCACTTATTATAGCACAGCTACTATAATAAGTGTTTTTTGAGGTTGATTTTTTGGCCTGAGAGCCTTTATTTTCACTCCCCTTTTTGCACCCTTGGTTGCATTAGGGTTTTGAGTTTTTTATACATTACCATCTTACACAAAAGATTTTTACACAAAAAACTTATTTCTCACCATTGAGAATTTTAGACGCTCTCGTCGTCTTTAGGGTGAACCCCCAGAGTTCAGTCTACTTAGCTCTCCACGTCACCGACATCGATCCTTATCCCTTGACTCAACACATCGTCGGTCAAACATACAGTCATCCGATTCTGACATGCCTCACTTCACATCTGATTCTGAGGTTGAATCCAAAAATCCTACCGAGTTATTACCAACCAACCTCATGGCTGGAACACAATTTGACCCACTTTTTACCAGTGCCATAGGAGATACATCCACAAACCCTTCTACTGTGGTGCCATCCATGGCAACAACCACCCCCCTAGGTATGCCTAATATGAGGGACACTCCACCTTTAGGAATGCCCAACACAGGACTACCTCCTATTATGGGTATGCCAAACATAGGGGTCACACCCCCTCTCATTACCACAACCCAGATCCCAGGAATCCCTACTACTATTCCTAACCCCAGTGTAACCCATGTTGCACTTGGAAACGCTGGCCCATACCAAACTAAAGCAGTTGGAGGACACATACCTTCAATACCTAGCATACCCTTAGGGGCTACTGGACCACTACATCATGCCACCATGAATAGTTATGTCCTAGCCACTACATCACACCCCTCGGCCAGTCTACCATTTCTGGCAAGTTTGAATTTGCCAGACTTGGCAAGACTAACTAATGATCCTATTAAACATGACCCTACTTGGCCCCCCATGCCCACAAAGCTTCCCTCAGACATCCCGAAGTTTGAAGGAAAACCTGGGGAGGACCCTCAAAACCACATAATGTCTTTTCACCTATGGTGTTCATCTAATTCCATAGTGGATGACTCCATTCATCTAAGAATTTTGCAATGAACGTTCACTAGCTCTGCAACCAAGTGGTACATCAAACAACCACATGGGACCCACCATACTTTTACGTCTCTCGCCTCCACTTTCCTTCAGTTTTTTCAGCTACCTGTACGCTATGATGCAGGAGTTGAAATACTATTATCTTGTAGACAAAACACAGCTACCCACATCATCTACCATATCCATGAGCGGAGTAAGGGTCGTAGCCTCTGCAAGATAAAATTGAACGACCATATATTTTTGGATTGGTTTCTCAAATCACTCCTACCCCTCATAGTTAAGGATGTAGCTTCTGAATGACCCCAGTCGGAAGAAGAAGCCATTCTAAAAGCCCAGCAGTTTGATCTGATCTACGCCCAGTGTGGCTACCTGTATACCATTTTACCTGACGCTCCCCGCGGTGATTCCTCCCAGACTGACGCGCCGGGGGCATCCCACGCCGTTGATGGCATCATTGGACAAGTTGCGTCCCACAACCAACCATTTTCCATTATGCGCAATAATAATGACCCCAATCTTTTGCAGGCCACATCTCCTCTGGAGCTACAACTTCATATGCTCCCATGGCCCACCCCCACCACATTCATGAACCCCCATATCCACCACAGTGTTATGGTCATGCACTTTCAGCCTATCCACCTCTGGTTGCACCCCCTAGGTATTACCATCAACAGGCCACACATGCTCCTGTTCACTCATAAGCCCCAACGGCTTATTTCCCACCACAGGTAGTCCTTGCTGCACCACAACCTCCAATCGCTCAGACTTATCCTCCAAACAACAAAAACGCTACCCCCGCCAACCAAAACCTTGATCGACCACCGAAACAGGGTAAGAACTCCAATTTACAAACAAACCACCCATGTTCCATATGCGGGGTATACGGCCATTATACACACACTTGCCCACATTTGGGGCGAGCACGCCAACTATGGTTTGATGACGCCCAACGCCAAGGGCACGCAGCACAACCAGCTCCACCTCCTCAACCACAACCCATGGTGCTGCAGAATCCTTTTCCCACACAAGGAGTGGTGAACACTCGTCTGTTGGATCCTCCTCAAGGAACCACAGCAGCACAACAGCAAATCACATATGCTGCACACACAAACCAACCAATGGATTCAAATACTCATCATCTCCTTATGATGTCATCGTCCGACATGAATCTCCAAACGCATCGAAACCCATACGATCCCATTGCACCTACAAATTTTCTCCCTATGATTGAACAACTAGTTCAGAATGCACCTACATCGTTCGTCTCCACAATCAGACCCGGATTATATTTGGAATCACCTATGACTTCCACATTCCAGTCCATTGAACCCCCTTTGAAGATAACTGAGATATCTAATTTGTGCACCCTCTCGCATAACACACAGGTACCAAACCAACAACCCCCTTTACTCCTGCAACCACCCTCAGTGCCAACTCATGTAGGAGCCACACCAATTCATACTATCTTATTTTTATTTCCCCCTTCAGGCACCATCAGCACACCAGTCATGGCTACACTTAATCTCCCAGGATTAACATTAGGACTACCTGTGTGGTACCTACCTACCCCAACCTCTCCTCCGACACCGAATGTCATTTTACAACTGGTGCAACCCATCAATACTTCTAACCGTCCACCCCTTGGTGTAGCAAACATCCAGAATCAACCACCTCCTGGTGTCACTACCCCTTCATCTTCTATGAATCCCCCTCCTCTTATCAATCCCACTGGGGGCAGAGGCCCACAACCATACACTGCGGTACCTCCTCCCAAAGCAGTTAAACCTCCCCCCATGTTTCATGCTTCTCCTAAATGCTCGTTGTGTGATGAGTTAGGCCATCCAACTCATCAATTTCCACAATTACCCGCATTACAGGAACACATGCAAATGCTTGACGATGACCCCAACATCCCGGTTGTGAAAATTGACCCAAACACCAAGCCTCGTGATAAATCACTGCGTACCAACCACCCTTGTGCGATATGCGGTATTTACGGTCATTACTCACATCACTGTCCTGATATCCCAGATTACAGAGCAGCTCTCTACGAGATGAATAATTTGGACCTTGAGACAGCGCCCCCCACAATTGAGGAAATTCATCCCCCACCATCTTCCTCCTTGGAAGAAATTAACACCATTTACATGGTTTCCACTGGATACCCCTCTGTCTAGTCGGCCCCTTCCGTTGATCCCTTAGACACACATGTTCAACCCTTTCAAATCGATGAGGAAACCACATGTCCACAACATGGGGGTAGGCCCAAAACCTTTCTTACTCATCATCATCGTGATTCTCGTCGGAGATACTGGGGGCATCCACCCCACAAAGGGAATCCCCCATCATCATATCATCACTTCAGTATGCCACCACAGCCCACAGCCTCATGGTATAACACCCCGCCAGCAGTTGCTCAATGCCCTATTGATCTCTCTCTGAGACAACATCTGCACCACATTGACACCTCTGAGTTAGGGGGCATAATAGATTACCTCGACCCCGGGATAGGGGGCATGATCAATCATTTTGAACCTTCCCCATCATCTCTATCTCAACACCTCAATGAGCCCATCGTTCAAACCAACGCATATGTGATCCACAATCACAAACCCCATGCACATAGCATGGGGGCAGGTCATTAACCCTGCTCACTTTTTCATATTCGTGATCTCAACCATTTTTGAGGTCACGTGTCACTTGTATATTTGAGTTGATTTTATACACATAGTATTTCCCCCCGCGGGTCATCATTTCTCCCCACCACTGCATCATTGGCTTGGTGGACTCACCTTTATTTGTAGCAATTTTTTAACCTAGTTATTTGCTTTGACCATTCCGAAGTCCTTATGACCTTTGTTTTTCACACCATTTGTATCGCCGGATTCAGTTTTCCGCACTCGTGATGACGCTTGAGATCATTTCTCGCTCTCACGCCCAGATTTTTGGGCATTTTTCCCATGACCCCTTGTCGCCTCGCTTTGCATACTACATTGGCGTTGCCCCTTTTTGACAATCTTTATGTCACCAGATTCAGTTTTCCGCACTCATGATGATGCTTGAGACCTTTTCTCGCTATCATCAATCCCTTTTTGTTCGGTATAATTTTATCCCTTTTTCGGGCCGAGCAATCCCTTTTACGAAAAAGGCACTTAGGGAGTTTCTGTTAAGCTCTTTTCTGACTCCTAAAACAATGAAAAGATCGTCGAGCAACCTTGCTTCCTTTCATGCTCGCTAAACGTATCTGAAAGGGCGTCTACCTGGTATAAGTTTACCCGTTTTCCTGACCTTGTAGACTAATTACGAAAAAGGAATACTCTAGTCACATCGGCTAGAAGAGTTCTCCATTTGCATCATTTTATGCTTTTTCGGGCCTTGGAGACTAATTTACAAAAAAGAACACCAATGGAGTCCACTTACCGCTTTCAGACTCTCTAAACATGAAAGCAACCACGAGCAATCACCATCCTAGGCTCGTAAAACCAACAGGACAGTAGTCATAACCACTGCAGAGTCTTCTTATCGTTTTCAGACTCCTTAAAAATGAAAGCACCAATGAGCATGAACAGTCCTGGGCTCACAAAATCCACAGGAAAGTACCATTTCAGAGCACACTTTTATCCCTTCTTGGAGCTCATTAAAACTATGAAGAAGGACCCAATGGTGCTTCTCGGTGCCACAACAGATCACATATACTCATATAGCAGCTTCCCCATTTTGGTCGCCTTTGTTCAGAGTATTCTACAGTATGTCACCATGAGAACCCTTCGATAGCACCCATCAGCTTGACCCCCCCAGAGTCAATATGTACCCTTCAGTCCCTAAAAGCTATGATCCCCACACCTACAAGTCAGTTCCCTACGTTGCTAGGTCAACCATGTCATCATGCTCTGAACAAAGGAAGTTTGAGTCTACCCACTATATGACCCCAGTTACTTCCCATCCCCACAAGTATGTCAGTCCTACCATCAGTACTACCACACTTCAGTTCTACACCTCGTGCTCCTATCAAGGAAACATCATTGCCTTGTTAGTTGCTGGTCTCCCTCTGTCGACGACAACCAAATTTATTCCAGAGGATAGACCTAGAGGTCCCTGTGTCTTGGACTCATCACCATTTACGATGAGTGCCTACGAATCATTTTCGAGAAGAGTCCTCAGTGCCTCTCCAAATGGTTGTTTCTCACATGCTCGACTTCAAACACCTTAATCGCATCGTTGAGACTCGCACAGGGTATTGGTCCATTCAGTTATTGGTCGAAGGCCCCAGATACCTCCTGACTCTTCCACATTTGAGAGTCTACTTATGGAAACAATCAGTTACATTTTTTCTATAGATATCCGGGTTGCACATGGCGACAGTATTCAGATGCACCCCAGTTTTTATACTCCCTCGAGTATACAATTACATATACTTCCCAGAGATGGCTCACAGTCATTGAGTCCTTACAGATGTTGGACACCTTCAGTTTCAGCAGTTCATCAACCCTTCTAAGACCTTTTTCAGAACGATTGATGCTTCATTCCAGTGTATCGATTATTGAGATCAGTCATGTTATGATCATGAGTACATCCCAAAATGATGTCCCCTCTGGACCATTATGATGTACCAGTAGATTTTTTATGTATTTTCTCAGGTCCCCCTTCTTGGGACTAATTGTTTATATATGTCTTGATACGAGCATGGGTATGCCCGCCTCGTCCATTATCAGAGATTATTCCTCATTCATATTGAGGCCATGTAATATTGTTTATTTTTTACAGCTTCCAAGGGCCGTGGATCCAGTCTCCAATTGGTCTCTTCTCCTCCCCAAACCCCCAAAAAATGACAAAAGAACTATGATGTCTATCGGCCATACGATGAGCTCCCGCCCTCACACATCAGGGGGCAATCTGTTAACACCTAAAAAGTACTCACTAGCTCATTCCCTTATTCACATGACCCATTTGTCCACTTTTCCACCATTTGAGCCTCTAAAGCCACCAAAAGGTCACCAAAAGACCTTAATACACCCCTTTTCCCACTCAAAATGATTATTTTTCCTCAAAAAGCATAAAAAACCCTCAAAAAGGGTCCAAAATTCCCAAAAATATTAAAAAGGGAATAAAAATATTCAAAATATTCAAAAAAGGAAAAAGGAGGGAAAAGGTACCTAAACCATGTTGGTCAATACCATTGGTTTCCTCAAAACCATAATGGTATTCCCCACCACCAAAAACTATAAAAAGGTGGTAGGGGCTCCTCACTTGACATCCATCCATCTTCCTATCCTCATGCTGCCAAAATCTCCCATGAGTTTTTGGCCATTGTAGCAACCTTGGAGAAGGGACCCTTTGGAGTTTGGAGCTGCTCACCCTTGGAGCTACTCAACTATCTTCATCACTTGGAGGTATTATTATTGCAAGCACTTGCTTGCCCCCACTTTCAATACAAAGTTATTTTTTCCATTTCTTGTTCTTGTTTTCAATTCAAAAGTTTATTATGATATGCACATGCTAGTTTAGTTTTAGTTTTAGATTTACAATTGTTTTTGCTTTAATATTTGAGACTGCTGCTACTAGTTAGCAGGTGCCCATAGCACTAAGCTTGGCTGCAAAACCAAGCCAACAGCAGGAGCTATGACAAGGGCTAACAGGTCAAAGGCTGGTGTCCGACCAACAATAAGGAAACAAGTCACATTTGATGCGAAAGAAAAAAGGGACATTTTTCTCAAAGCGTGGGAGGCCTTAAGGCAATCGAGATAACCATCTCTTCAGCGGGAAGCAGTTACATATGACATGCCACCGCTATTTGACACAACGATGCCGCATAAGAAAGAGAAAACCCTAAAATCCTTCTTGGAGAGTTGCTTGGAACTATAAAAGGATTAGGATGCCTTGACGGAGATAGACAACCTGCTGCATCGATGGGAGGGTGCACGGATGGAGCGAACAATTAATCGCATACATAAGAGAAAAACAGGATGAGAGATGTGAATGTTTGCGTAGATTAGAGCGTTCAACATCGACTCCATTATCTTGGACTTGGGATCGGATGTGAACATCCTAATCAAACAGATGTGGGAAACGATGGGAAAACAGTAGTTGGTCTGGTCCCCAGTACAACTGCGCCTAGCTAACTAGAGTAACATTACTCTGCTTGGTCGGCTATGCCAGGTCCCTGTGGAAATCGAGGACCTCAGGACTCATGCAGATTTTGATGTAATCGAAATCGTGGACAATACCAGCCCCTACCCAGTGCTACTAGGGATAGAATGGGCGATGGACAATCTAGCTATCATCAACTTCAAGAAAAGGATTATGTCATTCGAGAACCAGGAGATATGGTTTGTCACACCCCTTAACCCTGCGGAAGGTCAAAGGTATGTGGAACCATCGAGGTATGAGTTCACGGAGGGATGGGATAATGTGTACAACATATCTGAAGATTATATCAACCCTACTGCGGATGGAGAATTAGGATGGCATAGTAGCAGTTCCGCATCATCAAACTCAAATGAAGCACTTGAGAATTGGCAGAAAAGGCTGCATGAAGTATCATTCTAGAAATGTGCAAGAATCACTCAGTCACTGCAATGGGTAGCTACAGGCGAGTGTGTGCTACCTACATATGAGGGATTTCCCAATTTGGCTACATTTCTCACTGAATTTGAGGAAAAAGCAACGGAACCACAGCGGCTCTTGGCCTTGGAAGAAGCCCTAAAGGCTACACCAGTGTGATGGTGGGCAGCGCACAAGTCCACCATAACTACTTGGTTACTATGTCACCACCTAATGATAATTAGGTTCGGCGATGCAGAAGGATATAGCAAAAGGATGTTTGATGGAAGAAGTGACCCAAAGGCGCATTTGGCCGAGTGTGAAAGAAAATGGGGAATATGAGCAAAAGAGGAATGGGTCCATGCGTTTATTCACACACTAGATGAAGTACCGTGGAGTTGGTATGTCGCAGCTGAACTGCGACGCGAGATGACTTCTTGGGAGCAGCTAACAATTGGATTCAACCAAACGTTTTGTTTCTTAGTTGAGAACCCCTTCATCCATAGTGCATTACAAGTGATATGGGAGAAGGTATTTGAAGCAATAGCGATAGAGCAACCATTAGAACTTCAATGGACTGCGACACCAGAAATGTTAATGGAGTGCTACAATATTATAGGAGAGCCGGATGATGAGGATGATCCACAGGATACGTATGTACTGGAGTCGGAAGGAAATCATAGCATCGAGGCATTGGAAATACCTTCCAAAAAGTTTCAGCAACCATTGAAAATTAAGAAGGTTAACATTGGGTCGGAGGAGAACCCGAAGTTTGCAAGTATTGGAGACTATTGGGATGATGCAACTATCGCGAAGATGACTAATCTGTTGCATGAGTTTCAAGATTTGTTCCCAACAAAATTCTCAGAGATGAAAGGAATTTCTAGGGAATTAGGAAAAATTAAGATTCCTCTGAAACCCGATGCGTAGCCAGTCAAGCAGTGGCCCTATCGGTTGAATCCAAGGTACAAGGAATGGGTGAAGGCTGCAATTGTGAGAACATGTGACACAGGAAGTATAGAACCAATAATGGATGAGTTCGGTAAGTATATGACACCAAACCAGAGTAGTCAAAAGCGATCGATGACAACTACAAGAAGTACGAAAATAAGAACAGAGTGCAACACAGCGGAGCTGGCCATGCCTAAATGATTAAAAAAAATGGACTACCACATATCACAATAGGCATCTGTCAGCAAGGCGTTGGTCATTAGTAGGATCGCAGCATCATAGGACTCAGTGTGAATGAGTCAAATCTCATCATAAATGCAGTAGTTAAACCATAATGGACAACAACAAAATCGAAAACCAACATTTAATACCCAATGCATGGGGCAGATTTGGAAAATCACTACCAGATTTGGTAATCATGGTCCAAAATTGGTTGTATGTGGCCAACCAACGTTATAAATAGAGGAAAAGGGGCAGGGAAATGCATTGTGTGATTAAGTAAGAGGCTGCAAAGCCGCAAGGAAGTTTACGGTTTGAGCACCAACACTGAGCGGCCAGAACCGACGCCAGTTATGCAGGAGAACCCATAAGTCATGTCCAGTATCCCAAGCAGAAAGAAGAGGGGCACAAATCGCCCACCAGACACCGAACGTGCACTAAAGAAAAGAAACCTGGGCCTCAGCATGGCTCACTGATGAAGATGCAGGAACTTCAGGCGCTGAAGTCCTGCAAGCTGGGCATCATGACCCAAGGATATCAGAGTACATTCCGTCACACCGGAGAGAGGCACCAAAGATACAGGTGAACAAGAATGAAAGGTACACTATTGTAATGTCATTAGTACCGCAGGGAGTTCCTGAAGTCGGGAACATTGTCCCCAATTTACAAAAGTTAACGTATATTGACGACGACGTGGCGACTTTGCTAGAAATCCTGGAATCCTACGTCGATGTCCCCCACAAAGGAGGCCCAACCACGAAGGATCCCACACCATGGGCGTTGGGATTGAACCAATCAGGGTTGTTAGGCCTCACCCAAATGCTGCACTTTGGTCGATTAGCGCAAGCCAATGCATGCATCAAGCAATTGCTGGCATGTCTTCATGGAGGGTGCCTATGGCTACATGAGCAGATTCCTGTCACCATTGACTTGATCGCAAGAATCACTAGGCTGCATAAAGACGAGGCCGACCCGTCCCAATTTTTCCAGGCGAAGGATAATGACAAGAAGCTTGCGGATGAAGTACAACGTGGACAAGAATACCATAGGGTACCTCATCCACACAATCAAGAATCAGGTCGTTAGGGTCACGACAAAGATACTCGTAGTTAAAGTAGTGCGAAAGAACAGACCTAGGGAATGTAACTCAAGCATCCTTGCCACCGCAGAGCTCTGTGCCAAAGGAGAGAGGTTGAATTGGTCCAAATTCCTGCTGCACGAACTGATTGAAGATGCACATGATCCACGTGAGCACGGGAAGGAATTTACATACTCCTAGCTCATAATGTTGGTCACATTAGCGGGTTGGAGGCAACTTGAGCACTATCAGGGTATGGACACACTAGACGCTCAGGTACGCGATACCAGAACTTATCAGCAATGGATGATAAAGAGCGACAGGAAGAGAACATTATATAGTTTTACTTATGGTTGCAAATAATGAAGATAGATGCGCAGATGATGCCACAGATAACAAAGTAAGCCGCGATGAAGTACCAACCGATTGCATGACTATCAATCGAACCCTAGACAATTTTCCTTCAGGCCCAAGTGGACCTGGCCAAACAATGGCTACCAATGCAGTACAAGCTCACCGAAGAGGAGTTGGACACCATCATCGACAGATTGCCAGAAGAATGGAAAGTCCCAGCTGCTAAGAAGGACATGTCGAATGGCCAGGAAACAGCTCGATCAAACCTGGATAGGGTAGACAAAGTTTCAGCCAGTCGGAAGGAAGGCGCGGGACAAGATGACCCTACAAAAGATCAGTCGGAAGAATCCATCCATGATAAATACTCAACAACAAAAACCCTGGCAGATGTGGACCTCGATGAGCAGTATGAGGAAAGAAGGACAAAACAAGGGATGGACCATGGCGAAGGCAGCACAAGTGGGGGCCTTCCAGTAGAACAGGTGAACAGGCTCCTAGAAACACTTACAGAGGTCATAGTGGCCAATAGCATGAAAGTTACATAGCACTCTACTGACTACTTCCATCGGGTGAACCAACTACTAAACCATGCTATCTAATGTAGTTGTGGAGTCAAGTGACCCGCATAGAGAGGTTCGACTAAGTGAGTCGATAGGATGGGTCGAAGTAGCAGTTGGAACAACTCCAAGGTTGGTTAAGTTTTTGACCAATGCGATGTATATAGTGAATGATGAGCGGGATGCGGAGATAAGAAAACTTGACTTCATAGACATAGATTTCAACATGCTACCAATATTGTCACTCCATAGGGTTCAGCCTGCAACGAGTACCGAGATCCGCATCCAAGAAGACAGAATGCATGACCAGATGGTTTGGTTCAAACATCAAGCACACATCAGTGAGACAGAGGTTCAGCAGCTTCAGGCAAAGCAAGCCCAAACAGTAGCCAACAAAGAAAATACCATAGAGGATAGGAAGCGGCTGGTAACCGCAATCACCAAGGTATGCAAGAAACACTCCAAGGTAGAGCACGATGTACTACCAGAAGCAAAGGCCATCCTGTTGGGTGTGTTTATTGAGAAAATACGGAAGGAAAAAGCAGAACTGAAGGAAAGGGTGGCATTGAGCACACCACCGGAGCAGATTCATAGTCGACAGCTGGCCATTGAGGAAGCAGTGACCGATATCACGGAGATGGAGAAGGCCACCGAAGCCATCGCAGAAAGGGTTACAGAGTTTCGGGGCAGTGTAGTTGAGGATGACTAGTTGACTGTGCTGAAGGACCAGCTCAGAAGTGGAAGCGCAATTAGAGTCTTTTAAGGGATCAATCAAAGCGATTCACCCAATGGTACGAATGACCAAGGAAACATAACTAAAAATCATGCAGCAACACATCATGAAGGCCCGCGAAAGATAGCAACGACAGGCCACACACTTGGACAAGCTCCAAACAAAAGCTGAAGTCCTCGCAGTACAGGTAACAGAGGAAATGAAACAGGTCAAGTAGCAACAGGAGGAAGCGCAACAGAAAAATGGCAACCCCCCAACAGACCAACAAGTGGATGAATGTACGCAACTCAAAACGTCAGACAAGGAAGCGGTTGACCAAATCAAGAATGAGTATGATGCTTTCCAACACCAGGTGAACGCACCAAAGGTGTCCAGCTGAGGTGGCTTGAGGGCGAGCCACAAGTTTGTGTTGGGGGCCTGTTGGCATAGGATTACTCCACAGAAAGTGTGGAAGCCGACAGTGCAAAGAAGGACCATCCGTGGAGGAAAAGTCCAATTACGAAGAACAAGGAGCTGAAGTAGTTTAGTTTGTTAGGAATGGGTCATGTGGACCATTTTGTAACCACTTAGTGTCATATAAATAAGAGTATGATTGTAAGCCTAAGGGCATCCAACGATAAATAGAAGAATTCACCTTTTGAGTTTTGATTCAATTGTTGATCTGTTTTGTATATGCGATATGACGTATTGACTATTTCTATGAAGGTCATTCCGCAGATTTTAATGAATGCATGAAGATGTTCGATTACAGTCCTATCTTTGTCTTTGTTTCTGTTAGATGATGAATGCGAATGTTTATGAGATGTGTAACGCTCTATGGGTTTAGTAATTGATGTTCATGCTAATGAGTAGTTAGATCATGTTGATGCGAATGTCTATTACTTGATGAATATGTGAATGATGAATTGCTAGCATAGTGCGAAAGATATAATCTCTGGTTTCTACGATCGTAATGTGTGTTTGATGCATATCCTCAACTCCACTGTGGAAACTTGGTTCCTGTAGCCCCCTTATTCATCTTGGGTGAGACTTCACTCGCTCTACGAGTGTTGCTGGAGAGGGTAAAACCTTTCTGGGTCGGTGCGTAAGGGAGTTCGGTTGATGGTTTGTTGGTGATAGTGTGAAGTGAACCCCTATCGACAGTCATTGTGCCCACACTTCTACAGGTCATTCTATTGGTTATAGGCCCTATGCATGTTTTGTGATCCCTAGAAGTAAGTATTTGAGCCCAAGTTCCTTGTTTTGTATCACCAAACCATAAATTTGGATTCAACTCGTTCATGGTCTAGTAGTCACAAGAATAATTCCCATGTGTCACTTGCAAGAAAGATATTCCATTTATAGGTCCTTTGTGATGATTTAGTGCTATATTATAACCCCATGGGACCTAAAAATAAAATTAGGTATTAATTCATCATGTTTTAGACTTGAACCATGCTCTAGGTAATGAGTCCCATCCATAAAAACTCAAAATGCAAATAACACATGTTTGGAATATCTCTTTCTTTCACACCATTCAAATCCAAAGACAGAATAGGAAAGTATGAACTTCCTTACTTAATTAGGTAACTTTCCCTTGAAGGCACTCCACATATTTAATGTTTTTGACTTTACAACATTGATATCTCAATCATGGTAGGGAGAAATTCTCTAAATAGTGAATTGCATATTTAGTCACTAACTTCTCGACCACCATTAATAGTGATTTTCTCATTATCGTCTTAGGTTTTGTATACATTGGAATATTTAAAATTTTGAAACTTGTATGAATTTATAACACAGCAAAATCTCATTTTAGTATACTAAAAACTTTTAGCTATTCTTCCAAAATGTTATTTTTAGTTATTAAGAACATGTAGATATTAGCTATTCTTCCAGAATGTCATTTTGAGTTATTAAGAACATGTAGATGTTTCTATATATGAAGAGTAAGTGTTATGGAAGAACTATTTTTCAAAAAGTACCTAGACACTTTGGTGAAGTAAAAATAATTTTATTTAAGGAAAAAGTGACGTACCAAGCTCGGACCTTAAAGAATTAATGTTAGATGTATTTTTTTATTTTTTTCAGTGAAAAAAAGCGTACTATTTTAAATAATTTATAAATCAAATAGTACAACGATGATCCATTCAAAAATGAATCCAGTTGAGGATCAAGCCAAAATCGACATGTCCAAAAAATATATCCAAATTGTCAAAATTATCAGCTAATACAGATAGACAAAAATGAGATAATCAAAATAGACTACTTCGATCCAGGAAGTAGACAGAACCATGAGTTTCCACCATAGATTCCTAATGTTCTTCCCATATCAGCATTCCTTCTTCTGAATCCAAAGGCATTTTAGAAATTTTATCCGCCAAGGAATTGTTCTCCCTATAGATATGTTGTAGAGAGTAATCTAGACATAGATCAAATTCCTGATGAATACGGTGGCACAAATGTAGAAGATAGGTCACCTGTAACTTATAATCACCCATATCCCATTTAATAGTAAAACGTGAGTCTCCAAATATTTTTACGCCCACCAAACCAAAAATATTTCCCACCCTGATGATCATCCATAAAGCCAAGATTTCAGCTTTCATATTGGTACCCTTAGCACATTTCAATCAAAAAGTGTAGTAGTGCTCTTGATTGAGATAAATGACTCCACCGGTAGCACATTGATCCATTGCAGCAGCCCCATCAAAAAATAAGATAGTCCTATCCACCTGTAGATTCAGCAAACCAACCTTTCTCTGCTTACTACCACTTAGCTTCCTTTGATAAATAGCATAAAAATTCAAGCTTGCATTGCAAGCCCATGTGAGATTTGGGGAATGATCTTCAAATATGGATAGGTTTCTGCTCTACCAAACAACCCAACATATAAACACTGGAAGAATGTCATCTGATTTATGAGACTTAATCCAGCAGTACAACTAGACGTGATATTAGAATTTCCCCAAGACTGATCAATCTTTAAAATATGGCACACCTTATCCCAGAATTTCAAGGTAAACTCACAGTCCAGAAAAAGATGTCTATAGCTCTCAACATTAGCTTTACAGAGGTTGCTCCTGTTAGGACCAATCCATCCTTTTTTGATGAGGTTATCCCAAGTTTTTAATCTATTCATGAAAATAAACCATATAAAACATTTAAATTTTAATGGGATCTTCCATTGCCACAGATTTTTATACCACCAGTGATTTGGATAAATGCATTTTTTACAAATGATGGCTTTATAAGCCATCCTGGCAGTCACGACCTCAGTACTCTCATTCCCCAGCCATATAATTTTATCACTGCCCATAACAGCTCTACAACCAACATTATTTAATGACCAAATGTATCTTTCCCATCTGCATGCAATATCTCCAGACATACCAAAATACTGTGAATTAAACCAATTACCAGAATCTACGTTTTTTATGATATTGTTCAGTGTATAGCACCCAAACCTTCTAATGTGCTGCAACACATCAGATGACAGGTTGTACATATCCTCCATACCGACTATGGGATCCACCCCGATGGATATTTCATTGCCATCGCCAATCTGCCAACTAAGGCCCGCTGCTAACCACATATAGACCTTTAGAAAACCCCTCCATATGGGCGATACCCCTCTTGTCACCTTAGCAGTAAATCGGAACCAATTGATAGTTTTCATCTTCACATATTTTAAATGTAACACCTCAGACCACAGGGATTTGTTGAATAACCCTCTCCAAAAGGATTTTAATCTTAAAGCCGCGTTGAAGGAGGGTAAATATTTAATACCCCAACCACCAGAGCTCTCAGGAATGGCGAGATAGTCCCAGCCCGTCATCACTAAGGGGATCTTCGACGCTCCACCACTCCAAAGGAAATTGTGGAACAATTTTCGCAGAGCATTTAGGACAGCACAGTGGACTGGAAGCAATGATAGCCAATACACAAGTATTCCGGTGAACATTTCCTTCACCAAAACAAGTTTCCCACCCATAGATAAAAATCTATAAGACCAGTGAGATATACGGGCTTCAACCATCCTAAGAAGCCAATGCCAGTCTCAGATCAAATAACCATTCGGTTTCAAGAAGTATCCTAAGTACTTGAAACCATCCACCATTTTGCAAGCATTATAAGGCATCACTCCCTGAATAACAGACAGCTCCATATCATCCAAAAGATTGTGATAAAAACAAGATTTATTAAGACTTATCTTCATACCAGATGCGCTACAAAAAACATGGACATTATGATAGGGAAGGTTCAATTAGTGAACATGTATTTGGAGGTTTCACGTCAAACTAGTAAAAAACACATTAATTATTAAATGATTTAATGAGTTCAACATTTAAAGTAATTTATAATACAATTAATGATAAAGTTGGAGTATTATTAAAAAACCATATTTAATTAATTGCTATATAAATATTATAATTTATTTAAATTATAATAAATAATAAATTAATCATTATGAATTTCGATTTTATATAAATATTATAAATAATTTATTAATAAAAAAATTAATAATAAACCTTCGAAGAAAAAAAAAGTCTCAATGATAAATAGTCATAACAAAATATTGATATTGAATAATTAAGTTGCACCAATTTTATCAAACAATGGAATGGAAGTAGTTGCATCAACAAAATATGGGATTTAAAGTGCCTAGGCGACATGATGAACCCCATCTAAGAATTTTATGCATTAAGCCTGTAAACGAGCTTATTATAAATGTTTGAATCCTTAAATTAATATAAATTCACACTTAGGAATAGGATTAATTATAAACCTAACACGATAAAGAATTGTGATTTAATATAAAAATGAAAGTATATAACATGTTAACTTAGGTTAAGTTATTTGGCGACTCCAGGGTTACTATTAAATGGGTTTGGGGTGATTATAAGTTACAAATCATTTCACTGACTCAATGGTGCTGCAGGATTAAGGCTGAGATGAACAAATTTATGGATTTTGATATCAAACACATATATAGGGAACACAATCAAGCTGCTGATATTTTATCCAAGCAAGCACTTTCTGGGCATGTTGGATATCTCATCTAGGAGGAATACTTTGAAGATGAGTTCCTTGATCAGGGTTCTCTATTTTTCTTAGATTAGTTAGTTTTGGAGAGTTTTTTTTGCCAGATGTGATATTTGTCATTTTGTAATGGGTTTTCTATGTACTAATGAACATCCCAGAATGGATGATTGACTGGGTTGTTACGACATGTCTTGTAACACATGAAAGCATGTTGAGTGATCTGTGCTAGTCTATGGACTGATCCATCATGTACTATTTTTTCAATATGAATACAGATAGTATGCTTTTTTCTACTGGAAAAAAAAACTTAGGTTTATGAACCTAACCCGATAGAGAATTATGATTTACTATGAAGATGAAAGTATATAACATGATAACTTACGATTATGAAAATAGATAGCATGATAAGTTAAATTATATTGAAAAGGAAGAACTCTAAAATGATATTGGACATTGAACTCTGTTATTTAATTATTTTGTTTTGGACTTTTGACTTTGTGGGTTTAACTTTTTTTTAGTTGGATGTTTGCATGTGTATTGAACTATTCACAATCAATAAATTGTGACGGGTGGACAAGGTTTGTTTTCATACAGTTATATAAACTTTATAATTTTTGTTTTAAAATTTGGAGTAGCGAAATATATATAAATTTATAAAGTTGTGATCTTGTTATATTAGGATTTAAGTTAAATTATTTAAATCAGTTTGATTTATCTTAAATCTGGATCTATCAAATATAAAGAAGGATCAATTTTTTGAAGTGTAATTTTTTTTAAAATTTTAAATTCAATAAATTTGATCTCTCACTTATTTACTTGATAGATTAAGATTTAAGTTATATTTTTTATTTTATAGGTGGACATGGATTTTTTAATTACTTTTCATAAATTTTTATTTTATGAGTTGATTGAAATTTTTTAATTATTTTGATTTTATTTTTTGGTAATGTAATATTATGTTAAGTTAAGCTACTTTATGTAACATCATCTTTCTCATATAGATGCAATTATTTGATGATGATAATAAAGATAAGAAAACACAACCCTCAAATAGATAGAAAATATATAAAAATAGCTAAATATAACTAAAAGTATTTTCGGACTGGATTAACTGGAAACATTTAATTTGGTTAAAATAAAATTACACCATATATAACAATAAGATGAAATTTGGGAGACAATAAATTTGCACAAGTTTATTATTGAATTTTGAACGCACCAAACTAAATGAATAAATATTGATAACCGGAAAGATAAATGATTTAAATGGTTACAGAGCAAAACCCTCAAAATGTAACTGCAAATGAGGGGAAATACTATTCTTGACTGGTTTTAACCACGACCAGTTGATTTGTTTGAAATAAAAGAACACCATATACGGCACAGTGAAATTTGTGAGACACAAGCTGCTTATTGAATTTTGAAAGCACTTAAATATGAATATGACTAAAGCATTAAGTACGATACCAAATCTCTCAGATGAGAGACATACAAAAAATGGATTGAACCGCAGTGGGAATCGTTCTCAATGCTATTAAGTACGATACCAAATCTCTCAGAAAACTCAATCAAAGACAGTTTGAGATTCAAATCTTTGTCATCTTCTTCTGCTGGCATTGGAAGATTCAAATCGAATGAATTTTTCTTTGTAAAATGAGGAGAGAGTTGCGGGTCTACCACTCCCGAACACGAAGACGAGTCACAAACACCAGTAGGAAGTACATTCTTCAATGCTCCCATTCCCAGCCACCTATGGCTTTTTGTTGTCTTTATTTGATGAGAACCCTCATTGTCTCCCGATAACTGCGCCACCCCCATCGGCACTTGCTGCTGCAGGAGAGTAGCGTAGTCAAGAAGATTGCCCGGAATAGGAATGAGAGATTTAGGCGTAGTAGCAATATTGCTACTCAGATTGCCCAGTCCCTGCATTCCCACCCTCTCATTCACGTAAACCCAGGGCAACGAGAGCTCCATTTGTCTACCAAAGGCTGATCTGGCAGACGTCATATTCAATTCTTACAAAGCGGAGGGGCCGGGAGTATGGTAGTGGTGGCGGTGGTGCAGCTCTGTTTGTGGACACTGTCCAGGTGAAGGAAGGGAGCAGGAAAATTAGTTATTGCTTTGGATCCTCTCAAAACTCTGGCGGCATTGTCATATGCTTTTGCCGCCTCCTAGCCCGTGTTAAAGGTGCCCAACCACCTGCGTTTCTTGATTACTGGGTTTCGGATCTCTGCGGCATATCTACCCCATGGCCTCTTTCTCACGCCTCTGTAATGCACTTCCTTCTTAGCATTTACATTCGCATCGTCGAAGCTGCCGCTATTGTGGCCGCCATTTTTGTCAGTGGGAACCATTAGGGCAGCCGAGACGGGCGGACGGAGTTGCAGAGAAAATAAATCTTCTTTCTATTAATAATAAAAGGGCAGAGTGGGAGTCCCAAAGGCGGCTGTGGGCGGGGCTGATAGGCTTGTCCGGAATAATGCTGGCAGCTGGGACTTAGGAAACTGAATAGTATACCTGGTGTGGCTTGCCGTGTTTGACCACGTCTCATTAAATTCATTCGCATTCTTCGGAGGCCATATCTTATCTGGGATTCTGGAGGGGCATCATGTGAGACTGTCTGCTGAGTTGGTGGAGGTCCCCGCCCGAATTTGTCGGCGGTGGAAAATTACTGTTTTCACGTTGTCAATAAGTACAAAAAAGTTTTGTCGATGGCGACGTGGTTGTCATTGGTCAATACATTTGGAAATGGATTGGCCAATGGAACCGTCGAATGGTGGGATAATTGTTAGTTTCGTTTATGGTAGAATGGTGATCCGAAGGGATTGTATTAAATGTGGAAGACCCGTATAAACAACTTTGAATCGCCATGCTTCAAATTCAAATTCGAAGGTGCCTATGTTACCCTATAGTATTTATTACTCACCCATGCATAGTATCTAGAAAGGGTTGTGTGGTAATCTACTACTCAGTTCGAGTAAAACCTGGAGTAGTTTTCAAACCTTTGAATTGACCTGATCCATTCATTGACTAAACTTTGACGAGAATGTTTTCCATGTTTTAATGGAACTTGTTCAACACTAACCATGTGAGCACATTTAATGATATGTAATATAAGCCATTATGACAACTTAAATTTGGTTAAATTGTATCCGCTTTCACAAAGCTTACTTCAACGTTTTCTGAGCTTCGTTTCATCGTCTTACGTTCAAATCTCTTGCATTTGAAAAAACAGTTTTAAAATCTTTGTATCTTAGCAATTTATGTGTCACTATGGCTCCCTTTTTTTTCAAACGAAAAAAAAAAGACAACTTTTATCAAAGGAAACGCTGTGTCATGAGATACATATAAGGCGAGGTGCCTAGTAGAATATATCAAAATTGTTTCCAATGTTCAAGACTCTTATACATTGGACATACCAGAATATAATGGAGCATAGCCCAGCATAAAACAAAAAACAAACAAGTTTGTGCTGCAAATTTAGGAGTATTGCACACAATCGGACTTAAACAGAACTCCTTCTCAGTATTCTTCTACCTGTAAGGTGCCATCCAATTCACCCACTGCCATTTTGGAAAGCTGGTCAGCCTCCAAATTATGCTCCTTGTAGATATGGACAAAATTGATGGCCGAAAAAAGAGTTATCAGTGCTATCTTACGCTTGATCCATCCACTCAGCTCCAAAGAGTGCAGACTTTGTTCACCCTTCGCCCATAATATGACAACTCTTGAGTCACCAAAGATAGTAAGAGTATGCAGTCCAACATGGTTGGCAAAGTACAGGAGACCCCATAAAGAAAGAAGTTCAACACGGGTATTCGTGCCACGACCAGCATGCATCTGTAACTAATAAAAATGGGTCGCAACCATTTTGAGAATCATTCCAGCCCCACACCATCTAAGCTAGGAAGCCCCGTCGAAGAAACCAAACGGCAAGCAATAGTCGATTTCTGAGAAAGGTAATATCAGTCTATGCTTCTTAAGACACAAATTGTTGTTAGACAAAAAAAAACCCGCAATCTTAACTGATAGCCATGGAACTGTGCCCACCTCATCCTGGAAAAGCCACTGATTATGACACTTCCAAACTTCCCAAAATGCAATAAAGGGTAGGGCATAATAAAAAATACAAGCCTCAAACCATAGCTGTAAATTCTCCACCAGAACATCACGCCTCGAGGAGAATTGGAAGTGAAGTAAAGTTTCCAGACAAGTCCACAGTTCTCTGAAGAAGTTACAATGCACAGATATATGATCGACGATCTCGTTTGCAACAGAGCAAAGTATGCAACGGCTCGGACCAGCAAAACCACGTTTAATAAGATTGCTCTAGATCAGGATCTTATTTTGAATAACCAACCATGTAAGACAACGAACTTTAAGTGGACATTTAACCTTCCAAAAAATTCCTACAATGACGCCAACTACCACCATCCGGCTCCGGAAACAACAAAGAGTTGTAAGCTGCCCTAGCTGTGACCACACTAGCGAAATTGTCGGTGCACCAGTGCATAGAATCTTCCTCAAGAGACAAAAGGATCCCAACGTGAACCAACAACGTAACATACATGTCCCAATAAGCATGAAGACAAGGTTCCAAACCAATATCAAACACCGATTTCTAATAAGTGCCATCCCTTTCCAAGGAGCAAGAAGCTTGTTTCAATACAAATACATTACAACTGTGAAGGCAATGAATGAAAACCGTTGGGAGTCTGAAATCGTCCCCCAACCCAGCAATAGGATCAATACCAATGAAAACCTGTGTGCCCCTGCCCACTTTGCAACCAATACCAAGGTTGATAATGGGAAAATCATTCATCAAACTGCGCTAGAGGAAAGAAGCTGAACCACAACGTTTTCCATTCTGAATCCAGAGAGGGATTGGTAAAAAACCAAGGTATTTCGCTCGCACCACCTTCCCCTAGAGTCCATTATCAAACATACTCCTCCACAAAGACTTCACACACAGAGACAAATTGAAGGATCGAAGGTACTTGATGCCCCAACCATTCAAACTCTTAGGTTTAGTGATAGACACCCAGGATGCCAGATGTATCCAAGAATTACTGCCAACTTTTGACCACAAGAAATTTGAGAAAAGTCTCTACAGAGTATTACTGATAGGCACAGGAAACAAAAATAGAGAAAACAAAAAAACAGGTAAACTTTGAAGTATTGAGCAAAGCAGTGTAAGTCTACCTCCCAAAGAAAGGTACTGGAAGGCCCAACCATTAATTCTATATTGCACTTTTTTGATGAGCCACTTCCAGTACGTCGAGTTATAGCCAACAGGTTTTAGAAAATAACCCAGATACTTGAACCCAAAATTGATCTCCGAAAATTGGTAGGGGAACAAAATGCCAATCTGAGCCCTGAGAAGTTCATCCTAACATTGAAAAAGAAATGAGGACTTGGCGGCACTGATCTCCAGTCCTGCAACATTACATAAGCAATTTGTGATATTTTTGTAATGAAACCACTCATTCAAAGAACCCGAGCCAAATAATAGCACATCATCAACGAATGGGAGATGGGAAATATTTAAGGCCTTCGCCACTTTGATACCAGTAATGTGACCCTTACTCCTCGCATCAGTGATGAGAAGACTTAATCCTTCAATAGCCAAAATGAACAGGTAGGGTGATAGCGGGCACCTTATGCCCCTCGAACCAAATAAGGAGGTAGACGGCGAGGCATTCACCAACACCGAAAAATTAGCAGACGAAACATGGGACATTATCCAATTCACTATCTCCAGCTTCAAACCTATCTAAAGGAGTATAAAGCGTAAATAAGTCCATTCGAGGTGGTTATAAGCTTTGACAAGGTCCAATTTTAAGATGAAAGCATTAGCCTTCTTGAGCTTGATGGAATGTAGTGACTCCTGCACAATACCCACTGCATCCAATAACTGTTGAGAGTGAAGGAAACCAAACTGCTCTGTCGAAATGAACCTCTCCAGGTAAGGTTTAATACGCTCGAAAATAATTTTGGAGATCACCTTGTAGAGAAGATTGCACAGTGAGATAGGTCTAAAATCCCCATAAACCTTTAGCTTATCCAACTTCAGGATAAGGGTAATGCATGTTGCATTTAAACAATTAGGAATGTGAGCCTTCAGTCGAGAATCTTCAATAGCCTGGACAATGTCATCTTCGAGTAGTGGAAAGAAATGCAAGAAAAATTCAACCGTCCACCCATCCAATCTCGGTGACTTATCCTTAGCAAATGCCTGGAGAGGTTTTGAAGGCTCCATGGGTACATACTCGGCTGCATTTGGAAGTTAGTATTATTGAAAAGCTTGTCTATGCTCATGACACAAAAATATTGTGAAGCAAATCAGAGTATCATTTGTATATCCTTGCGCTTTTTCTACCAACCAGCTCACGCAAACGGTTTTAGGGTTTTAATTTAAAGAGTAAGTTAATAAGTGTATAAATTTATTTGTTTGTAAATTTTGTAAGAAATTTGTTAAAAGATAAAGGTTTTTTTTTTGTTTTTTTGTGAACTTTGACCCTATCATATTGTTCTTGAGAGTTTTGGCTTATTGTAATCTTACCTATATTCTTAGAATTTGGAAAAAAAGAGTGGATAACTTACCTAACCTAAAAAAGATGTGCTTAAAAAAATGAATTTATTTACTCACTAGTACTATATAGTAAAATAATAAATTATTCTAAATTTCCCTCTAAAATTTATACACAACACTTGAATTTACCAAGTACATTATAGTTATTAGGTAAAGTGCAAGTAAAAAAGGCGATGCTTCAAAAATGACAATATATCAAAGCAAATTGGAGGTGTCCAAAATGTGCAACATCAAATTGAGGCAAAACCTAATGCCAAGAAAAATGTTTGGACAACCAAAGGCATTATGCAATACTTTATGAGGAAAAAATGGCTTCCCTACAATCACACATACTCTTTAGAAGCTTGTGTTATAGAGGATTAGCTTGCAAACATATTAAAAAAATTACCTATAGCCAAGAGATGGAAAGTTAGCGTGAATAGGGTAAATGAAAATGCACGAGGTGAAATGGCAATAATCCAAGCAACAATAGTGAAGTATAAAAAAAATTATTTCAAGAGGCTAGGATACAAAATTGTTGAGTTTGATAGTAAAGCTTTAATAGGTGAGTCATTTTCCTTTTTGTGATAGATTCCCTAGGATAAAAGGGAAACATATACCTTAAAGTGAGAGATTTGTCTCTTTATTAAGTGAGACTCAATTGTATACCTCCCAAATGAGTGATTTACCTTTAGTGATTGATTTGTTGTGTGAGAGAGTGAGAAAGCAATCTAGGTGAACTATTCCCCTTAAAAAATATGATTTGACAACTTAGAAAGCAACCAATATGAACATTTCTTTTATTTTAGCATGTGATGTGCTAAGTGAAACAATTCACTTGCCTCCCAAGTGAGCCAATTGTCTCTTATGGGTTGTTTGTTAGGTTTGGGGGCCAACATACACCCCAAAGTTAGCGTTTTTTGTTAGTGCTAGTTTTCAACCTAAATGTTTTTTCTTTAGTGATGAGTTCCCAATTTACTTTATGAATAGTTAGAAAATTCATTGATCGAGAATCCCAATCATATAGAATGTCAAATGGTTGAGACACTGATGATACCCTTTGTATTCTAGGGAAAGGGGAACCCTTGAAGAAGTGATGCTCATCATTAAAAAACTCCAAAACCAATTGATTGCCAAGAAATTCAATGAGAAATTCATTAGTTGAAACAACTTTATTTAGCTTCGTAAATGCATAACTTATGTACAAAACCTCAAAATTATGTCTATAATTGTTAGAATCATAAGTATGGTGTAGAGGTCATTAAGAGATTCCTAATTCCTAGCCACATGACCTATTTTTCCGCTTCCCTAGTGCTTGTTTTAAACATGGAGTGGAAAGTAGCTCGTTGATGAGAATTTTTTAAACATTGTTTCATAATTCTAGGGAGTTTTGCTAGTTCCATTATGATTAGTGACACCAAAAATATTAACTATACTCTTCTAGTATTTTGACACTTCATTTGGTTCGATCGTCAAATTATGTGCAATGTATGCTCTTTGTATGGAGTGTTTCTTTAGTGGTTTCATGATTTGATATTGGATTGTCATCATTATCACTCTTCCACACATAATAGTAATCTTTTTCAATTCATTGGACATGTGTCAACCACATTGTGCTCAATATATGCACGAATTCTAGTTGACCTATTAGGAATGCCATTAAATGTTTTACCAAAATTATTCTTAATTTTAATTACGGACCATTGTGATAAGAAGATGCTATAAAATTCATGATTCCATATTAAATGATGGAATTACTTTTATTATCAATGTATGATCAAATTTATCTCCTCACTTACCATCCATGTCATGTTTGTAATCACAACCTTTAAGGCCAGATAGAAAACAACCTTAAGAAATCTTTTGTTTAATTTTTATGCACAATTCATACAAAACCGTGTGGTCTATTGTTGAGAAAAATAGTTCATACATCACTAAGAAATCTTTTGTTTAATTTTCATGCACAATTCATACAAAACCTTGTGGTCTATTGTTGAGAAAAATAGTTCATACATCACTAATAGGCCATTGCAAGTATTTAACATCACATTTGAAAATGGGAAAGAAAACCCATGATGCTATATGCATGTTGCTCACATGTGTTATTTATGTCTATGATTGTATCTCCTAGACTATTGAATTATTTTGGTACTTTTGTATCCCTTTGAACAACTTGTAGTGATCCTTAACCCAGAAATCGAATCACAAGTAAGATACAACCCTTAAACTTCATAAATAACTGAAATTCATCCACAACAATAACATAAACATTAATAAAGAGATAACCCTTAAGGCAGTGTAATACGATCAAACAATCATTATGGAAGGAATCACTCTACAAGTCATGCTTTCTACAAAATAATTCATCCAACATATCTGAAATAAAATGATACTCATGTATATTTATACTTTCTGATGAGTATTCCCAGGGGTCTATGCCAACAACCCCTTATTATTATAGTACTTCTCGATCAACTTGGAGGGATTATTTAGTACCCACCAGATACCAAGTGCAATCAATCCATGATTATGGCCATGTTACATACATTATACTTTTTGGTAATGTTGTTACTTGAGATGTTCTTGGATAGGGAATTATGTCAAGGAATTCAAATATTCGATTTAGGCCTCAGAATGGTTCTTAGGCTCAAGCGGATAACCCTCATTGGACCTAATGAGATGATTTCCCAATGTAACTACAACAACAATTTGAAACTTTAGGAAAATAATGGAAGGTTCACTATAAGCAAAAGACCCTTTAACACGATTTTTTGCGGATTCTCCTATAAAAAGTGCCCAAATATCCATTTATAGCGGAGGTCGCTAGAAAAGGCGAGCAGTAGGAGGTTTTAGTAGATGTTTTTATTCGATGCTTTAATGCATACCAAATGTACCAATGCATCTTAAATAAATACACACATGTGTGTACAAAACAAATGGCACTCAGATCGAAATCCTCATTAAGCAAAGAGAAAAAAAATTAATTTCTATTTCTACACTCAACAAAAACCGGTGTGTTTAAACTACGTTGACGCACCAGTGCGACAACATAAATGATGCACCAATTTCAACCAAAAAATGCTACCCTCTTGGCTGGAAAAACATTTAAAAAAAAAGAAAAGTGAATTACGGTGTGTTTAACGAGCACTCAACCACACGAGTGTGTTGAATAAGATATGCATCAGTAGGGAAAACTAAAAATTCTAGGGATAGAAAATATTTTTATATCATTAAATTCATTAACAGTGTGTTGTTGTCATGAACATGCACCAATGAATAATATTATTCAGAACACCAAAGTAGGGTAAATGAAAAAACCTGGATGGAATTTTTTTTAATATTTTTATATTCAATAATGGTGTGTTTACCTCACTCAAATGCACTAATGTAGGGTAAATAAAAAAATTGGTCTGAAAAATATGTTTTATAACATTATATTCATTAAGTGTGCATTGCTATCTTGAAAATGCACTGGTGTGTAATATCACTTAAAGCATCGAAGTAGGGTTAGCCAACCAAAATTGTTTAAAAATATGCGGTAATTAACTTTCCATTTCCACCATCATAAGATTAAAAAAAAGAATATAATTCGAAAATTAAAGATTATAGCAATAATACAATGATACATCAACATTATAAATGATCAAATAAAACATGTACATATCACTTTCCATTTCCATCACTCTAATTATCTTCTTCTCTTAGCATGATAGCACTGTTGTTCTCAAAAATATGTTTTGATCTAGGTTCATGTCTTAATACAAACCATCAATCAGGATATCCAACACATCCGGGTAAAAAACACTTGATTGCAGTGTTTTGGGAAAACATAAGGCTCCTTAGTTCATCCTGCATCTTTCTAGAGTTGATACATATTATCTCACTATCACAATTTTCCTTCACATTATTTTGGTTGAAGGTGTCCCACCAATTTCACCTAAAAATAACACATTGAAAATATGAGAAGTCCACTTGAATGATATCTTGTATCTTTCCGAAATAACCTAATTTCCCACTTATTAGGTTTTGATCACAGTGGCTAGCATGACTAGATTGGTTGAACTTGTCTTCCACTCCATATTCTTGTGTGGCACATCCATAATTGACATCCTCGATGCGAAAATGATGCCCATATGCCAAAATAGATGGGAATAAATGCACCTATAAAAAAGTGAACAAATGACGGTGTCGTGTGTCTAATAACTTGACCATTAATATCTAGAATATAGATGATATAATTCAAAGGTGCATTATAAATGTAAAAATGTACAAAAATATATTATTACTGAGTTATTTCACCCAATCACTATGTTTAGTGCATCCCCTTTAGCAGGCGGGTAATGATTAGGTGCATTGTCTTTCTCTCTGACTTGGTTAGTAACCCAAATGTTGGGAAAGACATTTGTCATATTTTCTTTTAAATAATCAGGATAAAGCATGCTTCTACCATTCAGGATAAAGCCTGCTTCTACCATTCAACCATTTGAATTATTTCATTTCAATGCCCCATTTCCTCCTCTTCTCTTCATACAATGTGACCCATGTTTGTGTTGCCTCCATGTTGTAAAGAATGAATTTATTGATGAAATCAATTTATGAATTCATTATTGTATTCCTGAAATCAAATCGACATATACTACGTCTGAGATTAAATATAGGTTATGAATTTTAGTGTGAATAGTTACTCAATATAAATGTAACAAAATATAAGTGACTTACTCTTTATCATGCACCTTTTTCTGTTCGTTTGGAGTAGCTCCCCTTCCCTTTGGTCATCCCAAATCACTATGACTGGTTTGTGGTCAATTTTCTTGATATACTCGTCGGCATAATAGAACGACTCATCTATTATGTACCCCTCTACTATAGACCACTCGGGTTTTTTCCTTTTCTCTAAGAAGAACATCTAATGATATGATACGACCCTGACTAATTCAACCTCATCAACTAGGGGAATTAGAAGATGAACCTATAAGTCCATGAAAATCGTTAGTAGTTTGTTCTCAAACATACAAACATTCTCATCTATCTCTAGATGCCATCATGGAATGCTATCCATATGAACCCCCTTTTATGTGATCCGTTGTACAAATGTAAATAATTTAGATTTGGAATGTTGCGGGACCTTAAGGAATTCATGGTTCACACACCCATGCAAGAGCAAAGGATAATGACACTACAAAGTAAACACAAAAAAATTTAATTGCATTTTAACTTGTGGGGTAAAAGATAAAAACCAAAAATAAAAATAAACATTTATTTGACATATGTACCCTTAGAAGGTTCAGATGGTCATGTGATTTCAACCTCAAAAAATGTTCTTCTATAGTGAAGCATCATCGTAGTTGAGTAGACCCTTATAAAGAAGGCACCTTCACACCCAATATAACTTCCTTTTCCAAATAAATATCATGTTTCTTCAAAACCAATGGGACATCACCTTCTTTAAAAGACCAATAGGGTCCAACCTCTCATCTATTTTCTTATCTTGGAAAATGCTTATTTTTAGTATTTGAAGAAACAAGATCTCTCCTGAAAACCAATATGTCACTTTGTTTCGATGATATGTGCCTCCATAAAGAAAATGAAACATTTTTAAGTATATGCATGGGATATAGTAAGTGGACAATATTAAGATGCTCCCAATTTGGGAGCTCATAAAATATTGTTTTCCTTTTCATCTTAGTGGGAATTTTCTCAACATAGGTGTTAAATAATTCGGGATCATCGAATATAGGTTCCCCATTTGAATAAAAAATTTCTTCAATTTCATTCTCCTTCTCTCTATCATATGCCGTAAGCCACTGAGTCGGTGTCATTATTGTAGGCCTTCAAGTTTTCTCTAGTTTACCATTGAAAGCAAATGTTACTCTTCTATAAGCATGGTCTTCTAAGAGGAATACCCTATAGCATTTGTGGGATTTTGTAGGTGGTCGAACCACCTAACCTTCATAGAAGGTCCACAACATTTACATCCATGATACCCTTTTGTTATAATACCTTCGATGTTATTATATACAAAGCACATTAATGTTGAATATCAATACAGTCACATGGAATCAACTATGCCAAAAAATATTTTTATGAACATAAACAAATATATCAACATGTTTACCAGAGCAACATCTAATCCCGAATAATCATGTGTGGTGTATGTACATATGCCATACAGTGTAAAACACCTCTATATTTGGATGCGTCTTGATACATCGTATACTTGTATCGATTCCCATAATTCCTTCAATTCATCAATCAATGGTTGTAGGTAAACATTCATATTCTTCACTTGTCTTCTACAAGGGACTATAAGGGCCAACATAAGATGTTCATTCTTCACGGAAAACCATGGGGGGATATTGTTATTGATCAGTAATACATGCCAAATAGATTAGTTGTTGTTTTGGATGTAATATGGGTTGACACCATCCATGTATATGTTCAATAAATGGTTATGTACTGCATGATTTAATTTATCATTCCATTTATCATCTATATGCTTCATGGCTATTCAATCTATTGGGATTCACATAACTCCCGACTCACTTTGGTGCGAGGCATATAAATAGACATCATAGAGTAGAACCATATAAATAAGGCACCTTCACACCCATTATAACTTCCTTTGCTAAAGAAATATCATATTTCTTCAAATCCCATGGGACATCACCTTCTTTAAAAGACTAAGAGGGGCCAACATCTCCTCTATTTTCTTGTCTTCTCCAATGCTTCTTTTTATTATTTGAAGAAATAAGTTCTCTCCTAACAATCAATGTGTCACTTTGTTTCGATGATATGTTCCTCCACAAAGAAGATGAAACATTTTTTAATATATGCATGGGATATAGTAAGTGGGAAATCTTAAGATGCTCCTAATATGGGAACTCATAAAAAATCAATTTCCTTTTCATATCAATGGGAATTTTCCCAACATAGGTGTTGAAGAATTCAGGATCATCGAATATACGTTTCCCCTTTGAATCAAATATTTCCGCAATTTCCTTCTCCTTCTCTCTGTCATGTTCCCTAAGCCACTAAGCCGGTGTCATTATTTTAGGCTTTTGGGTTTTCTTTGGTTTACCATTGAAAGTATATTTTGATATTCTATAAGTGTAGGTGGGAAATCTTAAGATGCTCCCAATATGGGAGCTCATAAAAAATCAATTTCCTTTTCATCTCAATGGGAATTTTCCCAACATAGGTGTTGAAGAATTCAGGATCATCGAATATAGGTTTCCTCTTTGAATAAAAAATTTATGCAATTTCCTTCTCCTTCACTCTGCCATATTCCCTAAGCCACTAGGTCGGTGTCATTATTTTAAGATTTTGGGTTTTCTTCGGTTTACCATTGAAAGTAGATGTTTCTATTCTATAAGTGTAGGTGGGAAATCTTAAGATGCTCCCAATATGGGAGATCATAAAAAATCAATTTCCTTTTCATCTCAATGGGAATTTTCGCAACATAGGTGTTGAATAATTCAGGATCATCGAATATAGGTTTCCCCTTTGAATGAAACATTTCCGCAATTTCTTTCTCCGTCTCTCTGTCATATTCCCTAAGCCACTAAGTCGGTGTCATTATGTTAGGCTTTTGGGTTTTCTTCCGTTTACCATTGTAGGTAGTGTTGTTTTGGAGGTAATATGGGTTGACGCCATCCATGTATATGTTCAATAAATGGTTATGTACTTCATCATTTAATTTATCATTCCATTTATCATCTATATGCTTCATGGCTATTCAATCTGTTGGGATTCACATAACTCCTGACTCACTTTGGTGCGAGGCATATAAAGAGACATCATAGAGTAGACCCTTAGGGGCCAACCTCTCATATATTTTCTTATCTTGTCAAATGCTTATTTTTAGTATTTGAAGAAACAAGATCTCTCCTAAAAACCAATATGTCACTTCGTTTCGATGATATGTGCCTCCATAAAGAAGATGAAACATTTTTAAGTATATGCATGGGATATAGTAATTGGACAATATTAAGATGCTCCCAATTTGGGAGCTCATAAAATATTGATTTCCTTTTCATCTCAGTGGGAATTTTCTCAACATAGGTGTCAAATAATTTGGGATCATCAAATATAGGTTCCCCATTTGAATCGAAAATCTATGCAATTCCATTCTCCTTCTCTCTGTCATATGCCCTAATCCACTGAACCAGTTTCATTATTGTAGGCCTTCGGGTTTTCTATAGTTTACCATTGAAATAAAATGTTACTCTTCTATAAGCATGGTCTTCTAAGAGGAATACCCTATAGCAGTTGTGGGATTTTGTGTTAGTTTTTCACCATTTAATTCAATAGATCTAGGATCTTAACTGAAAGAACAACATGTACAACATATCAAGCATAAGAGACAAGAGACAAGAGACACAAAACATTTCACCGGGGAAAACCAAGAAGGTGAAAAACCCCGCAACTTCCTCAGAGATAGAATAAGCATCAATACAAGGATCACCATGATCAAACCGAAGAGATAGATATCTTCAACAACATACTCCTCCTCTCTCTCACTAATGCAAAGTGAGTGAATGAGAGAATGTGTAAAATGCGAGAGACACGCTCTCTATTTATACACTAACTTGACTTGCCTTTTAACTTTAACTAGGTGGGCCCCAACTTAACCACTTAACATAATACTAACTGGGCCGACCCCACTAGGGTGTTCTAATAACCCTTTAACCCACAAGACTCATATAGGGCCGACCCCATCAAGGTGGTCTAATAACCCATCAAGTATAAGTTACGACACTTACAATATAACTTGCGACACATGCAAGTACAACTGACGACACTTCCAATCAGAGGAATAATACATCTCTGTTGGGGATACAATAAAGTACAGATACAATATACAAGTGAATATCTTCCGAATTTACAAATACATCAACACTCCCTCTTAACTGGGAAGGTATTCTCTTTACACAGGTCATCAATACATATAGGCACAAGTCTTCAATTCTGGAGCTGGATCATCGTCACTGGATCACAAAGCTTCATCGTCACTGCTGCTGCTATCTCGATCAATATCTAATATACTCATCATAGGAAATTCTACAGAGCCAACCCTTTTTCATGCTGGATGTAGGCCTAGCCTCCATGTAGGTCTTCATCATCTCTGTGAGAAAGCCATCAAGTTGGTACACCTCAGGACTAATTACAATGCCTCTGCAACACCTGCAAGATCTCTTAGGACTGATTACACTGCCTCTGCAAAACCTACAAGAGCATCTTAGGACTGATTATATGCCTCTGCAACACCTGCAAGATCTCTTAGGACTGATTACACTGCCTCTGCAAAACCTACAAGAGCATCTTAGGACTGATTATATGCCTCTGCAAAACCTGTGTACCCTACTGTCACATCATCGTCTTCAAATCACCTCATAGTCCACAGAGCACAACCCAGATGCACATCACACAACACTTACAGACACCGGCATGGGAGGACCTACCTACCACCTTTGGGGAAGGGATCAAAACTTACATCAAGACCATGGGAGGACACACCTACCACCATGTTGGAAAGGCACAACACTTAAGTCAATGAACATGGGAGGACACACCTGCCACCATGTCGGAAAGGCTCGAAAATTACATCAACGACCATGGGAGGACACACCTGCCACCATGTCATAAAAGCTATGCCCATCCCTTACATCTCACCATGGGAGGACATACCTACCACCATGTGAGAATGGCCCAACCCTTACATCTGCACCATGGGAGGACATACCTACCACCATGTGAGAATGGCCCAAACCCTTATATCTGCACCATAGGAGGACATACCTACCACTATGTGAGAATGGCTCCAGCCCTTACATCTACACCATAGGAGGACCTACCTACCACTATGTGATAATGGATCCTGTGCATCTGTGCCTCTAGAATCATCACTTCCCTTTTGAGGGAATCTCGATATGAAGTACACCAAGTCTCTCTTTGAAGTATTCAAACTTCACTCTGGCCAGCGGCTTGGTCAACACATTGGCTATCTGCTCATCCGTCGCAACATACAGGAGCTTCACTGCTCCTCTCTGCACCATATCCCTGATATAGTGATATTTGATCTCAATGTGCTTCAACCTGTCATGGAACACTGGGTTCTCAGACAACTTCACACAACTCTGGTTGTCACAGAAGATACAGGTAGCATCCAATGGGAGATCAAATAACTCAGACAGTATCTTCCTAAGCCAAAGTGCCTCACAACTAGTCGAACAAGATGCAACATACTCTGCTTCGGCTGTACTCAGTTCCACACAGGACTGCTTCATGCTAAACCAAGAGATCATACTAGATCCCATACTGAAGCAGGACCCTGAAGTGCTCTTCCGATCAATGGAACTGCCTGCCAAATCTGAATCAACATAACCCTCCAGGTTAAAATTTTGATTCGCATCATACTTGAGCCCATAATCAACCGTACCATTCAGGTACCTCAGAATATGCTTTACAGCAATCAGGTGAACATGTCTAGGATCCGTCAGGAACTGGATCAAGGTGTTCACCGCAAAGCAAATATTTGGTCTCGTGTTCATCAGGTACATCAAGGACCCAATCATCTGACGAAACATCATGGAATCAACTAGCTCAGATGAAGCATCACACAATAGCTTCAGGTTCGATGCCATAGGTGTGGCCAGGGCTTTGTAGTCCATCATCCCGAACCGCTTCAGGATCTCTACTTCATACTTCCCTTGTCCAAGGAACATTCCATCTGTACTCTGTCACACCTCCATACCTAGAAAGTAATGCATCATACCCAAGTCCTTCAACTCGAACTTGGAAGAAAGCTTCCTCTTCGTGTTGGAAAACAACCCATCCACACCTGTAACAAACAGGTCATCCACATACAGTAGTAGTATCACTGGATTTCCTTCCTCAACCTTGTATTAAAGGTTGGAATCCGCTTTACTCTTAGTAAATTCCAAACTAGATAGGAAGTTGTCTATCCTAACATACCAAGTTCTAGGAGCATGCCTCAATCCATATAAGGATTTCTTCAATCTGCACACATATGACACCCCGTCATGTGTCTCAAAACTGAGTGGCTTCTCCACATACACTTCCTCTTCAACTACACCATTCAAGAAAGCTATTTTGACATCCATCTGGTGTATCTTCCACTTCATCATTGCGGCCAGAGAAAGTAGTGTTCTGATGGAAGTGTAACTGGCTACAGGAGAAAAAGTCTCTTCATGTTAGGAACCCATGTCTTTACTTTGTTAGTATATTGTTGTTGGACGCATATGCTTTGTAAGTCGTCCCGTAGTATTTGTTAATCCATAGTTTGTGTTATTGTTGTTGGCGCATATGCTTTGTAAGTTGCCCATAGTTTTGTTGATCCATAGTTTGTATTGGCGCATGGTTTTGACCTGTAATAATTGTTGATCTATATTTTGTATTGGCCCATGGTTTATATTGACACATGGTATTGGCACCTAGACTTAGTATATAAGTGTGTGTTGAGGCCTATGAAGGCACCGTGAAGTTAATTGTATTGAGCTTGCTCAAAGGAGGTTGCCCCCTCGAAGTGGCCCGTGATCAATATAAACGTGATTCTGAGTTTTTTTTATTTCTGATATCTCGTGTATTTTCATTAATTAATTATTGCAGCTTCTTCACATCTGGTATCAGAGCACTTTCTTGGGCTCGTTGGGTGGAATTTCTGCCAATTTTTTTTTTCGCATTTGTTGCAAGTTCGGATCTGCGAATAACCCCTATCCGCTTAACTGTGGGAAGTACTTGGGCATAAGCCCTAAAACTCATTATGAGGAGTACCACAGGAACCCCAAAGTAGCTGGCCCATTGAGAGGACCTTCCAGCGAAAAGGGCAATGACCCCTACCTGATTGACTAGTTCCCACCCGTGAGGTAAACCAAGAGCTATCGTTTGTGGCAAAGCGGTTATCAGTTTTACCTGAGCCGTGGAGTGAGGGGTACTGCCCCAATACCCAAGCTGTCAGACAACATTGGTGGCCGAGTGAATCCCTTGAACCGATAGGAAGCCGCACATACCCGGGGTCCATATCTATTTTCAGTTGAACTGTTGCCGATCACTTCCGCTCCAGATTTAGCCGTTTCAGGCCTATTCTGAAATTCATTCCAGATCCAGTTGTCGTTTCAAATCCAGCCGTTTTCGATCCCTTCCGCATCGTTATAGATCCATCTGTTGCAGATCCCTTCCGCGCCGCTGTTGCCGATCCATTTTTGGGAAAAAAAAAAACAAATTCCATCCCTGTTTCAACTCTGTTTTCCCTGAAACTTCACTAACATCCCTGCAATCCCATTCTGCATATTTCTTTCCTGAAGAGCCTATCCAAAATTCCACTTCCCAAGACCAGAAATCCCACATTTGTCTAGTTTTAGGGTTTGCCATAACTCCTTCATTTTTCACCCAAACGCCTTCAAATTTTGCTACCGTGTTCCTTTCCTAATTCTGCTTCTTTGTCCCTCTCTACCAAATTTTCTCACTCTTTCACCTCGCTTATGAAATCCCCATTTTTTGCCTCCCTATCCATCAGAAAGTGTCTAAAACCTACTCAAACCCCAATTACCACTCCAAGTTTTTCCCAAATCCAAATTTTCCTTTACTAAAGCAGCTTTTGTTTGTGTTTTTCTATCCATTCCAAAAAAAAATATATATATCCTGGTTATGGTTGTCACCCGCGCAGGAGTAAAAACCATGGAGGAAGAACTTGTAGCCATCCAAACCAAACTCCAAGATCTGGATGAAAAATTTCTCAGCCTCCATCTTCAGCGTTCATCCATGAACAATAATTGACAACAAGAATCTTCTACAGCCAATGGGTTCTCTTCTTCCAGCAATTTTCGTGGTCCGAAGCTTGAATTTCCTCGCTTCAACGGTACTGATCCGATTGGATGGATCTATCGTGCAGATCAGTATTTCAATCTGCATAATACTTTTGATGTCCAAAAATTTCCACTTGCATCCTTTCATTTGGAACTGGAAGCCCTTCAATGGTACCGTGGGTACATCAAGGCTCATGATGAGCCAAAATGGACAGATTTTTGCCAACTCATTTTACAACGATTTGGTCCTAGTGCTTTTGATGAATTCACTGGAGCACTCACTAAACTTCGTCAAAGTGGCACTGTGAGAGAGTATCAGACAGAATTTGAGAAACTAGCCAATCACACAGAAGGACTGTCTGATAAATTCTATAGGAGTTGTTTTATCAGTGGTCTTAAGGATGAAATTCAGTCAGAGGTTAAAATGTTCTGTACCAACACAATGATGGAAGTCCTAGGGTTGGCTAAGTTGGCAGAAGAAAATCTTGCAGCCCAACAATGCTCCAAACCCTCTTTTGTTCACTTCCAAAATATGGGTTCTCAACGACCTCCCATCCCACCAACTCCTCGACCAACTCCTATCAAGCATTTGTCTGAAACAGAGATGCAGGAACGTAGAGAAAAAGGGATCTGTTATAATTGTGATGAGAAATTCACTCGGGGAGATAGATGTGTTCAACAAAATCTCTATATCTTGGATGTGGATTCTCCGCCTGCCTCAGAACTTGGTGAAGAAGCTCCAGATACAGTAGATGTTCAGGTTGACATTCAGCACCCTCCTGTTGACACCCCATCTTAAGACGACCCACCCGAGATCTCTCTCCATGCTGTAACTGGCGTCACCACCCCACAAACAATGCGGGTCAGGGGATACTTCAAGAAGCTCCCTCTTACCATATTCATTGATTCTGGTAGCACTCATAACTTCATTGACCCTCGGATTTCCAAACAGGCTGATTGTTTTGTCCATCCTTGTTCCAACTTTGATGTCATGGTTGCCAATGGGGGCACCTTACCTTGCAAGGGGAAGCGTCATAATGTACGTATCTCTATGGAAGATTATAACCTGCGCTCTGACATGTTTTCCTTGTCCTTAGGTGGATGTGATGTAGTTTTGGGCGTTCAATGGTTACGCACACTTGGCCCCATCTTATGGGATTTTGATGAACTTTGGATGCAGTTTTTAGTCATTGGGACACAACACAAATTTATGGGCTTACAACTAGGGTCTCTCTGCATCATCAGTTCACATCGCTTGGAAAATATCCTTAAGAAGAATTCACATGGTGTCACTGCTCAGCTCCATTCCCTTCAGATGCACCCACCAACGGTCTCCACTACTTCCTTGGATAGATATCTAGGTGTCTTTGTTGCACCAGTGGGCTTGCCGCCTTCACGAGACCTTTTTGGTAAGCATTTTGCCACATCTACATCTTAGAAAGACATGATGTCTATTTTGCATGCAGTACAGAAGTGGCAGCCATCCCTATTGGGGAATTATTTCTACATCAAGACTGATATCCAGAGTCTAGAAACTTTCCTGGAACAACGGGTCTACTCCCCAGCACACCTGAAATGGGTTCTCCAACTCATGGGTTATGACTATGCGACCACTTACCAGAAGGGTAAGGACAATATGGTGGCAGATGCTCCTTCTCGCACATTTGATGACCCAACTTCTCTTACAACTATTTCTCTGATTGTTCCAAATTGGTTGCAATCTGTTCAACGGGGCTATCTCTTCTATGAACTCCATGCTTCTTCATCAACAGGGCACTCTGGGTTCCTCAAAACGTATCACCAAGAACAATGTAACTTCTTTTGGCAGGGATTGAAAATGACAATTCAACGGATGGTGGTTGACTGTGATACTTTCCAGGTCAACAAGGGTGAAACGACCCTCCTTTTGGGACTGCTCGAACCCTTGCCCATCCCTACACAAATTTGGACAACTATTTCTATGGATTTCTTGGAAGCGCTCCAGTGGTATAGTACCACATCTAAAAGGACACCATATGAAGCAGTCTTTGGACAAGCACTGCCATTTCTTCTTCTCATTCTGCAGGACAATCTTCACATGGCAAGAATTCGACTGAAATAACAAGCCGATCAACACCGTTCTGCATGCACTTTTCATGTCACTGATATGGATCTTCTTCGTCTACAGCCTTCCATGCAATCCTTCCTGAAACTCAAAAGGCGCCAGTGGCCCGGAATGCAACCCAAGGATGCTACAGGGGACCCACTCCTTCAGATTCTGCATCAATTTCCACATCTAAAGCTTTGAGGACAAAGCTTTTTCTAAGGGAGAGGGGATGTTAGGAACCCATGTCTTTACTTTGTTAGTATATTGTTTTTGGACGCATATGCTTTGTAAGTCGTCCCGTAGTATTTGTTGATCCATAGTTTGTGTTATTGTTGTTGGCGCATATGCTTTGTAAGTCGCCCATAGTTTTGTTGATCCATAGTTTGTATTGGCCCATGGTTTTGACCCGTAATAAATTTTTATCTATATTTTGTATTGGCCCATGGTATTGGCACCTAGAATTAGTATATAAGTGTGTGTTGAGGCCTATGAAGGCACCGTGAAGTTAATTGTATTGAGCTTGCTCAAAGGAGGTTGCCCCCTCGAAGTGGCCCGTGATCAATATAAAAGTGATTCTGAGTTCTGTTATTTCTGATATCTCGTGTATTTGCATTAATTAATTATTGCAGGTTCTTCACACTTCATAGTTTATTCCCTCTTTCTGGGAGAAGCCACGAGCTACAAACCTCACCTTGTATTTATCTATGCTACCATTTGCAGCATGCTTGATCTTATAGATCCACTTGGAAGTCACAATAGACTTCCCTTACATCCCAAACATCATTATTCGTGATCGACTAGTATTCCTTGATCATGACATTTTTTCATTACCGTATCCTGAATCCTGGGAACTTCAAATTCTTCAATATCTTCAATAGATAGTTTTCTTTGATCTTCGTTGCTGGAAAAAATGTTGTAATCATTCTTTTGTAGGTGATTGTACCTGATCTTTCCTACAAGTCAAATTCAATTGCATGATTAGAAACTTCTCATAGTTTACATAACAAAGTATTATACATAAAGGCATATGTCATACAGTCATGCAATTATCTTATCCAATGCTTCAATACAACATTTATCCATATATCGTATTCATACGGCAACTTCCTAGATGCCTTCCATCTCTACCAAAACATTGTTAAGAGTTTGCACTACTCCCAACATGTTAGCAAAGAGGTTTCATTCTAGATAAGTAGCAATGGAATATTGTAGAGTACCATAGGCCACTTACCCATTACTTGCATATTAGTAGTATCTTGTTCATTAATGCAACTTTTATAAAATGCAAAATGTACATCCTAAATCTAGGAACATAAGTATGTACATGACTAGTCAACATCATTTAAATAATCATATAATAAATGACAATTCAAATACTTATCTTTGTTTAGTTGTAGGGTGGACTCCCTCTCAATATTTGCTTCCTTGTAGGAACTACTGGAGTGTGCTCCCTCTTGATCTTTGCTTCCTAGATTACCTGTCCTTGAACTTATATTCATCCTGGACCACTATGCATGCTTAAGTGTGCAGTACTATCATCCTCAAGATCTCATACATGATCATACATCCATTAGTATAATCTAAATACTATCAAAACATTATGATCCTAAATAAACTTAACATGTATGGTCATGATTATTTCATACATAGGTAATTTATCACAAATATTAGTATTCAAGGTTTCAAGGAGGACTTCTATTGCTTATGCATATTCTTATTGACCATAGGACTCTTCTGATTAGTCATATCATCAATCAAAGTAAGAAACATAATATGCATAAACTGTTGATTACTTAAACTTCTAACTTCAAGAATAATCATACAAAAGTATAAGATCCTAACACAAGGTAGGATTGTAACTTGATATAGGAAAAACATACCTGGTTATCATGTTTGCTAGTTATGTCTAACATACCCAAACAATGTCTTCTTGTTCTCTTCAATGACTTGTGTTTAGTAACCCGCATAACTCAAAAGTTAACCATTGTAGAACCAAAATATACATACCTCGTAAGTAGAGCTTCTATAATGGCTATGGATGAGTCTTTGTCTTCATGTCACCATGGTCATATGTTCTTGATCTAGAACTTGATTTGTACTTTCTTGATGTACCTTTCATGTTAGCGGACAACATCAACCTCATACAACACCACAGTGCATTAGTACAATCATAAGTGTCATAAATCTAATCAATGAATGTCTTTTATTATTCACATGCATTCATACTTTTACTAGGGTGATGAGACAAGTCTAAGATTAATCAAGATTGTACTAACCTCAATAATATGAAGACAAACATATCATAAACTTAATCATGAACAAATTTCAAAACATACCTATATCTCTTCAAGTCATACCTGTCGGGATTGCTTGTAGCCTTCTTATGTAAAGCCTCAGCCTCATTTCCCTTTGGAACTGGAACTTCTTCACTTATGCAGGTATCCAATTCATTATTTTCTAGGATTAACCCAATCCGCTTTGATTTGCTGAAAATGGATTTGGAGCTGGATTAGGGTTTATCAGAGAAACCCTAAAAATTCAAACTTTGAATTTCAAACTTTTAAATGGATGGAAAGATGTGGCTTGCTGAGCTAATCAAGCTGGTATACTTCAATTTTGAAAACTGCAAAATTTGACCCCTCAAAATTGCCTTTGAAACTTTTGGATTCACTAGACAGGACCTTGAAATAGGGTTTGATAAATCCCACCCTTCTTCCCAACCAAAAATTTCTATCCAAAGCTCCAAACTTCAATTTTTCTGTGGAGCTTCCAGCCGTAGTCACGGACTTAAAAAATTCCAACTTTTGCAGAAGCCCTAATTTTCCATCTTTCCAATCAAAATCACAAACTAGGGTTTGATCAAGCCCGACCTTCTTCCCAACTAAAAGATTATATCTTGGTCTCTAAATTTCGATTTTGATGAGGAACATTCATCCGTGGTCTCCGATTAAAAAAAATCCAACTTTATTCGAATCCCTAAATTCCCGCAGTAGTGACAAGCCAAGAATGAAGGTGCTCAGAATCCAATTCTGTTTTGACAGAAATATGCAACTTATTGTTTCTGGTGCATCTCTGAAATTATGAATCCACAGGGTCCAATGTTTGAAAAACACTATTAAACAAGATATACCTTAGCTTCATTGAATAAGCAGCGATTAGAAAGTGTGTCGGATTCATGCTATAAACATTGATAAGACATTTTTAATCACTTGCCATAATAGTACAAATGCACCCGTTTGACCTTTCAATAGACTGCTTCAGCATGGGAAACATGAACAAAATTGCTGCAAGTGCATTAAGAAACAAATATATTGCAATGGCCAATATATACAATGAAGGTAAATTCCAACAACTGGCAAAGTTCTAGAAGGTTTTGACAAGACTAGTAGGATTCTCCCAGGTATGGACATAACAAGCTGGAAGAATGATGACCCGTGCATAAACAACTACATCCTTCAATATATATCTTAGGATATGTCTAAATTTCATATCTTTTCTTGCTTTCCAGCTAAAAATTATATCAAGAATTGTTGCAAAAATGAAAATATATTAAATTAGAATAAGACTGCACACTGTGAAAGGTTAACGCACAATTAAGTTAAAATTAGATTGCACACTGTGCAAGGTTAACATACAGTTAAGTCACTTTCAAGCACCACTTTCTAAGATTCTTTTTATGCCATGGTTGCATATATTCAACCAATATTTTTCAAATAATGAAAGTACCAAGCAATGGAGCTTAGCTATTCAAATAACCACAACAATCGAAAGAAATGCAATCTGAAATGTGATTGCAATCCATCTTATAATGTGGTGGTTGTTGCATCATAGGAAAATGTGGTTCTCTTGAAGTCTATGATCACTAGGTTACCTTTCACTAGGATCAATGGATCTGCAGTGCTGCTCTCACAATATGAATAAATAGGATGAAAGGATCTGCAAGAGTTCTCTTGCATACTTTCACTATTGAGGGTCTTCAACATCATTTATTGTATTGATAAATGGACCAACCTCTAGGTTTTATTTTCCATGGAAGGCCTAAGGATTGATCATGCTTACATTAGCTTACAAAAGAGAAGGATCCATCAAAGGAATAAGAGTGGGGAATTCACTGCCATTGTGTCACCCTTTATTTGTTGATGATGTTATTCTATTTGGAGTTGGGAATTGAATCAGTACTTAAATGTAACTACTGCATCTTGCTTTCACATTTTTTCAATGAATATCTTATGTCTGCTATATTTTTATTTTTATAATGCAAAAATTTTATCTTTTGGGACAAACAAAAGCTTCCAGAACAAGCAAAAGCATCTTGTAATTGATAAACACAAAAAATATTATATTAAGAATGCTTATACGCTCATAGTCAAAATACCCCAAATTCCTTATTTAACATAAATCAGATATCCATGGCTTGTCTATGAACAATTGCATTGCCATACAATGCTCAGATCTCTCCCAAGTAATAAATAATTTGATAAATGCCAACTTTCAAAGTCAGTAACAGACATGTCCTGCAAACAATAGGAACGGAAAAAAAAGTGTTGATACTAGGAAGCTCCAATGGATATGTTTGGAATCCTTTTCTACTTTTAAAAATAGATAGAAATCCTGAGGAGAAAGAAGGGGATGCACTGCTACATTAAATACTTTATGCACAAAGGAATGCAACATAAAAGAAAATGAGACACGAAAATGAAATTTACGGGGTGACTGCACTAGGAGTGTGCACTCCAGATTGTGGAGTTTTTTGTTGTGAAGGAGTGTGGCCATTTGAATCTTTAGATTTGTCTTCTGAGGATGGCCTATTTCCTTAATCTAATTTTTTTACTTCCTCAATCATTTTAAATACTTCTGTCATTTTAGGCCTCTGATTAGGCACTATAACAACACAAACCATGCAATTTGCAACATCTATACCATATCCTCCTCAATATTCTAATATCTCGTCAATTCCACATCAAATACTTCGGCAGTCCACTCCTCACGAACCACTAATTGAACCCATCTGGGAAAATCAATTACCTCTTCATTTACCGATGCTTGGATTGTGGCCTTCCCTGTGAGAAGCTCCAGAAGCAGAACCCCAAAACTATAAACATCATATTTCTGTGAAACCTTGCATGCTTCAATAACCTCTGGAGCTCTATATCACACAATGTGGCTGGGAAGAACAGATAAGTTTGTCAAAGGAGACAAACCAAAATCAGAAACACATCCATCTAGGTCTGTGGTAAGAAGGACATTGGAAGATATAATGTTGTCATGGCTAAGTTTTCCTCCCCCTTCTTGATGGATATGAGCTATGCCCCTTGCTTCTCCCAAGGATATCCTAATCCTTGTGTCCCAATCCAAAGGAGTTCTTCCTACACCTCTCCCACCTACAATTCAATTATGTGATAAAATTGATCTCTAAAATACAAAATCCATGTTGCATGCAATATAAGAAATAATAAAATAAATTTTGCAGAGTCACATATCTGAGCTAAAGGACTTTAGGAATTCCCCACTAATCAAGACATACAACAAATTCAAATTCCACAGTCTACTTCACTGGCCACCTTATACACATAAAGGTGAGAACAAAGACAGGTCACGATAGGCTTAATTGTAGGTGGAGAGATGTGTATGTCAATAGAAACAGTAGAAAAGAATCGGACTTTCCATATAAACTTTGGTGGAAATTATTAATTCTTAAAATGCAACTATAAATGTTTTATAAAATTTCTAAAGATGAAGGTATAGACAAATTGTGTTTGGGAAAAATGGGGAAGGAAGGGAAATGAATCAATGATCCATGTTCCTCTCATAATGTATCTTTACCCTTGGAACAAATCTGAAAACCTTAGATTTCCTGAAACTCAAAGGATAAATGAGAAATTTCTCTGGAATTTGTTAACAATTCCTAGGGAAAAGATCCACCCACATATTTTTTCTGAAGCTCAATTGGATCAATAAGAACTTTACCCAGAAATTTGAACAGATTGTGTTTTCCTGTGTGTTTTGAGCAACCCTTATCAAGATCCATAAGTGAATAGATTTCCATACTTGAAATTTTGTGAGTGAAGACCTCTCAAGCCACAGAGGAATGTGGTTGGCTAATAATCATTGAGTTAAACTTAGGCCCTGAGCTTTCACAGCTCAAAAAGACAAAGTTGAAACATATTAATAATATGAGTATACTAATTCTGATGTCCAGTGCTAGTGATTAGGGGTGTATTCATATAGAAAGAAACTATCAGTTCTGTTGTCAAGACTACTATACACAAGCCTACATCCCTGACAACAAAGAGAACAAATTCAATATACACAAGCCTGCATCCCTAATAGAAAAGAGAACAAATGCAATATATATAAGCCTACATACCTAATAACAAAGCGAACAAATGCAATATACACAAGCCTACTGTTGGGCCTGGCCTAAGTTGGGACAAATTTTGATAACAGAAGGAGTTTTAGTTGCAGAGCTGAGCACAGCTCAACAAAAATACAATTTTGTGCAACTATTGGGGATGCTGCGAAGTTGCGCGCAGCAACCAAATTTTGGCACTACTTTGAAGGGTGCTGCGAAGATTAGTGCTGCGAGGAAGCAGTGCTGCGAGGTGACCAATCCACATGGATCCAACAAAGCAGAGTGCTGAACGGAGGATGGGCATGGGCACCGGTTAGACCGTTAGCGGTCTAGTTTTGGCAAAGATGCTTCAGGGAGGCCGAGCGGTGGCCATCTGTGAGAGGCCGTTAGAGGAAGAATGGTTTGATGAAAGTGACTGGGAGCTGAGCCAGCTGTACGAGGTCGTTACAGGAAGAGCAGCTCGAGGAAAGTGATCTGTTGGCGTGCACTCAACAGAAAGGCCGACAGCGACAAGATGAATGAGTGGAGGACCGCCACGATGGAGCACTCGATACCAGAGGCCAGCAGTTTGGTTTAGAGAAACCATAGAATATTTGGAAACCCTAAGGGTTTCATCCTTTAGTATTGTAAAGACATGACCTACGGTCATGATCTATTTAAGGAGGAAATTTTGTATGGGAAAGGGTTGGGGTTTGTTAGAAGCTTATTACTGAGCATTGTAAAATCTTTTTGAGTAAAGATATTGTAAAGGATCTGCAGCTGAGTGCGCAGAGACCTATCTGAGAGAGAAGAGAGTCTGCGGCTGAACGTGCAGGCTAAGAACTGTTGTGCCCTTCCGAAAAGATATATATAACAACAGTTCTTGTGAACGTAGCTTCCCACACGGGGAAGTGAACCACGCTAAATACTATGTAGTGTGATTGTGTTGTGTATTGTGCATTTATCTGTTTCCTGTGAATGAATGTCTGAATTTTCCCTTGCATACTGTTATGGTAGGACTTTTATATGTATTTGCCATCAGGAGAATATGGAAATAATATGTTAAGTTCTGCATGAATAGATGAATGGTGAATGTTTGGTCTCTTCTTATAAAGCAGTAATGATCCACAAGCAATATAAAGCATGAGAACAAATGCAATATAAACAAATCCACAAGACGATGAAGCATGAGAGCACTTTACCATGCAGAAGGGAAGACAAGCTTCCTGTAGGCATGTAGTAATAAACAAGGAGATTTTCATCCTTTGAGAAGTAGAAGGCCCTCAGTGGAACCAGATTTCTGTGATGTATTCTTATAAGCTAGCTTTCTTAGAAGAAGTAGAGTCTAAAACATTGTGTACCTGGCAATTTACCAAATAAGCTATTAAAAAGATACAAACATGAAAACATAATATAAAACACAATCTTAAAATCTACTCTCAACCATAATATTGCTAAAGTTCAAATACAATTGGCAATAAGATCATAATGAAACCTACTCGAAAAGAGAGGAGAGACTCTCATGCATCCCATGTCCAATGTACATCCGTGGCTGCAAATGACCAAAAAAATATTGTTTTGAATGTTCTAAAATACTGCTACTACAGTAATGGAGCTTGTATTCATTAACGAAGAATGTGACTTATTAACAAACTTGCACTGAGAATTCAGATTTTAATACTATACTATGACATGTGGTAATTTAAATTTACATGTTATCAAATTCAAGAAAATAATATTTTTCTCAAAGACCATCGGATTTGCTTTTCCCATGCTAAGACAAGATAATAAATTCATAGAAACATTGCATACATAAATTATTTTCAGTAGGACTTTAAAATTTAAAACTCAAGATCCAATTTAATAACATGTGCACCTGTTGCCACCATGTCAGAACATTACAAATGCACCAGTTTGACCTTTCAATAGGCCGCTTCGGCATGGGAAACATGGACATAAAAGCGGCAAGTGCATTAGGCAACAAATAATAAATTCCACTTGAAGCCCTAGAGTGTATTTCGTCTTCCACAAATTTCCTCTTGAAAGAAGGGTTAGAAGTGCATTCAACCCTAAGAAATCATAAGGAATTGTTTGGACAATCTGCATCTAATACAACAAAAAATATGAAAAGTAATTGGATATCAAGATTCCTAGCTAGAAAACGGGAAAGCGTGTCTAAGCTAAACTTAGCAATGCAATATATCTCAAAACTAATAATTGAGCATCCACATTCGGGTTACATGCACCAATTATCCTACAAACTAATGATTGCCTCTTATGAAAATGATGAAAGGTCTCATTACAACCTGCACGTGGAGAAATCATATCAAAAATTAAGTTCAAGTTTTTCCATACTTGAGCAGAAGTATCTTATACAATCTTCTGAAGCTCGAGTAATGCTCTTGCTAACTTTTCTTACCACTAAGGACATATCTTTTTTGGGAATCGTCTATTACATGCTACTATTTAATTTTATCCAGAGGTTCCACTAGAGAGACTTTAGATTTCCAAGACTCCTAACACATTTCTTGTTGCAACTGAACTCCTGCAAAAAGCTATAGAAGAAACTTGTTATGTGCTTGCTCGTGTTGTTCTGTCTTGTGGTTATAGTATGCCTACATTGAAAGGAGTGTCATTTTTTTGGATTATGCCAAGACATGGTGAACTGATTTTCATCATTGGTATATGAGTCTCATGGAGATGGTGTACTTTTCTTACAACTTGAAACTCCTGAGTCCTAGCATATTTTGTGACCAATGAAGGATCTCATTCAAACGGGAAGCAACAAAACTTTTAAAGTTTCTTGATCTTTTGATGTTGAGTATGTGTGTTGTTGTTACCTGGTTAAGAAATGGTGCAAGGGCACTCCAATCAAAATCCTAAATAATAACCCTAATAGCAAAGAGAACAAATGCAATATAAACAAATCCACAAGACGATGAAGCGTGAGAGCACTTTACCATGTAGAAGGGTAGACACGCTGCCTGTAGGCATGTAGTCATAGACGAGGAGATTTTCATCCTTTGAGAAGTAGAAGGCCCTCAGCATCACCAGATTTCTGTGATGTATTCTTATAATCTAGCTTTCTTAGAAGAAGTAGAGTCTAAAACATTGTGTACCTGGCAATTTACCAAATAAGCTATTAAAAATATACAAACATGAAAACATAATATAAAACACAATCTTAAAATCTACTCTCAACCATAATATTTCTAAAGTTCAAATACAATTAGCGATGAGATCATAATGAAACCTACTTGAAAAGAGAGGAGAGACTCTCATGCATCCCATTTCCAATGTACATCCATGGCTGCAAATGACCAAAAAAATATTTTTTTGAATGTTCTAAAATACTGCTACTATAGGAATGGAGCTTGTATTCGTTAGCAAAGAACGTGACTTATTAACAAAGTTGCACTCAGAATTCAGATTTTAATACTATACTATGATAGGTGGTAATTTAAATTTACATGTTATCAAATTCAAGAAAATAATATTTTTATCAAAGACCATAGGATTTGCTTTTCCCATGATAAGACAATATAATAAATTCAGAGAAACATTGCATACATAAATAATTTTCAGTAGGACATTAAAATTTAAAACTCAAGATCCAATTTAATAACATGTGCACCTGTTGCCACCATGTCAGAACATTACAAATGCACCAGTTTGACCTTTCAATAGGCCGCTTCAGCATGGGAAACATGAACATAACAACGACAAGTGCATTAGGCAACAAATAATAACTTCCACTTGAATCCCTAGAGTGTCTTTCGTCTTCCATAAATTTCCTCTTGAAAGAAGGGTTAGAAGGGCATTCAACCCTAAGAAATCATAAGGAATTGTTTGGACAGTCTGCATCTCATACAACAAAAAATATGAAAAGTAATTGGATATCAAGATTCCTAGCTGGAAAACGGGAAAGCATGTCTAAGCTAAACTTAGCAATGCAATATATCTCAAAACTCATAATTGAGCATCCACATTCGGGTTACATGCACCAATTATCCTACAAACTAATGATTGCCTCTTATGAAAATGATGAAAGGCCTCATTACAACCTGCACGTGGAGAAATCATATCAAAAATTAAGTTCAAGTTTTTCCATACTTGAGCAGAAGTATCTTATACAATCTTCTGATGCTCGAGTCATGCTCTTGCAAACTTTTTCTTACCACTAAGGACATATCTTTTTTGGGCATCATCTATTACATGCTACTATTTAATTTTATCCAGAGGTTCCACTAGAGAGACTTTAGATTTCAAATACTCCTAACACATTTCTTGCTGCAACTGAACTCCTGCAAAAAGCTATAGAAGAAACATGTTATGTGCTTGCTCGTGTTGTTCTTCCTTGTGGTTATACTATGCCTACTTTGAAATGAGTGTCATTTGTTTGGAGTATGCCAAGACATGGTGAATCTGATTTTCATCACTGGTATATGAGTCTCATGGAGATGGTGTACTTTTCTTATCACTTGAAACTCCTGAGTCGTAGCATATTTCGTGACCAATGAAGGATCTCATTTAGACGGGAAGCAACAAAACTTTTAAAGTTTCTTGATATTTTGATGTTGAGTATGTGTGTTGTTGTTACCTGGTTAATAAAGGGTGCAAGGGCACTCCAATCAAAATCCCAAATAATAACATAAGTATACCCTCAATAATAATTTAAAATACATATGTTTTTTTCATTTATATAAATGAAATAAAATTATTTTATTTTATTTCAATCCTGAAGAGAAAGAAGGGGTTGCACTGTAGATAGAGAAATATATTGCAATGGCCAAGATATACAATGAAGGGAAATTCCAACGGCTGGCCATGTTCTGGAAGGTTTTGACAAGACCAGTAGGATTATCCCATTTATGGACATAACAAGCTGGAAGAATGATGACCCATGCAGCAACAACTACAGCCTTCAATATATATCTTAGGATATGTCTGATTTTCATAGATTTTCTTGATTTCCAGCTAAAAATTATATCAAAAATTGATGCAAAAATGAAAATATATTAAATTATAATAAGACTGCACATTGTGCAAGGTTAACATACAGTTAAGTCACTTTCAAACATCACTTACTAAGATTCTTTTTATGCCATGGCTGCATATATTCAACAAAATTATATTTATCAAATAATGCAAGTACCAAGAAATGGAGCTTATCTCTTCAAATAAATGCAACATGAATGTGTCCAATAGGATGGAAATGTTTTGTTTCTCCCTCAAGTCACCCTCTGGAAATGGTGGAATAATCATCTAAATAGAGACAACTCTATGGATGAGTGCACCCTTTCTGCAACTGTATTTAAGTTGTACTGTCCCCTTTGCAAATGGTAAATACCTCAAGCCTTGTTTTTCTTTGCAACCACAACTATGTACCCTTTTCCAACAACCACGAACTCAAATCTGGGAATTTTCGCTTGTATTTTTAGTCATAGCATGTGGAACGACTTCTCCATGGCAAAGAACAGTGATTATGGAAAGCAAATTCTCCATGGAAAGGAACAATGATTATGGCAAGCAAATTGATCTTTGGGATTTTTCTTCTTGATCACAACTAGTCTGTCCCTCCTCAACCAGTCAATAAACTCTGCCAGACTCCAAGAAACTGTAGCAAATCATCCATCAACCATGGAAATGAATATCTAATAGAAAAAACTGAAGAGATCAAACCCCGTGAATTGGAAATGAAGATTTAATGGAAAATCTGAAGGGAACAAACCCTGTGAATTGAAAAAAAAAAGAAAAATTGGTTTAAAACCCTAAAAGACCTGGCATCAAATAAAAAGATTACCTGTATTTTTCTCACAAATTGTTTTGAATATAAATGTGTCCTTCTCATGCAATGGACCGAATCATCACTTTTCTCATATACCATTGAAGAACCACCATTTGGAGCTTATTCCATTCCAGGGCCAGGCAGAAAACCCATATATTTGGTTTACCGCTAACCAGCAATAATAATAATTATAATTCCAGTGAACCCATTGACTCTTTTATTTGACCCGGAGCTCGTTTAAACCCCCGTTAATTCTACTCTATTTTTTCTAGTTTTATACCACCGCATCCTCACCAACAACATTAGATAAAGCAGTAACAAAGGCATAAGTTAGGGTAAGTTAGGGCAGAGGCACTATAGGAAAAGGCTGGAACAACAAGTTATTGGACAGATGGATCCAGCTATTGGAAATTGACTAGTTGACACAATGCATGTATCCGAGCATGATGCCTTGCATTGTGTATCGCCATTGATGGTTTCTGAAGTCTTCTAGACCAAAGTTTAAAATAATATTCAACCATAAATTGAATTTGAATTTCTCAGGAAAACCAATGATTTTCTATCTTAAGCCATTATAGTCCCAGAGAAATTGCTCCAAGATCAAAGAAATCATTGGATGCTTAGTTATGTACCCTGCATGCCCAAATTTTCCCTGCATGCCCCAATTTTCCCCTCAACACTCCAATCAAAATCCCAAATAATAACATAAGTATACCCTCAATAATAAATTAAAATACATATTTTTTTCATTTATAAAAATGAAATAAAATTATTTTATTTTATTTTTTTATATATATTCATTGATAGATTTATTGAAAAAGGAGGGAAAATTAAAATATATAAACATTTAATAAATTTCATATAAATTATGTTATTTAGTTGGGATGCACTATGCTTACTCAAATCAATTATCATTTTTTTAAAAATATATAAAATTATAATTCATGGCATGGATGGGTGAAGATAAACTTCTTAAATTAAATTGTTAATCAATTTTTTTGTGAGGAGGTTAGCTTTTGATTGTATTACATGTGAGGACACATAGCTAACTTTTGATATATCAATTAAGATGTATTCCATAATACCCATGAGGTTTACACCAATTAATTTGTGTGGGATTTATAATGGCCAAAAAGGGGCTTAAATATTGAAGTTAAATAGAAATAATTTTAGATAGAAAACAGGACATGATAGTAAGACGTCAACATGTGACCCTCAATTTGAAGTGGATCCTCATTATAATTAGAGCATTAAATAAAGATAAAGAGTGTGTGTCGTTTTACCTCATTACAGATGGAAATATATGTTGAATATTGTAACTTCTAAGAATATTATATTTGTACATTATTTATTCCGGAGATGTTCCATCCCTCCTAGGTGATTCTATTATGTATCCGGAGATGTTTATTCCTCCGAGGAGTTGTGGAAACTAGGGTTATTAGACCCACCATGTGGGGGTCGGCCCAGTCAGTTATAATAGGGTATTTAACCTAATGGTTAAATACGAGCCTACATGTACTTGTGTAAAATATATGTCAAAGTAGTGTATAAATAGAGGAGGTGTGTTCCTCATTTGATACACTCACACACTTGAAAAGAGGAGCACTTGTCTGGGAGATTTGCTAAGGAGGATTAGAAGGAGGGAGAACATCTTGTATTTTGGTTTATCATCTTATTGAGGAAAGCTTTGCTGGGTTTTCTACCCCATGAGGGTTTCCCAGGATAAATCTGTGTCTCTTGTGTTTATGCTATGCTTGTTGTTTCTTCAGTGATCCTATATATGCTACTATTGTGAAATAGAATGTAATGCTGCTATTTTCTATCTTAGCATATTGAATTTTAACATGGTTTCAGAGCTAACCTGAAGGAAGACAAGGTATGGCACTTACGACACTTGCTTTACTTCCGACAATTTGAAGGTTAGGGTTTTACATAGCAAAAACCAGTCATCGTGGAACTTTCGCTATAAATCCATTTCTGCGAAGGTTCAAGGTCTGAAACGTTTACAGGTCGAAGATAACATCCCCAGGTACCTTGTGTCCAAAGGGAACCCTCAGATTCGTTGTACTTTATGAGTTATGATCAGTACAAGTTAGGGTTTCGGCTTCTTCCAGATCTCAGTCAAAATCAGGTGACCTTGGAAAAAAGGTCATAACATGGGCTAGAAAGCTCCAAATGAAATTTCTTAAAAAGTGACAGGTAGTACACAGACTTTAATATCTCAGGAAACGTTTTCAGAGGCCGAAGGTGAACCAGTGACACGTGGAATGCCGTACAAGTTTGCTCTCCTGTTTTATCCCATAAACAGGTCACGTTGCGACACTTGGCATAACTCTCTCTCAGAGAGTCAAATTGAGGTCAGACCTATCAGGATGGAAAGATAATAGGGCGATCTATCTCAAGAAAATTTTTCAGAGGCCGAAGATCAAACAGTGACATGTGGCACGCCGTACAAGTTCGCTCTCCGTTTTTATCCGATAAACAGGTCACGTTGCGACACTTGGCATAACTCTCTCTCAGAAAATCCAATTGAGGTCAGACCTGTCAGGATGGAAAGATAACAGGTCGGGCTACTGCAAAAAAAGTTTTCAGACCCTGTGGAGAAAAAAAATTTCAGAGTTATAGCAGAAGCAATCAGGTGCATATTTCTGTCAAAACGGAATTATTTTTAGCACCTTTATTCATGGCTTCCAGAATTTAGGGTTTCGGAGAAAGTTGGAATTTTTTGAAGTCTGTAACCATGGCTGGAAGCTCCTCAGAAAAATAAGAATTTAGAGCCTTGGATCGAACCTTTTGATTGGACAGAAGGGTGGGCTTCATCAAACCCTAGTTTGGGTTCCTGTCCAGAAGATCCAGAAGTTTTGAAGGCAATTTTGAGGGGTCAAATTTTGGAGATTTCAAAATTGAAGAATGCTAGGTTGATCAGCTCAGCAAGACACATTCTTCCATCCATTCAGAAGTATGAAAGTCAAAGATTGAATTTTTAGGGTTTCTTTAGCAAACCCTAATCAAGCTCCAGATCAAGTTTCAGGGGGAGTTGAGGCTAAGGCCTTACATAAGAAGACTACAAAAAGTCTCGACGGGTATGACTTAAGGAGGTTCAGGTACATTACAAAAGACAAATCAAGTTCCATGACCATGACAACATGAAGAAAAAGACTCACGAGGTATGTATGACTTTGTTATATTATGTTTAACCTACGAGACATGCAGGTTCTAGCTCAGGATCTCTAAATCATTGAAGAGATTGTTTAGGTATGTTGTACATAACTAAGCAAGTATACTAATCCAGGTATGTTTTCCTATGTCATGTTAGAATCTTACCTTGTGTACGTATACTTTGTATGATTGGTTAGTAATCAAGGGTTTATGCATATTATGTCTCTTATCTTGGTTGATGATTTAACTAACTAGATCAAACAAGAATATGCATGAGTAAAAGAAGACTTCCTTGAAACCCCGAATACTAATGATCATGACTGTACATATTCAAGATTATTTAGAATTAGAATGTTTTGATAATATTGAGAATATACTAATGAATGTATGTTTGTGTATGGGATCATGAGGATGACACTAGTGTACACTTGAGCATGCACAGTGGTACAGAATGAATAGAAGTTCAGAAGAAATACAGAAGATCAAGCGGGAGGCAACCACACAAACATAAAAGATAAGTATTTGAGTTGTTATTAGAAATAGTAAATGATATTGCTTGTATGCATATTTGTATTCCTAGAATATATCATGATGAGTGTAAACATTCATAAAGCATTGAACAGTATACTACTAATATGCATATGATTGGTAAGTTGGACAAACATTCCATTGTTGCTTGTCTAGAATGAAACCTCTTTGCTGACATGCTGAGAGCTGTGCACACTCTCAATAGTATGTTCTGGTAGAGATGGAAGGCATCTAGATAGCCACTGTATGCATATAGGATATGGGAAAGTGTTGTGCCAAAGTATTGGTCAAAATAGTTGCATAACTATGTAAATGATATCTGTATGCATAATAGGTTATCATGTCAATATGATTTGATGATTATGAAGTATTACTAATCATGTACTTAATTTTGATTTGTAGGAAAGATCATGATGAATGATGAACACTGAACAAGCGATGGATGTTCAACAAAAGAAACACACTATAGAAGGCTCGTGGCTAGAAGATTCTCTTAGAAAGAAGGAAGAGAATCATGATGAGATGTTTGCTCCAAGTGGCTAGATAAGACCATTCTCTTAATGGTGTAATTAAAGAAGAAGTGTGAATCAGATTCTGTATGAGTTCCCAGGATCGATAATCAATTGATGAGCTTAATGATCACCATGGGTGATGTGGATCTCAACCTTTGCTACAAGGTTGAATATGGCTTCTATACACATATGACATGGATGCAAGAAAGAACTCACCACAGAGTTCGAATGATTTTGAGGCTCATATTAGTAGACCCATATGACGAGAGATGGCACAGATAGATATGCAGAAGATCACTCAATGCTGAGTGTGAATAATGGACAATTGACAGCTTCATGACAAAGCTTGGGCTTTACCAGAAGTAAATTTGTTCCTAACCTTTACCTTAAGGTTGTGGATGATGAACCTATCATACCATTATTGTATGACGATGATCTCTTTCTGATAAGGAATGAGAAACAAGTCATGAAAATGGCTGCAGAAATGAAAAATGAAAGATCTCGGATTAATGCACTACTTCTTAGGTCTATAAGTATGGCAAGATCCAAAAGGAATCTTTTAATTCAAAGTAAGTATGCTGTGAAGTCTCTAAAATTTTTTGATATGTTGGAGTATAAATCCATGGCCACTCCCATGGACTCCAACTTGAAGTTGTTAGTTAATGACTCATCGTATTTAGTGGACCTAACCCTATATAGACAAATCATTGGGTCATTGATGTATATAACAAATACTAGGCCAGATATATGCTTTGCTGCAAATACCCTAAGTCAATATCTAGTAGAACCTAGAAAGGTTCACTTAATAACTACAAAGCATGTAGTGAGGTACCTAAAAGGTACATTAGATTTTGGTCTATATTATCTTGGAGGTCATGAACTCCGTTTACATGGTTACTCAGATTCTGATTGGGCAGGAAGTGCCTCAGACAGAAAGAGTACATCAAGTGGATATTATAGTCTTGAATCTGCCATGATCTCATGGTTCAGCAAGGAACATTCTAGTGTGGCTCTCAGTACTGCTGAAGCAGAATATATATATAGTTGTCTGCTCTGCCAGCTGTGAAGCAGTGTGGCTTCAGAAGCTATTATATGGAGTGTTTGACTTAGAAATGAATTCCACTATGATTATGTGTGACATTCAAAACTGCATCAAGATAGAAAATCTTGTATTCCACAATAAGTCAAAAACACATAGAGATCCGATACTTCTATATACGAGATATGGTGCAGAGAGGAGCTATCAAGCTCGAGTATATAAGCACTGAGGATCAGATTGCTAATATATTGACTAAACCTCTGTCTCGAGTAAAGTTTGAATACTTCCGAGACAAGCTTGGTATAGTCAAGAAGGACCCTCCTCGAAAGGGGGAGTAGCATAGTATCTGATAACAAGTCTGTCTCATCAATGATGAGGTTACCTATTTACTGCACCTAGTTACTTAGAATTATTTAGATTTAGGAATCTTATATTTTTTCTTTTGCTGATAGATGTATACATGCTTTTGATGATAGATATTATGCATGTTTTGATGAGGAGGATACATGTTTTGTTATACATGTTTTGATGAGGAGGATACATGTTTTGTTATACATGTTTTGATGATGAGGATACATGATTGACACATGTTTTGATGAAGTTCTTGGTAAACACTTGAGGGGATTGGATCATCCCTGGAATTTAGTCCTAAAGAGAGCCGTAGACGTATGTCTTCGAGAATGAAGTCCTTGGTGGACTTGAGGGGATTGGATCATCCCTGGACTTCAGTCCTAAAGAGAGCCGTAGACGTATGTCTTCGAGAATGAAGTCCTTGGTGGACTTGATGGGATTGGATCATCCCTGGACTTCAGTCCTAAAGAGAGCCGTAGACGTATGTCTTCGAGAATGAAGTCCTTGGTGGACTTGAGGGGATTGGATCATCCCTGGACTTCAGTCCTAAAGAGATCCGTAGACGTATGTCTTAGAGAATGAAGTCCTTGGTGGAATTGAGGGGATTGGATCATCCCTGGAATTCAGTCCTAAAGAGAGCCGTAGACGTATGTCTCCGAGAACAAAATCCTGAATGAACAGGTAAGTGGATTGGATCGTCCTCGGACTTTATTCCTTTGAATTGAGCCGTAGACATGTTGTCTCCGAGAACTAAATCCTGAATGAACAGGTAAGGGGATTGGATCATCCTCGGACTATGGTCCTTTGAATTGAGACATAGACATGAGGTCTCCGAGAATTGAATGATAGGACTGGATCATCTCTGGACTTCGGTTCAAAAGGTACATGATAGGACTGGATCGTCCCTGGACTTCGGTTCAAAAGGTACATGATAGGACTGGATCTTCCCTGGACCTCGGTTCAAAATGTACATGACAAATCCTAGAATTGTTCTAGGTTACATCCAGCATGAAACAGGGTTGGATCTGTAGATATGATACATCCAGCATGAAACAGGGCTGGCTCTGTAGATATGATACATCCAGCATGAAATAGGGCTGGCTCTGTAGATGTGATACATCCAGCATGAAACAGGGATGGCTCTGTAGATATGATACATCTAGCATGAAACAGGGATGGCTCTGTAGATGTGATACATCCAGCATGAAACAGGGCTGGCTCTGTAGATATGATACATCCAGCATGAAACAGGGCTGGCTCTGTAGATGTGATACATCCAGCATGAAACAGGGCTGGCTCTGTAGATATGATACATCCAGCATGAAATAGGGCTGGCTCTGTAGATGTGATACATCCAGCATGAAACAGGGCTGGCTCTATAGATGTGATACATCCAGCATGAAACAGGGCTGGCTATGTAGATATGATACATCCAGCATGAAACAGGGCAAGCTCTGTAGATGTGATACATCCAACATGAAACAGGGCTGGCTCTGTAGATATGATACATCCAGCATGAAATAGGGCTGGCTCTGTAGATGTGATACATCCAGCATGAAACAGGGCTGGCTCTGTAGATATGATACATCCAGCATGAAACAGGGCTGGCTTTTTAGATGTGATACATCCAGCATGAAACAGGGCTGGCTCTGTAGATGTGATACATCCAGCATGAAACAGGGCTGGCTCTGTAGATGTGACACATCCAGTATGAAAAAGGACTGGCTCTGTGGTGGTAAATCCTAGATCTGATCTAGGTCACATCCAGCATGAAAAAGGACTGGCACTGTGGTTGGGATTGGATCGTCCCTAGACATGAGACTTGTCTTAAAGAGATAAGGATTGATCATCCTGGAACTTGATCTGGATTGCATCATCCATGGACCTATGTCCTAAAGAGAGCAGGATTGATCATCCTGTAATATGATCATGTGATGACGATGTTGTTGATCGTGTATGCTGATCGTATGATGACAATGCTGTTGATCGTGTGATGACGATGCTGATCGCATGATGACGATGCTGATCGTGTGATGACGATGCTGCCGATCGTGTGATGACGATGTTGATCGTATGATGACGATGTTGTTGATCGTGTGATGACGATGCTAATCGTATGATGACGATGCTGATCGTATGATGACGATGCTGTTGATCGTGTGATGACGATGCTGATGATCGTGTGATGACGATGTTGATGATCGTGTGATGACGATGCTGATGATCGTGTGATGACGATGCTGATGATCGTGTGATGACGATGCTGATGATCGTGTGATGACGATGCTGATGATCGTGTGATCGTGTGATGACGATGATGATGACGATGCTGATGATCGAGTAATATCAACTTTGATGATGTTGATGTTCCAGTAACTAGTTGAGTTACTGATGATGATGAATTAAAGAAAGCTTCCGATGATATATAGATGATGTAGTCAATGACTCCTTGCTCCTGCAGATGTTGTTATAATATCCTTCTCGTTAAGGGGGAGTGTTGAATATTGTAACTTCTAAGAATATTATATTTGTACATTATTTATTCCGGAGATGTTCCATCCCTCCGAGGTGATTCTATTATGTATCCGGAGATGTTTATTCCTCCGAGGAGTTGTGGCAACTAGGGTTATTAGACCCACCATGTGGGGGTCGGCCCAGTCAATTATAATAGGGTATTTAACCTAATGGTTAAATACGAGCCTACATGTACTTGTGTAAAATATATGTCAAAGTAGTGTATAAATAGAGGAGGTGTGTTCCTCATTTGATACACTCACACACTTGAAAAGAGGAGCACTTGTCTGGGAGATTTGCTAAGGAGGATTAGAAGGAGGGAGCACATCTTGTATTTTGGTTTATCATCTTATTGAGGAAAGCTTTGCTGGGTTTTCTACCCCATGAGGGTTTCCTAGGATAAATCTGTGTCTCTTATGTTTATGCTAAGCTTGTTGTTTCTTCAGTGATCCTGTATATGCTATTATTGTGAAATAGAATGTAATGCTGCTATTTTCTATCTTAGCATATTGAATTTTAACAATATAGACCTTATATATTTCTTACCTCATGAATTAACAATTAATTGACCAAGAAGCTGCAACATATTCATATATTTTTCTTTGACTGATATCCTCATTCGAAAGCTCATTAATTTGAAATCCAGTTGACCAGGTAAATTGACGGCAGATGACGTTGTGTGAGCTGCGCTTAGGCACTCGTTGGTGTGACCGTGTTAATATACATGACCGTAATTACGATTATTAAATTATGCCTATATTGAAGACATATGTTAATGATTGGTATAATAATGACGTCGTTAGTCAACATATCATGCAGATGATCAATTTGGTGTTAATTAAATCGGTGCTATACATCGTTATATGATCATGTAAATTATGTCACAGTGTTGAGGTGTGTGAGCTATCTCAAATAAAACACCTAATATTTAATTATCGACCGGGGTTGGTAATCTTAGAGTTGAGGCCAATTATATGCTAAGGTAGAATGGCACCTAAGTTTTGGCTTTTCAGACCTTAAAAAGATTTAATAAAGAAAAGATCGAAAGATCTTTTAAAATGAAAAACAGAGTCAAACTTTAGAAAGAGAACAAGTAAACTAACTGAACCTATCTAAACTACCAGATCAAAATAGTATCAAACTATACTACTCTATTCTATGATCAAACAATAGAGAAGAAAAAAACAAACTACTCTTTGTAAGAATGGAAACTACTTAATCAATTCTCAAATTCTAATCTAGGAATTAGAAGAAAGTAAAGACCTACCTATGGAATAACTCAATCATATGAATAGAAAACTAAGTTAAAGCAAATTATAAACTATTAATGACTTCAACAACTATTCAAAACTACTAAAGCATCTAATTCCATTCTCCTTGGGGATCCCAAGGAAGTGTATCAAATGTAATAGGAATAGGGGTGAATGTATCGAAGTGGCTTTCAAATGTAACAAGAAAACAAAATGGAATTAAGTCTAATTTAACTTCTACAAATAAATGCAAGCTAAAGATTATCCAACTACAATTAACTTTAAACATAATTTCCTATCTTCTATTTGTAAGTGAGAGACTTGAAACTAAAGAATTCTAGAAGCAAGTAGAAAACTTGATAAAGATGTTTTACTTCTTAACTAAATCCTATTCCATGAATCCATTATTAGCATGAGAAGAATAATTCAAGACTGAGATGAATTGGAGAATGAAATTACTAAACCTAACCTAATATTGACATTATTAACATACAATGAACTGCACTAAAAACTGATAAATTCTATAACCATAAAGCTTTAATGAATCGGACATAAGGAAAAGATAATTTGTAAATAACTAATGTAGGGTTTAAGAAAAGAAAGAATGAAAACTAAAACTTGATTAAAGATAAAACAAGGTCTTAATAACTCCTAAGAATACTAATTAAGGGTAAAAGAGATTCTAATTTGAAAAACCTAAAAAACTATATTCTAATGAAGCAAAACGATGCAAGAAATATTGAAGTCCGAATGCTGGTCTGGATGACTGTCCAAATGACGGTCCGAATGACAGTCCGGATGGAAGAAAATGATTTAAACTAAAGGGAAGAGAAGATTGGATGATCTTAACTACCAGTTGGTTAATGCATATGATCCTATGGTGCATGGGAAGAACTGAGTAAGCTAGTTAAGAGATAGAGATAAGAAAAATCCATCTATGCTAATCATAATTTAGGAAACTAGCGATTTCTATTTTATCTTAAGACAAGACTAAACTGTAACTAAGGGTATTCTATTGCTACAGAAAAGAACTACAGAAATTTAGTCTACGAGCAAATTTGGGAGGTTAAGCTAACTGAATTCTAAGTTAACTAAGAAAACTAAATCTTTAAAATAAAACTATTTAAGAAACTAAATAAACTAGATGTGACCTAAACTATCTAAGCAAACCAAATGAACCTAAGTGTGATCTAAACTACTGAAGCAAATGAAATAAACTAAATGTGACCTAAGCTATCTAAGCAAATGAAATGAACCTAAGTGTGACCGGTCACAATTTATACTCTGGAAGCATTAATATAAACAACAGCAAAATATACATAATATAAATAGAAACATTATTTACACAAATAGCACAGGGTCTTTTTATATCACTGGACAAAGACATCATGTACAGAGCAGATATATAAATAAAATAACGACATAGCTTATCTGCAAAAGACAAAAACTATTTATATACATTGATGGGAGACCACTGGTTGTTGAGGGGCTCGTCTCAACAAATAGAGGCTGAGCCTTAATCAGTCAATCACCATGCATGCTGATAAATATTCATAAAACTGGAACAGAGATGTATTAATTAAAATAAATAGAGTTACAGTGCCTCTATATCCATTTGCAGCTGAAAATATAGGCAAGACTAAAGATAAAAAGACTGACTGACTATTGACTGGCTATGCTACTGAATGACTTGGCTAACTCGTCTCTGTTACAAGGACGTCTATTTATACAGTGTTACAATTGGGGGAGCAAGTTGACCCTTTAGTGGTCGAATGCTCTAATAATAGACAGTCTTAAATGCCCAAAATGGCTCTGTTTAATATCTCATGACAACACATAAGCCGAGGGACGGCTCTGCTTAACATTTCGTGACAGCATATAAGCCAAAGAACGGTCTCGTAATATCTCATGGAAGTGCACAGAGCATCTTCTAGGTTCCGTGGCGTCGATACTTCTTGAGGTCGTTGAAATGCTAATCTTCCTTGACGTAGGCAGAGAGGGGTGTGTTGTTTGTAAAATTAGTCACAGCAGATCTAATGAACAAGTAAATCAATCACAACAGATGAACATAGAAAATATGGTGCAAAACTGTGCAAAACATGCAGCAGTGCTCTCTATCCCAGAAAGGGTGAATGAATTACAATACAAACTGTCACAATGACTAAGCAATTCGAATTGCCTAAGGAGGTCATTCGAATCACAGAATGGAGTAGCTTGACTCTGTCTAGGAGTCCTCATAAATCATCGGTGGTGCTCATCAATCACAACAACCAGTCATCCAGGTGTCAAACTGAGTCTAACTGAGTGTAATAAATGTAACTGAAGTGTGTAGCACTGATATAGGATCTGGAGGCTCAGTGGGGGCGCATGGGAGGCTAACTGGAGTCAGAACAAGTCACCTAATCGAACTGGAGGTCAATCGGAGGTGAAACAGTCAGTCATGAGTGAAACTAGCCTCAAATCAGGGAGAATCGGAGCTAACTGAATGTAACTGGAGTGAATCTGCAGTGGTAGGTGAACAAGTGCGCCCTTCTCTGGCAGTAGGTGAGAAGAGGGCGCCTTTCAGCTTAGGAGGGATAAAACTCTGTGGTAAGTGGCTCCCAGGTGCTAGAAGAAGGTGGATAAGGTGCTGGAGGCATCAAACTGGTGACTGGGATGCATGCAAGTGCATGCAGCTGCATATCCTGAAATAGATCATGCAAGATCCTGAAGTAGATATGTATCCTGAAATAGATATGTATCCTGAAATAGATGATGTGGATATCCGAACACCCCCCCTCAAGCTAGACTATGATGTGCCAACTAAAATAATGTGGGGCCCTGGTAACTAAGACCAAAGGTCACCCCAATACAATAATCCAAAAAAAAATGCTGAAAATAAACTAAGTGAGGAAAGAGGGAAAACCCAGTGGGAAGAAAGCCCCCCCTCAAGCTAAAGCATAATAATGAATCAATCTGTCTCCACCATGATGGAACTCACCCCCAACAGTGAATGGAGGTAAGAGAACTTCTTCTCAGTGAAGCTCTTGGTGAAGATGTCTGCAATTTGCTCATCAGTAGGGCAATATTGCAGAATGATGGTGCGGTCATGCACCAACTGTCGAATGTAATGCATATGAATCTCAATGTGTTTGGTCCTCTGCCGCTGAACTGGATCTGTGGAGATATTGATAGCACTTTGATTGTCACAAAATAGGACAGTCGAAGTAGTGCCACCAAAACCAAACTCGGAAAGAATACCCTGCAACCAAACTGCCTGAATGCAGGCATTGACTGCCCCTCGATACTCTGCCTCTGCTGAAGAAAGTGCAATGGCTGCTTGCTTTTTGCTGGACCAGCAAATAGCACCATGACCAATCATGAAAACATAACCGGAAGTGGACTTCCGATCAATGCTATCACCTGCCCAATCTGAATCAGTAAAACCAATGAAATCTAGCTCAGAATATGCAGCATAATGTATGCCAAACTGTCTCGTACCTTGCACATACTGCAAGATCCGCTTGGCTGCTCGCCAATGAAGCTCATGTGGCTGCTGCATATATCTTGACACGGCACTCACGGCATATGAGATATCAGGCCGTGAATGTGTCAAATAAAGTAGTGAACCAATCAACTGTCGATACATACTGCAATCTGCAAGCGGTGTGGAATCTCCCTCCTCAAGACTGATTCCTGAGAGGAATGGGAACGGGGCTGCCTTACATTCAGCCATATTAAACTTCAATAACAGGTCGGAAGCATATTTTTGCTGAGATATAGTGATCCCATCAAAATTTTGAGCTATCTCCAAGCCCAAAAAGTGACTCAGCAAGCCCAAATCGCTCATGTCAAAAGCTAGATTTAAGGCAGATTTTAGCTTGTTTATTGAAGTAAGTGTGCTACCAGTAATAAGCAGATCATCAACATAAAGTACAATAACCAACAAATTACCTTTAACTCACTGAAGATAGACATTCGGATCAGATTTGCATCTTTGGAAATTCTGAGAAAGAAGGAAGGAGTCCATCTTTGCGTACCAAGCTCTTGGGGCCTGTTTTAACCCGTACAAAGATTTCTTCAATCTACAAACCAATGATGGATCTGATGTATAACCCTTTGGCTGCTGCATATAGACCTCTTCAGCAAGGTCTCCATGTAAAAATGCACTCTTCACATCCATGTGATGCACCTCCCAGTGCTTGGATGCGGCAATAGCTAAAACAAGGTGGATGGAATCCATCTTTGCAACCGGTGCAAAGGTCTCTGTGTAGTCCACTCCTTGGACTTGAGAAAAACCTTTTGCCACCAACCTTGCTTTATATTTTCTGATAGTGCCATCAGAAGCAACTTTAGTACGGTAGACCCATTTACACTTCACTAATTTTCTTCCAGGTGGAAGAGAAACTAGCTCCCATGTATTGTTCTTTTGAAGAGAACTGTACTCTTCATCCATGGCACTTTTCCATCTCGGATCTCAATGGGATGAATAGTATGATTGGGGATCTGAACCAGCCATCAAATAACAAATCTCAGGAAGAAATGGATCAGCAATAGAAAGAGCCATACCTTCCCTTTGAAAGTCTCCTCTTGTTCGTCTCGGATCAGCAGGATTTCCAAGACTAGAACCAGCAGATTGTAGAGTGTTTTGGGCCCACTTTGGTAACTGAGGGGGATCTGAATGGTCGGATTCCGAACCTGATATGTCATGATCATCATATGCTTCTACAATATCAGAAATATCAGAACTCATACCTTCATTATCGCTGCTCGAATCTTCTTCTGGTGAAGGCGGTGAATCGGCAGTTTTCTCCTCAACTAGTTGCAATTCTTGAAGCGGTTCTTCAAACTGCACACTGCGCTCTATGAATATCTTTTTAGATATGATATCCATGATTTTATATGCTTTTGATTCTTCCCCATATCCTATCAATATGCACTCGATACTTTGTGGATCCAAAGCTCGTCTCTTCTCAGAAGGAACTCTAGCCCATGCAGTAGAGCCAAAAACTCTCAAATTTGACACATCCGGTTTGTGACCAAAGAATGCTTCGAAAGGAGTCATACATTTCACGGATGAATGTGGAACACGGTTCTGTATATATGCAGCAACATTTATTGCTTCATCCCAAAGATTTGCAGCCAAACCTTTTGATTCAATCATGCATGTAGCCATCTCTTTCAGTGACCGGTTTTTCCTTTCCGCTACACCGTTCTGCTGGGGTGTGTAGGGAACTGTATGTTGGATCTTGATTCCGCTTTGGGCACAAAGTTGCAGCAACTCGGACTTGATATATTCCCCACCATTATCAGATCTAAGAGCTTTGATCTTGCTCTCAGTGGTGGTCTCAACAGAAGCCTTAAAATCCTTGAACTTTCCAAGCACTTCTGACTTGTTTCTGAGAAAGAATACCCATGTAAAGCGGGAAAAATCGTCAATAAATGTCAAAACATACCTTGAACCATTTAATGACATATGGGGCAGCGGACCACTGATATCAGAATGGATCAATCCCAAAATAGTAGAGACTCTGCTAGCCTTGCCGCGGTCGAATCTGTGCTCGGGGTGCTTCCCAATAATGCAACCGGTGCATATTCCCTTCGAGGAACGGAGTTGTGGAAGCCCATCTACCATGGATTTATTTGATAGCAGCAGCAAATACTTATAATTTAGATGTCCAAATCTTTCATGCCAAAGCCTACTAACCTCATTACCATGTGTGCGAAGAGCAGTGGGCTTTGCAAGCGGAATAAAGTGCGAAAACTCATAACATTTAGCAGTGTGGTTTGCCTTTCCAACCGCAACTAGTCTTCCACTTTTGATATCAGAAATTTCAACTGTATTAGGGCTGAATGTGACTTTCTTTGGATCACCAGTATGTGTCATTTGATACACAGAAAGGAGATTCGAAGCTAAGGAAGGCACATAGAGAACATTCTGAAAGCATCCATGTTCTACATGAATCATACCTTTGCCCTTTGAAGAAATTTTTGAGTCATCTCCCAAATGGATTGGGATGGAGCTGTTTGGATCGAATGAGGAGAAAGAATCAATGTTTGCAGCCATATGATTTGATGCACCCGAATCTATCAAGAGAGTTGAGGGCTTCGAAACCGTTGCCATGAGTGCTTGTCCTCTTTCATGATCATCATTCCGATCTTTCTTCCTTGCACCGTCAGGAAGGGTTATGTTGTTCTTTTCCAAAAGGAGGGCCATTTGATCTATAGTCTTCTTCATACATGAACTTTCGGGATGAAAGCCACGGTTACAATAAGTACATTTAGATTTTTGGTTACCTTCTTTGCCCTTTTGCTTGGATTTCGAACTGGATGGTGCATCCGTTTGCTTGCCTTTGTCTTTTTGCTTGTGAGGCTCGAATTTGGGCTTCTCCTTCTTTGGATTTCCTTTACCATTCGAGATCTTGGGTCCTTGAACAAATAGGGCTGAATCTTTGGAGCTTATGGACCCCATTTGAATCAACTTGTCATGCTCTTTCGTAACGGACTCAATGAAGGCATTCAAGGTAGGCATCTTCCAATTCGGGGTAGTTAGCCGACCGGAATTGAAAGTGGAGACAAATACCGAATAATCTTTCCCAAGCTTGCTTAGAATGGAGAGGATCAACTGTTTATCCTCTTTGATAACACCACTGTTCTTCAATTGCAAGTTCAAGTTTTTGAATTTTGTGAAGAATTCATTGATGCTCTCGAAATTCTCAGGATTAAGGCCAATCAATTCATTTTCTAATTGAAAAGCCCTTAGCTCATCCTGCTTGCCGAATAGTGTCTCAAGTTGCTCCCATATGGCTTTTGGAGTCTTCAATCCGCTGAGATGGAAGTGAAGATCCTTGGAGATGGAAAGACAAAGAAGACCGTAAGCTTCATCAAGCTTGTTGTAGTGTTTGGTTCTTTCTGCTACATTGTTTGGCTCCAATTCAAGACCAAGAGTGACTCGGTAGTAACCTTTTGAACGTAATATGATCTCCATATCATCTTTCCAATCAAAATAATTGAATGGGGTGAGGATAGGCTTTGAAGAAGAGTATTCCATTGCAAGGATTGAGTCAACCGATGAAGAGGAAGCTTGCATGCAGACTATAGCGAATGCAATTGAAGGAGGAAACCTTGCATGCAGAAAATAGCGAGTGCACTTGAAGGAGACAATAAACCTGCAAATCACATCAAAACAACCACAATAAGGTCGAACAATCCACCCTTTGAGAGTTGCATCACACCTGGGATTGGATTTCAAGCAATGTTGAATATGTCCAATGTATCAGATCCAGGAATTATGTGGTAACTCAAGCTTCTGGAGTGGTATTGGAGTATTTTTCAAGCTTTGCATGCACAGGAGCGAATGCCCTTGAGATATCTCATTCCAAACTTTTTGCAATTTTTAGCAATTCAGTCAAATCTTCTTGTATAAACACCTGTAGAAAAGAGATCTTGTCCCTGCAATGGCTCTGATACCATTTAAAATTAGTCACAGCAGATCTAATGAACAAGTAAATCAATCACAACAGATGAACATAGAAAATATGGTGCAAAACTGTGCAAAACATGCAGCAGTGCTCTCTATCCCAGAAAGGGTGAATGAATTACAATACAAACTGTCACAATGACTGAGCAATTCGAATTGCCTAAGGAGGTCATTCGAATCACAGAATGGAGTAGCTTGACTCTGTCTAGGAGTCCTCATAAATCATCGGTGGTGCTCATCAATCACAACAACCAGTCATCCAGGTGTCAAACTGAGTCTAACTGAGTGTAATAAATGTAACTGAAGTGTGTAGCACTGATATAGGATCTGGAGGCTCAGTGGGGGCGCATGGGAGGCTAACTGGAGTCAGAACAAGTCACCTAATCGAACTGGAGGTCAATCGGAGGTGAAACAGTCAGTCAGGAGTGAAACTAGCCTCAAATCAGGGAGAATCGGAGCTAACTGAATGTAACTGGAGTGAATCTGCAGTGGTAGGTGAACAAGTGCGCCCTTCTCTGGCAGTAGGTGAGAAGAGGGCGCCTTTCAGCTTAGGAGGGCTAAAACTCTGTGGTAAGTGGCTCCCGGGTGCTAGAAGAAGGTGGATAAGGTGCTGGAGGCATCAAACTGGTGACTGGGATGCATGCAAGTGCATGCAGCTGCATATCCTGAAATAGATCATGCAAGATCCTGAAGTAGATATGTATCCTGAAATAGATGATCCTGAAATAGATATGTATCCTGAAATAGATGATGTGGATATCCGAACATTGTTGAACTGAGTGTACAGGAACGGGAATCTTCGAGAACATCAGCTTACGCATCATAAGGGCCACGTCCCAAACAGAATCCATGTGACGGTTTGTCTTTCAATGGCCTAATAATATCTCAATGAACAAACTCGTGGGTTGAATGCACGTCTGAATGGCAGGCTGAATGCAACTAATTTTTTGCAAAGCGAATACACATCTGAGTGGAGATCCGTTTGAGAACCAAAACCTGTAAAACAAAATCTACTTGTCAAGTAGGCCAAGAAATATCAATTAAACATTAATAAATCACAAAAATCATGATTTTAACCAAAATACATGTGATGTGTAAATATATGCATACCTAGTCTGAATGGAAAACAAACTGACTTATTACATCAAAATTGGTGAAAGTAATGCCAATCAAAGTGTATTTGATATTAAAAAATGATGACAAAAAGAGACACCAACATTCCCCTATACCGGAGATATGCCAGGTCCCATTGAGCAAATAGAGAAAAATTTAGGAAGAAGGCTGAGTTGCAGTAGCAGCTGCCATCGACTTAGATGAGGAGGTGGATTTGGCTTTCAATTTGTAGAGCTGCTCCTTCAAATTTGCATACTTCAAATGTAGAGAGAGGCTGGAAGCGGTTTTGTCTTCATTTAAATTTTCCACACATTTCACCTGCAAAAGCAAGTTCTTGTTTTCCTCATGAAGCCCGTAAATGATCTCTTTGTACTTTTCATTCTGGCTTCTTATATCTGCTACGTCCTGGTTTAATCTATCCACAGTCTGATGGAGTGGAACAGATACTTTTGTTAAAGACCTAGAGTCCTTTTGTGGGCTCGATCCCCTTAGAGGTGGCTCGGGATCAGCAAGTGTAATGTGTGCCTTGAGGGCCTTATCCTTAGTATGTGTAGACACAGGCTCCAAGACAGGGTCTTCAAGTAAAATGGTTGATAAATTGGCCAACGCGAGGAGAGGGGACTCAAGGACAGGTTCATTTGCTTGGTCGTCAGGATTGTCTGGGTGCATTGGCTCAACAACTGATTGAACCATGGTATGATTGTCGGACTAAACGATGGTCGGGTCGACTGTTTGGTCACGATTATCCCTTCTTGAATTCATGGGTATGAGTGAAAAGAATGGAAGTTCTGTGGTTGTATCTTCACAAACATGCTCAGGAGATGGGGTATGATCAGAGCATATTTCTCCCGAGGAACCCTCACTAAACCTTATAGACTTGACAACTTTTTCTCTTTGGGAAGATTGTTGGCCTGGCTCATTTCCACGGGATAGGAAACGATGGCATTTTCAAGAGGCAAGGGATTTAACAGTAGGCTTCTTGACTAGGTGAGGGTTCAGGGTTTCAAAGATAAAATGTTCCCAAGTTTGCCCCTTTTCTTCTAACTGATGGGTAATCAATATTTTGATAAGGCAATGATGGTACAAACTGCCAGCAGGGTTAACAGTATTCTTTCTAACCTGAGTAGACATTTTTTCTAGGCTTTTCAGGAAATAGAAGGGAACGTTTTAGGGCCTAATTATTAACGAAATGCGCCAACAATCAGAAATGATAGGCTTTAAAAACAAAAAACTTACCTTCACAAGTGATCAGATGGATGATAACAGTCAGTGGCTTGAGGTATTTAGGTTTAACCCATTCCCTATGAACCCCTTTTGCACCTTCAACATGCTGATATTCGTCCTTGTGGGAAAACTTATGGGTTGTTTGTGGGAGAAACAGGTGTTTGTGCCAATGGGCACCTTCCCTCGGCAGCTTCGTAGGCGAGGCTATGGCTTCTTCTGTCAGTGGAAAGGTAAGCTGGTCGACCTTGGTTGTCTTACCATCAAACCATTTTTCAAATAGTAAGGATATTTCGTGGTCGTGATCATCAAGGAGGTGGAGGAATAGACCACATCCTGCACACAAAAATATCTCACGGAAAGCCTTAAACTCGAAAATGCAGAGGAGGTCCTGGTAACTGCCAGGCTCATGACGGTTTGACAGTTTTGAACAAAGGTCGATGGATGTAGTTGGGTAGAGGGAATGCACAAAATTGCAGTGGATAGGGTTTGATAAGTTCAGGGTGGATGAAGAATGAGCATAATGAGGTAGGATTTACGCAAGGGGTAGGTTTAAAACAAGGTCTGTTGAGTGACTGAATGATCGTGGAGGGAGATTTCACACGTACGAGTGATACACCATAATTTGAGCTTCCTTAAGTCGTGTGCCACCTTAGAGCTACGTAATTATGAGTTCATATGGTTTATAATGTATTCAACCATGTCCAAAGTAAAACTTTGGACAGGTTGAACATAAATTTTATGAGGGACATAATTACTCATGAAAGATCGTAATGTCTTAGTGATAGATGGTATGATAACTCTTTAAATGGAGGATAAGGATCATAAGACAATGCCCAAACTGTATGATTGACCAATTTATTTGATAAGACAAGATCAGTATGCAAAGACAGTGTTTTAATTCGATCCTTGTTATGATTAGTTGATTAAAGAAATCAGCAAAAATCAAAATTTTAAATGTCTTAGCACACTTATAAATATCACTATAAGATATGGTTTCATTTGGCCCTTCCTTCAGATTGCTTATTCATTTGTCTCGTTCGTCATATTATTTGGATCATCACTCGACCCTTCATTCAACCCTTCATACAAATCCTTGTAAGAAAAACATGTTTTGATGGATCTGGCTGCTGCTGATTATGCAGAGAATTTTTCTGGAACTTGTCAGCACACCAGAGATGTTGTAAACCTGCTTTTCTGAAACTTTAAGTCACGTTCTTTCTTATTTGTCTTTAATCAAAACGAGCTTCTTTCTACTTTTTGCATTATCTCGTAAACACCTTATTATGTTACCAGAGATACATAAACTTTTTCATCAATAGTTATAAAGTAAAAACAGTTCTAAATCCTCCCCCAAACCGAAAATATGGCGTGTCCTCAAGCCATCAAAGAAAAATTAATCAATATTCAAGTATTTTTAATTGAAAAAGTTGCAAAAAAAATGTTGTAATAATAAAATATCAACTAGTAAATGTAGATGATTCAGTTATGTACATTCATCAAAAAGAACACGAAAGTGCTTAAGATGACCATGTGAAGAATGATAGTATAACTGATGTAAAGAAAATGCCATAGGAAAACTAGTCATGCATGACTCATTGTAAATATTTCTTGTCATCCAAAGAATATAAATAAGGCTCACTGTAAATTTTATGAGACATCTATAATTATGGGTACCATTTCTAGGATAGACATATCCTAGGTAATGTGTGAATTAGATGACAGGGTCCAAGTCCAACTTACAGCTATTCTCTAATGAAAGTATAAATAATTGGCCTAAACATGTGTTTGTATACTCAGGTTTTTTTTATGAGCCATGTGGAAAGAGATGCATTAACCAAACCTCTTTTACCCGATATTGTTTGGCTACCAGCAGGCTTGTTCAGTACCCCAGCAGGTTTATCTTGGTACCCTGCAAGCATATCCCCACTACCAGCGAGCCTGTTCAGTACCCCGATGGGTTTACTTGCAATTATCGAGCTTCCTTGTTTTTTAGATATTACTCAGCATGGACCCGCTTCCAACAAGCCTATTCAGCACCCCTGCGGGTTTTCCTCGTATATATATGTATATTTTTTGTAAGGAAGCCGGTTGGCACTAGAGTGTGCTAAGCCTGCTAAACACATAATTCAAAAATTTAAAGCGACCCTTATGAGTAACTTTTAAAATGGCCTAGATTATAGATCATGTGAAAAGATAATAACCTAAAGCTATTCTTTGACCTCTCTGTCTATCTTTTTCATACAGAGTCAGTAATGTTTCCCACAGAAATTGAAATGTCATTCCCTTTTGAGCTACCTTTAAAAGATGCTTTGAGAGATAAGTTTTGATAATGAGTCTAGGATGAACTAGTAGTCCATAGGTGTGAGATAGAGCTTTTTGAAGATCACATAAATTAAAGTAGGTCCTTAAGCAACTGTTCTGATGATAAATCAGAAATGTACATGTCTGAATCAAGTACTATATATAGAATCACACAAGAAAGTGGTTAAGGATGATATAGAGAACACTTCAATTTTCAATTTCCAACAATAATCAAAAGGGAAAAAGAGGCACTTCCTTTTCCAAATATTGCATGAGATTATTGTGAGGTTCTTGTAATTATACTGCAAAACCACTTGTTAAATGATTAAATATTTATTCAAAACAAACATATATGTACAAAAAAAGAAAAAAGAACTATATGAATTTTAGAAAAAAAAGAGAAAGAGTCTTCCTGTTTTAATTGGGAAAATTTCACAAACTGATCATATCAATGAGTTTCCTATAAGAATGCAATCAGTTGTTAAAAATGACTCTTGTTATTGAAAACAAAACATATATACAAATGAAGATAACCCAAAATAATTCAAAGACCAGAGGAAGGAGGAATGACTTCCTCTTCTACCAACTTTATATCCTTCTGTTGGAAGGCATTTTGTACAAAATTTTGTTTAGATATCGGTTGATGATAAGGTCTAAGTCTATGTCCATTTACAACAGGGGAGATTTGAGAATCATCAATTGTTTTAACTTCTTCATTTTCTTCTTGAATAACAACTAATGACCTGGGCTTATCTTGCATAACTCTTCCAAACCACAATTGAATCTCATGTATTGGTGTGCTCGAAACAGCATATGATGGAAGGGATAACAACCCAATGCTATTAAAAGCTTGGGTTGGTTTATGGTTAGAATTTGGTATCGGTTGTGCAGGTAATGTTGTGGGCCCTGGAGGATTCTTATTCTGGAAATGGTGAGGTTGATCTGGAACAGGGGGTAGTGAAGGAGGTATAAATCCAGGAATAAGTTGCTGGATATTAGGTGGGTAAGGATAGTTAGGCATACAGAGAGGTGGTTGATTAAATGTTGGTTGAGCATAGGCTGGTCTTTTCCATCCATCCGGACATTTCTGTTGTTGAGTATTCTGAGAAGGGTAATGTGGTGGCCGATTCTGCCAACCTAAAGTGTTCCATTGTTAAGGAGGTAGATAAGGATAGTAATAGGGTGGAATTTGTGATGGACCTTGATACGATGGTTGAGCTCTAGGTTTCCAAGGACTCCTAGATGGTCCACCAAAGTTTTCACTTTTGTATACAGCTTGCAATCCAGGAAACGATGGACAATTATCAGTTGAATGTTTTTCTGTACAAAGGTGACAATCTGGGACATTATTCCATGGACATCCTTGTTGAGGATGTTCAGTCCTACACCTAGGATAGAAAACACTCGTTGATTCCCACTCCTCATCTTGCCTCTTTTTAGTGTTATACCTCCATATTTCACAGTGTCGCATCTTCACCATAAAAATAGTTGACGACACTTCCCCTACTGCTTAAAACACCCAGAAGAGAAAAATGATGAGTGATCCTTGAAGACAAACCTATCCTGTCAAGAATCAACCCAGCTGAGACTTCATATACCTACACTACCATGCCTTGCTCCATCTTAGGTGTGCGGTATTCCACACTACCGTTCTATGCTCTTTCTCTGACACGCGGTACTACCGTGCTATGCTCAGTTTAAGAGGCGTGGTACTCCCTTTTTATCCTTTTTTCCATGGCTTATGGGATCTTTATCTTTGAGAGATTTTTTAGGATTGGTATCCCTGATTCGATCCTAGCTCACCTTCTCAGATTAGTGGGCCTGATCCACTAAACATTCCCAAGATCCATTCTTCTCTCTTGATGGTTAACCCTACTACACACTATAAGAGAGAGGCATTCCATGAGCAAAGAGGAGGACTCTTGGAGACATCAAACTTATGATCTTGAATCTTTGTGGAGATAGATAGAGGAGAAAGCACTTGGAGCTGGGAGTTGGCTTGGATATCAAGCAATGATTGTAAGTGACTTCAAGTTGGTAATAGAACATAACTTGTCTTGTTTCCCAAATCATGTGTGTTGATTTTGATTCAATTATATGATTTGTATCTGTTATAGATTTAGATTCTAACTCATATTTCAAGTTGCTAGAGAATCGTATATGCTTGTATCTTGGTTTCATTCTGACAGGTTCATTCGCGAGGACTTGGAAATTGGAGCGACCATTAGGACAAGCAATTGAATTGAAGGTCAGTTAGATCTCTTCCATTTTTTTCAGCAATTTAATCTTGAAATGTCTGTTTAGATCTAGGAATTCAAGGTACCATTTGTTATCTTTTGTCTTAGTTTAGAGTTGGTTAAAGTCTACTTTAACCTAAGAGAGTTTCTACCTATCCGTAGGGAGAAATTTCTACAACAAGAATGGCGACTCCGCTGGGGAAGTAGCTCTATGGCTATCTTAAGTGATGGAATTTCACATTCAATCGGTAAAATGGCTTCCAGGCCATACACCAATTGGAATGGTGTAAACCCAGTAGCACTTTTTACTGAGGTTTGGTATGCCCATAGTGCCAAAAATAGAGTTGAGTGCTAGTTGGATTTATTTGTACCCATAATACGCTGAATAATTCATTTCAGAACTTTGTTAATGGCTTCAACTTGGCCATTAGCCTGTGGGTAGTATGGGGTTGAGTTTTCATGGAGAAAACCCAACTTGGCACTCAGTTCCTTAATCATATGGTTCCTGAAGTGGGATCCATGATCGGTCACAATGGATTGTGGGACACCAAATCTAGCTATAATGTGATTGAATATGAATTGTGCTGCTGTTTTGACATCCTCAGCATAAGTAGGCAGTGCTTTAGCCCATTTTGTGAAATAGTCAACGACTACTATGACATAGCTATGCCCCCCGGCTGAAGTGGGCTTACAGTGCATGAAATCTATGCCCCATTTGGAAAAGGGGCCGACGGCAATAACAGGATGGAGTGAAGCAGGATGCGAGCGTGTCTTATTATGAAAGAATTGACAGGGTGGACATTTCTTAATCGTTTCAATGCAGTCTTTGAAAATTGAGGGCTAGAAATATCCTACTCACAGTATCTTCTGGGTTGTATCCATCCTAGAGAGATGACCACCACATGCTCCAGCGTGACAGTCATTAAGAACGCGTTTCGCTTCATCTAAAGTCAAACAACATCGAAGAATAGTGTCGACACCACGTCGATAAAGGGTATCATTGACTATGAGGTAGTAGTTGGCATGATGTCAGATACGTCGACGTTCATCGCGAGTGAGGTCGGGGCAGAAACATTGGGTTTGGAGATATAATAAAATATCCCCATACCATGGATCAGACGTGCTAATGAGGAACAACGATTCATCAGGAAGAGAATCGATGGGCTCGGATTGCTCGGTAGCACGGGGCAAGTTACAAATCAACTCAGCAAAGACCAAAGACTTCTTGGACTTGGATTTGGAAAATTCCAAGTCAAACTCTTGTAGGATGATGATCCAACGAGAATATTTGACCCCAAGCATTTGATGCATGAGGATGATGGAAATCGAAGCTGCGAGATAAAGAAAGTAATCCCGTGTGTAATTGGGGGGTTGAATCACAGGATCTTTAGTTAAGGCCGCCTTTAGATTATCAAAGGAACGTTGGGATTCGTCATCCCAGATGAAGGGAGTGTTCTTCTTGAGAAGCCTCATATAGCCTTTTGTTATCTCGGAAAGATTACAAATGAAACGGCGAAGAAAGTTTGCATGCCCTTGCAAACTTTGAAGTTCTGGGATGTTCGTAGGGGAAGGCAAGGATAAGATAGCTTCTACCTTTGTAGAATCTAATCGTATCTCGCTTTTGGAGATTATGAATTCCAAAATTTTTCTGGATTCCACGCAAAAGACACACTTATGTGGATTCAAACAGATATTGTAGCGACGACACCTTTCGAAAATGGCACCTAAGTGATCAGGATGGTCATCCCGGGTCTGAGAATGAGCGGGAAGATAATCAAGATATGGTTCTACAATATGTTTGATATCGTGAAATGCATATGACATCGCCCGTTGGAAAGTTTCCCTGGCAGTTTTAAGGCCAAAAGGTAACTTTCGATATGCAAAAATCCCCCAAGGGAATATAAAGGTTGTTTTATGCTAGTCGGCTGGGAGGATATCGATCTGATTATAACCAGAAAAGCCATCCATAAATGAAAATATGACACTCCCGGCGCATTTATTGATGATCTGGTCGATGAACGGAGTTGGGTAGTTGTCCTTTGGACAAGCTTTGTTCAAGTCGCGGTAATCGACACAGACTCTAATCGTTCCCTGTTTCATCCTACAAGAGTTTGACTTGGAATTTTCCAAAGCCAAGTCCAAGAAGTCTTTGGTCTTTGTTGAGTTGATTTGTAACTTGCCCCGTGCTACCGAGCAATCTGAGCCCATCGATTCTCTTCCTGATGAATCGTTGTTCCTCATTAGCACGTCTAATCCATTGTACGGGAATATTTTATTATATCTCCAAACCCAATGTTTCCGCCCCGACCTCACTCACGATGAACGTCGACGTATCCGACATCACACCAAGTACTACCTCATAGTCAACGATACCCTTTATCGACGTGGTGTCGACACTGTTCTTCGACGCTGTTTGAATTTAGATGAAGCGGAATGCCTTCTTAATGACTGCCATGCTGGAGCATGTGGTGGTCATCTCTATGGGATGGCTATGGCCCAGAAGATACTGCGAGCGGGATACTTCTAGCCCTCAATTTTCAAAGACTGCACTGAAACGGTTAAGAAATGTCCACCTTGTCAATTCTTTCTTAATAAGACACGCTCGCATCCTGCTCCACTCCATCCTGTTATTACCATCGGCCCCTTTTCCAAATGGGGCATAGATTTCATGCACTGTAAGCCCACTTCAGCCGGGGGGCATAGCTATGTCATAGTAACCATTGACTATTTCACAAAATGGGTTGAAGCGATGCCTACTTATGCTGAGGATGGAAAAACAGCAGCACAATTCATATTCAATCACATTGTAGCTAGATTTGGTGTCCCACAATCCATTGTGACCGATCAGGAACCATATGATTGAGGAACTGAGTGCCAAGTTGAGTTTTCGCCATGAAAACTCAACCCCATACTACCCACAGGATAATGGCCAAGTTGAAGCCATTAACAAAGTTCTGAAATGAATGATTCAGCGTATTGTGTGTACTCATAAATCCAACTGGCACTCAGCTCTATTTTCGGCACTATGGGCATATCGAACCTCAGTAAAAAGTGCTACTGGGTTTACACCATTCCAACTGGTGTATGGATTGGAAGCCATTTTACCAATTGAATGTGAAATTCCATCACTTAAGATAGCCATAGAGCTACTTCCCTAGTGGAGTCACCATTCTTGTTGTAGAAATTCCTCCCTACGGATAGGTAGAAACTCTCTTAGGCTAAAGTAGACTTTAACTGACTCTAAACTAAGACAAAAGATAACAAATGCTACCTTGAATTCCTAGATCTCAACAGACATTTCAAGATTAAACTGTTGAAAGAAACGGAAGAGATCTAACTGACCTTCAATTCAATTGCTCGCCTAATGGTCGCTCCAATTTCCAAGTCCTCGTGAATGAACCTGTCAGAATGAAACCAAGATACAAGCATATACGATTCTCTAGCAACTTGAAATATGAGTTAGAATCTAAATCTATAATAGATACAAATCATATAATTGAATCAAAATCAACACACATGATTTGGGAAACAAGACAAGTTATGTTCTATTACCAACTTGAAGTCACTTACAATGGTTGCTTGATATCCAAGCCAACTCCCATCTCCAAGTGCTTTCTCCTCTAGCTATCTCCATAAAGATTCAAGATCATAAGTTTGATGTCTCCAAGAGTTCTCCTCTTTGATCATGGAATGCCTCTCTCTTAAAGTGTGTAGTAGGGTTAACCATCAAGAGAGAACAATGGATCTTGGGAATGTTTAGTGGATCAGGCCCACTAATCTGAGAAGGTGAGTTAGGTTTGGTATCCCTGATTCGATTCTAACTCACCTTCTCAGATTAGTGGGACTGATCCACTAAACATTCTTAAGATCCATTCTTCTCTCTTGATGGTTAACCCTACTACACAATATAAGAGAGAGGCTTTCCATGAGCAAAGAGGAGGACTCTTGGAGACATCAAACTTATGATCTTGAATCTTTGTGGAGATAGCTAGAGGAGAAAGCACTTGGAGCTAGGAGTTGACCTCGTACTCACATATGATCAAATGCATGATAAACTTGGAAAAGGAAAGCTAGAATCTATGTGGTATGACCCCTTTGTTGTAAAACGTGTCTTGGAGAAAAGAGCCTATGAACTCGTCGATTGTGATGGCACACCATTGGCACGGCCCCGCAATGAGCTGTACCTCAAATGCTTCTACGCGTAGGGTTATCCTGCATGAGATAGTTTTTGTACATAATGTACCTAGCTTGTTTTCACTTATCTTTTTGGTGTCCACACATGGACCTCATGTATCCATTCTTACCTTGACTTGTGATTTTATGCGCAGATGTCTGCCTACTTCGGATTCGCCGACGGTGCGAGCCGACATACTCGGAACCTCGCTTCCACGGCATCGGTAATCTATTCTCCCACTGGCGAGTTGCTATCTTTAGGAGCCAATTGTTTGGGTCCTACAACCAACAATATCACAGAGTACCATGCAGTCATCGGACTCTTGACACAGGTTGCTTCCCTTGGAATTGACTCCTTATCAGTCTTTTCAGACTCCCAACTCGTGGTTTCTCATCTGAATCGTGTTTACACAGTTTTCGATCCTATCCTACTTCGTTTATTTCGAAGGGTACGCCTCTTGGAACGATCTTTTAATTTTATTTCATATCAACACATACCAAGGGAATTCAATTGTATAGCTGATTCATTAGCTAATTACATTTTGGATTGGCATCTTTCCCATACATAAAAACACATCATAAAATAAACACACAAGTCATTGTAAATAAATAGGTCATAAAAGTAGGTCCATATATATATCACTGTATATAAAAGTGTTTTTTCAAATACATAAAGTTTGTGTTTTAAAGACAAAATTTGGGACCTAGTCCCATACACAAATTTGGCTCTCAAAGCCTACATATCATATACATGCCGCAAAAAGATGAAAGCTACCATCTAAGGAGATCTAGGAGATCTATCATGTTCCTCCTCATATTCCTCACGCTTCTGGTGATAACACACTATAGCCCGAGCCACCCTATGGAGGAGTCGGCCAATACGTCTAGGCACGCCTACGGTATGTCGCTGGAGATGCAAAGGGATGTCATCCATCCTCATAGTGGGGACACCGTGGGTTAAAACGTGTAGGTTCCTGTCTATCTCCTGGACCCCTCCCGCCTCATCCTCGTCTTCTTCCTCGTCCGGAGCGGCTCAGTGATCAACACCACCTCGGCGTAACGGTGAGTACCCTGTCGGTCTCTGTGGTCCACGATCTATGACATGCACACATATATATATTAAAGTCTTTTACACATTCTAAAAAACAATAAAAATTATATATTCAAAAAAAAAAAAACATTTATGAAGGTCATACCTGAATTGTCCCAATCCTCATCTTCTGGCAGTGCCAAGTCTATGTCCTCGCGGAAGTCCACCCCTGCATCGGGGTAGTCATCGATCATCACAATCTGTTCCTCAAGCCACGAGAAGAAATCCTCACCGAAAGCCAAACGCTATGGCCCTCCAAGTCGTCCTGCGTACTCGCTCCATCAAGCCATCCATGGCTCGGTGGGTGGATGGGGGGGCATGGTCAGCTGTGGGAACAACAACAGCACCCTCGCCAAGAAGAAGGTGACTAAGATGCTCCCGTACCCAAATTGAGAGTTCTCTCCAAGCTTGCACTTGTTCACTTGCTCTTTGAGATTGGTCAATACTGCCTCACACCAGTTGAATATTGTTCCTACCATGAAATCCACTGCAAGATTCATCTGTGTACAGGACGCCTGATGGGGACCCGTACTCCCTGTTGCATGTGTGATGGTGAACAACACGGTTTTTAAAGGAAGTTCTACAATGTCCTTAATTACCACCTTGCCGCTTTTCTTCCCCGAACCTTGATAGCAATAACGAGCAATTAAAGCATCAGTGCTCGCCTCTGAGGCTGTGAACCTAGTAAAACTCACCCAGGCTCCTCTTTTTGAGAGGCCCGCGAGGAAATAAATGTCCTCGAGTTCAATCTCGAGGGTGTGTTCTCCCACTCGGAAAGCTTGAATGTCGGGGGTCCCACATTTGAATAAGGTGGGTGAGAAGTTTTGCCTGCTTATAGATAACTTTGGTCTTGAAGAATTTCAACAAACCACATTCCTGCAATGCAGTCAAGGTCTCCTGGTCATCTTCGGCCAACAAATCATCCGCTTCATGCTCTCTTTCTTTCCAATGCACCATTTTGCTCCAAACAAGTTGCAGACACCTGCAAAAGATCATAGGAAACATTCAGTAATCATTTAACAACTTGATCTCAGCTAAAAATTAGAGAAAAAACTAATTTTTTCATCTTAAAAATCGCCACTATCGTGTCTGGGGGAAGTGCGCCTGTGCGGTACTACACAGTACCGCGCCCCTGTTCAGCTCTACAGTGTGGTACTGTTGCACAGTATCGCACTTCCCAATATAGCTCCCGCGCGGTACTATGGAAGGCGAAAATTGCCTAATAGGGCTCTCCCAAAAAATTGTTTTTCCCTACTGAAATCAAGTTATTCATATATGAAATGAAAGAGGGGCTTGAAAGCTCTTACCTGGCACAGACGGCTATTGAAACGATTCTCCGGATCTCCAGATATGAACTCTTGAAGTTTTTGCTCCTCAATGGGTAAAATCTCCTCTTTTGGCAAATGCACAAGTGAAATGGTAACTTTCCATATTTACCCATCCTTTATATAACTTTTTCACTTATTTTTTACTCATTATTTTATCTGGTTAAATTAAAACCCATTTCACATTACTAATATCTGGTTCCATGAGCATTTGTTGACAGGGTCTCCTTTAAAAAATGTTCACACTGGCGTTCATTTATTGTTTGACCTTCATTTTGAGCCTACTTTATCTTTTTCGTGCTCTGGATTAAAACTTGAAAAAGATTCCAAGCGCTTTTACACCCGTGTCGCGCTTTTCAAACTTAAGTAAATGGTGTCGAGCTTAGTCAGCTTTACTCATGCTCATTAAACGATGAGGAAAGTATTATCCTGATTGTATTTTATTCTTTTTTCGGACCAGAATAATTAAAAATTATGAAAAAGACCATTGGAGTCCATAGTTAAGCTCTTTTTAGACTCCCTAAAATTGAAAAGATCGCCAAGTGATCTTGACTCTTTCACACTTGTAAAATTATTTGAAAGATCGTCTATTCGGTGATAGGTTACCCCTTTTTCGGCCCGTCTAGATTATTTACGAGAAAGGTATACCCCGGTCAATTTTTGGCCGGGAGATTTCTCTCAGGAATTGTTTTACACTTTTTCGGGATCGAGGGACTAAATTTACGAAAAAGTACACTTTGGAGCCTTCTTTAAGTTTTTTAAGCTCTCTAAATGTGAAAAACTACCGAGTTTTCCTTCCTTGGACTCGTTAAAATTTGACATCGAAGGACCCACTTTGGGACAAACCCCTCCTTTCTCAGGTTCGTAAAACATGTGAGATTGGACTCATCTATGAGATAATCTATACCGAGCATCTGTTATCCTCTTCAAGCTCAAAAAACAACAAAGAGGTACTCGTATGTCTTGTCGGGGGAATATGGGAAACAAGTCGAGTTTATTTTGGCATCTTGTCAGTCGTCACCTTTGAACATGGCATGCGTCTGTCCCTTGTCTATTTTGGGTATCTATTTTTGCTGAGTTATGGTCATCATCCTGAGTCGTCTCTCTGGCCACGAGCCTACTCGTTCGGTGTCTATCCTCTACTATCAACAATCCCTGCTGCCAAGTTCTTTTGCAAGCCCTTATATGTTCAAAGGGTTGTATTGTTCAGAGTCATTCATTGTGTCAGACCTCCATTGTGTCAGTACATGTTCTATCGTCCTATACTATCTTTTTGTTCCAATTTCGTGTCGATGATGTGGGAATCATTATGGCCCACCTTCGACGAGTCTATTCCCGTCGACGCCAAATCACTATCTGGGAATTGGACTTAGGAATCAACCATTAGTACCTTGGTACCTGCATGCCTCAATGGCAGGTTTCCTCGTGTTCGACAGTAGGTTTACATCATTGACCTCTGATCGAACGATCTCTCGAATGCTCGACATCAACCCATTCATTCGCATTTCATTGAGATGTACTATAGATACCTTGGGGATCATCGTCATCATTGGTGATTTCCCTCGCATTTGTTAATGGTTCACATCATTGACCAGTAATCGAATGGTTTCTACCATGTTTGACTTCAGCACCTTGTAATCACATGGCTAGATTTGTATCATTTGCGATTGAATAGAAGACCCTGGGTGCACCTTTGTATCTTTATTGCGTCCAGGTTGTGATGGATATGTCCTTTGTATTATCACACAGATCCACTTTTGTATTGGTCGTGGCTGTGTCGTTACTGTCTCATGGATCCACGCTTGTTCATAGTAGCCATGATTTGTCTACAGTCTATATCATCTCAGTACTCATGGATCTGCAATGTATTGGTTGACAGCCATGCTTTGAGTCAATTGTTTCCGAGCATGGGAATGCCCACCTCGATGGTATATCTGACATTTTGTTTCTGTTTCAGCTCCTTGTTGCTCTCCTCGATGCTATCTCCGCACAGTATTTGTAAAGTCTTTCGGCCATCAGTCCCTTATGACCTCACACTTTAGGGGGCATCTGTTATACCTCCATATTTCACAGTGTCGCATCTTCACCATAAAAATAGTTGACGACACTTCCCCTACTGCTTAAAACACCCAGAAGAGAAAAATGATGAGTGATCCTTGAAGACAAACATATCCTGTCAAGAATCAACCCAGTTGAGAATTTGATGTTGAATCTTAAAAATATCATTGCGAGAGTCCTTAGGTCTACAGTAATCCTATTATTTTCGAAGAAATGCCTTCTTCATGTCTTCCCAGGTTCTAATACTAGATTCTCCTAATCCCATGAACCATCGAAGAGAAGAATATTTTAATGTGGCAGGAAAGAGTTTTAGCTTTTGGCCATCTTGTAGGTAATTATAACTCCTACACAAAATGTCAAACTCGAATAAAAATGTGTTTGGATCGTCACTACTCTTCCCATAAAAGGTTGGTAGTGAGGAGGGAGGGATGTTTTTCATAGTAACATCTTGTGCAGTGTCTAAGATAGGGAACCCGAAGGTACCTTCAGTTCTAAATTCTCTATCTTCTTCATCTTGTCGGACATGATATTCATTTTCATCCCCCATGAAGATTCTATTGCCAAAGAGAGAAAATCTAGGTGGCTCCTTTCTTGGTGAATATGGGATGTCCCAACGTTCTGTTTCAGGACACGGATTCTTCTTTTTAGGAGCAGAATTACCAGCTACATGGGAATCCATATTTGGAGGTCCTACTGTTGTTGTATCAATCTATGAAATAACTATGTTCACAGAACTCTCAAAAAGAGCGTCTACTTGTGCAGGATCGATAAAATCTACTAAGTCTGGACCACCTATTATTGAGAAAGTAGTGTCTTTGGGATTTTGGACTAATGGAGAGTTAAGAGGTCCTGAAGTTTTATCCTTATGAGTTTCCTTCTGTCTAAGTTCAGTCTCAATATGAGCTTGAGTTTCTTCTAGTGGAATTTCTTTATGAACAGACTGTTTTGATGTCCCTATGTTTTCCCCTAATTGATTTCCAGAAAGGATTTCATTTGCTTTCCAAGTAGGACTATCCCCTTTAGGTGTCTTCCGATACCTTTCTGTTGAGTTAGTAGTTGGGGTGGCACACCCCTTGTATAGGTTAGTAGGAATTCTAGTAGGGATTTTAGTAAGAGAGCTAGTTTTAATAAATCTACCTTGTGAATCTCTAGACCTATTCATGTAAACAAATTATAACGGAAACAAATTCTAACTGCATAACTACTACAGCTGGGTTTTCGGGATGCCTATTATAACATATACATGGGTTCTTACCTCTCGTCTTACCGCTCACCAGCCACCAGCCTATTTTCAAAAGAATATAACTAAATTTCAAAAAGAGAGTTCAACTTATCTATGACTGAATTCTACCTATCTTCTACAACTCCCCGGCAACATCGCCAAAATATTGGGTGTGTGAGCTATCTCAAAGAAAACACCTAATATTTAATTATCGACCAGGGTTGGTAATCTTAGAGTTGAGGCAAATTATATGCTGAGGTAGAATGGCACCTAATATTTTCGTCTTGTCAGACCTTAAAAATATTTAATAAAGAAAAGATCGAAAGATCTTTCAAAATGAAAAACCGAGTCAAACTTCAGAAAAAACAGTAAAAGGATTTAAATCAAACTTAGTTACACAAATAAATTAGAATAATATCAAATCATACTACTCTACTTTATAATTGAACAATGGAAACTGATTGAAAAAGCAAACTATGAACTATAAAAATGGAAACTATAAAATTTCATATTCTAATCTAAAAATTAGAAAAACAATTGTAAATAAATTAGAGACCTATCTATAAAATGGATTAATTTAATGATAAATTAGAAAGTTATGATAATCGGAGCAAATTACAAACGGTTTAAATAATTTCAACAACTAATTCAAGAAAAACATCTATTCCCATGTAACAGGAACTGAAGTGAATGTATCGTAATGGCTTTCAAATGTAATAGCAAAACTAAACGGAAGTAAATCTAATCTAACTTCAATGAAGAGATGTAAACTACAAAAAGACAAATTACAGTTAACTTTAAACATTCTGATCTATCTACTATCCATGAGCAAAATAATAATATAAAACTAATGGAAACTAGAAGTAAGTAGAAAACTTGATAAAGATATTTACTTCTGAACTTGATCTGGAAGCAAGTAGAAAACTTGATAAAGATATTAATTTAGAAGCAAGTAAAAAACTTGATAAAGATATTGATTTATGAATCCAAATCCTATTCCATGAACATCTTCATTATTTATCTAAAAAAATAAGAAACTGATCCTAATCTTAATGAAAGAAATTATCAAAAATACAATACTTGAAGAATGAAATTATTAACTCTAACCTAACTAAGTCTTAAGAGCATGAAGTAAACTAGACTAGAAATAAGATTGATAATTTCTGAAACAACAACATGTTAGCAAATTAAGTACGAAAGACATAATTTAAAAGACAGTTAAAGCAAACTAATAATAACAAGATTTTGAAAATTTTTATGGAATGCAAAACAAGAGCCTAAATATGGTTAAGAATATTAATTAAGAGTAGGAAAGATTACAGTAAAGAAAACTAAGAAACTGAATTCAAACTAGCATAAAACAGTGCAGAAAGAGTAAAAGTCCAAACGACGATCCAAATGCTAGTCCGAACGACAATCCGAATGATAGCCCGAATGGAGGAAAAACAAATTAAACTAAGGAAAGAGGTAGTTTTGATGATCTTGACGTCAATTGGAGAATGCAGATGAACCTACAATGCAAAGAATCAGTGAGAAGACTTGTTGAGAAGCTAAGATAATAGAAAGCAACCTATTCTAATCATGGTTAGAGAGATAAACTATTCCTATTCTATACTAAAGCAATATTGAGATGAGAGAAGAGAATTAACCTACAGCTACAGAGGAGAAACTAACTAAATTAATTCTAACTATTAACAGAGCTTAAAATAGAGGCTAACTAAGTTCTATTTAATTGTAGGAAACAAACTAGCTAATTATAAAATGTTGGAATTAAACTATCAAAACTATACTGCTGGTCGACCATTTGCTAAATCTGTAAACACAAATTATGTTAGCAGCACAATATAAATTACAGAAAATAAAGAAATATCATATACAGGAAAATGAATTAATCACATATACAATGAAATAAACTAACTAGTTGCAGAAAAGAAAATACAGAAAACAAAGACAAAACCTCCGGTTGATGAGGGGCCCTTCCCAACAATCAGAGATGGAAAACGAAACTGGTTTAGCTACTCAGAATATCAACAAAATGGAACTCCTATTAATCTTAAGAAAATTACAAACTGTCTGCTATCTACTTGCAAATCCTACGAACTATCTGTTAATCTGATGATCTTCTCCAACTATAAGCTGACTAGACTAACTCTGTTTCTGTCTACATGTGTCTATTTATACATTTTACAATGGATGAGAGGGCCGACAGAGTCGACCTCTCTAATAACTGAGGCGTTTATGAATAACTGGCGACTTTGAATGGTGCGTGACAACGTAGGGAGCATACACCAGGTTGAATGGAGTCGATTCCTTCACGAGGCAGCTGCAGCATTGGTTTTCCTTGGACGTGGGCAGAGAGGTAATATGTTGGCGAGATAAACAAATGGATGAACGAGCTACTGGAGTATTGACGTGGCGGAGCATTGTGTTGGCAGGCTGAGCGTGAGCGACCTGGACTTCTTCTAGAACACCGGCGTGAACAAGTAGCATGATTCTAGGATGAATGCGCAAGAGAATCGACGTGTTGGAGTGTTGACGTGGACGTGGAATGTGCTGTCGAGCTTGGCAGTCATAGGGACAAATTTTCCAGAACAATGGCTCATTAACTATGCCCATCATGTTGAAAACAGAACCCACGTGCCCGATCTTGTCTTTAATGGCCCGAAACATGCCAACCATGGATTTCGCGGGCTGAATGCAAGGATGAACGGCGAGCTGAACGTGGCTGAGCTTAAGCAATATAAACATGCAGTCTGAATGAAGGGTCATTTGAAAAACCACATCCTGTAAATCAAAACTAGATGCCATGCATGACTGGAAAAGTCACTTTAATCATTGATAAAAAAATAATATAACGAGATTTGACCAAAATTCATATGATAAACGAATACATGCATACCTAGTCTGTTTGATGAGCTGAATGGCGGAAAGAATAACTTATTATATAAAAAATAATGAAATTAATGCCATTCAGAGCAGATTTAATGATAAAAAATAGTGACAAAATAGACACCAACAAAAACAAAAATAAAAACAAATCAGAAAAATTGAAAAGAAAAATGCCAAATTTTAATTCGATGAAATTAAGAGAAATCCTCGACTATACAAATCACTTAGAAGGAAAAATGGCCAACTCTAAATTTGTTCTTGTTCAGTGAGACCGTGAATAAAAAATAGAGCACCAAAATCACAAATTCAAACCGCAAAATATCACAAAAACAAAAAATTGAAGGTGAAGAACAAAAAATTACTATCCAAATGAAAGAATGAAAAATATTCCATAGAATATCTTTACTGAGGAATACAATAATTCATGAAACATGCCAAAAAAAAAAGGTTTACAAAATTTAAAGGAAAAATGCCATTTTCGGCATTATTTCTCCACTCAAAGTGCTCCAAGCTATAGGGTAGCTCAATATCACAGATCCATTGAATCTAACAAAGAGTGATCAACTCACGAATCTCTTCCATCCAGAATAAGGCTAAGAAAAATCGAGAGAGGGGAGAAGAGAGACTGTTTCTACTTTATCAATTATTTAAGAGGAATCTGGAGGCTATAATATAGATTCCCCCACGCCCTTTTTCTAGATAATAAAGCAGTGTTCATCATTTATGCACTGACTTAAAAATAGTTGGAATTTTTAAGGGTTTACGTCCTCATGACAAGATGGCCTAACAAGATTTCAAGTAGTTCCATTATTCCAAAATAATATTATGAAAAAAATATGATTTCCCAAATCACAAAACACAAATGCAAGGATAGCATATCCTCGTTGTTTTTCTGTGAAAAAAATTATAAATAACAATTGACTACCAAAAGCACAAAATCCAAATGTGAAAAATGCCATGTCTACTGGGGATAAAATTGCAAAGTAAAATTCAACTATTCAAATCACAAAATCAAATTTAAATTTCAAATGTCATGTGCAAAATGTGTTTCATGGGCAATAAATTATGATGAAATATTACCCACCCAAATCTCAACTGACATTATATTCCTAAAATGACATACTCGTTCTATGCAACAGAAAAATTGAGAGACATTTAACAATACCTGACTACTAGTTTCAAACAGAAAGAGATCGTAGGACAATGCAGAGAACCCAACTGTGGCGTGAGCAATTCCATGGGGTCCAATCGAACCTTTAAGCCAGGGATTACAACACTCCCCATACAGAAGTCTCAACGTATTTCCCATGCAATATCAATATTATTGGATGTGCATATGTTTTTCAGCCCAAAATATCAAATCACGAAGCTTGAATATATCTTTTTCTCGAAGAATGAAATAAATGCAATCATGGTAGGGACTCTTAGATCAAACAAATTGCAAGTAATCTGGCCAATGTTGCAATAATGTAAATTGCGGTAATATAATTATGTTCACTACTAGTTGCAGCTCCAAAGTGTGAACGTTGTGATTTGATCCAATCACTTCCACTCCAAGAAGCTTCCATCACCTAGCTTTAATGAAAAAATAGAGGAACCAAGGGAAAATATAGGGGATTTTTTAAATTTGGGAATTGGCGTGAAAGGAGTGAGGTATGTAGATGTAGCCTTAAATGTTGCATCCTCGTGTCTCTGTATTTAATTCTGTATCATGCTAGACATTAACAACGGTTTCTATCACGGTCACATAGAAACAATGGAGTGAGCGTTTGAGGATTGAGGGGTCAGATTACTATCACCTTTGTCAACTAAAACTAATGACGTTTTATAAAAATTGTTGACCTCCAAAAATACGTTTTGGTTAATTAATTGCACGTTTGACTAGACAGCTTGATAAAAAATTTACCTGTATTTGATGGGAAAAATGCCCTGTGATAGGAAAAATTCCCGTCAAATTCCAACCTTGGGTACGACTCCAAAGGTTCCCTAGACCTTGGCGCACAAGTTTTAAAACTACACCAATAAACACGTGTCGTGTTCAATCACTACTTGCTTTGAGGCTCACATTCGTGTTCAATTAGGCTTTGCTGCTGCTACACTACACTACATCCTTCACAATACATACAATTCCACCTACCAACCTCCACAAGTAGCCGCTACCATGCAACACTTGTTAAAAATATATATGTATGTGGAATAACCTTTTAAAAATTTAGATTCAAGGTTTTGGTATATGTATATTATGAAGATGTTAAAAAGAAAAAAAACATTTTAAATACAAGAATTGGCTTGGTCTAACATATTTGGTTTTTATATTTATAGATGTTTATATCATAGTAGCATAATTCAATGGTATTTATCTTTCCTATACGAAAATTCAGAAGCAATTCAAATTCTTGTATATTTGGTGCAATATGGAATATAGCGTTGAATTTTGGCTCTAAAATGACCAATCATAACCACAGAGCTTGGCAATTCGATCCCCTTCAAAAACCACCACCATGAGGCCCTTATCACTCATGTCAACATAGGACACAGACTCTCTCCTCTCTAAAACAAGGGCTAGGCTTGAAATCCTTCTCTCACATGTGGGTTGGGATTTCTCATTGGGGATACAACCCTTGTATCTCACGTAGGTTGGAGTGTGAACTTCATGCCTATTTATTGGAAATCTAATATTCATCTTGAGCCTCCTGCGAATAAAAATATCATTTTCTCATACACATATTTAATATGACCATTTTTCCTATAGAAAACAATTGGAATTTGGTATGTGGATTATTTGTGTGATCTATTCTTAAAAAATCATGGCACATCTTAGTGTAAGGTTAAAAATTTGTTCAAATATTTTTTTAAGTGGTTTTTAATGTGGAATAACTATTATATGAAAATTTTGAATGGTTCATGTATATTTTTAAATTTTCTAAAATTTGAAAAATATAAGTTTTTAAATGGATAAATAGTCTACTTATGTATTTTATCCGTACTCAATTTTCTCTTTACATATTTTTTTGTAACAAATCGTAACTGTATATGCATTTTTACTTGAATTACACTACTATGATTTATATTTTAGAATTTGGGGTGGACTAGCGCCTATGATTTTCCTAAATTGCACGAGGATGAGACAAGTGTATTGTTCAAATTGATTTGATGATAGTTGTTCCAAATTCAAAATAAACAATTACTAGCACATCCTCTTAACTTGTGGTCGGTGAACACCGATAGACCACAAGTTAAGTGCCATGAACAATTATATGTTACTTGTTATCACTTTCTTCTAGTGAAATTGGTTGTCTTCCATGGATTAGCCGGTATTTATGCATCAGCCACCAGTGCTCCATGTACCAACTATCAGTTATTTTTTATATTATTTTCTTTATAATTGTTTATTTTGAATTTGGAACGAATTCCATAGAATCAATATGGACAATACACTTGTCTCATACTTGTGCAATCTAGGAAAAGCATAGTTGCTAGTCCACCACAAATTCTAAGATATACTTACCTATCGATGTAATTAAAAAAATATCAAAAATAATTGGGAGCTATGGATGGATAACTGGTAATTGATGCATGAATAACTTGTATCTATACATGGATAATGGTCATTTCATGTAGCTATGCATGGCAAACAAATAACTTGTTAGTGGTCCACTTAACTTGTGGCATATCTGTGTTCACTCACCACAAGTTAAGTGGTACTAATATAAATAAAAATGAAAAAATATTGATATATATCTATCTTTTTTCTATGGGTGATTATGATCCATATTATTAACATGTATGGAAGGATGGAGAAAGTTTTTAAAAAAAGAGTAACATTTTAAATACACGCATGGGCTTGTTCTTACATATATGGTTTTATATGTAAAGAATGAAAAACTATTTATATGTATCTATCTTAGTTCTAAGGTGATTTTGTTGGTATCTAATGTTTGATTTTGTAGAAGAGTCATATGCAAAACTTTTATACTTTTTCTCAAGTGGTGTCACTATATTAGAAATTAAGAAGAAAATTGATGAGTAAGAATGGGTTTTGGTAGAAAATTGATGAGTAAGAATGGGTTTTGGTATAGACTTAAGGAAAATATCAACTTTGTTGGATCGGGGAATCTTAAATAATTTTTTTATTTTCAATATGTTAGATACAAATTTTGTTTGGGAAGAGCAACCAATAGCTATGGAGAACATTAGTAATCAATAGCTAGGAAGAGCAACTAACTAACTTTGAAATCTCTTTTAAAATTGGTATTGGAAAAATAACATTAATACTATAAATTTGGAAATTTGGAAATTTGTTATATGATAAAATAAATAATGAAAGAAAAAATGTATATTCTATTTTCTTATTACCACTTTTAATTATCCATGTGAAAAAAATTATTTTCAAATTTGTTATATAATAAAATAAATAATGAAAGAAAAAATACATATATTCTATTTTCTTATTACCACTTTTAATTATCCATGTGAAAAAAATTATTAATTTTTTTATTTATCTTACCATGACTCATAATTACATAGAATTGAACCTAGAAGTTGATACCTTATGAAAAAAAGCTTCACCATTGCAAACTAAAGAACCTAATATACTTGAGTCTCAAACTCGGATGAGGGAATCTAGAACGCCTTATCAATTAATTGTAGCATAGGGATGTAAGGTTAAAACAATGTTTTACACTGTTGAAGATGATGTATTTCATAAAATATATCATTTATTTGCAGCATAGGGATGTAAGGTTAAAACGATGTTTTACATTGTTGAAGATGATGTATTTCATAAAATATTTTTGAAACTTCAGAGTTTACCTTTATGATGTAAGGTTAAAACGATGTTTTACATTGTTGAAGATGATGTATTTCATAAAATATTTTTGAAACTTCAGAGTTTACCTTTTTGGATCTCATATAAAGAACAAAATCTCATTAAAAAAAACTAAGTATCAATGAACAAAGCGAGAGATTGCATAATAATTTTTTGTTTTCAAGATTCATAAATATATTTATGTGTAAGGAGGAATTAAGCATATCTTTTTAAGTTGGTATTAGAGTAAAAAATGTAACCTCTTATTATATTTGTCGAAGGCAGTTATATAGCAATCAATTAGGATTTAAACTTTTTTTTATTTTCAATTAATTTTGCTTTTGCTATACAATTTTTTTTATAGTTTTCAATAGTTTTTAAAAATATATATATTAAATTGAATATTTAAAAATCAAAAAATAATTTTTATAATTTTAAAATATCAATTTACTTATTTGTAATTGGCTAAAATTATTGATTAGACTAATTTCTCCTGGTTTGAGGGTTAATTGTCAGAAATTAAAAAAAAAATAAAATTTTAAAAATAGCTAACCTGCCACGTCATAACTGAATAAATGTACTATGTCTACCTTCCCGGGCTCGTAAGACTAACCCTGTTCACCGGAAACTTCTCGAGCATGCCGCGATACAGCGCCGTCGTCTAGAGATAGCGTGCTTTTCTTGATTTGAGTTTCGAATTCGTGACACGTGCAAGTTTCATTGCACTGCTGCGCAGACAAACGATCGGGAGTAGGACGACTAGTTTTGCAGTGGCGTTTACTCATTCTGGCAGCCGAGAATGGGCATATCAACTACTATACCCGAAAAATTCTTGCCACAAAATAGGGTATCCGATCCCTCCAGCACCTGCTGCATATTGCTTCCTACGTGTTAGTAGAAGATCAGATCCCCATAAGAACAACCAACGGCAGGATCGGAAATATGTCAAAATCACAGTATTTGATAGTTAATTTCAATAATATAAGTTGTACGTGTAAAAATGCTACAGTGGGCGGTGCATAATGTTTGCTAAAGGTTTAGTTAATACTTAACTAAAACACCTTCTTTATCCTTCTTTATCAGTCATATTTCTACGTTACTTTTGTACAAATTTTTAGTCGACATCTAGGGAGTGCAAGTCTACAACGCCAAAATAGCAATCTTCCTCTATCGGCAATGCGATTTAAACTTTCTCTATCCACTCATATCATCACCCGTTTCCGGCTGCGTGGCATGTAACTATATCCATTTTAATTTTTAAAACGTATGTGACAACATCTAATGCCTCACGTGGCTCAATTATGTTTGGTTTTTTTTTTCGGTTTTTTCAACCGAAAAAAAACGTACTATTGCTATTCTGAAAATCAATAGTACAAAATTTTGATCCCTTTCCCGCGAAAGGTATGTTCATCAACATATGGTCTTCTTCCCCAGCCACCTATCAACTACATATATTTGTCCATGCCAGATTACATACATCAGAAAATAATCCTGCTCTTACAAAAAGGACTTTCCCACATCAAAAATTTTCCTTAAACTTCCTAAAAGAAAATAACATCTCCACATTCCAGCATGGTGGATTCCATCCATTCCTCCCATACCGGAAATCCCTCAGTGCCCAATAATGCTTGCTTTGAGAGTACATCAGCCTGTTCATTGTGCTCACGGAATATATGAACAAAGGAAATGTTTTCCTGCAAATCAATCTCCATCCTAGTTCGCTCACACCAGTGTGAGAGAGCCATAACTTTTAGATCAAAATCCTTTGTAGCCCACTTAATAGTAACACCCGAATCGCCAAAAACTTTGATATTGACAAGCCCAAAAATATTTGCACACCTCAGAGTACACCACAGAGCAAGAAGCTCAGCTTTCATATTGTTGCCAGTCCCACAATTTAGGCGAAAAGTATAATAATGAACCTCATTCAGATAAATAACACCGCCTGCAGCACAAATTCCATTTTGTGCAGCCCCATCAAAGAAAAGTGTTGGCTGGTTGACAACAAGGGAGAATTGACCTATCCTCCGTTCCACATCATTTGAGATCTTTTCAGAATATAGTTGAATTAAGTTCATAGCCAAAATGCCACAAGACACAACATCTAGTTGTTTTCCTTGAAAAGTAGAAATGTTCCTGAAAAACCAAAGAGCCCAAGATATAAAAATAGGTACCTGCACTGAATCCATGGAGGAACGAGACCATCTCAGTAATGCCTCACAAAAACCAACTTCTGCCAAAGTCCTTGTGATTGCCATCTTTGAACAAACATAGTCCCAAACTCTTTTCCGAAAGGAACAATAAACAAACAAATGGTCGATAGTCTCAGAATTTTCCTTACATAAGATGCACCAGTTTGGACCATACCAACCACGTTTAGTTAGATTGTCCCAGGTCTTCAAAGTTCCTTGTAGAACATGCCACAAAAAACACTTGTGTTTTAAAGCCAATTTCCATTTCCATATCTTCTTAAACCACCAATGTTGAGGGAAGATATATTTCCCCTGCATAATCCTATCATAAGCTGTTTTTGCTGTGACTTTCCCATCTTTTTTGTTTCCACACCACTTCATAATATCCTCTTTTTCTGTTAAGATAACACCAGCCGCACCAAGTGAACTGACATAGGAGTCCCAAGAGAAGGCATCCTCGCCAATCAATCCTAAGTCATAGGATTGTAACCAATAAGTCTGACCAAAGTGATTCCTGATACGGTCTAATGTAGTTAGGCCATATAATTTTAAATAATCCAGTATCTCTGATTTAAGACAAACGGGATCATCAATTCCCAAAATGTAATCTTTTCCAACTCTGATGTTTCTACCATTACTAACTTGCCACTTCAGATCCCCAATGATCGAGTTTGATACCTTGAGCAAACCTCTCCATAAAGGAGAGCAACCTGATTTCACAGGCATATTCTGACGGAACCAGTCAACCAAGTTTGTATTAATGTATTTCACAAATGAAATTTTAGACCAAGGATTATAATTAAAGAGACATCTCCAAAGACTTTTTGCCCTGAGAGCCATGCTGAAAGATTGTAAGTCCTTTATTCCCCAGCCACCAAAACGCTCTGGCCTGGAGACCGATTCCCAGCCAGTCATTACCAATGATGCCCTGTCTAAACCACCGGACCACAGAAAATTGAACATCAATTTTCTGATAACCTTAAGTATGTAAACAGGAATCTCAAGAAGTGATAACCAATAAACAGGTATCCCCAACAGCACAGCCTTGATCAGTGTAAGTCTGCCACCCACAGAGAGCCATCTATAAGACCAGTGTGTAATTCGAGCCTCAACTTTCCTAACAAGCCACCACCAATCCTTTATCAGATAGTTATTTGGTCTCAAGAAAAAACACAAATATTTGAGACCATCATCTAATGGCAGCCAGTTAAATGACAGAATAGTAGCAATAACCCTTCTATCAGCATCCTCCACATTATGAAAATAGAAGCTAGATTTTGAAAGGCTAATCTTCATCCCAGAAATACGACAGAAGCAATCCAAAATATTCTTAAAGACCCTCCACTCTGCATCAGTAGCCTTACCAGCCAATAAGACATCATCCACAAAAATCAGATGTGAAATAACACAATCAAACCCTAAATCAATGCCCTTTAGTAATCCCTCCTGCTTTGCAAAATTTATCATTCTGCTAAGGGCATCAACAATCAGAAGGAACAACAACAGGGATAAAGGACATCCCTGCCTTATTCCCCTCGAGCACTGGAAAAAAGTTGAAGGAGAACCATTTATCAAGATAGCAATGCTAGCTATAGAGATACATGACGAAATCCAATTTATGACCAGCGGAGGAACCCCAACTTGAATTAAAATAAGCCTTAAAAAAGCCCAATTTACCCGATCGTATGCCTTCTCCAAGTCCAATTTTAACAAGATAGCACTGTGTCTGCGGCTCTTAATAGAGTGGAGAAGTTCCTGAGATGCCCCAATGGCATCATGTATCTGTCTGTTATGCAAAAAGCCAAACTGTTCAGCAGTGATATGTACCGAAAGAGCAGATTTGATTCTTTGTGCTATAATTTTGGAGACCAACTTATAAGCCAAATTGCACAGTGCAATAGGCCTATAATCTCCAAAATTATCAAGCTTACCCTTTTTAGGTATCAAAGTAACAAATGAAGAATTCAAAGCACCAGAAGTGAAACCTTTCAATCTTGTATATTCCACCATCCGCAGAATCTCAGGTCCCATAAAATCAAAGAAATGTAAATAAATCTCCATTGGCCACCCATCAGGGCCAGGACTTTTCTCACCAGCAAATAGTTTCAAAGTCTTCTCCACTTTCTCAAGTGAAACCTCACAACCAAGAGCAGCTGAATCTTCATCATTGAAGAACCGAGGGAACAACTCAACAATTTTTATCTGTTCCATCAGATCACAATTTCCCTCTTCTTTATATATATTCCCAAAATGTTTGACAACCTCCAATTTTAAAGCCTCAACACCGGAACAAATATTACCATCCGCATCAGATAATTCCCAAATCGTATTCTGAATTCTACGAGCTGATGCAAAAGAGTGGAAAAACTTTGTATTTTGATCACCCTGTTTTATCCACAATGCTCGACTTTTTAATCTCCACTCCATCTCTTCCTGAAGAAAAAGATCAACTCTCTTTTTCTCAAATAATTTAACCTTCTCAAAATCATCCTTACTCAAGTCACCCTCAATATTCAATTTTAAAATCCTTTGGATTTCATCTTCAAGACTGGCTAGTTCTCTTTTGTCCGCTTCTTTCCTCTGCTTGATCCAACCTGACACAACTTTCTTAAGACTTCTCATCTTGTTGCAGAAGTACTTTAAAGGATTATCCCCTTCAACTACAACATAAGACCAAAAATCAATCACCAGTTTGCAGAAATCATCCTCCAGTAGCCAGGAATGATTAAATTTGAAAGAAACATTGGACTTAAACCCATAATTATCAAACTGAAAAAAGATAGGCCAATGGTCGGAAACCCTATGTTCATGGACCCAGGAACGATAGGATTGGAGTTTTTCCAGCAAAGTATCTTTAACCAAGAAACGGTCCAGGCGCTTGTGAACGCCATCATCACCCCCTCTACCATTACTCCAGGTGGGACATAATTTAGCAGGCTCAACATCAATAAAATCATGGTCCAGAATAAACTTACAGAAAAAATCCGCCATAATATCCGGTCTGGATTTTTTCCCCCATATCTCCGATGGGGATTTTGTGAAATTTAAGTCACCAGCAAGAATAAGCCCCTCTTCCAATAAACCAGACCCCATAAAAGATTCCCAGAAACCTTGTCTCTTCGAATAAGGAGCATAGCAATTAAAAACCGATAACTGAAGGTTCAGACCAATACATAAACCCTTCAACAGAATCCCCCACTCTGTCCTGTAAGCTTTAAAGGAGAATAACTGTGGATTCCAAGCCACTACCAAACCCCCAGAAAGACCATCAGCATCCACAACCGAGATTTCCCAAAAAGGCAGAATACCTCCAATTTTTGTCACAACATCAGAACCAGAACACATAGATTCTTGTATTAAAACTATACCAGGTCTAGTAGCCGAAAAAAGGTTGGATAGGGCCCTAGCCCTCAAAACCCCACCCAACCCACGAACGTTCAATGAGACCAATGACATTATGAAATATCCACACTAGGTTTCTGTGCTCTAAGACCCAGACCAAAATCACCCACCAACTCACAATCACCACCACTCTGACTATCAAACTGCAAAGACCCAGGATCAGGTTCTTTTTTCTTCTTTTTCCCCTTTCTGATAGTCACATTCTGGAATTTTTGGGGGATAGGCAAAACACAAGAATCCCTAGCATGATTTTTAGAATAAATCTCAAGCGGAACCAAATCATGCAACCCCCTGGGTCCCCTATCCTCTAAAAAAGCAGAGACAACAACATTTACAGGTTTCTCTGGTCCTATGGCATTTCACTCACCCACAGGAGGGACAGAAGATACCAAATCCCCACTAACATGTAAATCCGAGGAAGGGATAGGGCAATGAATAGGAGAGCAAACACCAACCCCTAAAGTGGTTACGGGACAAATACCAAACTTTTCCGCCCCAATATCATTCATAGGAGACATACCATGCCTTAATTGAACCACCCCCATTGATTTCCTCCTATCTAAATCCACTTCTCTGTCAGAAATAAAATCAATATCCTCCTTAGAAAGTTCAGAATAAGCGGCTTCCGGAGGGAGTTTTAACTTACCAGTGACCGGAGTCATCGGCGAAGGCAAATTCTGAGAATCCGAGGCAATTTTCATGGTGTCCACAGAATCCCGTCGAACCATCTTCATTTTGCAAGAGGAAAGATTAGGGCATTTGGCCTGAACATGATCGACCTCCCGACATAAATAACAGCGGAAGGGAATTCTATAGAAATCCAAAACCTGCTTCCAGCATCGTTCGCCCCAGACAATCTCCACAGCATCCGGCAACCCCAATCTCCACTAATACCTTAGCATAGCGCCTGTCTATGCCAAATATGGAGTTCTTGTCAACCCTGATACCTTTCCCCACCAAATTTGCAATCCCCATAACAGTATCCTCCGTCCAAACTTCTATTGGAAGGTCGGGGACCAACATCCACAAATGGCGAATACCCTGGCGTTCATGGATAGGGTCAAACGCAATGTGCCAGCGTTTGAGGTTCAAAGAACCATCCTTAAAACACCATGTTCCATCAAGAATCCGCGACCGAGCCTCCGCCGAAGGGAAAATAAACAATATCCACTTATTAACCAGCAAGTTTATCCTCAGAGTATCACCCAAAATAGGAGTCCAATTGCATTTAACCCACTCCACAAGTTCCACCTTCGAACCAGACGCATATTCCAGTCGCCCGACCAATGCTCTATCCGCCAACATTTGGACTCTATCCAAATTAGAGTTCGCAGGGATGACGAACCGTTCCACCTTCTCTCGAACCTTCAGTGTCTTAGCCCTCCTCCTGTTCTTAGCATTTGCACCAAATAAATTAGGGTTACACCCATCCCGGCGAGTTGTGGGAGAAAAATCAGCAGAGCAAACCTCCGTCACAGCCCCGCGAAGTTGAGCATAATGAGGCAAAGCCCCACCTTCGCGCATAGTCATGGCCCAGCCACCGGACCAGCCGGTGTATACAACCACCTGTCCAAATCTGAGTACAGAACGATGACACCACCCATAGATCCGCCAGATGTCTTCCACTCCCGTACACACCAAAACCCGAGATGATAGAGACAACCCTGTCATAAACCGACAAATCCATCGCCAGGACAGAAAACCAAAGCTTTTGCAGGGTTTACCTGCGAAACCCTAGTCAGGGCCCCCAACGACGCCTCCCGCTCCATCCCTCCAAACTCTTTAAACTTCAACCAAATGTGTGGCTTTTCAATTATGTTTGTTATAAAGTGCTTATCTATTCTCGTTGCAACTATATGTTCTATTGCAAAGAGGCCATAAATCGTATGATTATTAAATCTTATAAAAATCAATTACAAATCATTAACTTGTTTCACCTTTATCAAATGCATCAATATTATCAATTTCAAATGTGTTCGTCATTTTAATCTTTGACTTTAGGAGGAAAAGGATTAATAAAATGTACATAAATATTAACTTTAATTGCATAAATCAATTCCAAATTGTTATTGCAAATATAATAACATTCTAAAATTTATAAAAGAAAAAATTAATATAATGTTTATTTAAAAAACAAATTAAAATATATATATAAGAACTAAAGTATACTAGTATTATATAGTATTATAGAGATTGTAATATTATATTATTAAAAATAAATATGTTGACTTTAATTGTATAAATCAATTCCAAATTGTTATTTCAAATTTATAAAAGAAAAAATTAATATAATTTTTATTTAAAGTCCTCACAAATTAGGTTACTTAGATATTAATTTTAATTTGTTCTAGCTAATATGCTATTTAGTAGATTAAGAACATTTTGTGTGCATCACAATAATCTCTAATTAGAAATTAACCAACAATAATAACAAGGGTTTTTATTTTAGAAAATAGTTAATGTAACTAGACCATGGATAAAATCCTAAATAAATATTACATTGAGTTATAGGATCAACTGGTTATAGATTGGAGAAATTCAAAAAAAGGACAAACTCATAAATCAAATTACACTTATTGTTATTGCCAATTTGATTGAGGCTCATCTTGGAAATTTAGTAAAAATGACTACGTATAAAGACACTACCAATCTATAGATACACTATTTTATAGGTTAGTGGTAGTTCATTCATCAACAAATGAAATGGGAAAGTAATGTCCTATAGAAACTATTAAGGCATGCTTGTCCAAAGCACAATTTCAATAATTTCTAATTTATTAAGGAGCAACATAATAAAAACTACTATACTATATTGAAAAAGAAAAACTTGATATGTAACTATTACATTGATATATTTCTAAGAGATTGGCATGTAACTATCATATTGATACATTTGTAAGAGACAGGTATAAACAACTTTGCTGTTAATTTAATTTGTTTTTTATTATAGGATGAAAAATATTTTTACATAAATGGCATTAAATAATATGACACTATATTAAATGTAAAAATCCAACTTTAACTAGGCATGTCCACGTTCACTTTATTTGTCGCAGAGTATATTTGAGCTCTTCCCCTCGAGGTCTGCATGTGGCTCAATAGTCTAGTCTACCGACCTGACAGCATATTGAAAGGTATATAAGCATTTCTCTCTGCTAAATTGGCACGGGTGTTTACGGCTTGTTTCACCAGTCTACACACTTGATAGAATGTTGAAATTTATGGAATTTTGATGGGTATACTTTGTTTCACATTATATAAATATCTCTCTCTATCTATATATATATATATGAGATGAGTGTCTACTGTTTGTTTTCACATATAAACCCTATTCCCATGAATAGTTCGATATAGCCATCAATGCGCGGCCAATATAAAACTATGTGCCATTAATAGTTTCCTTGAAATAATTTATAAGTCATGTAATTTGCCCCACCAAAACAAATAGTTCATCTCACACTATACAGGTTTCAAACAATTAGATAGATATAAATGGCCAGCAGGATAGCCATAACAGATTTACCATACATTATATAATGGTTTAGAAAGCACATCACTCAAAGTGAATACTGCAAAAGAAGGAAGATACAGAATACCTTCCACAGATGAAATTTGTATTACTTACAGTCTAAACAAGGAGGATTTCAACTGCAAAAGGAGGAAGATACATACTTCCTTTGAAAGATTAAATTTGTGTTACTTAATAGCTAAACAAGGAGGATTATAATTTGGTTGAGATAAAATTACACCAAGGAAACGCAATCAAATCCAATAGAGTTTGATTCATCGAAACATAAATTTTCACAAGCTTATTATTTAATCATGCAGAAAATGCATAAACCCGGAGCTGTTCCATATAAAATCTATATAAAATCTAAAACCCGCTAAGTTCACAAACAACAAATAAAAAATGGGTTCAAACAAAAGTGGACCTCCATGCAGGGTGTCATAGATTACAATATTGTACGATACAATCAAAACGTCAGCAGCTTCATGTCCAAAAATACTACATTTAAAACTTCAACTTCATGTCCAAAATTACTACATTTAAAACTTGAACTTCATGTCCAAAACTACTACAATTAAAACTTCAGCTTCATGTCCAAAAATACTACAATTAAAACTTCAGCTTCATGTCCAAAAATACTACATTTAAAACTTCAGCTTCATGTCCGAAAATACTACAATTAAAACTTCAGCTTCATGTCCAAAAATACTAATGCACACCTGCTAATCCTTGCGTCCCAAAAGGGAATTTCTCAGAAAATCCAATCAGAGAGAGTGAGAGAGGGAGAACGGTCATCTGCATCAACAGGCGGTGGAAGATTCAAAGAAAATTCAATCAGAGAGAGAGAATGAGAGAGGGGGAACCGTCATCTTCATCAACAGGCGGTGGCAGATTCAAATCCAACGTCTTTTTCATTCTAGTAGCAGAAGGAGAGAGTTGAGTGTCTACAGCAGGGGAGGAGGATGACGAAGCACAAGCAATAGTCACAGTCTGGGCGGCTGCATGAAGTACATTGTTCACCACGCCCACCCACTGATGGCCTTTAAGTCTTTTGATTATATTAGACCCCACAATCTCTCCCGATAACGGCACTCCTCTGGCCACCTGCTGCTCCTGCAGAGTAGCGTAGTCCACAATATTGCAGGGAATACCAAGGGGGATGAGGGCTTTGGTAGTAGCAATAGTGCTATTCAGATTCATGTTGTGATGACGAAGCCCCTGTATTCCCATTCCCTCATTCACGTAAAACCAGGGCATCGACGGCCTCACCTGTTTTCCTATGGAGGATCTTGCAAATGCCTTATTCTCGTTGTTGCGCCTGTACCAGTTAACCGACGTTTGAGCAAAACAATGAGGGGTCGAAAATATGGTACTATTGGTAGTGGTAGTGGCGGTGTAGCTCTGGTTGTGAATGTCTACATAGGGAGCGGGAAAGTTAGTTCTCGCTTTTTCTCCCTTCAGATTTCTGCCGGAAAACTCATACACTCTGGTTAACTTCTGGCCATTGGCAAAGGTGTCCAGCCACCTGCCTCTTTTTAGGGTGGGATCTCTTATCTCTTCCGCGTATCCACCCCATGGCCTCCTTCTCACGCCTCTGTAATGAACTTTCTTGACAGCATTTTCATTCGCATCGCAGACGCCCCAGCTATTGTGGTCGTTATTTCTATAATTAGGAGTCATTCCTCCTTGAGGACGAGGAACCGAGACTTACTGTGAAGGAGGAGCAGGGAAAAAGAACTCCATTCTATCATTAATAAAGGAGCGGAGTGGGTAGCTGTGAGCCTGGGAGTGGGCTAGCAGGGCGGCGCCGTCCTGATTGACACCGGCAGATGGGCCAATCCTGAATGTTATTTCCTTTGATTTGGTTTCGTTGTGTTTGATGACAATTAATATGCACTTTTCACCGAACTAATTAATATTGTATTCCAGCATAAACGACATTGCTATCTAGTAGAGTGCATATTGATGGCCGTGGATTGCATATCGATTGCCGTGAAACAACTCGACAACTCATGCATTATGTTTACTGTCTTTGTCTAACACATTTAATCTATTTTGGCCTGGAATTTTAAATGTTTTGTGCTTGTCAATTGAAAATTTAATGACTTGTCATTTTATGTTTCATGCAAATTCGAGTGTCAATTTATATGAAGAAGTATAAGAAGTACTTGATTTAAATTACTAGAGATATTTATATATGTAAATAGGCCCAACAAACAGTTAAGAATAACTAGGGTTGTTGAGTTCTTAGGTGAGCTTACCTCACACAAGCTAGCAGCTTTGGAAATGCCAACACCAACACCCCCCCATAAGCGAAACGTAGGGAGGAAACAAAAAAGAAACAAAGATGGGTCCCGACAACTAGGCCTCATGAGGTACCCATGTACAAACTACTCTCATAAACGTAGAAAAGGAGAAAACCTCACGGGAAAAAATCCTCCCCAAAAGAGAGAAAATCACACATGCTGAAAAATAAGCAATGGGGTTGAAACTGATGAAGATCCAAGTATCAACTTTCGAAATCCTAAATGTAGAATCCAAACTGCTAATGCATGCCACCCCAAGGAAGCATTGGATACCACCCCCCCCACAATGCTTCACTGAGTGGAAAAGATGGTGGTAGTGAATGTCACAACTGATGGAAAAAGGATGAAGGTGCTAGTTGAAGCTCGTGATGATGTCCAACAAAACACTCCATTGTGGCAAGCTCCAAGACATTGCGAAGCAAAGTAGTACAGGGAGACGAAAGCCTGGTGAGACTCCAATGAACTATCTACACGAGTGGCCCGAAATCCACTACTCAAAAGTGCAGAATGAGAGGTACCATCAAAATATACCATCATGGACAACAATCCTCACTATGGGTTCCGGCAAACAAAGCCATTTTAGAGACCCATTTACAAGTGAGGAACTAATACAATTCATTGACAAATGTGGTGTGCAACCACTCTTTAGAAAGAGAGCAGATATCTTAGTGCAATGCTGCAAACAAAGACAATAAAATGAAGGCTCCAAGAGTAGTGATGGCAAAGATACGGCCAAAAACCCCCTCGAATACAATAGGCAAAAGTGATGCCAAAAAACCTCCAATTCTTCAATTCTCCCCCATTAAACACAACTAAGGGTTATCACCGATAAAAATTGCAGCAATAGATATTGATCAAATATCAATCAATGAAGCAAACCAGTCAAAGCTTAAGTCAACTGCCATCACTAGTCAAACATCAATGGACCACTCAAAGCAAATCATTGGTAAGAGGAACATTGTACAATCGAAGACACACATCGATATGAAGTCCTCAAACATCCATTTAAATGATTCCATGACCATTCATCAATCCAACCACAATGAATAGTCGGCACTGTTCCAATGTTTTGTCTTTCACATCTTTTCTGAAAATTTTGAAAAGTAGAATTGCGAGTCTTCCAAGAATTTTGTTTCCTGGGTACATTCCTCTGATTCTTATGAGGATGTCCATATGGCACATAGTTTTGTTCCGGCTGAACAAAAGAAGTGGGTTGATGTTCAGGTTCACTCATAGAAGCAACAACAACATTCTCAAGTTTTGGCTTGTTACGGGCAGCGAACTCAGCAACACATTCATCAACAGGTTGCTTTTCATTCTAAATTCCACCAGTAACAAATACAACATTCCTTGACTTAGCAAGGCCAGCTGAAGACAAAGAGGGAGCAACATCATCATATCCAAGACCCGCTCTTGAGTTCTGCAACTTAGGGGAGATAGGAACAACAATTCCCTGGCCATTCTTCCTGAGTCATCCTCCATTATAGCCCATTTTGCTCAGCAGATGAGACCCAATACCTGTAGTGTGTTTTTCAAATCTAGGAGAAACACAACCATTAGTAGACAATAAAGAATGTGATGAAATAGAGACATTATCATTATTACAAATAGGTGGCTTGCAATCATCAATAGGTGAGGTGGGCAGCTCAACAATCTTCATCTCAACATTCTGCAGTCGAGAGACTTTTTCCTCAAGGTCCTGTCTACAAACCAATAACCTTTGAATTGTCTCATCCTTCTCAGTCAACTGCAGCAAGCTTCCTTCAAAGCTTGATACTCATCAAACATCCTATCATCTTTTGCTTGAAGAGAAGTTGTTATTGCATGAAACTCATCAATAGAAACCTGTAAGTGAGCAACCTCATTACTTAGCTGGGAATTAGTCTCTTCCAGCCTGCAAACATGCTCCTTTAAGGCATCATGTTCTGTTGTTGAGAGAGCTTTTACTTCATCTTCCATATTATTGAGAAGATCGACCTTTGCTAGAAATTTTCCTTCAAGGTCTCCAAGGGAAGTTTCCATGTTTCTTTGCAAGATATCAACCTTTTGGGATTTCTGAGTCAAATTAATCCTCAATTGATTCTTTAGTTCGGCATTCTCTTCCTGCAATAATGAAACTGTGGATTGCAAGGAAAGGAACTCATGACGAAGTTGATCAGCAGCCTTCCTCTCACGTAATTCCTGCAATCTTCTACCCATATTTAAGTTGTAAAAGCAACCAACAATACAAATGTGAATGGTGAGCAGCAAAGGTGCAAAAGCAATGAGAAGCCAATGTTGACAGGAGGGTAGATCGCCCACAGACATACATAGTTTACAGTAAAAAAACTGCAGAGTTCACAACAATAAGGATTCGTGTGGAATTGGGGTATCTGTTGCAAATACACTAGATTTCTGAAGCAGGAGAGTGGCGCCAACACAAAATCATAAAAGTCGTAGGTAGCCGTCAGATTCATCAATTGATCCAGAGAAAACAATGAGCCATGTGAAGATTCTTACACAAGAAAAGCCATTTCTTTTAACTCTTTTTGACTTTTCATATCCATAAAGGAAGTTTATCCATAAAAAAACATTCACATCTCATATCATGAGGAAGTATTAAAATTATGGCCTTTTTGAAAACCTACGTGTGCCTTTTTACTCACTCAACATAAAGGCATGGGATATAAAATAAACGTTTCCTTTTAAAAAAATCACTTCCACATTTCAAATGATTTCAATAAAGCAATTATAATATTCCCTTAATATGACGGCTTTCAACCAATTTTAAACTTTACTTTGGCTCGTTTTATGCAGCAAATACCTTTTCTTCAAAGTTGAATCCGGCTCAGCTATTTGAATTTGAGTCTTCAGCGATAGATGGACAGCCACTTCTGTTGGTGGAAGAAGCACTTATAGATCCGTGTAAGCCCAGGCAGTTAATCTGAGCGCCAAAGCATGAGTAGAGGAGGTCACCCAATCTGAGTCAAAGAAAGACCGACCGATTTGATAATACGGGAAACACCAGATCGCTTCAAGCCATGGCTCTGTCTTGTAAAGGATATCCTCAAAGCCACAGATCAGAAGAGAAAAGAAGATCTGAATTATTCACGAGCAGCAAATCGGATGATCTGAGAAGATAAAACCTCATCTCGAGCTGCAAAAAACACGATCTGCAAAAGTGCCTGCCTGACAGCAGCACTAAGTGCCAAGAGCCAAAACGAACATCAGATTCTGTCCAAATCCCAAATCTAAGAAATGTGAGCCCACAAACAAGAGATCTATTTGGATTTGTAATGCCACAGACCGTAGATTGGACAGAGACCAAACACCAGCGAGAGGAGATAGGGGATCCGCACAGCTAAGAGTCCACCAAACAGAACCGTAATGCTGAAAACATTCACTCATAGAGTAATTTATACACCTTCTCATAAAACAAAAAAGCAGGGTAAGATCACAGCCCCTCTGGTGAGAGAGTGAGGGTTGTACCCACTCTGATACCATGAAGAAGTATCAGAAGTATTTGATTTAAATTACTAAGAAATAAGAGATATTTATACATGCAAATAGGTCCAACAAACAACTAATAATATCTAGGGCAGTTGAGTTCCTAGGTGAGCTTACCTCACACAAGCTGGCAGCGTTGGAAATGCCAACACCAACATTATCTCACCATATGTTTCATGTAAATTCCAGAATGTCAATTTATCTCATCATAAATTCATAATGAACAATAAAACTCGATAACACATAAGCTAGTCTACCCTATATTCGTAAAGCTATAAAGACGTTTTCTTAATTCAAAATGTGTAACCAAAACTTCGAACTCTTACAATTAAAAACAAATTCTAGAATGGTTAAAAAGAAAATTTCCTAAACTAAGAGAAAAACTATGAACTCTACTCCAGTCCATGCACCTTAAAAAATAGAATGGGCATTGCTGGCCCATGCTATAAAAAGAAAATGCTAATTGTTGAGGATGAAGGAAAGAGATACATTGACCATACGTGGTAAACCATTGGCAAGTTCGATACAATGTCATATGGTCTGTTATTTTTTTCATTGAAGTCTGAGTCTTAAAAGAGGGGGTTCAACCAGGGATCAAATTTGAAGGGCTAGTCTTAATTTCATATTGAAGGTTATATATTCATGCCGCCCTTCGGTGATGAATGGCTTACAAAAATCTAACATTTCAAATGAAAATATTAAACTGATTGCACACTTCATAAAAAAAAATGTACTAAAAAAATATTGCATTTCAATTAAATTTCAGGCACTAAAAAATACTACAACTAGTGTAACTATAGCCAACATAACGCCAAAAATACTAGTTTTGTAATTTAACAAAGTGATATTTTACAATTAAGATAATGGCAAAACTATTGTTTTTGTGATCAGTCACATGCAAAATCCACCCCATCTCCAAACATAGAGACACAATGTATATGTGGATTCAATGAGAGAGTTGAATCCCTGAAAATTTAGATTGCCTGAAAATAAACGAAAGTTATAACATGAATATGAAGAACACATTTCCTCACATAATTCAAATTTTAAAGGCTGATATTATTTATGGAGCTCATCCTCTTAAAATTCTATATGACTAATGTACGAGTTCAACGGAAGTTCAGTATTTCATCAGATTGGAGAGACACTAAGAAGTACCCAGAAAAAAAAAAAAAAAGCTCGAACCCTACAACTCTGTCATGACTCATACCTTATCAAGATAAGGCCACATCTCATAGATGAACCTATTTATCCAACTAACCTGCACAATAGCAAGGGTTCATAAGAAACAATAAATAACCAGCATACCAAAGTTCACAATTTGAGTTATAAATAGGGTTTATAGGAATTTGTACTCTATTTTAATTAATCTAATGAATAAGGACACTTGAATGGAAAAACAAAGAAACATGAAAGATAATATGTTCATACTCTGTCATAATCGGGATTTTTGACCCACAATGGAATTTCTGGTAAAAGGCCTTGCAAACCTTTTGAATCTCGTTCCCCAACTGATCTGCTTATTGGTTTCTGAAAAGACATCACAAGAGCTTAAAATTTGATTCTAACTTAATTATCTATGCATTTCAATCCAAATTAGGATAACAGTAATTATTCCAAACAAAAAGTAGTTTTAGATGTATGCACACACATCGTGATATGAAATCAAAATTAAATTGCTAAAATTGCTAAGAAGAAATTCATCCATCAAAGTATTACGTAAAATGTCTAAGGGATTTTCCAACACAATGCCTTCTAACTTGAAAGTTGAGAATCGCATCTACTATCAATTTGTCTTAAACTGGGCTCTGAAAGTAATTGAGGGCCTTAATTCCTAATACAAAAAACATCTCTTAGCTCTGCCCTGATAACCTCATGTCATGTCCCAAATTTGGAATTGGGTCACAATGGCCTAATCACATTGGTCATATTCATTACAGTTTGTAAAATTGATGTTAAAGGTCAAATAATTGCCAAGGAGGAAAATTACTAGTTTCCTAGGTTTGGGGTGGAAGCTTTGGGATTTGGAATAATGTGGATAATAAATGATGTTTGAACATTAGAATGGAATAAATATTTAATAAAGGATATAAATAAATATATACAAGTGAAAATCAAAGTGGAATTTGATCATGAAGACACATGGAGGAAGTGGGACCCACATATGGCTAGATTTCCCCACTACACTTGGCATCATTCTCTCACCAATTCGAATTCAAGGTGAATGGTAACATACTTGGGGGAGTCCAAAAGGTATTATTCATGGCATGACTCATCCAAGGTTGAAATATAGAGGAAGAGTAACTCCCATGGAAGAGGAAGAGGCAATTTGGAGCTAATGAGACACTTGGGCTAGATTCCCTAGCTCTATGACAACAATGATGAAGATGCTATGACACCTATGACACACATCAGACCTGAAGGTTGACATATGACATATATGACATGTCAGGGATAAAAATAGACTCCAAGAGGGCGCTCAAGGGTGTTAGGGCAGCTAAGATGCTTCCACATGTGATTTGGTGGAAGTGGGAGACTAGGAATTGTTGTACAAGTGGCGTTCTTTGGAATCTCTTCCCAACTTGAGTTGGCATGAGTCTATTGGAAGGAATTCGACCCATGGAGGAAATTAGAACTTTATAAATGTCAAGAACAAAGAATGAAACCATATTTTGATCATTTGTAGAATTTGCAATTGCATTTGTGAAGAGGGAGAGCTAGTAGATGACTAGTTTCTTGCCTTAGCCAATTTCGAGGGTGAAAGATTCCCATCCAACTTGGTAATTGGAAAGGCCATTCAGACCTTTCATTTGGAGCTTTAATGGATTCTTTATTTGCAGGTTTAATCTACAGGGCAGCTCATGGTTTCTTCTATTGCAGCTCACTCCTTCAACCATTTCCAGTTTTGATGGCATATTCTTGATCATTGAGGGAGGGCGTTTTTGGTGAGATATTGTACTCTTTGGGGAAGCTTTTAATGCCCCATTTCTTTTTTAATATGAATTAAATACTCTAGTCTTCATCTCCAAAAAATTTCAGGTCGAAATTCCAAGTAGAAATGGATAAATCGCATTTTTAATAGAAGAACAATGCAATTTCCCCACTACCTTGTTGTGAGCCAATGTATTGATGATGATTTCGAATGAATGGATGATTATATGATATATTTGTGATCAATATACTGCCATGGATGTCTTATACAAGTTTCATATACTTTACTTGAGCATTTGAAGCATTTTTACTCAGTTTAGTTGTATTGGGAGGTGAAATAGTGCCATTTCCCCAAGGGTCGAATTGGGGATTTTTGTAGTTGAATGGGAGAGGGTGAGAACAGTTGTAATAATCCATTAATGGTGCATATGAGACTTTAATAAAATTATTAACACATTACATACCTCTTTTCATAAATTTGATTGGGTTTGGAGGCATTTGGGAAGCCATTTTCAGTACTTACCCCAAGGGGATTTGAACCCCAAATTACTAGTAAGATTGCATAATTGGTCCATAATATTAAGAGAGTTTGCAGAGGTATTTTGGTGGAAATATTTCATCCATAAAAATCATATTCAATTTCTAATATCATTCATACACCTTCCTTGAATATTTGAAGGCATTTGGAGTCAATTTGAGAGCTAGAGACCAATACTAGTCAAAGGAAAATCACTAGTAAAGTTACCTACATTGATCAGAATTGAAATAGGATTTGAAGAATTATTTTAAAGGTCCAAAGGCATCCATGAAACACATATTTATGTTCTAATATCATTCATATTCCTTCTCAGAATATTTGGGATCATTTGGGGCAAATTTGGGACCTAGAGATCAAAACTAGTCAAAGGTCGAACTAGGGAAAAAAAGTGGAAAATTGCAATTTTAATAAAATTTCTAACAAGGGACATTACAGTGGTATCAGAGCATGGTCTTGGCACCTGATGTGGTAGAACATTAATGAAGACCAGGAGCCAAAGAAATAAGCCACCACCCTTAGAAACTGAAACTGGATGTACTTTGGTGAAAGGGAATAAATAGGAGAAGAAGTGCATTCATTGGTCACCATGAGTAAGGATGAGAAAGGAACCTAAAAGGAGAATGAGGAGTTTAGAAAATTATTGGAACCTTCCTTTGAAGAAAAGTGGAGGCAATACTTTCAAGAGTTCAAATTGTTGCTTAGTGAACTTGGAAGCAACTTAGGAAAAATAATGAGCATTGGTTCTCTTTTCAAGGAAAAGGATGAAACAATTTATGCCACAAAAGAGGAACCTAATGTAATTGTGGAACATGAGGTACATTGTTGGCTGCTTTTTGGATAGACCCAGGTTTTCAGAGAGGTGCAGCAACAAACACCCATTGGCGCACTGGCCCTTTTGGCAACGAGCTGCGCAAGCAGCCCGAGGTCTCACCCGAAGTGGCTATGGGGGGCTAAGGAATCAAGTTTCCTTAACCAGGGTAGTGCGGAATCCACAGTCTTCTCTTCCTTCCTTCCGCAGTAACTTCTGAATAGAGCGTCTGATTCTTTCACACGTCGTACAGCGCAACAGCGCGGGAGCTTACTCGCCTTAGCCTAGCTGCGCGGCACCTCCGCACCTGCGCACAAGGCGTTTACCCGCTATTTCCGCTACGCGCTGTATTACTTCTGCGCTTACGCCACAGCACACAACAAACTCCTTACGCGCCACAATAATAGTGCTCTTACTGACTCCTTCGATAGTGCGTGAATCTAACTTCTAAGGGAGCTTCGAGGACTTGATTTATATACTCATTCATAAAGACCACGAAACGTTCATGTAAACACATATAGTAAAACATAAACATGCATTCACACAACACAGCATCATAACAACGAGAATTATATAGTTCACCTCCACGGGGAAATCACATTCACTGGAACTGTATCTTATATTATCTCAAGATGGGAATTACACAGTCCTGCTGCGCACACAGCTACAGCCTTAGATCTTTCCAGGAAACTCTACGCACACAGCTGGGAGCCCTTCTCTTAGATCTATTCTCTTCTTCTACATAGATTACAATGACTCAAACTTCGACTGAGACTTTCTGCAACTCAATGACTAGCTCTACAACTAACACTTCTCTTCCTTATCTAACCTCTAACGTCTAGAACATCTAATGGCTAGCTAACTAACTAACGTCTAACCTTTACAATTACACATATATATAGGTGGCCCTGAAGGTTGCACCTTTACAAAACTGTGGGCCTTTCCCAGCAGTAATCCCCAAAAACCCTAACCACGAACATGGCTAGGTGTACTGTAGGCGCCGCTTGCAGTCATGTCGCCGTTTCCTGCAGGTTCCGTGACTTTCGGCGCAGATTGCGGGTATGGGCGCCGCTTCTTCATTCACTGCTCCTTATCCTTCGCCTTCAATGCTTTGGTCCATTGCTCCTCCTTGGTCAGAGCAACCATAACTTCTGTACCTAGCCTTAATGAGGGTAGCTGAGCCCTCTATTTCGTCGCTTCATTTATTGTGGTAGCTGAGCTTTCTACTCGGCCACATTCACTCTCCTTTGGCATGTACACATGAGCTCCACGATTTCCGGTCCGTAATCTACGCTGAGCTCGTCCATTTGGCACCGTACTGTGCACCGTTCACTTCTGCCCAAAATTGGTGCTTACTCAAAATTAGCACTCTCCTCAACACTTGGTGCTTTTTCCTCAAAATTCGTAGCTTTACTATTGCTGCGGCCTATGCTCTAACATACATGTTGATATGCAGGTTCTTGAAGATGCTACACTAAAACAAGAAGAAGGACAAGCACTTGTCCTTGTTCAAAGGGATTATGAGTTGCCTCATGGAGAGAGTTGCAAAGCCTTGGAAGAGGTACATGATCTCACAATAGTTGGACCAACCAATTATGGAGAAGATAAATTAAATATTTCCATGGGTAGGAGTTGTAAAGAATTAAAGTTGGTTCATAATTCCTCACCCCACTCTTCTTTTCCAACCACATCACTTTGGGATAAAAATTGGGTGAAAGGTTTTTTTCTAGTGGTGCCACATGAGGGGTATGAAACTCCTACCTCTCCTTTTGATGATGACATGAATAGAGCATCTCATTATTTAGAATTGCAACAGCATATTGCTTTACCTTATGATGATACATATCCTCATGGATGTATGGATGAGACTTCTTTGAGTCCTTTGAAGTCTCCTTGTGTTTCCTGCTCATTATTTGGTTCAGATTTTAGTGGAGATTCTTCATTCACTTCTTGGATGAAAGAATGCATGGCTGAATATTTTGCTGCATATCACGTTCTTTTGGAGTAGCACTATCGAACATGGGATCCTCACCTATGTCATTGGAGCAGATTTGATTGATCACTTGAAGATTGTATGCACCTAGCAAATGGTGGTCTACTTACTTGGAGGTATAAACACTTTCATGATTCTTTGATGAAGCATCTTCTTGATGTACATTTTCATTATGTTGTTATGTACTTTGATGATATATATTTTGTACTCATGATGTTTGGAAGAATGCATACAAGAAAATGGGATCCAGGAATCCTCTTATCTGATGGTATGGGTTGGAGAGCACTTTTAATTGTTGGGGTGCAATACAAGCAATGAGACCCTAGAATAATTTTTATATCATTGGTTTCAAATTTTGTGGGGAAACAAGTAGTATGGGAGATGGATTTCCCACTTAATAAAGTGATTTTTATCAGATTAGTGCAGCAGCAAGCATGGTGGTTCCTCTCTAAAATCTTCATGGAAACTAAAAGACTCAAGGTTGGGCAATTCAATGGCAACTTCAAAGAATTATACAGAAAGCAGGTTCTTCAACACCCATGTTTGAAATTGCTTGAGGACAAGAAATATTGGGAAGGGAGGATTTGTCATGTCCCAAATTTGGAATTGGGTCACAATGGCCTAATCACATTGGACATATTCATTACAGTTTGTAAAATTGATGTTAAAGGTCAAATAATTGCCAAGGAGGAAAATTACTAGTTTCCTAGGTTTGGGGTGCAAGCTTTGGGATTTGGAATAATGGGGATAATAAATGATGTTTGAACATTAGAATGGAATAAATATTTAATAAAGGATATAAATAAATATATACAAGTGAAAATCAAAGTGGCATTTGATCATGAAGACACATGGAGGAAGTGGGACCCACATATGGCTAGATTTACCGATTACACTTGGCATCATTCTCTCACCAATTCGAATTCAAGGTGAATGGAAACATACTTGGGGGAGTCCAAAAGGTATTATTAATGGAATGACTCATCCAAGGTCGAAATATAGAGGAAGAGTAACTCCCATGGAAGAGGAAGAGGCAATTTGGAGCTAATGAGACACTTGGGCTAGATTCCCTAGCTCTATGACAACAATGATGAAGATGCTATGACACCTATGACACAAATCAGACCTGAAGGATGACATATGACATATATGACATGTCAGGGCTAAAAATAGACTCCAAGAGGGCGCTCAAGGGTGTTAGGGCAGCTAAGATGCTTCCACATGTGATTTGGTGGAAGTGGGAGACTAGGAATTGTTGTACAAGTGGCGTTCTTTGGAATCTCTTCCCAACTTGAGTTGGCATGAGTCTCTTGGAAGGAATTCGACCCATGGAGGACATTAGAACTTTAAAAATGTCAAGAAAAAAGAATGAAACCAGCTTTTGATCATTTGTAGAATTTGCAATTGCATTTGTGAAGAGGGAGAGCTAGTAGATGACTAGTTTCTTACCTTAGCCAATTTTGAGGGTGAAAGATTCCCATCCAAGTTGGTAATTGGAAAGGCCATTCAGAACTTTCATTTGGATATTTAATGGATTATTTATTTGCAGGTGTAAGCTACAGGGAATCTCATGGTTTCTTCTATTGCAGCTCACTCCTTCAACCATTTCCAGTTTTGATGGCATATTCTTGATCCTTGAGGGAGGGCATTTTTGGTGAGCTATTGTACTCTTTGGGGAAGCTTTTAATGCCCTATTTATTTTGTAATATGAATTAAATACTCTGTTCTTCATCTCCAAAAATTTTCAGGTCGAAATTCCAAGTAGAAATGTATAAATCGCATTTTTAATGGAAGAACAATGCAATTTCCCCACTACCTTGTTGTGAGCCAATGTATTGATGATGATTTCGAATGAATGGATGATTCTATGATATATTTGTGATAAATATACTTCCATGGATGTATTATACAAGTTTCATGTACTGTACTTGAGCATTTGAATCATTTTTACTCAGTTTAGTTGTATTGGGAGGTGAAATAGTGCCATTTCCCCAAGGGTCTAATTGGGGATTTTTGTAGTTGAATGGGAGAGGGTGAGAACAGTTGTAATAATCCATTAATGGTGCATATAAGACTTTAATAAAATAATTAACACATTAAATACCTCTGTTCATAAATTTGATTGGGTTTGGAGGCATGTGGGAAGCCATTTTCAGTACTTACCCCAGGGGGATTTGAACCCCAAATTCCTAGTAAAATTGCATAATTGGTCCAGAATCTTAAGAGAGTTTGCAGAGGTCTTTTGGTGGACATATTTCATCCATAAACATATAAATTCAAGTTCTAATATCATTCATACACCTTCCTTGAAGATTTGAAGTCATTTGGAGTCAATTTGAGACCTAGAGACCAATAATAGTCAAAGGAAAATCACTAGTAAAGTTACCTACATTGATCAGAATTGAAAGAGGATTTGCAGAAGTATTTTAAAGGTCCAAAGGCATCCCTAAAACACATATTTATGTTATAATATCATTCATATTCCTTCTCATAATATTTGGGATCATTTGGGGCAAATTTGGGTCCTAGAGATCAAAACTAGTCAAAGGTCGAACTAGGGAAAAAAGTGGAAAATTGCAATTTTGATAAAATTTCTAACAAGGGACATTATACCTCATTCAGTTATATTTTTCATTAATGTATAAATTTTTCAGTATCCAATACTAGATTTTGAACTTCAGCAAAATAGATTTCATATATAACCATAGTGCTACAACATTATTGAGAGGTGAACATCAATATAATATTATAGACTATAGCCTACAATATCATCACCAGTTCAATCTGTAAATATGAAGAAGAATAACATAAGTTTCAGACCCATTTTAAATTGCTCATTTTTCAATTATGTTGGACCAACCTTGGCTGCCATGATGTAATTGTTTTCCATCAACCATTAGGAAATTATGGCAACCATGCATATAGGGCTCTGAATTTGGACCTTGGTACAAATAGTATTCTCCAATGTCATCCTTTGACCTATGAGCTTTGATAAGACACCATCATATTGCTTCTATAGCATAGCATCATGTTCAATCTATGATTCTAGTAAGGAGCATAGCTAAGCCAAGCTTCAAAATTAGTTCAAGCCGCTTGTTCTGAGCAACATAATGGTAGAACCAATGTACTCTCAAGCAGACATGATGCAACTAGATATAAATTGGCCTTGTGAACAATGACAAATGATCTCATTAACTACAAGATGAACCCCAATTTACCATGCACCAAACATTTCATGCTCTGCAGTCTTTCTCTAACTTGGAGCATGTCTATCAAGACATAAATTTAAAAGAATAGTAATCAAGAGGTTCACTACACTTCAAGAACCAAACACAGGGATGATACATCTTGTAATCCAAAAAAGTTGCAAGATGCAGAATAATATAAACAATTGGAATGGAGGTGTACTATTTACATGAATTCTTAAATCACCAAAGAGAAACTAAATTATAGAATAACAGTTCACCAACCATAAACATCCTGAGTTCTCAGATACAAAATACAAACAACTATAAGCATGAAACCTATATCGTAGATTTGAATAATACAAATGTATAAATGAAAAAATATAATTAGCTATGATTACAAAAAAAAACAACAAATTAATTCTAGGATGACCATATGAAATCACAAGCCACTGCAAGTTAATATTAAATTCAAAAAAATTCAGTACAAGGGACCAATCACAAAATATCAAACATAAGCAATTCAATATAATAATGACAAGCATATCGATACTACGAATGCCAGTATCAAGATTCAAATTACAAAGTTAATTCATTTGGCCAAACTTCACAAATAGATGAATATTCGTGAACAATACTTATGTGTGTGCTTGAATTGATTTGGTTTGGCAAAAGAATTACTTCCCAACCACTGATATAACAACTTTTGGAAAAATAGATTTGGTTGCCATAAACAATAGGTCAACTTCTAGGCCTGTCACTACAATATATTCTATGCTCATGCAAGAAGATAATCACTGAGCCACAACTATATCTGCTCAATTGCAATGGTAAAAAACCAGTTGTAGAATTGTCTTCAATAATGAACCATCGGAAGACAAGGCTGGATTACCTGGGAACAACTGTATATTATACTATCAATAATAAAGTTTAAACTTACATTCGTGTTCTTCAAAACTATATCTTAAATCACACTAGATATGAATCTATTTTACTAGTGGGAGAGGCTTTCTAGCTTTCATCTGCTTCCGTACATCATAAATAGCATTCCAATCTACCTCATTCAGATCATGAGGTGGAGAGAGAGAGAGAAACATTAGCATATCCAATGTTTCTAAAGAATGTCTTGATCTATCATTATTTTTTATTCGACTTAATTTTGAGAAGCCTCTTTCACATACTGCTGTGCTAGCTGGAATAACAAGAATAATTTGCCATAGCTGCATCAGACATGGAAATCCTTCAAACCACTCATGTTCATCTCCACACAGATCCCATGCTCCAAACATATGCTTTTTTGGGTATGATCTATAAATAGTACAAATAAATTCATCCATTTCACTGGAACATTTAACACTATCCACAATAGGTGAGTCCCCAACACTAAATTTCTCACATAAGCATGTTAACCATCTTCTTGTTTGAGAGTCTCTATCATCCATATCCTCATAATAATTACGAGGACTAAAAAACTTAGCTGCATTGAATATAGGTAAATTTGCGAACCTTGCATTTAGAGAGTCAATCACCTTCATTACAAAACTTTTTCCCAACATAATGCAATCATCTAGTGTCCCCGATCTTTGTGACTTGGGAAATATTTCAAACCTCAATGCATGTACATGTACCATACCTGTGCAATATGCAAACTCAAGAGTTCCTTGTTGCGTTTTACTTAAAAATGATGACATGTGCATTGTTCCTAACCCAAATGTGCCTCTTAAAAATCGCTTATGAAGCAAGCTAATGGTAACATCCAAAGTAGTTCCAATGGATGTAATATCAACATGATCTTCTTGGAACTTTTGATTCAGCTTATTTAACTCAATAAGCACATCTGCAAATAAATGAATGCAAAACTGAACTTGAAATAATGTGGCCAGCTCATACATTTTTTTCTCCCCTAACTGCCAATTTCTTAACAAAGAAGGCATGAGCTTCACAAGTCTTTCCATAACTTTGCCTCTAGACAAACACCTAATGTGATGAATTTGTAACACTTCTAACCTTGTGATTTGAAATGAATCCATGAGCTCTTTCAATTCTCCATGTCTTTTGGCAGACTTCCCACGCCATGAAAAAACTTTGTTTGCAAACTTTTCTATATCTTGCAACTCCAGAAAATAAGATGAAGAATCATTTGCTGCCAATGCTTCTCGATGAGCTATGCAGTGGATATCTATTAAATGAGGAGCATGTCAATGAAGCTTAGTATATAAACATTCACGAATACCCCTCATTTCCGAAGCCCCATCATATCCAAACCCAACTAGCTTTGACAATGATAGATCCATTTCCGCTAAAAGAGATGTAATAGCATCATACATAGACTGTGGTGTGCCATCTTTAATTTGAAGCAATTGTATGAATTTTGTAACACATTGGCCTCTTTCTTCATTTGTCAAATATGTGATATAAATGATCAAATGTTGCACCATAGTCCAATCCATACTTTCATCAACTAAAATTGAGTAAAATGGGTTGTTGGAAATTTCATCTTTTAACTTTTTCCAATAAACTTCTTTGGCAGCTTGTAAAAACTCTTTTCCGGATGTTGTGTTTGTATATGCTGAATATTCATCTGTTAAAGGCATGTGAGGAGTGTTTTTATACCTATTCAAGTCACATATTGACTTATATACTTCTAATGGTAAATCATGTATTGCAATAAAATACATGTTTTCAATTACTGATATAATTCTCTCCTTTTCTACATCTACCATTAGCTCTACATGCTTAGTAATTGGAAGAGTACTTCGTTTTCTTTCTCCATCTAAAAGTTGCAAGGCAAATTTATGAGCCTTTGATTTTGCATGGACGGTTAGACCACTGACTTGAAGAGTAGTACTTCCATATTTAGCAAATGGAGTTTCTCTTTTAAATTCTACACACCATGAACATTTAATCCTTTGAACAGCATTAATATCTCTTATTACATATGCCCATGGAAATCTTGTCTTCCATTTGGAATTGAATGCTCTCTTGGGCTTCTTTGATGTTGGTTCCTCTTCAAGAAGTTCTGCACTATTTGATTCATGGTCTTCAAGTGGCTGATCATAAAATTCATTTTCATGGTGGCATGGTTGATTAGAGGATTGAGGAATACCAAATGCATCAGCAAGCGAAAGCTGTCTTTTATCTTTCTTAGGACGACCAAGAGGTGACATTTCTCAATAATTTATCCCTTTATTCAATCAATGAAATAAGAAAAATATAAAAATACAAATTAATGATAGAAATTCATTTAGGAATTATCAAATACAAAATATTATGGAGGGGCTGAAACCTTTTAGTCTTTGAGTAAAACATAAAACTTCAAAGCTAATCTTCCTCTAATTATCTGCTAGGGATTCTTCTAATCTATGTTATTTGTTTGTTCCTTGCAAGAGAAAACATTGCAATATCTCCATCTCTTTAGAAAGTCCAAACTAGCAAGATTTTTGTTCAACCATATTTTCATTTTCTAAAATCGTTTTACATCCTGTAGGATGTTCTCACCATAGAGGAATTCGTTTTCGTCAAATATACTTTAACAGTCCATTATTGTTGGGAATTTTCTCAAGGTATAAACTCTGTGAAGAGGGAAACAATTATTTTGGTTTCTCAATTGATACCCATCCTCATAGCTTGAAGAAGCTCGAAGAATTGGATTATGTATAAATTGTAAATGCACTATTATGACTAATCATGTTCGTTAGCAATTCAACTAGTGCTTTGTAAGAAACATTATGCAATATGATCATTGATCAATGCTTCTTAAAGTGGTATATCTACAAATAACCATCCCAATATCTGCCAGCTATCTCCTGCATTGGTGCTTTGGTTTTAGATTTTACAATTATAAACACTATGAGAGTTCAAGTTGAACTTAAAAGGTAATTCACATGAAGTTTTAGCATGCAGAAATACAAATCATATTAATGGATTAAGCCACCAAACATGCAAATTGATCATTGTAGGAAATTATAACTTTTAAGAGAAATGGTCACAACAGCTTGGATTCTGGAATGACAATTTTTTGCTTGCCAAGCACAAAAACCAAGATGGTATTCCAACTAGTGGTCCTTTCTACAACAACAAAGTGAATATCTGTTAATGACTTTTCTCCACAGAGAGAAAGGTGAATCAATAAAAGAGTTCAAACACAATTTCAATAAATGAAGGGAATTTTATTAAGTACCTGACATGTGAAGCAGCTACATATGAAGGGCACACCTTGGGAGGCAAAGAACAAAGATGAACATTTTCATGCGCTCATTTGGATATGCTTTTAAATTTCGGAGGTAGAGCACCATAAGAGGGAATGCTTTGAAGGATTATCCTTTCAACTAAGATAAATTTTATGGCCTACTTCAGTCTGAATATCAACTTCTGCATTGAACTAATTACAGCTAGTTATGTGTTTTCCTTTTTCCTGTCGAACTTATATTAGGGAGTATATATATCACTCAAAAAATCAAAATTAATGATGTGGGAATGTTCCATGGTCCCCTTGATTTGGTTAGAGTTTGATGTGAAATATACCATTCAAAACATAGCTGCTTTTTTAAAGTAACTGAAGCATGCCCTATTTTGCAATTTTTCAATGCAATTTTGATCTTTAAGGCCACACACCAATCTTGATGATAAACTAAATAACAACCATTGAAGGATGGTCTGGTACAACACAAGATAATTCAAACTTTAGCACCTACATTCCAAGGAGTTGGCAATTCAAAGACATGACAACAGAGCTTCTAAGGAATTCCCAAAACAGATGCAACATTTATGTATGATGGTATCTTTTTTAGTATGTATGACATTATCGTCATTATTTTTACAAGATGCTTCTGATTATCACTTTGGAAAGAAGGAGGCAATCCCTTTCCCATTACAGGATTCTTAGAATGGAATGTAGTTGTCTTAAAACGCTCGAAAGGATCCCTTCAGTGAGATACCATGGGTGGAGCCTGTAGGGTATTTATTCCACCAAAGTTTCCCAGGACTTTCCCCTGACCCTAGCCACATGAAACAACCCACTTGCATGGATGTAATAGCTACAAGGGGAAAAACATGTCTATTGGGGATTTGATCCTTGGTGTGGGGTATGAAACACCCCCACTTTACCATCAAACCAAGACCTTGTTGACCAATTTCTAATTTTTTCCCTGATTAAAAAGTGGATTAGAAATTTTCCCTCATTTCCCCTTTGTTGAATCTTTCATGTTTTATATAATATATGGGAAAATCTCATTTGTTGTTCCTCCATCCTAGTCTAGTGAAGTAGAAGCCTGAGAAAAAATCACTCAAAGCAATTGCCCCTCAGTATTCTTTCCTAGAAACAATTGTTGCTAGGTTTATATGGAAGAACTCCCACAAGTATTTTTAAGTAGGAAACCAAGTAATCACACTTGAACAAATAAAATAGAGTATAGTACAGTGTTTGGCATAGGATTTGATGCTTGTATGTCAATCAAATCATTGCATGGAGTACTATAACTTTGTTCTTTCTTCATGATTTGGTTCCTAGATATACTACAAATAAGGACCTCAAAAATTCCTTTAAAAGTTACCTTGGAACATACAATAGAACAAGGTGTTGATTGTTATCCTAGCTCATGCTCTAGATCCCAATATCAAAAAACTCTAATCCCCATAAGTAAATAATCGAGATGGATGACGCCTACATCTAATTTCTGAAAAGTTCGAAGTTGGGTTTATTGATAAGCTTTTCAGATAAGTTTGCCATCCAAAAGATGAATTTCTGGTCATCACTCCTTAGACAACTTTTAAAGTTAAAACACTAATGATGGGATTTATCTTTAGTTAAACTGATTTATGAAAATCCTCTAACATTAGCATAGGCCCCATCGAAATTCAAAGCAAATTCCTTGGTCACACGGTAGACCTTCATTGTGCCATTGTAATTTCTCAAAGAATGTATACCATCCAATCTACTGAAAAATTTGTTTATTGTGAGGGTCAAGTGCCAAAAATTGATATATTTTAACCACAATTAGGTTTTCACAGAATTCTTGTAAAAACAGAGGAGGATCGAGATCAGATTTCAAATTCAAAGGATGGGAGCAGGTTGGGAGGATCTCAAACAGTATTGCAGAAAAGAATATTACAGTAATATCATGAGAGTATGAAACTATTACAAGTAGAGGCTGTTGCTATTCCTGTAGAAGATCATATGATTTCTCAGGAAGAATCTCTCAAAAAAGAGCAATAAGGTTTCTTGCACTCAAGATAGCTACTTAGTCATGTAGGTTGAAGGAATTGTTTAACCTCATAAGAATGAATCTTTTGGGTCTTCCTTCAAGCGTCTCTTGTATAAGAAATATATGACACTAATCATGTTGGGTTCACATATCAAATGTGATTCTTGAGGCACTTATTAAATAGCAATCAAGACCTTTAAACCAACATTACTAAAAGGAGAGAGTGAACTGCACTTACTTGAATGGTTTCATATTATAGAAAATCCATTGGATGTGGGAAGTGTTCTTTAACTCTACTGTTTTCATCCTGCAAGATATTCTAAAGAGAAATAGGCTCAATTCCCCTCAATTACTACCCTGTGAGTGCAAGAATTGAAATGTATTTGAATACAGGTGCAACATTTATCATAAGGGCTTTGTGGAAACTATTTTTGGGGCATACATTGGCATTCTAAAGTTTAAACAACCAGCAAAAGATGCACTTTTTGGGCCTGATAGTTTCTGTTCTAGAGCAGAAAATGGAGGGAATTTTCAGTAGTCAATATGTCCGTTGCTCCTACATAATTAAAAAAAAACTTATCTTTGTTTATTTGTTGGGTGGACTCCCTCTGAGTCTTTGCTTCCTTGCAGGGGCTACTGGAGTCCTAATCTGAAGTAGATTCTTCTACACCTTTCTGTTGTGGAATGTAGAGAGATGGTCAACTCCCTCTGAATATCTGCATCCTTGCAGAAACCACTGGAGTGTACTCCCTCTTGATATTTGCTTCCTGGATTACCTGTTCTTGAACTTATATTCATTCTCGATCCTTATGCATGCTTGTTAGTATCATCATTGTGTTATCCTCGAGGTCTCATACATAATCAAACATTCATTAGTATAATCTTAATATTATCAAAACACAATAATCTCAAGCATGTATAGTCATGATCATTTCAAGCAGAAATAATAAGCATTAGCATTCAAGGTTTATATAGGACTCTTATGGTTAGTCATAACATGTCTAAACCTATGATTACTCAAACCTATGACTCTTCTGGTTAGTTATAACATTAAATAAGGTAAGACACGTAATATTCATATACCCATGATTATTCAAACTTATGACTTCATGAATAAACATCATCAATCATGTCATGCATACTTATATAATAGATCCTATGATATAAGAAACACATACCTGGTCACCATATTTGCTAGTTATGTCTAGCAATGTGTTCTTGTTCTCTTTAATGACCTACATAACTCATTAGTTAACGTTTGCAAAAACAAATCATACATACCTCTATGTGATCCATGACTATGGATGAATCTTTGTCTTTATGTCACCATGGCATGTTCAGGTTGCCCCTTCAATTTATACAAACCTCCCTCTTGCTCTCCAATCACCACTGCATCATCTATGGTCTTTCCCTTTGGCGACATTAGGATTTGGTTATCCACAAATGAAACCCTCATGCCTTTTGCATCTAATGCAGAGATGGAGAGAAGATTCTTCTTGAACCCAGGTACATAAAGGACTTCTTTAATCTTCAAAGATTTTCCAGAATATAGGTTATAGGAAGCTTCACCACTTCCTTTGATTGGGTATTGAAAATCATCCCCAAGTTTCACCTTATGAGGTGATTCATGTTTAGATAGGTTTACAAAAGATTCCTTAAACCTAGTCATGTGTTTGGAAGCCCCACTGTCAATCAACCAATCATTACAACCATGGGAGATAGTACCTGTTAGAGCAGAGATTAGAACATACTCTTCTTCACTTGATGAGTCATCATCACTATCATCACTTTCTTCCCTAGCCTTCTTCTTTGGAGGTTCATCATCCTCGGTAGCATGAGCATGGAACTTTCTTTTTCTTCCCTTCTTCTTCTTGCTGGAGTTGTTGTTATTATCCCTTTTGATCTTGGCACAATCTGAGGTAAAGCGACCCTTCTCATTGCACGTGAAGCATCTTAGATCCTTCTTATTCTTTTGATAGGATCTCTTGTAGCGAGAGTGCTCCTTCTTGGGCTTGCTTCTTTTGGTGTGAGCTGCGAGAGCTTGATATTCACCAGCCATCTTTTCCTCACGAGCTAAAAGTATAGATTCTTCTTGAGAGCATTCCTCCCACATTTTACTGAAAGAGATCAATTTATTTATTGCACAGATTCCTTGAATAAAGGAGTCCCATGACCTAGGTAGGCCATTCAGAGTGGTAATAACAACTTCACCATTGTCCACTACTTCATCCACAGCTTCAGGTTGCTCCTTGATCTGAGAGACCTTGGATAAGTAAGATTGAATGGTTTCTCCATTCAACATCTTGACCCCTTTCAATTGATTCCGCAGAGTCATCTTCCGATTTATGTTATTCCCTTTAAATAGCTTGGTCAAAGAGTCAAACATCTCCTTGGGTTTCTTTAGAGAAGACACATGGGGTATGAGATGGTCTTTGATAGAATCAACAATGATTCTCTTTGCCTTGACCAAGTTATTGTTATGCACTCCCTTAGCCTCTTCATCCTCTGGGATAGGGATGTCTTCTTTTATATATGAGTCCAACTCATTCTCTTCCAGGATTAACCCAATCCTATACTTCCAAGCTCGGAAGTTATCAGCCCCTTCAAGCTTATCCTCAAGCTTGGTGTGGTGAGACATCTTAAAGAGTACTTCAAATGGAAATATAAAAGATTTAGGTCTTACCACTTGAAATGCTGAAAAATGGATCTGGTCCTGGATTAGGGTTTGTCGAAAAAACCCTAAAAATTCAAATTGTGAATTTTAACTTTCTGAAAGGATAGAAAGATGCACCTTGATGAGCTGATGAGCCTGGTGCATTCAAAATTTGAGATCAGCAAAGCTTTACCTTTCAGATTTGTCTTTTTGTCCTCCCGGGTTCACTAGGGAGAGCCCTGAATTAGGGTTTGCGTTTCCCGGAGATCTACCTAGCCAAAAATCTTGATCCAAATCTCTAAACTTCGATTTTTGCAAGGAGCTTCCAGCTATGTCTTCAGATTCCAAAAATTCCTATTTTTGTGGAAACCCTAATTTTTAGTGCAAAATCTGAAAATGCTCAGAAATGAATTCTAATTGGACAGATAGATTCTCCTTGATGAGTAGTGTCAATCTACTATATTGCTTTTCCAAAATATTTGGAGAGAAACCCAATAAACAAGAAACTCAAGTTTCCATCACTGCACAATGTCTTCTTCTCAGGTTAGCTCTGATACCATGTAAAATTTTGAGCATTAATTCACAATACTCTTGGATCTTTACTGAGAGAATAACATATACAGTATATCAATGCATAACAATCACAATAAGCATGACAAGCATCACAAGAATCAAAAGCATGAGAGACAAGAGACACAGAGTTTCCGTGGGGAAAACCCTAAGGTGAAAAACCCCACAACTTCCTTAGAGATAGAGAGAGCAATGGCTCAACCAAAGTACAACCAAAATACACTTGAGATAGTCTCCTAGAGCAGATGATCTTCCTCCTCATTAGTGCGCCACTTTCTGAGAGAGAGAAGTGTGACTTTCCGAATGATCCAAATAGAGATCTCCCGATCTCTATTTATACTTAACCTGTTTCCCTAGTTACACTATGGGGCCGACTTTTCTATCTAGATACATCCACAATATAATATATATTTCAGGGCCGACCCCACACATGGTGGTCTAATAACCCATCGGCAAGTACACACACCTGCGACACTTGTTAATCCACATGACGACACTTCCTTATAGAGGAATAACACATCTCTAATAAGGGTACAATAAATATATATGAAATACATAGATGAAATACATTCCGAAGTTACATATACATCAACAAAATTGTCTCATTCAAGCTCCCATTCTAGATCAACTCATAGCAGACTGGTTTACAAATTCTCTTATCCCTACCATAGCACGAGATGTTTCCATGAGGGGTGCTGACACCGAAGAACAGGCCATCACTAGTGCCAATGTGATAGACTTAGTTTATACTCAATCCGACACATTGTTTGATATTCTTCCTGATGCACCTCGTGACGCTAATGATCCTGCGAAACCACCCAAGGGACCCCAAGCTGATGGCATCATTGGATCCCTTCACACCCAGCCTTCTCATCAACCTGTTGGTTCTGTGAATCTCCAAGGTTTGTCCCCATTACCAATGTGGGCTGGTCTCAGCACCACCAAATCATCCACCCCTGCCGCTACTGAAGAGGTGAATTTTGTTTCATTAGCTTCGCCTCAGAAGAACGGTGGTAAGAAGAAGAACAGAGGGAAACCTAAGAAACCTTACGCCCAACAAGAACAAAAGAGCACCCCTGATTATACCAAGCAGAAAAGGAAGTTAAATTTTCCTTGTCTACTGTGTGGCGATGATCATTTTTCAAAGGAATGCCCCTATAGAGACGAAGTTAAAAAATTTCTGAAAGGAAAATCGACACCCGCAGTTCTCAATGATCCTTTCCTTGCTCAAAATCAACAGTTGATCGCTCACACTTCTTCTTCCCAGGAAGAAGCATCCAACACTACACATGTTGTCATGGTAAGTAATGAGACTGTCAACTTTACCACTCATTCTCATTTGTACGACACCGGTCCAGCCAAAGAACCCGGTGGAATTAATACTGAAAAAGATTCCACCTCAATACCCGATGTCACTATACCGGCTACGCCTCTCACCAATGAGAAGCCGTCTTTTGAGTTAGTGTTGCGTCCACCGAAGAGCACGATTAGAAAATCAATTTTTAATCCTAATTCTCGGGCTGCCCAAAAAAAAATATTGTAGAAGACCTAGCACAAGCTCCTTGTGCTATGTCGACGCTCGAAGTCTTACAAAACTGTCCAAATCAGCTCAAGACTCTCCTCGCTGCTATCAATGCCATTGACCCGGATCTATCGAACACCATTATGTTACGGTTGGAGCACTTCAAACCTAGGCTCTCCCATCAATTGGCATTCCAAGTTGCCACAAATATTGCTGGGAAGATTATCCATCGTACCCTTTTAGACAAAGGAGACTCTACGTATGTCATGTCGATCGCATGTTTGAGAGCCATAGGTTCTCCCAAGTTGAATCATTCTCCTACTACGTTGAGAGCCTTTGACGGCCGTGGATTTCAACCTCATGGGTTGTTACAAGCTCTATCGGTAGAGCTGGCAGGAAAGACTGTAACCCTTAATGTGGAAGTGGTCGCTACCCCATTAGATTATAACATTCTGCTTGGTCGCAATTGGTTTTATGCCATGCACACGGTTGCGTCATCTATCTTCCACATAGTACAATTCCCCCATCAAGGGCGAATTGTCATAGTCGACCAACTAGATTTCTGCACTCCTGACAGTACTTCTCATCCAGGCGATAACGTTCCTTCCATTGGACAGTATTCTCAAAATTATGAGAGTGTGGGGGTTGGCCTCCTTAAGGATTCATCCCTTATGGGCATTTTTCCTATCTCGGATCCCCCAAATCATGTCGCTATGATCCACATGATCTCTTCGCAGTTATCCTCTATCTCCACCTCTACTGATACATGGCTTGTACCTGATGAAGCCACCACACACCTGATTGGAGACCGAATGCCTCTGTCACCCGCTGAACGTATGTATGAGGCTCTCTAGTCATCCCTGGAGGATCACTTATTTATGACCTCCGCCCCTAGTTCTATGCAACGGACCTCCTTCGACCCCTTTCTACGGACTTTTCATTCCGACGAGTCCATCATGGAAATCATGAGCACGGATGATCCTCTAGGGGAAGATATGCACCATCGCTCATCTTCCCATCCCATTTCGGCTACTGTAGAGAACGACATCCACACCATTTTCACACCGGATGTTCTTTCTGGTTCTCCATATTTGATACTCGCGTGTCAAACCAACTCTGAAGGAAACTTAGCTAACATCGAGCCTACTACTTTGATAGACATCTCGGTTAAACCTGTTGTTGTGGAACACATTCAGTTAGGCCAGAAGTGTTCCCCTAAAGAAATCATCTTCACTACGGCCTTGTTCAAATGATTTTGAGACGTATTCGCTTGGACTTACGAGGAGATGCCTAGGATAGACCCCTCCATTATTTTCCACGAGATCAAAACCTATCCCGACATCAAGCCTGTTCGCCAAAAGTTGCGACCGGTACACCACCGGAAGACTGCGGCAATCAAGGAAGATATTGAAAAGCTCTTGAAGGATAGTTTTGTTTACCCCTTCCCGTTGACATAATGGGTCTCAAATGTCGTTCCTGTGAACAAAAAGTAGGGCACCATCCGTGTCTGTGTCGATTATCGGGATCTTAACGAATCTTGTCCTAAAGACAACTACCCGACTCCCTTCATCGAATAGATCATTGACAATTGTGTTGGGAGTGTCATCTTTTCATTCATGGATGGTTTTTCTGGTTACAACCAAATTGAGATCCACCAGGCTGATCAACACAAGATGGCTTTAATCTTCCCTTAGGGGACATTTTCATACTGCAAACTCCCTTTTGGCCTTAAAATGTTGGTGCCATTTTCCAGCGAGCCATGTCGTACGCTTTCCATGATGTGAAGGACTTTGTGGAACCTTACTTGGATGATCTCCCTGCCCATTCGAAGTAGCATGAGTTCCACTTTGATCATCTGACATCCGTTTTCCTCATATGCAGGCGGTATAACATCCGCCTGAATCCTCACAAAATTATTTTTTGTGTCGAGTCAGGACGCCTTCTCAGCTTTATTGTCTCTAAAGATGGGATTCGCATTAATCCCTTGAAGGTGGAAGCCATCGTTGCTCTTCTGCTTCCTACTAATATCACGGAACTTCAAAGCCTGCAAGGCAAAGCAAATTACTTACTGTGTTTCATTTGTAATTTCGCACAAAAGACGCAACGCTACATGAGGTTAATGAAAAAGGATGTCCCATTCATTTGGGATGACCAAGCTCAACAATATTTCGATAGTCTGAAGCATGCCATCATGCATGCCCCTGTGATCCAACTGCCGAATTAATATCAAGATTACATCCTATATCTTGCTGCTTTCAACACCACTATTGCCATGGTTTTGGTTCAGGAAGACCAGAATGCCCAGGAACATGTGATCTATTATGCCAGTAAAGGTCTCGTTGACACTGAAACTCGTTATTCACATGTTGAGATACTTTCCCTCGTAGCAGTCATTGCTGTGCAGAAGTTCCGACATTATATTCTGCTCCACACCACTACCATCATAGCTGATTTGAACCCCATGTACCACGTTCTGACACGTCAAGTGCTTGGGGGAAAGTATTCATGTTGGATCGTGATACTGCAAGAATTCGATCTTCTTTTCGAAAAAGCTAAGTCTAAGAAGTCCTTGGTGTTTGCCGAGCTTATTTGCGATCGCCCCCGTACCGATGTAGAAACTGAGCCCAATGACTCCTTTCCAGATGAGTCATTGTTTCTTATTAGTACGTCTGACCCATGGTATGGAGATATCACACTGCATCTTCAAACTCAACGTTTCAATCCTGATCTATCTCATGACGATCGTCGTCCTATACGTCACCACGCAAAGTATTACCTGATCATTAGCAATACTTTGTATTGCCATGGCATTGATTCAATTCTTCGACGTTGTCTAACTCACGATGAGGATGAACGTGTTCTAAATGATTATCATGCTGGGGCATGTGGTGGTCACCTCTCTGGGATGGCTACATCTCAGAAGATTTTGCGCGTAGGATAATATTGTCCTACTAGCTTTAAAGATTGTATTGGGGCCATGAATAAATGTCCTCCATGTCAACATTTTCACAAAAAGAAGCGCACCCATCCTGCCCCGTTACACCTAGTTATTGCTGTGGGCTTCTTTGCAAAATAGGGCATCAATTTTATGCATTGTAAGCCTACCTCGTTCAGGGTGCATAGTTACATCATCGTAGTTGTGGATTATTTCACAAAATGGGCCGAGGCAATGCCTACATACCAAAACAACGGCAAAACCGCTGCACTCTTTATGTTCAATCATGTGATAGCACATTTTGGAGTTCCTCAAGCGATAGTCACCAATCATGGTTCTCACTTCCAGAACCATATGGTTATGAACTGAGTGATTGATTGGGGTTTCGCCATGAAAACTCAACACCTTACTACCCACAATCCAATGGACAGGTCGAGGCCATTAATAAGGTCTTGAAAACTATGGTCCAAAGGATGGTGGGTATGCATAAATCCAACTGGCATAATATGCTCTTTTCGGCATTATGGGCCTGCAGAACTTCCATAAAAACCGCCACAGGTTTTACTCCTTTCCAATTGGTGTATGGATTGGAGGCTGTCCTCCCCATAAAGTGTGAAATCCTGTCTCTACAACTCGCTGTCAAACTTCTTCCTAACACTACTACTGAGGAAGAATGTTTCCTGTACTTAGCAAAACTTGACGAGTCCCGCCGAGATGCCACTCTTGCTAATGATGAACATAAGAAACACATCAAAGCTCAATACGACAAGTCAGTGAAACCTCGTATCTTCAACGATGGTGACCTGGTCCTCACATACGACCAGAAACATGACAAGCTGGGGGAAGGAAAGTTTAAGTCCATGTGGCATGGACCTTACATTGTCAAACGTGTTTTGGAAAAGGGAGCTTACGAGCTTGAATATTATGACGGAATATCTTTCGGTGAACCCCGTAATGGGATTTACCTGAAGAGGTACTATGCCTGATTCTGTCATGCATAGAATTTTGTATATAATGTACATGGCGTGTGTGTGTTTTTGTGTGGTGTGACACACTTATTATTTAGTGTCTCTTGATATTGTTTTCCCTTCTTATATCATGTTCTGTTTGCATGTGCAGATGGAAACGTGCTATGGATTCACAGACGACGCCAGCCAGCATACCCATAACCTTGCCTCGGCAGCCTGGGTACTGTATTCCCCAAGAAGCGATCTCATCAGCTCAGGAGGAGGTTGCCTTGGATTCGTAACCAATAGTGCCGCAGAGTATCTGGCAGTAATTGGAACCTTAACCGATGCTACTTCCTTGGGTATGGACCACATTGTCATCCACATGGATTCTCATTTAGTGGTGTCCCATCTTAACCGGATCTATGCTATCCGCGATCCCACCCTACTCTGTCTCTTTAGGCAAGTACATCTCCTGCAAAGGTCATTTGAATCCATTTAATACCTACACATTCCACGAGAGTTAAACACAGTTGTTGACTCGATGGCCAACTTCATTTTAGATTGGTACATCACACACACATGATACTCATAACATGTAAAAGCATTCACAACATGTAAATAATGAACTGTATAGAAGCAAGCATATAAACAAGATCACATCATCATTTTTTGAAACACATAATGTATAAATCGTTGGACTATCTATATATATATATATATATAATATCAAAAAGGAAGTACTAATACAAAAGTCTGAAGCATGTTGGCTTTCAGTAAGTCTCTACAAAATCTAAAGCCTCGCAGCTTTCAATAGTACAAAATCTAAGGCCTTTAAGTTCTCAGTACACACACAATAACAACATGTGGCCTATTGTCTGGCCCGTAGAACCCTAAGTGGTCTAACAGCCCTAGCCTACTGAGACTGGAAGCAATCCACTGCTCTCGCAACCCTGCGAAGCAGTGCATTGAAGCATGCAGTTGCTCCAACCATGTGTACCTGCATGGACCGTGGAACCTCATTTACCATCGGCTCGGGAATGTCTAGTGTCAACCCACTTAGGTTGGAATAGACTCTGTCCCTCTCCACGATCGAAGCATGCACAGCTAGACCCATGATCGCTCCCTCTCCTCTCTCTCTCTCTCCTAGCTAGAAGAGAGGTACCCACTGGTCGTAGAGGCCCTACATCTGCACACACATGTTGTTCACCTGTCAGCACTATATCAAAAAAATCATAAATGCACAAAACTCAAAAAATACAAGGATCATTTGTTCTTACCGAGGTCTCCCCATGCTTCTCCCTCTGGAAGCGGCAAGTCTAGATCATTTGCGAAGTCAGTGCCACTATATGGAAAATCCTCCACCATCAGTAACTATCCCTCCAGCCAAGCAAAGAACTCAAGAGGGAATCTGATGATAGCACCCCACCATGTCAACTCATCACATCGGTCCACATGGCCATGTGTGGATCCCTAAGGTCCCTATCCTCTAGTGGTACCTAAGGACACAAATGGGGAACCCGTTCCAGCAAGAACGAGATCACTATTGATCCATAGCCAAACTGTTTGAGCTCTCCCCGCTGACACTTTGTCAGCTGAGCTCGCATGTTTGCGAGGACACCCTCACACCAGTTGAAGATCTTCGGAGACAAACAGTCCTCCGCATAAAGCATCTGTGCCCTGGTGGCTAAGTGAGGATATTGACTCCCGCCATCCTCATAATGGTGAATAGTATGGCACGTAATGGAAGCACATATACATATTTGATACAAATCTTTCCACTAGATGCACAGGCATTGGGACCACAATGCTGCTGGATCAAGTCCTACACAGTACGATCACTCCCACGTGACCCAGTGAGTATCACATTGTCCCCCCTTCGGGACAAACCAGTCAGAAAGTAGATGTCCTCGACATCTATGGTAAGCTCATGCTCACTAATCACGAAGTACTGTTGAACTGCATCCCAGCATCAGAGCATATGGTTCAGTAGTGGGAGTTGGGATCTCATCCCCTTAATGTTGAAGAACTTGAGGAGCCCACAGCTCCTCAATGGTTCGACACAATGTGGATCATTTGCAGCTTGATCATCATCGAGTTCATGTTCCCTTTCCAGCCATTCCAAAACCATTGTGATGCTTGGAACCTGTCAACAGGAGGTTTTTAACATTATTAGAACTTGCTTCAACCTCTGTGGGCCTTTCTTTTGAGTTTGGTTTGAGTTTGGGGATGGATGTCACCATCATCACACCCCAATTTTGCACAAAGAGCGACAACGTCGCAGTCCAGTTATATGACCTTTCCGACGACTCAGTCTCGTTGCAGTTCCCGAAAGGGAAAACTGCGACGAGCTGAGGGCGCAATGACCCTTCCGAAATCAAGCCAAAACTCAAAAAATTGACTAAAAATCAAAATTGTAAACCACTAGAAACATGTTGGTGAAATTTAGGCTTATCTGTTCCTGACGGCAAGTTAAATGGCTAATTGTAGCTCCTGGAATCGACAAGTGAAAATCTGGCTCCAAATGGCACTACTCCTCCCAAATTTGGCAAATAAAACAATGGTGACTATATTTGGTTTTTGTTTCTATTTATAAACAAAATGGAATATTCCTTTTTAAAATATTTGATGCCGTTATGTCGTTTTCTATAGTTTGGATCAGTTTTATTATATTTGAATGTTCAGTTGACTATTTGACCTAGTTTTCGAGCATGCAGGAGTTGCCAAGTGCCTTTTTACGCCATTTTAATATTGGAACGGTCACCTCAGGTATGAACACCCCTTATGGTTTTTGTTGTTTATTCTTTTTCATAGATTGAAATTAATGAGCTTACTCTTCGTTTGTTCTTGTGCTCTCGAAACTATGAGAATAAGTACTGAGTTATGATTTATTGCTTTTCCGGGCTCGTTAAACTCCTACGAAAAAGGAACCCCCCGGAGTCTATCTTTAAGCTCTTTCCAGGCTCTCTAAATACAAAAATATTGCCAAGCGAAGTTGTCACGTTCACGCCTGTACAAGAATTTGAATGGTCGTCCTCCCGGTGATAGTTTACCCCTTTTTCGGACTAGGGGGCATTAGTTATGAAAAAGGTATAGTCCAGCCAATCATGACTAGAAGAGTCCTCTCCCGCGTTATTTTACCCTTTTTTGGGCGATGAGGCTAACTTTATGGAAAAGGATCATTGGAGTCTTCTTTAGTTCTTTTCAGACTCTCTAAACATGAAATGACGACCAAGTTTACCTTCTATGGACTCGTTAAATTCTTACACTGAAGGGCCCGCCATGGGATGAACCCCTCCTATCCCAGGTTCAGAAAATTTTTGGGATTGGACTCATCTATGAGATGAGCTATACCGAGAATCTGGTTACCCTCATCAAGCTCGTAAAAAACACATGAGGCACTCATCATTCATGGTGGGGAAAAATCGAAGCTTTTGTGTTACACACTTTGTTAGTGGCAGTACATAGTCGTTCTTGAACATGGCACTCATTTTCATTTGCATACAAGTAATTGGACCATTCGTTTGTCCTCGAGTTACGCTTACTTCCTGAGTCCTATTACTCCTTTGAGTCATTCAAAGAAATCTTCTACCGATCGCCCAGTGGCTCATTTTTCCATCGCATCCCCACCCAGTGAACTACTGTGAAAGACCCTTCTCCCTACTATCGTGGCCAATTAGCTCACTTTCGTTCTATGGCTGAGGAGTTTTGGCAGTCAAGTCTCCAATGAAGGGTTGAAGACCCATCGTTACCCCCTTACCGACCCATCCCAGCTCATCCGATATCTTTTGGTTCACCCGAACCATCCCTCCACAATCTGACCATTAATGAGACTGGTCAACCCTCGAAAGAGTCTACTCCTGCACACCAAATGAACCAACCGGTTGAAGGAAAACATTCCAACACACCTGCCACTACAACAGTTACTTTACCAGTTCCTCCCCCACCTTAAAATTCAAGGGTAGGATACTCCATTCCCCTAGATTACCCTATTTGTAATGTTATTACTACGGTAGCTAGCTAGCAACCGGTGTTGGGTCAACCTTTACCGAATGGTCAGCCTATTGTGGCTGGGGGGAAACCCCCGTCTCTTAACCATAATAGTACAGCTGGATTCCCTATCAGACCGACCATTAGCAATTCGCTACCTCCTGGACCTTCTACGATGGGACTATCCCCTGCTGGAAGACCGTCCAATGTAATCCAACCTCCATCGAGTCAAACATATCTAGGTTATCCTAACCCCGTGACAAGTCAACCTAACCCTGGAAATGTACTTTACGGGGTAACATATGTTGATGTATATGTAACTTCGGAATGTATTTCATCTATGTATTATATATATATTTATTCTACCCTTATAAGAGATGTGTTATTCCTCTATAAGGAAGTGTCGTCATGTGGATTGACAAGTGTCACAAGTGTGTGTACTTGCCAATGGGTTATTAGACCACCATGTGTGGGGTCGGCCCTAAAATATATATTATATTGTGGATGTATCTAGATAGACAAGTCGGCCCCATAAGGTCACTGGGAAAACAGGTTAAGTATAAATAGAGATCAGGAGATCTCTATTTGGATCATTTGGAAAGACACACTTCTCTCACTCAGAAAGTGGTGCACTAGTGAGGAGGAGGATCATCTGCTCTAGGAGACTATCTCAAGTGTATTTTGGTTGTAATTTGGTTGAGCCATTGCTCTCTCTATCTCTGAGGAAGTTGTGGGTTTTTTCACCTTAGGGTTTTCCCCACGGAAACTCTGTGTCTCTTGTCTCTCATGCTTTTGATTCTTGTGATGCTTGTGATGCTTATTGTGATTGTTATGCATTGATATACTATATATGTTATTCTGTCAGTAAATATCCAAGAGTATTGTGAATTAATGCTCAAAATTTAACATGGTATCAAAGCTAACCTGAGAAGAAGACATTTTGGAGTGACGAAAACTTGAGTTTCTTGTTTATTGGGTTTCTCTCCACAGTTTTTGGAAAAGCAGTATAGTAGATTGACTCTACTCATCAAGGCGAATCTATTTGTCCAATCAGAATTCAATTTTGAGCATTTGCAGATTTGGCCCTAAAAATTAGGGTTTCCACAAAAATAGGAATTTCTGAAATCTGAAGACATAGCTGGAAGCTCCTTGGAAAACTCAAAGTTTAGAGCTTTGGATTGAGATTTTTGGCTAAGGTATTTCATAAGAAGAACTTGGTCAAGGCAAAGAGAATCATTGCTGATTCTATCAAAGACCATCTCATACCCCATGTGTATTCTCTAAAGACACCCAAGGCTATGTTTGACTCTTTGACCAAGCTATTTGAAGGAAACAACATAAATCGGAAGATGACCCTGCGGAATCAATTGAAAGGGGTCAAGATGTCGAATGGAGAAACCATTCAATCCTATTTCTCCAAGGTCTCTCAGATCAAGGAACAACTTGAAGCTATAGATGAAATGGTGGAGAATGGTGAAATTGTTATGACTACTTTGAATGGCCTACCTAGGTCATGGGACTCTTTTATCCAGGGGATCTGTGCCAGAAAGAAGTTAATCTCCTTCAGCAGATTATGGGAGGAATGTTCTCAAGAAGAAGCAAGGCTTGTAGCAAGAGAAGAGAAGATGGGAAATGAAGATCAAGCTCTCATAGCTCACACTAACAAGGGCAAGTTCAAGAGGGAGCCATCCCATCACAAGAAGAAATATTCTCATCATTTTCACAAAGACAAGAAAGATCTAAGGTGTTTCATTTGTAATGAGAAGGGTCACTTTGCTTCAGAATGTCCCAAGAACAAAAGGGACAAACACAACAACAACAACTCCAGCAAGAAGAAGAAGGGCAACAAAAGAAGGTACCATGCTCATGCTGCCGAAGATGATGAACCTCCAAAGAAGAAGGCTAGGGCAGAAAGTGATGATAGTAATGATGACTCATCAAGTGAATAAGAGTATGTTCTAATTGGTACTATCTCACATGGTTGTAATGATTGGTTAATTGCCAGTGGAGCTTTCAAACACATGACTAGGTTTAAGGAATCTTTTGTGAATCTATCTGAACATGAATCACCCCATAAGGTGAAACTTGGGGATGATTATCAATACCCAATCAAAGGAAGTGGTGAAGCCTCCTACAACCTAGATTCTAGAAAATCTTTGAAGATGAAAGAAGTCCTTTATGTACCTGGACTCAAGAAGAACTTACTCTCCATCTCTGCATTGGATGCAAAAGGTATGAGGGTTTCATTTGTGGATGGCCAAGTCCTAATGTGGCCAAAGGGAAAGACCATAGATGATGCAGTTGTGATTGGAAAGCAAGAGGGAGGTTTGTATAAATAAAAAGGACAACCTGAACATGCCATGGTGCATGAATCCATGGAGCAAGGTGAACTTTGGCATAGAAGACTTGCTCATATTCACTATAGGGCACTTCCAATTGCAAGCAAGGTTGTAGAGGGTCTTCCTGAAATCAAGACCAAACATGAAGGTGTTTGCAAAGGATGTGCAAAAGGTAAGAATATTAAGAAGGCTTTCCCAAGTAGTGAAAGCAAGGCAAAAGATATCCTGGAAATCATCCACTCATATGTATGTGGTCCTATGTCATCCAGTTCTCTTAGTGGGTATGTTTACTATGCCTCATTTATTGATGACTTCTCCATGAAGACTTGGGTACACTTCTTAAAGAACAAAGATGAGGTGTTTGATAAGTTCAAGGAATTCAAAAACTTGATGGAGAATCAAACTGACAAGAAGATCAAAACATTCAGATCCGACAATGGTAAAGAATTGATCCAGGTGGATATCGGTGGCGGCCCACCTCTTCCAACTGGCTCAAAACAGTCTTCTGGCAATTTTGGTGAATTACTATTTCGGATCCTGAACTTTCGGAGCCATTTTGAGGCCCTAAATGACATTTTTTGGAAATTTGGGGGACCAAATGGTTTCCAATGCCATGCATTTGGGCCCCGTCAAAAGTTGTAAATCTCGGTTAGACCTTTCCAATGGGCTACCGAGCGCCCTAAACGGAGATCGTATGCAAAAGTTATGATCCCGGGAAGTTGACTATTCAACTAACCACCTTGGGGCCACAAACTTTATGACGGTTCATCTTCTAGGGTTAGGTTTTTGGATGATTGGGATTCTTTCCCTCATGCTTATGATAAATAGGCCGTTTCGGCCTCTCTTTGTATTCATCTTGGCACGAATGAGCATAGCGGCCACATCTCTTCTCAGAGATAGCTACCACCATTCTAGCTATTGTATTTTACAGTCCTATTTCCGCTATTTAATAGAATATGTGTTTACTGTATCACTGTGTTATTTGCAATATATCTTTGTATATGATTCTGTATATGCTATCTTTTGTTTCGTTCCCACATAAATCCGGATCAGTGGTATCAGAGCGGTCTGCTCTTTGATTGTTTCTCGGTGCATGTCCCCGACGAGGTCAGGATACAGAGAGTTGGGTCTTGAACTAGTTTCACTTGGGGAAGACCACTCTCGCCGCCCCAAACGACCTCCCATGGCGGAAGAAAAGAGAGACGACGGAGCAGTAGATCCTATCAAGTTGTTGCTCAAGGAAGTCCTCGCGCGACAGAGGAACGAGATGATGGATAATTTCGCCTAGATCCTTCAACGCATGCGAACGGTGGCAAATGCACCCTCAACGAGCAGCCATTTCGGAGATGCGACTCCCTTCAAGGTACAATTTAATTTTGATATCCCTTTATTTGAAGGCCAAATCGATGCCGATTCCCTAGATAAATGGTTGAATCTACTTGAAGGGTATTTCTCTGTCCACAATTTTTTCGACGGGGAAAAGATCGTCTTTGCACTCGTCAAGGCCGTTCCCCATGTCAAAAATTGGTGGGAAAATTATTGTGAGCAAAACTCATCAGACGAGTCTGGATTGTTTGAATATTCCAATCCCACTTGGGCCTCTTTTATAGACGCCATCAAGGAACAATATTACCCTGTTGGAAACTATGACGACAAGTACATAAAATGGACCATTCTGCACCAAGAGAGGGACCAAACGGTGTCAGAGTACACCAACAAATTCCATACCTTGCGCACAAAGCTGGATATCAAGGACTCTAAGCGGAACCTAGTACTGAAATATCACAGTGGCCTACACCGATACATACGAACAGAGATGGATTTCCTGGAAATCTCTTCACTCGGATCCGCCTATCGATATGCTATCAAAATCGAGCAGAAATTTCAGCAAAAGAACAAGCGTGACTTCGGACCTGCATAGAAGTAGGGCAAGGGAAACTTTGGCTAGCAGAACACGAGGTAGGGAAAGGACAACCAGTCGCAACCACAATCGAAGAAGGGTAACGAAAATATGAAGAAGGACATCGAGAAGTGGTGCGAGCTCCACAAAAGCCCCTGGCATAACACTGATGAATGTCGCTCAAAACAGTCATTGGTGGCTGAGATCAAAGCTTCAAAATCAGATCCCAGTTCCGATTCTGAATAAGAACCTAATTTCATTGTTGCGCAAAAAGGGAAGCAGATCATTGATGCAGAACCCAGTGCCATTGTTTCCACCACACAGATTCAACCAGAGGAACCGGAAGATTCTGAGGCAGAGGAGTGCCTTTTCCACTCACAGATGTGGGTGGAGGGAATTCCCCTACACTTTGTTGTGGACAGCGGCAGCCAGAAGAACCTGATCTCAGAAGAAGTCATCAAGAGATTGGAGCTACCAGTAATGCCACACCCACAACCATACACCATTGGATGGCTAAGCCAAGGACGAAGGATCTGTGTCAGTCACCAATGTCGCCTACCATATGGCATCAAGCCCTTCAAAGATGAGGTATTATGTGATGTGGCCCCACTCGAAGTATGTGATGTTCTCTTAGGACAGCCATATATGTTGAAGTGTCATGCTGTATATGAATCCCAACCTCGCAGTGTCATTGTCACTTTGGGAGGACAACTCTATCGGATACCAGAGACAGCTTCACCTACCCCAACCAAGCAGGGAAGGAAGATAATCTACCACACTGGAAAATTTTCCCTATTCTCAAATGCCACTAAAGGTGAACATCAGATCATAGAGACATCCACAACCTTTGCAGATTATCCTTCTACTCAGCAGAAACAAGAAAAACACAAAGTTAGTGCAGCATCGCCTATTCGGGTACCTCTACAGTGCAAGGCCACGCATTCAAGGTGCTCCTCCAAAAAGAAACCATCCACACCGGTGCATACCAAGGATACCAAAAAAACCAAAACTGTTCAACAGCTCCAGCGCATCCATCAACAACAATTACAACCCTTTGAAGATGTCAAAGTAAGGCAACCTTTCCACTTCAGCAAATGTCGCACCAAGAGCTCAACTCGACACACAGCTCGACATATGATAAGGGATTTAATGCAATGGAGACCATTGCTTCCTAAGGAGGGAGGATTGATCCAGGTGGATATCGGTGGCTGCCCACCTCTTCCAACTGGCTCAAAACAGTCTTCTGGCAATTTTGGTAAATTACTATTTCGGGTCCTGAACTTCCGGAGCCATTTTGAGGCCCTAAACAACAGTTTTTGGAAATTTGGGGGACCAAATGTTTGATAATGGCACCCATTTGGGCCCATTCGAAAGTTGTAAATCTCTGTTAGACCTTTCCAACGGGCTACCGAGTGCCCTAAACAGAGATCGTATGCAAAAGTTATGACCCCGGGAAGTTGACTGTTCAACTAACCACCTTGGGGCTGCAAACTTTATGACGGTTCATCTTCTAGGGTTAGGTTTTTGGATGATTGGGATTTTTTCCCTCATGCTTATGATAAATAGGCCCTTTCGGCCTCTCTTTGTATTCATCTTGGCACGAATGAGCGTAGCGGCCACATCTCTTCTCAGAGATAGCTACCACCATTCTAGATATTGTATTTTGCAGTCTGTTCTATTTCCGCTATTTAATAGAATATGTGTTTACTGTATCACTCTGTTATTTGCAATATATCTTTGTATATGATTCTGTATATGCTATCTTTTGTTTCGTTCCCACATAAATCCGGATCAGTGGTATCAGAGCAGTCTGCTCTTTGATTTTTTCTCGGTGCATGTCCCCGACGAGGTCAGGATACAGAGAGTTGGGTCTCGAACTAGTTTCACTTGGGGAAGACCACTCTCGCCGCCCCAAACGACCTCCCATGGCGGAAGAAAAGGGAGATGACGGAGCAGTAGATCCTATCAAGTTGTTGCTCGAGGAAGCCCTCGCGCGACAGAGGAACGAGATGATGGATAATTTCGCCCAGATCCTTCAACGCATGCCAACAGTGGAAAATGCACCCTCAACGAGCAGCCATTTCAGAGATTCGACTCCCTTCAAGGTACAAGTTAATTTTGATATCCCTTTATTTGAAGGCCAAATCGATGCCGATTCCCTAGATAAATGGTTGAATCTACTAGAAGGGTATTTCTCTGTCCACAATTTTTCCGACAGGGAAAAGATCGTCTTTGCACTCCTCAAGGCTGTCCCCCATGTCAAAAATTGGTGGGAAACTTATTGTGAGCAAAACTCATCAGACGAGTCTGGATTGTTTGAATATTCCAATCCCACTTGGGCCTCTTTTATAGATGCTGTCAAGGAACAATATTACCCTATTGGAAACTATGACGACCAGTACAGAAAATGGACCATTCTACACCAAGAGAGGGACCAAACGGTGTCGGAGTACACCAACAAATTCCATACCTTGCGCACAAAGCTGGGTATAAAGGACTCTGAGCGGCACCTAGTACTGAAATATCGCAGTGGCCTACACCAGTACATACGAACAGAGATGGATTTCCTGGAAATCTCTTCACTCGGATCCGCCTATCGATATGCTATCAAAATCGAGTAGACATTTCAGCAAAAGAACAAGCGTGACTTCGGACCTGCACAGAAGCAGGGCAAGGGAAACTCTGGCTCGCAGAACACGAGGCAGGGAAAGGAAAACCAGTCGCAACCACAAGCAAAGAAGGGTAACGAAAAGATGAAGAAGGACACCGGGAAGTGGTGCGATTTCCAAAAAAGCCCTTGGCACAACACTAATGAATGTCGCTCAAAACAGTCATTGGTGGCTGAGATCAAAGCTTCAGAATCAGATCCCAGTTCTGATTCTGAATTAGAACCTAATTTCATAGTTGCGCAAAAACGGAAGCAGATCATCGATGCAGAACCCAGTGTCGTTGTTTCCACCACATAGATTCAACCAGAGGAACCCGAAGAGTCTGAGGCAGAGGAGTGCCTTTTCCACTCACAGATGTGGGTGGAGGGAATTCCCCTACACTTTGTTGTGGATAGCGGCAGCCAGAAGAACCTGATCTCAGAATAAGTCATCAAGAGATGGGAGATACCAGTAACGCCACACCCACAACCATACACCATTGGATGGCTAAGCCAAGGACGGAGGATCCGTGTCAGTCACCAATGTCGCCTACCATATGGCATCAAGCCCTTCAAAGATGAGGTATTATGTGATGTGGCCCCACTCGAAGTATGTGATGTTCTCTTAGGACAGCCATATATGTGGAAGCGTCATGCTGTATATGAATCCCGACCTCGCAGTTTCATTGTAACTTTGGGAGGACAACTCTATCGGATACCAGAGATAGCTTCACCTACCCCAACCAAGCAGGGAAAAAAGATAATCTCCCACACTGGGAAATTTTCCATATTCGCAAATGCCACTAAAGGTGAACATCAGATCATAGAGACATCCACAACCTCTGCAGATTATCCTTCTACTCAGCAGAAACAAGAAAAACACAAAGTTAGTGCAGCATCGCCTATTCGGGTACCTCTACAGTGCAAGGCCACGCATTCAAGCTGCTCCTCCAAAAAGAAACCATCCACACCGGTGCATACCAAGGATACCACAACAACCAAAACTGTTGAACAGGTCCAGTGCATCCATCAACAACAATTACAACCCTTTGAAGATGTCAAAGTAAGGCAACCTTTCCACTTCAGCAAATGTCGCACCAAGAGCTCAACTCGACACACAGCTCGACATATGATAAGGGATTTAACGCAATGGAGACGATTGCTTCCTAAAGAGGGAGGATTGATCCAGGTGGATATCGGTGGCGGCCCACCTCTTCCAACTGGCTCAAAACAATCTTCTGGCAATTTTGGTAAATTATTATTTCGGGTCCTGAACTTCCGGAGCCATTTTGAGGCCCTAAACGATATTTTTTGGCAATTTGGGGGACCAAATGGTTTCCAATGACATGCATTTGGGCCCAATCGAAAGTTGTAAATCTCGGTTATACCTTTCCATAGGGCTACCGAGCGCCCTAAACGGAGATCGTATGCAAAATTTATGACCCCGGGAAGTTGACTATTCAACTAACCACCTTGGGGCCGCAAACTTTATGACGGTTCATCTTCTAGGGTTAGGTTTTTGGATGATTGGGATTCTTTCCCTCATGCTTATTATAAATAGGCCCTTTCAGCCTCTCTTTGTATTCATCTTCGCACGAATGAGCATAGCGGCCACATCTCTTCTCAGAGATAGCTACCACCATTCTATCTATTGTATTTTACAATCTATTCTATTTCTGCTATTTAATAGAATATGTGTTTACTATATCAATCTGTTATTTGCAATATATCTTTGTATATGATTCTGTATATGCTATCTTGTGTTTCATTCCCACATAAATCCGGATCAGTGGTATCAGAGCGGTCTGCTCTTTGATTGTTTCTCGGTGCATGTCCCCGACAAGGTCAGGATACAAAGAATTGGGTCTCGAACTAGTTTCACTTGGGGAAGACCACTCTCGCCGCTCCAAATGACCTCCCATGGCGGAAGAAAAGAGAGATGACGGAGCAGTAGATCCTATCAAGTTGTTGCTCGAGGAAGCCCTCGCGCGACAGAGAAACGAGATGATGGATAATTTCGCCTAGATCCTTCATGCATGCCAACAATGGCAAATGCACCCTCAACGAGCAACCATTTCGGAGATGCGACTCCCTTCAAGGTACAAGTTAATTTTGATATCCCTTTATCTGAAGGCCAAATCGATGCCGATGCCCTAGATAAATGGCTGAATCTACTAGAAGGGTATTTCTCTGTCAACAATTTTTTTGACAGGGAAAATATCATCTTTGCACTCCTCAAGGCCGTCCCCCATGTCAAAAATTGGTGGGAAACTTATTGTGAGCAAAACTCATCAGACGAGTCTGGATTGTTTGAATATTCCAATCCCACTTGGTCCTGTTTTATAGATGCCTTCAAGGAACAATATTACCCTGTTGGAAACTATGACGACTAGTACACAAAATGGACCATTCTGCACCAAGAGAGGGACTAAACGGTGTCGGAGTACACCAACAAATTCCATACCTTGCGCACAAAACTGGGTATCAAGGACTCTGAGCGGCACCTAGTACTGAAATATCAAAGTGGCCTACACCGGTACATACGAACAAAGATGGATTTCCTGGAAATCTCTTCACTCGGATCCGCCTATCGATATGCTATCAAAATCGAGCAGAAATTTCAGCAAAAGAACAAGCGTGACTTCGGTCCTACACAGAAGCAGGGAAAGGGAAAGGACAACCAGTCGCAACCACAAGCGAAGAAGGGTAAAGAAAAGATGAAGAAGGACACTGGGAAGTGATGCAAGTTCCACAAAAGCCCCTGGCACAACACTGATGATGTCGCTCAAAACAGTCATTAGTGGCTGAGATCAAAGCTTCAGAATCAAATCCCAGTTTCGATTCTGAATTAGAACCTAATTTCATAGTTGCGCAAAAAGGGAAGCAAATCATTGATGTAGAACCCAGTGCCGTTGTTTCCACCACATAGATTCAACCAGAGGAACCCGAAGAGTCTGAGGCAAAGGAGTGCCTTTTCCACTCACAGATGTGGGTGGAGGGAATTCCCCTACACTTTGTTGTGGACAGCGGCAGCCAGAAGAACTTGATCTCAGAAGAAGTCATCAAGAGATTGGAGCTACCAGTAACGCCACACCCACAACCATACACCATTGGATGGCTAAGGCAAGGACAAAGGATCCGTGTCAGTCACCAATGTCGCCTATCATATGGCATCAAGCCCTTCAAAGATGAGGTATTATGTTATGTGGCCCCACTCGAAGTATGTGATGTTCTCTTAGGACAACCATATATGTGGAAGCGTCATGCTGTATATGAATCCCGACCTGACCTCGCAGTGTCATTGTCACTTTGGGAGGACAACTCTATCAGATACCAGAGATAGCTTCACCTACCCCAACCAAGCATGGCAGGAAGATAATCTCCCACATTGGGAAATTTTCGCTATTCGCAAATGCCACTAAAGGTGAACATCAGATCATAGAGACATCCACAACCTCTGCAAATTATCCTTCTACTCAGCAGAAACAAGAAAAACACAAAGTTAGTGCAGCATCGCCTATTCGGGTACCTCTACAGTGCAAGGCCACGCATTCAAGGTGCTCCTCCAAAAAGAAACCATCCACACTGGTGCATACCAAGGATACCACAACAACCAAAACTGTTGAACAACTCTAGCGCATCCATCAACAACAGTTACAACCCTTTGAAGATGTCAAAGTAAGGCAACCTTTCCACTTCAGCAAATGTCGCACCAAGAGCTCAACTCGACACACAGCTCGACATATGATAAGGGATTTAACGCAATGGAGACCATTGCTTCCTAAGGAGGGAGGATTGATCCAGGTGGATATCGGTGGCGGCCCACCTCTTCCAACTGGCTCAAAACAGTCTTCTGGCAATTTTGGTAAATTACTATTTCGGGTCCTGAACTTCCGGAGCCATTTTGAGGCCCTAAACGACATTTGTTGGCAATTTAAGGGACCAAATAGTTGCCAACCGCATGATTTTGGACCCATTCAAAAGTTGTAAATATCGGTTAGACCTTTCCAACGGGCTACCGAGCGCCCTAAACGGAGATCGTATGCAAAAGTTATGACCCCGGGAAGTTGACTGTTCAACTAACCACCTTGGGGCCGCAAACTTTATGACGGTTCATCTTCTAGGGTTAGGTTTTTGGATGATTGGGATTCTTTCCCTCATGATTATGATAAATAGGCCCTTACGGCCTCTCTTTGTATTCATCTTGGCACGAATGAGCATAGCGGCCACATCTCTTATCAGAGATAGCTACCACCATTCTAGTTATTGTATTTTACAGTCTGTTCTATTTTTGCTATTTAATAGAATATGTGTTTACTGTATCGCTGTGTTATTTGGAATATATCTTTGTATATGATTCTGTATATGCTATCTTTTGTTTCGTTCCCACATAAATACGGATCAAGAATTCACCTCAGGTGACTTCAAGAAGCTTTGTAGTGATTCAGGGATTAAGAGGGAGTTGACTACTTATAATCCTCAATAGAATGGAGTTGTAGAAAGGAAGAACAGAACAATCATGGAAGCAACAAGGGCAATGCTTCATGACTAGGATCTACCTATGCATCTATTGGCAGAAGCAGCTAGAACAGCTGTATATGTGCAGAATAGAACACCCCACAAGATATTGGACAACAAGAGACCAGAAGTGGTCTTTTTTGGCAAGAAACCTGAAGTCAGCCATCTCAGAATATTTGGTTGTCCAGTATACACTCATGTCCCAAAGGAAAAGAGGACCAAGCTAGATCCTTCAGGAAAGAATGGTATCTTTGTGGGTTACAGTGAAAGCTTGAAGGCTTACAGAATATACTTTCCAAGGTTCAAGAAGATTGATGTCAGCAGGGATGTAACATGTGATGAAAACTCAGCATTCATCAAATCAAGGAAGGCACCTATTGAAGTTTATGAAGAACCTAAGGAAACTAGATTTCAAGACACTACAATGATAGAAGCAATTCCAGAAGTTGTTCGTGAGTTTGAAGATCCGCAAGAACGTGTAGATCCACCCCATGAGGATAACTCTCACAAGAGGAAACCTGCATGGGCTAGAGAGCTCATTCAAGATGCAGAAAGATTTGGCATTCCAAAAGAAGAACACAGAGCAAAGAAGAGAACCAGATCACAGAGCCGATTGATGTCTCTATGTATCGTCAGATGATTGGGTCCTTGATGTACCTGATGAACACAAGACCAGATATTTGCTTTGTTGTGAACACATTGAGTCAGTTCCTGACAGATCCGAGGAGTGTTCACCTAGTTGTTGTAAAGCATGTTCTGAGGTACCTGAAGGGTACAATGGATTATGGGCTCAAGTATGAAGCGAATCAAAAGTTTAACATGCAGGGTTATGTTGATTCAGATTGGGTTGGAAATGCTGCAGATAGGAAGAGCACATTTGGGTGCTGCTTCAGTATGGGATCAGGTGTGATCTCTTGGTTCAACAGGAAGCAGTCCTGCATAGCACTGAGTACAGCCGAGGCAGAGTATGTTGCAACCTATTCAACTAGTTGTGAGGTAGTATGGCTATGGAAGCTACTGTCTGAGTTATTTGATCTCCCATTGGATGCTACTGGTATATTTTGCGATAACCAGAGTTGTGTGAAGCTATCTGAGAACCCAGTGTTTCATGACAGGTCGAAATAGATAGAGATCAAATATCACTATATCAGGGATATGGTGCAGAGAGGAGATGTGAAGCTCCTGTATGTTGCGATGGACAAGCAGATTGCAGATGTGCTGACGAAGCCACTAGCCAAGGTGAAGTTCGAGTACTTCAAGGAGAGGCTTGGTGTTATTCAGATCGAGGACACTTCGAGGAAGAAGTGATGGACACATTTGCTAAAGCCATTCCAAGCATGTTGGAAGGAGGATCCTTCACATGGCTGTGGATGTAAGCGCTGGATGATGAGTATTAGGACGATGCTCCAGTTACGGCTCTGTATATGTATCATGTTGGATGCTGAATATGATCGGTTGGATCATTTGTATGTATTTGTATATGCATCATGTTGGATGTTGGATATGATCGGTTGGATCATTTGTATGTATTTGTATATGCATCATGTTGGATGCTTGGACCATGTATCTGTATATGTATCAGGTGGATACATTGTATGATCAGGTAGATCATGTATGTTGATATGTATCATGTATTTGTATCAGGTGGATACACTGTATGATCAGGTGGATCATGTATGATGATATGTATCAGGTAGATACTTGGTGTGCATCAGGTGGATGGATTGTATGATCAGGTTGATCATGATGATGAGCTTCAGGATGTTTCTATAGATGAATTGTACCAAGATGGTACAGTGATGATGATCAGTATCATCATGGGAATCAGGATGATGCCTCATGTGATGATCATCTTTTGGATCATGAGTATCAGGTTGATACTTGGAGGTCAGAGATGATATGTGGCAGGTTATGCAAATAGCATGTAATCAGTCCTCGGATATCTTGCCAGTCATGTTGTGGCACATAAATGTTCCTGGGGTACTCTTTCCAGTATTGCTATGTAATATGTAATCAGTCCTCAGATATCCGATAGGTTGAGCTGTGTGCTCGTACTCAGTCATGGGATGAGGTATTAATACGGAGAGATGTAATCAGTCCTGGAGATCCGAGAGGTTGAGCTGTGTGCTCGTAATTAGTCCTGGGATGCTCTTTAGAGATCTTGCCGGTCGTGCTGCAGCATATAAATGTTCCTGGGATGCTCTTTAAAGGTTTTGTCTATCCACATGTAATCAGTCCTAGATATCCGAGAGGTTGAGTTGTGTGCTTGTAATAAGTCTTGTGATGCTCTTTAGAGATCTTGTCGGTTGTGCTGCGGCACATAAATGTTCCTGGGATGCTCTTTAAAGGTATTGTGGAGGAGATGCATGTAATCAGTCCTGGGAGATCTTTCTGGTCATGCTTAGGCACATAAATGTTCCTGGGATACTCTTTTTGGTATTGCATCCACACATAAAATTAGTCCTGAGAGGCCACCTATATCAGACCATTCACACAGATGATGAAGACCTGCAGGTGGTGGGCCTCCATCTAGTATGAAAAAGGACTGGCTCTGTAGAACTTCCTATGATGAGTAGAGTCAGAGATTGGTTGAGATAGTAGCAACAGTGACGATGATGATGATGATGCATCGATGACGATGATCCCGAGAAGAAGACTTGTCTAGTAGAACTGTGTCGAGAAATACCTTCCTAGTTAAGAGGGAGTGTTGATGTATATGTAATTCAGAATGTATTTCATTTATGTATTTTATATATATTTATTGTATCCTTATAAGAGATCTGTTATTCCTCTATAAGGAAGTTTCGTCATGTGGATTGAAAAGTGTTGCAAGTGTGTGTACTTGCCGATGGGTTATTAGACCACCATGTGTGGGTTCGGCCCTAAAATATATATTATATTGTGGATGTATCGAGATAGACAAGTCGGCCCCATAAGGTCACTGGGAAAACAGGTTAAGTATAAATAGAGATGAAGAGATCTCTATTTGGATCATTCGGAAAGACACACTTCTCTCACTCAGAAAGTGGCGCACTAGTGAGGAGGAGGATCATCTGCTCTAGGAGACTATCTCAAGTGTATTTTGGTTGTACTTTGGTTGAGCCATTTCTCTCTCTATCTCTGAGGAAGTTGTGGGGTTTTTCACCTTAGGGTTTTCCCCACAGAAACTTTGTGTCTCTTGTCTCTCATGCTTTTGATTCTTATGATGCTTGTCATGCTTATTGTGATTGTTATGCATTGATATACTGTATATGTTATTCTCTCAGTAAAGATCCAAGAGTATTGTGAATTAATGCTCAAAATTTAACACCATACCCTAGTAATCCTTACATTCTTTGGGGACAACAAAACTTTTTAGAACATGGACCCCCACTCACAGTCCCTCAAATCCCCCCACCTCCCAAAGGAGGTGGCGGTCCCCCACATAACCTTGTAGGAAATGAACCTCTACCTTCTGGCGGAGGATCCCCTCATTTCGGTCATCATGGCCTACCCCCCCTGGCGGAGGTGGTGGAGGATCGCCACCACCACCTCCTTGCGGTGGCGGTGGTCGAGGACCATCTTATCCTAGTAATGGTGGTGGTCCACTACCCCACCATGGTGGAGGTGGCAGAGGAAACCCTTTCCCATCTGGTAGCAGTGGTAGTGGACCACCACCCCCTCCTGGAGGAGGTGGTGGAGGCCCATCCTATTCTAGCAGCGGTGGTGGACCACCCCCGCCCCCTAGTGGAGGTGGTGGAGGCCCACCTTACCCCAGCGGTGGTGGTGGACCACCCCCTTTCAGCGGCGGCCCACCCCCTCCTGTCGGTGGAGGTGGACCACCACCTTATGGTCATGGACCACCTCATTATGGTAATGGACCACCCCACTACATTGGAGGACCTCCTTTTGGTCCAAGCGGCACATACCCCTATGGACAGTTTCCTCCTGGTACACCTTATGGTCATACCGGTCCTAATACGCCTTATCCATATTATCAGTATGAGCAGCCTATTCTATAGCTACCCGTTTTGGCTACTTTGGACCTACCTGACCTCTCTCCTTTAACCAACGACCCCATTTACCATGGAGCTAAGTAGCCATCCATTCTGGTGAAACTTCCGTTTGATATCCCAAAATTCGATGGCCAGCCGGGTGAAGATCCTAAAAACCACATGATGACATACCATTTATGGTGTTCATCCAACTCCTTAATAGACGACTCGATTCGTCTAAGATTGTTTCAAAGGACCCTCACTGGTTCGGCTTCCATGTGGTACATTGAGTTATCACCCCACTCTTTCCCTGATTTCGGATCTCTTGCCATGAATTTTTTGACTCACTTCCAGCTGCCTATACGGTATGAAACTGGTACTCAGATTTTAACCTCGCTCTATCAGAATACCACCGCTCACATCTCGGATCACATCCACGAGTGGCGAAGGAGACATCGTCTCATTAAAGATCCCATTCCAGATCAACTCCTAGCAGACTGGTTTACGAAGTCTCTTATCCCTACCATAGCACGAGATGTTGCCATGAGGGGTGCTGTCACTGAAGAACAGGCCATCACTAGTGCCCATGTGCTAGACTTGGTTTATACTCAATCCGACACATTGTTTGATATTCTTCTTGACGCACCTTGCGACGATAATGATCCTGCGAAACCACCCAAGGGACCCCAAGCCGATGGCATCATTTAATCCCTTCACACCGAACCTTCTCATCAACCTGTTGGTTCTGTGAACCTCCAAGGTTTGTCCCCATTACCAACGTGGGTTGGTCTTAGCACCACCAAATCATCCACCCCTGTTGCTACTGAAGAGGTGAATTTTGTTTCATCAGCTTCGCCTCAGAAGAACGGCAGTAAGAAGAAGAACAGAGAGAAACGTAAGAAAGCTTCCGCCTAGCATGAACAAAAGAGCACCCCTGATGATACCAAGCAGAAAAGGAAGTTAAAATTTGCTTGTATACTATGTGGCGATGATAATTTTTCGAAGGAATGCCCCTATAGAGACGAAGTTCAATAATTTCTTAAAGGAAAATCCACTCCCGTAGTTCTCAATGATCCTTTCCCTGCTCAAAATCAACAGTCGATCGCTCACACTTCTTCTTCCCAGGAAGAAGCATCCAACACCGCACATGTTCTCATGGTAAGTAATGAGAGTGTCAACTTGACCAGTCGTTCTCGTTCGTACGACACCATTCCAGCCAAAGAACCCATCGGAATTAATACTGAAAAAGCTTCCACCTCGATACCCGATGTCACTATACCGGCTATGCCTCTCACCATCGAGAAGCCGTCTTTTGAGTTAGTGTGGCATCCACCCAAGAGCACGATTAGAAAATCGGTTTTTAATATTAATGCTCGGGCTGGCCAAAACTACAATATTGTAGAAGACCTGGCACAAGCTCCTTGTGCTATGTCGATGCTTGAAGTCACTGCTATCAGTGCCACTGACCCGGATCTATCAAACACCATTACATTCTGGTTGGAACACTTCAAACCGAGGCTCTCCCATCAATTGGAATTCCAAGTAAACACAAATATTGCTTGGAATATTATCCATCGTACCCTTTTAGACGAAGGAGCCTCTATGTCTATCATGTCGATCGCATGTTGGAGAGCCATAGGTTCTCCCGAGTTGAATTGTTCTACTACTACTTTGAGAGCCATTGACGACCATGGATTTCAACCTCATGGGTTGTTACAAGCTCTACCGGTAGAGCTGGGGGGCAAGAATGTAACCCTTAATGTGGAAGTGGTTGCTACCCCCGTTAGATTATAACATTCTACTTGGTCGCAATTGGTTTTATGCCATGCACACGGTTGCGTCATCTATATTCCGCATAGTACAATTCCCCCATCAAGGGCGAATTGTCATAGTCGACCAACTGGATTTCTACACTCCTGACACCACTTCTCATCCAAGCGATAAAGTTCCTTCCATTGGATAGTCTTCGCAAAAATATGAGAGTGTGGGGGTTGGCCTCCTTAAGGATTCATCCCTTATGGGAGTTTTTCCTATCTAAGATCCCCCAAATCATGTCACTACGATCCACATGATCTCTTCGTAGTTATCCTCTATCTCCACCTCTACTTATACGTGGCTTGTACCTGATGAAGCCACCAAACACCTGATTGGAGACCGCATGCCTCTGTCACCCATTGAACTTATGTACGAGGCTCTCTAGTCATCCCCGGAGGATCACTTCTTTATGACCTCCACCCCTAGTTCTTTGCAATGGATCTCCTCCGTCCCCTTTCTGTGGAATTTTCATTCCGACGCATCCATCATGGAAATCATGGGCACGGACGATCCTCCATGGGAATATTTGCACCATTGCTCGTCTTCCCATCCCATTTCGGCTACTGTAGAGAACGACATCCGCACCATTTTCACAACGGATGTTCTTTCTGGCTCTCCATCTTTGATACTCAAGTGTCAAACCAATTCTGAAGGAAACTTAGCTAACATCGAGCCTACTACTTTGATCGACATCTCGGTTAAACCTGGTGTAGTGGAACACATTCAGTTAGGCCAGAAGTGTTCCCCTAAAGAAATCATCTTCACTACGGCCTTGTTCAAATGATTCGGAGACGTATTCACTTGGAATTACAAGGAGATGCCTGGGATAGACCCCTCCATTATTTTCCATGAGATCAAAACCTATCCCGACATCAAGCCTGTTCACCAAAAGTTGGGACCGATACACCCCCCGAAGACTGCGGCATCAAGGAAGAGATTGAAAAGCTCTTGAAGGCTAGTTTCATTTACCCTTTCCCATTGACATAATGGGTCTCAAATTTCGTTCCTATGAACAAAATGCAGGGCACCATCCATGTCTGCATCGATTATCAGGATATTAACAAATCATGTCCTAAAGACAACTACCCGAATCCATTCATTGAATAGATCATCGACAATTGTGCTGGGAGTGTCATCTTTTCATTCATGGATGGTTTTTCTGGTTACAACCAAATTGAGATCCACCCAGCTGATCAACACAAGACGGCTTTAATATTCCCTTGGGGGACATTTGCATACCGCAAACTCCCTTTTGGCCTTAAAAATGCCAGCACCACTTTCTAGCGGGCTATGTCGTACGCTTTCCACGATGTGAAGGACTTTGTGGAACCTTACTTGGACGATCTCCCTGCCCATTCGAAGCAGCATGAGTTCCACTTTGATCATCTAAAAACCATTTTCCTCATATGTAGGCATTATAACATCCGCCTGAATCCTCACAAAAGTATTTTTTGTGTCGATTTCGGACACCTCCTCGGCTTTATTGTCTCCAAAGATGGGATCCGCATTGATCCCTCGAAGGTGGAAGCCATCGTCGCTCTTCTGCCTCTTACTAATATCACAGAACTTCAAATCCTGCAAGGTAAAGCAACTTACTTACTGCATTTTGTTTGTAATTTCGCAAAAAAGACGCAGGGCGACATGAGGTTAATGAAAAAGGACGTCCCATTCATTTGGGATGACCACGCTCAACAATATTTTGATAGTCTGAAGCATGCCATCAGGCATGCCCTTGTGATCCAACTGTCGAATTACTATCGAGATTAAATCCTATATCTTGCTGCTTCCGACACCACTATCGCCATGGTTTTGGTTCAGGAAGACCAAAACTCCTAGGAACATGTGATCTATTATGCCAGTAAAGGTGTCATTGACACTGAAACTCGTTATTCACATGTTGAGATACTTTCCCTCGCAACAGTCATTGTTGTGTAGAAGTTCCAACATTATATTCTGACACGTCAAGTGCTTGGGGGAAAGTATTTATGCTGGATCATGATACTGCAAGAATTCGATCTTCTTTTCGAAAAATCTAAGTCTAAGAAGTCCTAGGTGTTTGCCGAGCTTATTTGCGACCTCCCCCGTACCAATGTAGAAAGTGATCCCAATGACTCCTTTCCAGATGAGTCATTGTTTCTTATCAGTATGTCTAACCCATGGTATGGAGATATCACATTGTATATTCAAACCCAACGTTTCAACCCCGATCTGTCTCGTGACGATCATCATCGTATACGTCACCACGCAAAGTATTACCTGATCATTAGTGATACTTTGTACCACCGTGGCGTCGATTCAATTCTTCGACGTTGTCTAACTCATGATGATGATGAATGCGTTCTAAATGACTGTCACACTGGGGCATGTGGCGGTCACCTCTATGGGATGGCTACAGCCCAGAATATTTTGCACGTAGGATATTATTGGCCTACTATCTTTAAAGATTGTATTGAGGCCGTGAAGAAATTTCCTCCATGTCAACATTTTCACAAAAAGAAGTGTACCCATCCCGCCCCGTTACACCTGGTTATTTCCGTGGGCTTCTTTGCAAAATGGGGCATCGATTTTGATGCATTGTAAGCCTACCTCGGCCGGGGGGCATAGTTACATCATTGTAGTTGTGGATTATTTCACAAAATGGGCCTAGGCAATGCCTACATACCAAAATTACGGCAAAACCGCTGCACTCTTTATGTTCAATCATGTGATAGCACGTTTTGGAGTTCCTCAAACGATAGTCACCAATCATGGTTCTCACTTCCAGAACCATATGGTTGATGAACTGAGCGATAGATTGGGTTCTCTCCATGAAAATTCAACACCCTACTACCCGCAATCCAATGGATAGGTCGAGGCCATTAATAAGGTCTTGAAAAATATGGTCCAAAGGATGTTGGGTACGCATAAGTCCAACTGGCATAATATGCTCTTTTGAGCATTATGGGCCTACAGAACTTTTGTAAAGATCACCACAAGTTTTACTCCTTTCCAATTGGTGTATGGATTGGAAGCTGTCCTCCCCATAGAGTGCGAAATCCTGTGTCTACAACTCACTGTCAAACTTCTTCCTAACACTACTACCAAGGAAGAATGTTTCCTGTACTTAGAAAAACTTGATGAGTCCCGTCGAGATGCTGCTCTTGCTAACGAAGCACATAATAAATGCATCAAACCTCAGTACGACAAGTCAGTGCAACCTCGTATCTTCAATGAGGGTGGCCTGGTCCTCACATACAACCAGAAACATGACAAGCTAGGGGCAGGAAAGTTTGAGTCCATGTGGCATGGACCTTACATTGTCAAACGTGTTTTGGAAAAGGGAGCTTACGAGCTTGAATATTATGACAGCATATATTTGGGTGAAGCAGTGCATTGAAGCGCACAGTCGCTCCAACTGTGTGTACCTACATGGACCGTGGAACCTCATCTACCATCAAATCGAGAATGTCTACTGTCAACCCACTTAGGTTGGCATAGATTCTGTCCATCTCCGTGATGGAAGAATGCACAACTAGACCCACGATCGCTCCCTCTCCTCTCTCTCTCCTAGCCAGAAGAGAGGTACCCACTGGTCGTATAGGCCCTACATTTGCACACACATGGTGTTCAACTGTCAACACTATATCAAAAAAATCATAAATGCACAAAACTCAAAAAATACAAGGATCATTTGTTCTTACCTAGGTCTCCCCATGTTGCTCCCTCTGGCAGCGGCAAGTCTGGATCATTTGCAAAGTCAGTGCCACTATATGGAAAATCCTCCACCATCAGTAACTAGCCCTCCAACCAAGCAAAGAACTCATGAGGAAATCCGATGATAGGACCCCACCATGTCGATTCATCACAATGGTCCACCTGGCCATTTGTGTATCCCTGAGGTCCCTATCCTCCAGTGGTACCTGAGGACACAAATGGGGAACCCGTTCCAACAAGAATGAGATCACTATAGATTCATAGCCAAACTGTTTGAGCTCTCCCCGCTGACACTTTCTCAGGTGAGATCGCATGTTTGCGAGGACACCCTCACACCAGTTGAATATCTTCGGAGACAAACAGTCCTCCGCATAAAGCCTTTGTGCCCTGGTGGCTAAGTGAGAATATTCACTCCCTGCCATCCTCATAATGGTGAATAGTATGGCACGTAATGGATGCGCATATACATTTTTGATACAAATATTTCCACTAGATGCATCAGGAAAAACCAGTCATAAAGTAGATGTCCTTGACATCTATGGTAAGCTCATGCTCACCAATCACGAAGTACTACTGAGCCGCATCCCAGCATCAGAGCATATGGTTGAGTAGTGGGAGTTGGGATCTCATCCCCTGAATGTTGAAGAACTTGAGGAGCCCACAGTTCCTCAATGCTTCGACACAATGTGGATCATTTGCAGCTTGATCATCATCGAGTTCATGTTCCCTTTCCCGCCATTCCAAAACCATTTTGATGCTTGGAACCTGTCAACAGGAGGTTTTTAACATTAATAGAACTTGCTTCAACCTCTGTGGACCTTTCTTTTGATTTTGGTTTGAGTTTGGGGATGGATGTCACCATTGTCACACCCCGATTTTGTATGAAGAGCGATGTCATCGTAGTCCAGTTATATGACCTTTGCGACAAATCGCTCTTGTCACAGTTCCCGAAAGGCAAAACTGCGACGAGCCGATGGCGCAATGGCCCTTCCAAAATCAAGCCAAAACTGAAAACATTGACTAAAAATCAAAATTGTAAACCACTACAAACATGCTGGATGAAGTTTGGGCTTACCCATTCCTGACGGCAAGTGAAATGGATCATCATAGCTCCCAGAATCGACAAGTGAAAATATGGCTCCAAATGGCACTACTCCTCCCAAATTTGGCAAATAAAAAAATGGTGACTATATTTGGTTTTTGTTTCTATTTATAAACAAAATGGAATATTCCTTTTTCAAATATTTGATGCCATTATATCGTTTTCTATAGTTTGGATCAGTTTTATTATATTTGAATGTTCGATTGAGTATTTGACCTTGTTTTTTAGCGTACATGAGTTTCCAAGTGCCTTTTTACGCCATTTTCATATTGGAATGGTCACCTCAGGTATGAACACCCCTTATGGTTTTTGTCATTTATTCTTTTTCATAGATTGAAATTAATGAGCTTACTCTTCGTTTGTTCTCGTGATCTCGAAACTATGAGAATAAGTACCGAGTTATGATTTATCGTTTTTCCGGGCTCGTTAAACTCCTAAGGAAAAGGAACCCCCCAAAGTCTATCTTTAAGCTCTTTTCAGGCTCTCGAAATACGAAAAGATTGCCAAGCGAACTTGTCGCATTCACGCTATCACGAGAATTTGAATGGTCGTCCTCTCGGTGATAGCTTACCCCTTTTTCAGACTAGGGGGCACTAGTTACGAAAAATGTATACTCCAGCCAATCATGACTAGAAGAGTCCTCTCCCATGTTGTTTTATCCTTTTTCGGGTGATGAGGATAACTTTACGAAAAAGGACCATTAGAGTCTTCTTTAGTTCTTTTCAGACTCTCTAAACATGAAATGATGACCGAGTTTAACTTCTATGGACTTGTTAAATTCTTACATTGAAGGGCCCGCCATGGGATGAGCCCCTCCTATCCTAGGTTTGGAAAATATTTGGGATTGGAATCATATATGAGATGAGCTATACCGAGCATCTGGTTACCCTCATCAAGCTCGTAAAAAACACATGAGGCACTCATCATTCATGATGGGGAAAAAGGAAAGCTTTTGTGTCACACACTTTGTTAGTGGTAGTACATAGTCGTTCTTGAACATGGCACTCATTTTCATTTGCATACAATTACTTGGACCATCTGTTTGTCCTCGAGTTCCGCTTACTTCCTGAGTCTTATTACTCCTTTGAGTCATTCAAAGAAATCTTCTTTCGTCAGTCGCATTGGAAATTCGTGGCATACTCGTCATGTCAATACTGCCAAGTCATGGCATGCCGATATTCAAGAATACATTTGTCATCTGTAGTCAGTATACCCATCACCATGTCGGTCTACTCTGAGTCAGTATTGCATATTACTGCACTATCTGATCTACTCTACACATCTTTTGTAGTGTTTCGTGCCAATTGACGGGGGATTCATCATGGCCCTCCTTCAATGGATTCATCCTTGTCGACTTCAACTCATCATCTAAGGACTAAATCTAGAAACCAATCAAGTACCTTGGCCCTGCATGCCTCAATGGTAGGTTACCTCGCCTTCAACATGAGTTTACATTATTGCCTTTTGATTGAAATATTTCATCTTGCATTCAACTTCAACTCATTTATTCATGCTTGATGATATGTATTGTGATACCTTGGGAATCATTGACATCAATGGTGATCTCCCTCGCGCTTGTTAACGGTTTACATCAATGACCGGTAATCAAGTGGTTTCTACCATGTTCAACATCAAGAGATTTTTAATCACATGGATAGATTCGTATCATTGTGGGTTTAGCTTGAAGAACCTGGGGAGTCATGTTTTACCCAGGCCACAATGGAGTTTGTATTGAGTCATATTGCACGGATCCACATTTGTATTGGTCATGGTTATGTTATCATCTCTTCATGGATCTACGCTTGTGTCTAGTAGCCATGATTGTGTTAAATCAGTCATTACTACCATGGATTTGCATTGTATTGGTTGGAAGCCATGTTGTATGTCATATGCGATTGTCAGTTCATAGTCAGTTGTACTGCAGCAGTGCCCTTCATCCGACAAGTCCATTCCCATTCCTTCTATCAAAGCATTTCACCCGTCCAATCTTTAAACAACTTGATGCTTTGGGGGGCATTTTGTTACACCTAAAATCTCCTCATCATCAGATTCAGTGTATATGTCCCTGAAGTCACCCTGATCAAGTGATTTCCCTGGAAGGATTTGTACTCATTTGTACTAGGCTGTCATAGGCTGCACTCAAGCAACCTGCGACGTCGCACCTTGCCCCATTATAGGGTGCGACGAAGTCATTTGGATGGAAAAAATAGCTTCTTCGAGTCCCTTCTCAAAGCCTGCTGACTTGGGACCCTATCCTTGACCTCTTTGGGGAGCTGGAAATCGGTTCCTAACACCTTGGAAAGATCCCTTAAGCCTCTCCTATCATATCTCAACCTATCCTATCCATATCCTATCCACTTAGTCCTATTTAAATGAAGCTCACTCCCATTCCGAAGGGAGGAAGTCTATGGTATCTACATGCCGGTGAAATCATCCTTGGGAGACCTCTAATCACCTATTGGGAGACTCATACTTCCTTGGGAGGATATGGAAAATGGCTTGGATGGAGAAGGGCTGCATCGTTAAGCCTTGGTTGTAGTTCTATATCTCTATTATGTATTTCCCTCTATTTACAGTAATACAAATGCTTTCCACTAATATTTTTAATGTGTGATGATATTGAGTAGTTTACCTGCTTAACTATTTACTTAGATCTCTTATTGTATAGATGCTCTTTACTTGTTTCGTATTGTTTGTGTCTTGATAGGTCTTGCAGCTTAGATATGATGACCGTTGGACGTGGAATAACATTCAAGAAATGAGGATTGCAAGTAAAAGTTAAGACATCTAGCACTTGATCCTTAAGTATATCTAGGAAATCCATTTGTAGTCTGTTCTATTTGTTCTAGACTCGCATTGAGCTAGGGAGATCTGGCTCGCATCCGCTCGAGTGGATTGTCCGTCAAACATTAATGTGGTTCACCCCAAGGATGGGATCTACATCCATAGGAATTGTTGTTTTATTAATATTTGGGAAGGGTACAACAGTTCCAGTCTGTGCACTCAGCTGTAGACTCTCTTCTCTTTCAATAGGCCTCTGCGCACACAGCTTGCAAAGCCTTTACAAAATTGTCTCTCCAAAGAAGACTTCTCAATACACAAGAGATTAACCAAAATAATCACAATGAAGAGTAACCCTTTCCCATAAAAAATATGCCTTATTTATAGATCATGCCCATAGGTCATGTATTTACAATTTGCACACAAAAACCCTAAGGTTTACAAAACTGTCGTGATTTTCAGCTAACTGGACTTGCTAGTTTCTAGTAGCGAATCTTCAGTCATGGCCTCCCTCAGTGCATGCTCACATCGCTATCATCCTCCCTATCAAGCGCACACCAACATGTCGCTTTCACTGAGCCATTCTTCCTCTAACGACCTTGTGCGACCGGTTCAGGCAGTGGTTCTTTGCATGTGCGACCAGTTGCTTTCCTTCCGCATTGCTCCTTACCCGTTGCCCGACGATCATGGAGCATCTTTACCAAAAATAGACCACTGATGGTCTAACCATCATATGTGTCACATTCCGTCCAACACTCTACTTTTACGGATCTCCGTAGACTAGCCACATCGCAGCGCTAAACCTCGCAGCTCTTTCCACGCTACGCTGTGCTCCTCTTCGCAGCATCCCAAAACTTACATGTCGAAAAAGCCTTCAGCTGAACTACGCTTAGCTCCACAGTTCCAAAATCTGACTTGCACAAAAATGCCCCACTTGGGCCAGGCCCAATAGGCCCCTAACACTTACATGTAGATCATCCCCGAGCCACTTTCAATTTCTACTTCTCCCAGTTGTTCTTCTTCGTGCGGAGCTAGTTTCGCAACAAACTCATCATAAGTTGCAGTCAATTTTCAACTGCTTCCTTAGTATCTTGCTCGACTTACCTGATGGTTTCCAACATTTTAGGTGTTATATCATCATCGGCTTGTCCTTCCACCTACTCTTGACCTTCATGCATCTCCTTTAACTTCTCCTCTATCTTCTATGAGATCATGTGGGCTTCCTCCTGCAAGGGCTGCGATTTATCTCCCATTTCAGTCTCTTTTTCTCTTAAGGATTGAACATCCTTTTTCAGCTTGCTGACTTCCCAGTACCTCTGGAATCTCTCTCTTGGCAGCAGGGATTTGACTTCTGCATACAATAGTTCTAGTACTGCTTGCTTATCCTTCACAGCAATCTTGATTTCCAGCAACTGTGGGTCTTCTTCGAGGGCAGTGAATGTCTTCTAGCCTCATCTAACAAATTTTGGAACTTAGCCACCTCGGCAGCTATACTTTTTGTTGTAGCCTTCACTTCCTTTGCTCTTAACTCTTGCTGGTTGGGTGGAGTCTTTGGCTGAGTCTGCACCTCCAAGGAAATAATCTTAGTTGCGTGGCTGATCTGCATATCTCTTATCTCTGCCTTAATATTGTTAACCACCTCTCCGATCTTAACGATAGTGTCTGCAGCGTCTGCATGTATGTCGCATCCTGATATTTCGTCAGCTACAGCAGTGATCATAGACTCTAGTCTCTTTTGTCGATCATGCTCATCTTGTAGCTCCATAGCTCTCCGCGAGCTAGCTTCTTCCAACTACTTATAGTTTGCTTGCAACTTAGCGTGCTGGTTCGGAGTGTCGATACTATGCTCATGAATCTCCTCAATAACCTGCAGATGCAGATTGTGTAGACCAGGTAGTGGTATCTTCGCAAGGTCTAGGTCCACATGCTCTAGGTCGTTCGTGTCCAACATTAATTGTTCTGGCAGTGGCTTCCTTACACTTAAGGGATCAAGATAGATAATGCGGGACTTCGCAGGCATGGTCATGGCTAGCTGCAGGTCTTTTGCTACGAAGTAGCTCCTGACTTCCCTTCAGACTCTGAATCCCGCGGCAAGGGTAACGTTTTGTGTACTTCTTCAATATTCTCTGGGATTCCTTGCAGGGTAACCAGATTCTTCTCCAGACTTTGTTGGATTGCCTCATTCTTCTTTTCTTTTTCAGTCATTAGATCTTCCATCTATTCTGTAACCTTCGACGTGATCATGTCGAAGTCATCATCATGAAGCATTGCTTTTGATTGACCTTTAATGGATTTCTGCTTCTTTCGCTGCCCCTTTTGCTGTACAAGACTCTTAGCTTCCTTCCTTTTTCCCATCACTTTTTATTCAATAATGGGACATGGAACGGGGTTGTCTTCGCCGGAGTCACTTTGGATATCCACAATTTCGACTCGAAATTCAGTAGGCCATTCCTTCATGATGTTATAGATATTCTCTTCACACATATGGTACCTTCCTGTGAACCATTCGGGGTCCTTCATCCGTGCCTTGGCTGAAATGTGAATACAATGCATGTCAGCATAAAAATTTAGAGTGCAAATGTACTTACTCGTTACCTCTTTTGTTATCCACGGCGTGACTATAATGGCCTCACGCAGCTGCTCATAATAAGTATAGAATACTTCAGCTATCGCGTGATATATTTGTGAATTCAAATTTTCCCATAGGTTTGTATAGCGGGCTCCCCTGCAATCGTTATTGTCGTTGATTATGCCAACGTAATCCTTCATGTCCTTCCATCCTATAAATGCAATCAGCACTATCAACCATGTGAAATCGAAATTACCACCACTTATCTGTGTATCATTTAGTTCCTCCAGGAACTCACTCAACAAGTATTGACACCAGTTGAATCTACCTCCTTCCGCGGACTTTTCCCCGAGTAGCACTGCACCTACAGGTACTTCTAATGGTCTTTCTTTCCTGAGTATCTTTCCTATGAGGAGTTGCTTGACAAAGCGCATAGCTCTATCGTCTATATCATCGGTTGGAAGCCTCTCTTCCCTTTCACAGCAGGTGCATATTTCTTCATCTTCGCGACGACCTCTTTGTCCCTATTCTTTCCTTGGAAAACGTTTTTCAGGTCTTCGCCTCTTTTGCTTAGTCCAGTGATATGGTGGATCAAGTCAATGTTCAAGTCTATGTTGCGATCCAACCAAAGGTATCTTTGGTGCATGTGCGACATCAGAGTTTGCACCATCACATTCAATCCTGGAAACCTGTCACAGTGTGGAAGTCTCAATAAGTTGAGCAGTCCTGACTACTACTACTCCGGACAACTAGCTTCCTGCAACCAAGGCAAGGTTTCCTTTCACATCTTTCTTCCAACACATGTACTCGTCGGGGTCGAACTTTGGGAACTTAGGCTCATTAGGATCCTTCTACATCTAAAGCAGATCATAGTCCTCCCAGTTACATTCTTGGATATTACCCAACATATTTGTGTCCACCTCGACATGCTTTGATATAGGTGATAGCGGAATGTCATACTTGGCATTCTTCATCAGCTTAATGGCTGGTGCATCCTGTGCACATGGATAGATATAACCAGGGATTAGCTTCAATGGTATCTCTTTGTCGGCAAGTGGAGCTTGCGGCACTGTGGAACTCATATTTGGTTGCTTTACTTTCGGCCCCGCTGGTCCTTTGCGTTTGTATTCCATAGCTACAGGGTGTCTTGGTGATCTTCGGGAAGCCTGACCCTGTTCTATAACAACTTTCTTGACAGGGGTTCTCATCAACCCTTTGATTCTCCAGTATTTGAACACCTTCACAGTCTCCTAGACCGTGAACTCTTCGTCAATGGAGGACCTCTCAAACATTCACTAGACGGATCTGGACGAGATTTATGAGAACTTGTTGCAATCAACTCGCAAAGTAGTGTTCGCAGAAAATTCAAAGGTTTCAGTAACGCATGCGAGTCCAAATGCAGCAGTATTTATAGGCACAGCTAGCCTCCTCCTCGCCCCTTAATGGCTAGATAAGCATTAAATGCGGTATCCATTGGCCAAATCCATCGAATATTTTGGTCCTTTCCTTCATTACTTCGTTCAAAACGACTATTTCTTCGTTAAATGTTGAAGCGGGCATTGGAAAAGCACTATATAACGGCTATATTTTCAACCGACATTCTAATGGCTATTTTTCTGGAATGTTGGGTCGAACTGCGCGGTGGTCATCACTACTCCTGTGCAGTTACTTCGCAGTACTTGACTTCTTTCTTCTGAACATAGCCTCTTTCCCCATTCAACTTGATCATCGTAGTTGCATTTTGAACTTCGCAACTACGTAGGTCTTCTTTTTATTTTTCTTTCTTTTTCTTTTTGGCGCAACTTTACTTCTTTACAAGTGCTGCACAATATATACTTTTCTTCATCGCACTTCACGTATAGACTCTTCCCTTTTCTAGTGACCAATTTCAACTGTACTTGGCACTTAGAAATTTCCTTCTTTTTGATCATCAAGGGTTCTGCGAAGCAGGACTATCCCAATAGGATTTTAGTCTACTCCCATTGACTAGGCCGAGCAAGCTATCTCCTACTAACATGGATAACTGAACTGCGCCACCATTAGTAACATGTACGACAGTATATGGGCCAAACCAATGCATCTTAAAATTTCTAGGAAACTTCATCTACTTGCTATCATATAGGAGGACTAGATCACCTACCTAAAAAGACTTGTTTTTGATATGGCGATCATGCCATGCTTTTTTGTAGCTAGGGTTTTACCCCTAGATTGTGCAAATGAGCACCTAATAAGGAGAATGGACTCCTTAGTAGCAATTCAGTAAATGTAAATTATTAAGCTAAAACAGAAATGAAAACTAATCTAAAATACATGCATGAAAAATAAACAACAATTTGTAAACAAGGGTTTTGTATTAATATTACCTTCAATGTGAAGGTTGATGAAGCTCCTTGCAATGTCCAAGAGGGTTGCTCCAAGCTCCAATGTGCTCCTTCTCTTTCTCCAATGGTGGAAATGGGCCAAAAGGGGCTCTCAAGGTGAAAGTAGTTCAATGGTGAACTAGGGTTTCGAGAGAGATTTTGGCAGAGTAAGGGTATATTTGATTGTGGATATGAAATAAGGGATCTCCATCACCTATTTATAGTTTTTTGGTGGTGGAGTGCTGACCCATGGTTTTAGGAAACACATGGTTTAGGGCAGCTGTATAGGGTTTTTTCCTCCTTTTCCTCATTATTTTATATTTTTTATTCCCTTTTTAGGGGGTTTTTGCTATTTTTGGAGGAAAAAGGGGTTTTTTAGCCTTTTTGAGGCTATTTTGAGGGTTTTGTGGCCTTTTGGAGGCATTTTAGGCCCTTTGGAGGCTTTTTAATGAGATTTTTTGAGATTTTAAGGGAAATATGGTAGGAAAATGGACAAATGAGCCATATAATGTGGTAGATGAGGTAGTGAACACTTTTTGGGTGTTAACAGATTGCCCCCTGATGTGTGAGGGAAGGAGCTCATCGTATGGACGATGGACATCATAAGTCATGAATGGTTTTCCTGGGTGTGGAGAGAAGAGAAGAAACAAAAACAAACCGAAGCCCGGAACGACGATCCCGAACAACTGCAAGAACTAAAAGTACATAACCTCAATAATGGATGAGGAATCATCTGATCATGTGGACGAGGCGGGCATACCCATGCTCGTATCAGGATATAACATAATAACAATGGGGTCCAAAAAATGGGGACCTGAAATATACATGAACTGAAAAACTGAATGAGGAGTAATCTCAATATATGGACGAGGCGGGCATACCGATGCTCGTATCAAGATACATAAAAAGAACTGTGAGGCCCGAAAAATGGGGACTTGTAAGATACATAGATAATCACTGTGTACATCATAGGTGTCCAGAGGAGACACAAATCTGGGACATACTGCTGGGCTGACCATGTCTGAGCTGAGGAACTGGTGCACTGGAACAATCAACAATGCTATTGAGTGTGGTACCAAGGGAACTAATGATCGGCTGGATCAGAGTGACAAGGGGTACACTCGCAATGGTACACTGAACTGGAACTGATCTGGGACAGAAACTGGGTACTCAAGGAAGCATGTAACTGGATGGCTTCCGAATACAAACGCCAATACAGCCCGGACATCCATAGGAACAAGTAACTAGTCGTTCCGAAGGGACTCACCAATGTGCTAGAGTCGGGGGAAATCCGGGGTCGTCGACACATAATGTAAAGGATATAACCCTACGCGATTCTTGACGATGCGATCAAGGTGCTGAAGTCGAGCATGTGAGAAACAACCACTCGAAGAGGCAATGATGAATCCTCTCAAAATGGTCTGTAGGCACTTACCACAGATGGTGATAAGTCCAAGGCGTAGGGACCTCTGGGCCTATCCTCTGGAATAGAGGGGTTGTCGTCGACAGAGGGAGACCTGCAACTATCAAGGCAATGATGTTTCCTTGACAGGAGCGCGAGGTGAAGAACTAAAATGTAATAGTACTGATGGCAGGACTGACAAACTATGGGGGGATAACTAGGCAAGTAGAGTGGGTGGACTCAAACTTCCTTTGTTCAGAGTATGATAATGGGAGTGATCGGGCAGCATATGAAACTGACTGAGGGGAAAGGGATCATAGCTGTATGGGATCTGGGAAGGGTGACTGGTCTGAGGGAGAGTCAAGCTGGGGTAAAATGGCAGGAGACTGCAGAATACTCTGAACAAAGGTGACCTGATTGGGGGTGCTGCTGAGATGATCGATCATAGTGCCAGGAGGCACGGGAGGAGACTTCTTCATGGGTTAATGAACTAGAAGAAGTGTGTGTAAAATGGTACTGTCGTGTGGATTTTACGAGCCCAGGACAGTTCATGCTCGTGGTTGCTTTCAATTTTAAGGAGTCTGAAAGCGATAAGAAGACTCTGAAATGATGGAATGGTACTGTCGTGTGGATTTTACGAGCCCAGGACAGTTCACGCTTGTGGTTGCTTTCAATTTTAGAGAGTCTGAAAGCAAATAAGAAGACTCCAGGGGGTTTCTTTTTCGTAGATTTTGTCTCCAAGGCCCAAAGAAGCATAAAACGATGCAATGAAGAACTCTTCTAGCCGGTGTGACTAGAGTATTCCTTTTTCGTAATTAGTCTACCAGGTCCGGAAAAGGGTTAAACTTATACCAGATAGACGCCCTTTCAGGTACTTTAGCGAGCATGAAAGGAAACAAGATTGCTCGACGATCTTTTCATTCTTTTAGGATTCAGAAAAGAGCTTAACGGAAACTCCCTAAGTGCCTTTTTCGTAAAGGACTTGTCTGGCCCAAAAAAGGGATAAAATTATACCGAACAAAAGGAATGGCCAGGCAAGGAGGAAGTGTTCAATCAAGGATCAGTAATGATGATCAAGAACGAGGGTAGGGGGGAACACTGGTGGGCCTCCTTGCGGGGTAGATGAAATGGTGGCAGAATAATGAAACATTTGCAGTATGACAGGAGTGAATGGCTCATGTAAAAATGTGGAATAATCCGATAGCGGTCGATGCGGCGCGCAAACCGAGGCAGCAAGGTGTCAGGACACAATGTGGAAATTGTACCAAGTGAGAGCGAGAAATGATCTCAAGCATCATCACGAGATCGGAAAAATGAATCCGACGATATAAAGGGTGTCAAAAACGGGTAACGACCGATGTGGCACGCACACCGAGGCGACGAGGGCGTTTTGGAAAAAATACCCAAAAAATCTGGGGGTGAGAGCGAGAAATGATCTCAACCATCATCACCATCTCGGAAAAATGAATCCGATGATATAAAATATGTGAAAAATGGAGAATTGCCGATGTGGCACGTAAACCGAGGCGGCTAGTGGCGTCTGAAAAAATGGGCAAAAAATGACGGTGTAAAAACAATGCAACGAGATGACCATCGTGACGGTCTCGGTGTGCTGATTCCAATGGTGGAAACGGTGCAAAAAATGGACTCCGTATGGGGTCAGAATGGTCAAAACAAGAAAAAGTCAACTGACTATAAATAGTGGTGGGTCTAACATGACATGTGTCATTTGTACTTGTTTGACTTTGACTTGTGATTAGAGTGGACCAGAGCTTAGGTGGCATTTCTGGACAACCCGACCGGCCGATTTCAGATCCGGGAGATACAGGTATTCCGTCAAACTCATACCTGCATGTTTTTTAGGGTCGGGGGTTGGGTAGTGGGTCCCAGGGCTGATTTGTACGGTCCACGTGGGGTGGACCGCGGGTTAGGGGGTCGAAACCGCGCTTGGCGACCGCGAGTTTTGGGGGTGAACAACGCTGTTGGCGACTGTGAGTTTCGGGGTGAACCACGTGGTTGGCGACCGTGTGATTCCTGGATGGATACGTGGTCCAGAACCGCGTGTTCCAAGGAGGAACATGCGGTGCTAAACCGCGAGGTTAGGGCTGACAGGCGTGGTTAAGTACCGCGGCTATAGGTCTGACAGCCGCGGTCGGAAACCGCGGCAGGAAGCCCGAAAGCCGCGGTTTTGGGCCGAGCTCTTAGGGTCTTCCGGGAGAGGGAAGAGGACTTATTTATGGGACATGAGTTTGATGAGTTTCCTTTGTGTGATTGACAGGATGCCGCAGGCTCTATGGAGAGAGCGGGAGATTCCCGACGAGATCATGACCGTCATTCGAGAGGAGCGCCATGTGCGATCTGTGTTGGGACTGTGCGGACTACTGAAGTTCGCACAGATACCCATGATACGTTCAGCAGCATTACTGCTGAACCGGCTGATCAGCTTCTGGGAGCCGGACATACAGGCTTTCCGGGTACAGGGTGAGAGGGTGGACCTCACCCTGACCGATGTATATTTTCTGACGGGGTTTCGCTGTCTAGGAAGGGTAGCAGACACACAGCCGCGGGTCGCCGCGGACGTGGACATGGAGGACATGTTGGAGAGATACTGCAGTCGTGAGGCGAGGGTGCATAGGAATGCACTCCTGGTGAGGGACTTACAGGAGCCGGCCGTGCAGGCTATGGCGGCATGTGTGGTGCAGGTATTGGGTTCCCAGTCACCTGAAAAGATGTCTGGGGGCCAGATGCAGATGATAGAGCGCGTACTGGACGGGGTGTACTACGCGTGGGGAAGGATGTTCCTGACCTGCGTTCAGCGGCAGCTGACGTCAGCGAAGGAAGCTGGCAAGGGTTTTTGTTTTGGTTCCTTCTTGTGTGCCTTCTTTATGGAGAGGGTACCCACACTGCGGCCACGGGTGCCGATCAAGGCAGGAGGTATGAGGGAGCCGTGGATGGTGCGGTGGGGAGAGATGATGCGCCGCCGTGGTGGCGGCGACGTGGGCAGAGACCACTGACACTGGACGACTTCTCGTATCGGGACATGGACTTCACGGGAGATCCGGAGGTGCCACGAGCGCCAGGACAGGCATGGGGTCCCGACGGTATGTATGTGTTTTTGCTTGCATGTTATGTATGTCAAGTTTTATTTATATGATAGTAGATTGATATACTGTGACTGACATATGGGTGATCTTGCAGATGTGGGCCCGAGGCCGCCTCCAGGACATGTGGCACAGAGGGGTATTGTGGTGTGGGCACTACTGGATCGGTTGTTGATAGGGGTGACCGACGAGGGATGGCGGGATGTCGATCCTGATGTAGTTGAGGATTGCATGATGGCGCCCTGGGAGTTCAGATCCATCGCGATCTGGGTGGCGATCTTGGTGGACCGGGCACGGGCACAGGAGCCCGTAGGAGATGAGGACTTGCCGGAGGAGGAGCGAGGGGAGGACTCAGAGGCAGCCGATGCAGGCAGTGATGCAGGATACAACTCCCATTAGGGAGGGCAGGGGACTCCCCCTGAGTTTTATAGCTACGACATGTATGTTGATGAGGCAGTTAGGGATGTATAGCCATTTTTTGTATAGCTGAGTACAGGGGTACTCAAGACATGTATAGCACTGAACATGTATATTTTTTGATATATATATATATGCACGTGGATGCACCTTTTTGTATGATGTTGTTTTATTTGTACGCACGTGGATGCGCTTTATGAGTTGTGATATGTTTACATTGCACGTGGATGCAAGTAGGTTAGGATGTTAGGCACGTGGATGCCCCTTGTGTATTTTATGTGATGCGACATTATATATGTATGTTTAGGCACGTGGATGCCCCTATGGATATGAATGTGGTGTATGTACATGGATGCAAATGTGGATGCGATGCAATCTTTTTGGGTTTTTATATATTTTTATGAGATGCTATGGGTTTGTGATGCATGATGTTACATGGTGTGATTGATATGCCAATCTAGGATGTTGTTGGCCATTTGGTCTGCGACACTATTTTGGGCTCTGGGGACATGTGTGAATGTGATGGATTCAAACTGTCGGCTGAGTTGTTTTGCGCGCAGGAATTTTCTATAAAGGCAGGGATCACGCACCTGGTAGCAATTGTTGAGTTGGGAGACAAGTAGTTGGGAGTCAAGGAACACATGAAGGTGACATATGCCCATTTGGAGGGCGGCAGTCAAGAGACCGGTCACAGCATCATACTCCGCCTGGTTATTGGTAGCAGCGCCTATACATATTCCGTCAAGGTGAATCATCTCGTTGGAAGGGGAGTACAAGACCGATGCTGCAGAAGCCAGGTTGGGAGACCAGCGGCTTGCGCCATCAGCGAAGCCAGTGTAACAAGGTGGAAGATGGTCCATCTGTAATCATGCAAAAATAATGAATGTAAGATGATGGTAAAAATGTGAAAAACAAAAAGATAGCAAACTGTACAATGCGGACCAACGAGGTCGCGGTGTCATTTATGGGAAATAACGCTTAAGATACAACCCATTACGGGGGTTGCGCAAAGGATGGCCTTCAGAGTCGGCGAGGATGTATGCCCCCGTGCCTAGGCAGGTTTGCATGATGTAAGGGCCTTTCCACATGGATTCAAACTTCCCTTTGCCAGTTTTGTCATGGGCTTGGCCATAGGCGAGGACGAGGTCCCCTTCATGGAAATTTCGAGGGTGAACATGTTTGTCGTAATTGTCTTTGGAGCGGTTTTTGGTAGCTTCAATGTTCTGGAGAGTGGCACGACGGTCTGCATCAGCTTATTCAAGTGTCAGCAGATGCTGCTCGAGGTGGGAGGTGAAGATATCACGGAACTCGTGGAAGAGTTGTTTGTAGTCCTCAATATCCTGCTCGCTGCAGGAGGCTCCTAAAGTTATGAGTTCAGGGGCACATCCTAGGAACTTTGAGGGAGGAATAGGACGCTGTTTCTGACGGACGGGGGGTACATCAGGCCATGTGTCAATGTGGTGCTCTATAATGGCGGGGTCACGACCGGGCATTTCGGTATAGGACCAGGCAAAGACATCATAGAATTCTCTAAAAAGGTTTATGTAGTCTTCAATTTCTTGTTTACTGCAGAATGATCCTAAAGTGATGAGTTATGGGTACGTCCTGGGGCAACGATATCAACTTGGATGACAGGTGAGATGTTGGCCATGTTACCTTCCTCGAAGGCGTCAGGAGCAGGAATAGGGTCCTTGAACCAGTCTACCTTGGTGGGGAGGAAGTCTTTGGATTCAACCGCAAATTGGGTAGCGGTGCTAGAGGAAGATGCTTCTGGAAGGAAATACGAATGATGGTTTATGTCATCCCAGGGATACTCCGGGGCAGTGAGAGCCTCAAGAATCTCCTCATCGGTACGGAAAGTTTGCGTCATCAAATCGGTTGACAAGGGGGTAGTGGTTGAAGAGATCATATAGATGATATTAACCTCTCCAGAAGGGGGAGAAACCGGGGGGTAGATCTCCTCAATGGTGGGTGGTGCCGTCTCAAGATCCACATTGTTCATCTCATAGAGAGCCGCTCTTTAATTTGGGAGATCGGGACAATGATGGGAATAATGCCCGTAAACACCGCATATGGCACAGGGGTGGTTGGTATGCAAGGATTTGTCTTTGGGATTACGGGTGGGGTTTAGTTCAACAACCGGGATGTTGGGGTCATCGTCGAGCATCTGCATGTGCTTCTGCAATGCTGGTAACTGTGGGCATTGGTGGGTCGCATGGCCCAACTCATCGCACAACGAGCATTTGGGAGGAGCACGAAATACTGGAGGGTTTTTGACTGTCTTGGGAGGTGGTACAACAATGTAAGGTTGTGGACCTCTGCCCCCAGTGGGTTTGGGAGTAAGAGGAGGAGTCGTGGAGGACGAAGGCGTAGAGACACCGGGAGGTGGCTGAGTGGTAGTAGCCATGGGTTGCACGGGTTGGAGGATGACATCCGGTGTCGGCGGGCGAACGGGAGGCGAAAGATACCATACGGGTAATCCCAAGGTTAACCCAGGGAGGCTAAGGGTAGCCATGACCGGGGCGCTTACTACTCCCGATGGAGGGACTAGGAAGGGGATCGTATGGATGGGTGTAACACCAATGTGGCTAGGTACCAATGGTGATTTAGGAAACAAGGGTGGTTGATTGTTAGGTGGTTGGTTGTCGTGGGACAAGGTACATAAGTCAGACACTTCGGGCGTAGATGACGGGGGAGGAATGGATTGAAAGGTGGAGGTCATCGACGCGTCTGAGTAGACTCCAGGCCCCGTAGAGGAAACAAACGAGGTGGTGGCACGAGAAACAGGTTGTTCAACCATGGGGAGAACATTTTCAGGTGCCGCGGGAGCACTGGGATCATAGTAGGTGAGCTGGTCAACCTTGACCACGCGTCCCTCATGGGGGAACATCATGGTGCAAAAAACGGAAGAGGCAACCGCCCGCATGGCGTACATGTAGCTGCGGCCAAGTAAAAGGTTATAATCCAATTGGGCATTGATTACCTCAATGTCAATGAGTACAGTTTTTCCACCTAACTGGACAGGGACATTGGCTAGGAGGCCTTGGGGCTGAGCCGAACGACCGTCGTAGGCGCGTAATGCAGTGGTGGACTGCTGGAGAGTGGGGGATCCCAACTTCTACCACACGAATGTAGACATGACGCATGTGGAGGCACATTCATCGATGATGCATTGATGGATGACAAGATTCCGAACGGAAACAGAAACTTGGAATGCTAAGGAGGAAGGCAGGCGAGTTCAGACTGGTCTAGATCAAATGCCATCAAATTCGAATCATTTGGGTCAATCCCCCCAATGGCGGAGAGTAAAGTCTTGCACTGGGAAGGGCAGTTCTTCAAGACTTCTAACGCAGACATGGCTGCGGGATATTGGGCTAGGTCGTCTACAATGTTGTAGTTTGACGCAGCACGTGCATTGGGGTTATTGTTGATACGGCGAAGTGGGAAACGAGGGGCTTTGGGAGCGCCATCTAGTGGAGGTGGAGGAATACGTAACGCTTGATCGGTGGGATGAGCGGTAGTAGGTTTATGTGTGGGAGGTACGTCAGTGGTGGAGCCATATTGGTTCCGACGGGTCTGAAGGTTGATGTCAGCGGATGACATCATCAACAGGTGGTGGGTACCTGAGTCAAACATGGGTTGATCAGGAGCAGCGTAAGTGATTTGCTGTTGTTGGGGTTGCGCGTTAGCTTGAGGGGCCAACGGTTGAGTGTTCATGATGCCTTGTGTTGGTAAGGGGTTTTGCAGAACCAAAGGTGGCTGCTGAGGCTGTGGAGGGTTGGGCTGCGCTTGAGGAGCTTCCTGCCCTTGGCGATGGGCATCATCAACCCAAAGCCGTCGAGCTCGCTCCAAATGTGGGCAAGTATGTGTGTAGTGTCCATATACCCCGCAGATAGAACAAGGATGGTTCATTCTCAAATTAGGGTTTTTAGCCTGCTTGGGTGGGCGATCAGGGTTTTGGTTAGCAAGGGCCGCGTTGTTGTTGTCTGGGGGATTAGCCGGTTGACCACCTTGGTCTGTAGGTTGGTTGTTCCCACGATTACGGCCCTTACCGTGATTTTGTTGGCCCTGGTTGCATTGGTTGTTCTGGTTCTGCTGCGGATTTTGTTGGGCATAGACTTTCCCTTGGGCAGCAGGTGGGTTCTGAGGTTGCGCAGGTGCGGGAGCAGGCTGTGTTGGATGATATGCAGGTGGAGGATGAGCAGGCGCAGCAACTTTAGGAGGTTGCTGATATGGCTGTGGAGCAAGTTGTGGGTTTGCCGTAGGGGCTGCCTGTGGCGGATAATAAGCGGGTTGGGCTTGTGAAGGCGCAGGAGCTGGGGCAGCCTGCTGATGGTAGTAAGGCTGAGGTGCGACTGGGGGGGCATAAGCGGGAGTCGCATGACCGAAGCATTGAGGAGGACATGAGGGTCCATGGTGGTGGTGATGTGTCATTGGAGCATACGAGTTGGTTGCTCCAGACTGTGAGGTAGCCCGTGAAAGGTCGGGGCCAGGGGTAGGACGTGCTATAGAAAATGGTTGAGGATGCGAAGAAACACGGCCAATGATACCGTCTGCAGCGTGGGATTCCCCCGGCGCATCATGCTGGGAGGACTCGCCGTGAGGGGCGTCAGGTATAATGGTATAAAGGTAACCCGACTGGGCATAAATGAGGTCGAACTGCTGTGCCTTAAGGATGGCCTCTTCTTCAGACTGGGGTCTTTCTGATGCCACATCCTTAGCAATAACAGGGAGAAGGGATTTGAGGAACCAATATAGGAAGATACGGTCGTCTAGTTTGATCTTTCATAAGCTATGGCGTCGACGCCACTCATGGATGTGGTCCCTGATATGGGTAGCCGTGTTTTGTCTGCAGGATAGGAGGATCTCAACGCCCGCGTCATAGCGAACAGGCAACTGGAAGAACTGCAGGAATGTCGAGGCAAGGGAAGCAAAGGTGGCATGGGTCCCATGAGGTTGCTCGATATACCATTTGGCTGTAGAGCCAGTGAAGGTGCGCTGTAAGAGACGAAGGTGAACAAAGTCATCCACTATGGAGTTAGAGGAACACCATAGGTGGAAAGACATGATATGGTTTTGTGGGTCCTCATCGGCCCTGCCCTCGAACTTATGGATGTCAGAGTGTAGCTTGGTAGGCATATGAGGCCACATAGGGTCGTGTCGAATAGGATCATTGGTCAATCTGGCCAGGTCAGGTAGGGTGAGGCTAGCCATGAATGGAAAACTGGAAGAAGGATGTGACACAGTAGTGGGTTGGACCAAGCTGGGGCCAATGCCCCCAAGTGGAGGGACAGGATTTGGGATGGTGCCCCCAAGTGGGGGAACTAAGGTGGTGGAGGATGGTCCAGCACCACCATGGGTAGTGTGAGCCACTGATGTAGTGGGGATAGGTATTCCCGCTGCGGGAATAGGTACCGTGAGGGGAACGGTAGATGGGGGCCCCATGGAGGGCATACCCAAAATAGGTGTAGTAACTGGTGTAGTGGTGGATGTGCCACCAATGGTTCCTATAACAAAAGGAGTGGAAGTCGTGCCAGCCATGGGGCTATTAGGGGAAGTGTAAATAGGGTTCTCAGACTCTTCGTCAGAATCAGAGGTAAAGTAAGGAGCGTCAATATCTGGTGACGGAGTCCTATGTCGCGGACGAGTGGAGTCAAGTGACAAGGCTCTAGATCTGTGATGAGTGGTATCAATGGATGATGATCGGAATCTATGACGGGTGGTGTCAAGAGAACCGTGCTGTGGGGGCTCGCCCCTGAGGCGCCGAGAATGTCTCGGGGACTCAATGGTGACGGATGGTGTCAAATCTCTGTGGGTTGAGGTGAGTAGAAAAAACATCTCAAAAATCCTAATGCAACCGAGTGTGCAGAAGGAGAGCTCAAAAACAAGGCACTCAGGCCAACAACCAACTCAAAACACCCACTGCAACAGCTGTGCTACAATAGGTGGAGTATCAACAAAGATGGTCAGAATACCAACAAGCAGCAGGTTTCCTAGGAACATAAAATGGTGGACTCGCTAGACCAAAGGGAGGTAAAGGAGCATGCAAACACCTAACTAAAAGTATTCTGACTCAACTAAACATATCCTCTACAAGGTGATGAAATCCAAGTCAGACAATATGAGTAGGAAAGCCAAGTGGCTATTATATCCCCCTACCGGGAGGGATACCGGGTAGTCAATCCTAGAAGAATGGCAACTAAGATACCCCGTTCATGACACGTCCAGAAAGGTGAATCTGTCGTTGAGTCCGTTTACCGCAATACCCCTATACAGGGATATCCCGCGAACCGCGAAAGGTAGCCCTTCGGTTACTGAATGGAGTGCGGTATTCCACTCAGGCCTCCGGAACCAGTCTCCCGACTTCAACCCTCCTAAGGGAGAGGCCCTCTGATAAACTGGTCGTGACCGTGCCAAAAAGTACTAGGGGATTTTGGTTCCCTATTTGGACAACAACTATGTCTCAATTGAAAGTAACCGAGGGGTGTTATTGGAAGCCTATCCCCCCGATCCTACCTAACTACAATGATTCTTTTGTGTTCCCCAAGTGGGGTTAGAATGTTGGTTTAGTTAGGTACTTTTTAAGGCTCACTTGAATTATGTGACAGAGTGTGTGCTCGTGAGGTGATGAACCCAAAATAGAAGTGCCACAAGGGGGGGGCAACTTCTTAACTATCAATAATGCTGGAATTGAAACTTTAACTAGGAAAATTTTCTGAATTAAAAATACTGAAATTTTAAAAGAATTCTGTAAAGGGAACAGAAATTATGTTGCAGAAAGGCTGTAAGGAAGTGGGACTGCAGGTAGGATAGGGGGCTGTTCAGATGCAGAAAATATTGCAGCAAAAGGGGCTGGGCTCAAAATAGAAAAAATACCGAAATCAGACCGCGGGTCTGTGGCGAATCAGAACAGGCAGACCGCGGGTTTGAGGGAAACAGACCCGGTCAGGTCGCGGTTATTGGGCCCACAGAGGCAGTCGGCACGCAGGAAACAGGGAAAAAGATGCAGTCACGTCGCGGCAAAAAGGCTAACAGACGCAGTCGGGATGCGGGAAAGAGGCTGAAAGCCGCAGTCGGGACGCGGGAAAATGGCCGACAGGCGCAGTCAGATCGCAGCAAAAAGGCTGATTATCCGCGGTCGGATCGCAGGTAAAAGACTTGAATCCGCCGGCAGGGCGTCGGAAACCGTCTGAGAGACGCGGTCGGGTCGCAGGTAAAGGCCTGAAAGACGCAGCCGGGACGCGACTGCAGAGGGAAAAAGCGCGGTGTGCGGCGGCCGAAAGGGACAGCCGAAAGGAAAAAATTTCTAAAAACGAAACCAGAAATTCAAAATCTATTGGAGTCGCCAAAAATGTAGCTAGGGTTTTACCCCTAGCTTGTGCAAATGAGCACCTACTAAGGAGAATGGACTCCTTAGTAGCAGTTCAGTAAATGTAAATTATTAAGCTAAAACAGAAATGAAAACTAATCTAAAATACATGCATGAAAAATAAACAACAATTTGTAAACAAGGGTTTTGTATTAATATTACCTTCAATGTGAAGGTTGATGAAACTCCTTGCAATGTCCAAGAGGGTTGCTCCAAGCTCGAATGTGCTCCTTCTCTTTCTCCAATGGTGGAAATGGGCCAAAAGGGGCTCTCAAGGTGAAAGTAGTTCAATGGTGAACTAGGGTTTCGAGAGAGATTTTGGCAGAGTAAGGGTATATTTGATTGTGGATATGAAATAAGGGATCTCCATCACCTATTTATAGTTTTTTGGTGGTGGAGTGCTGACCCATGGTTTTAGGAAACACATGGTTTAGGGCAGCTGTATAGGGTTTTTTCCTCCTTTTCCTCATTATTTTATATTTTTTATTCCCTTTTAAGGGGGTTTTTGCTATTTTTGGAGGAAAAAGGGGTTTTTTAGCCTTTTTGAGGCTATTTTGAGGGTTTTGTGGCCTTTTGGAGGCATTTTAGGCCCTTTGGAGGCTTTTTAATGGGATTTTTTGATATTTTAAGGGAAATATGGTAGGAAAATGGACAAATGAGCCATATAATGTGGTAGATCATCTACTTGCTATCATATAGGAGGACTAGATCACCTACCTAAAAAGACTTGTTTTTGATATGGTGATCATGCCATGCTTTTTCTCTATCTTTCTGTACTTGTTGGTGAAATCCTACGATGAAACGATCCTCCTCCATACCAACCAAGTGTAGAATCATTTCTTCTAGTGTGTCATGCTCTTCCATGCCTGTGAATGGAGCTATTCTTAAGCTGGGAACAATGTACTCCATCGGCAATATTGCTTCCTGTCCATAGGCTAGCCTAAAAGGTGTGTGGTCCATCAAAGTTTTGCAAGTAGTTCTGTATTCCCATAAAATGGATGGAATGCATAGGTCCCAATCATCCCTATTGACATTGCATACCTTAGTTAGTGCTTTCTCCATTACTTTATTGAACGCTTCAATAGTTCCATTTGTTTACCGATGATATGGTGTACTTCACTGATGATGAATGTGGAACTCCTCTGTGAATGCCTCAATAGTTTTGTTCAGAAAGTGAGTGCCTCGATCACTCATCAAAATCTTTGGGCATCCAAACCTTGTAAGGATGTTCTCAAAAATGAACTGCGCGACAGTAACTGCGCTACAGTCCTTCACTAGCTTCGCTTCGTCCCATCTGGTGAGGTAATCAGTTGCAGTAATAATGTACCTCGCACCAGTTCTCTTTCCTTGTGGGTTTACTGGTCCCACAAAGCCAATGGACCATTTCTCAAATTCCTATAGTGTCAATTATGGATTCAATGGCATCTCGTCTCTTCATGACGGCCTTCCTGTCCTCTGACATACATCGCAGCTCTGGAAATGTTCCTTCACGTCTTTGTGAATAATAGGCCACCATAATCATGCACACAATATCTTCTGCATGGTTGCTTGTCCTGCATATTGACCTCCTACCACTCTTGAATGTGCATCTACCAGGACAATTGGTTTCTCGTGCTCTAACACACACCTGCGCATCACTTCATCCAGTCCCAATTTGTATAACTAACTTGCGATTATGTTGAAGTCTGTTGATCTTACTACTAGTTGCTTCTTCTGATGTGTAGTGAACTAATGGGTGCCAACCCAATAGTCAAGAAATATATGATGTATTTATAATAATCATCAGTTATCTGGATAGCAAACAACTACGCATCTAGCAAATTGTCTTCCAAGTTTGTAGGTTCTTCTCCTGACTTGATCCTTGACAGATGATCAGGTCCTAAGTTCAATCTGCCAGTCTCAACCACTATTTCAAAGTCATACTCCTGAAAGAGTAATAACCATATGCAGATTTCGCCCCTAACACTGGCTTGTTGACTAGGTATTTCAATGCAGAATGGTTAGTGAACATAGAGAATTGTGCATGAACTTCTGCAGTGCATAGACCATAGCAAGGCCTTCTCTCTCAGTGGTGGTATAATTCTTCTCTGCAGATGAGAGCTTCTTACTCGAAAATGCAATGGGATGTTCAATACCTCCCTCTCCTGGTTTTGCTAAAACAACACCCAATACTATACATGACGCATCAACATGGACATGAAATGGCTTCTCCCAGTCTGGAAAAACTAGGATCGGCACAGTTACCCTTTTTTCTTTTAATGTGTCAAAACCTTGCTCACATTTTGCATTCCAAATGAATGACACATCTTTCTTTAATAAATTCTCCATGGATGCGGTTATCTGTGCATAACCCTTTATAAAATTTCTGTAGTAACCGGTATGCCCCAATGTAGTGCACAACTGCTTGACTGAATTTGGTGTTGGTAAGTTTACAATGACTGCGATCTTCACAGGATAAACCATCAAGCCTTGTTTGCACACAATGTGTCCCAACAGAATTCCATAGAGTACAAAAAATATACACGTCTTCAGGTTTAATGACATTTGATAGTGTGTGCACTTTTCTAGCATCAATATGAGGTTTTCACAATGGTCCTTCAACAACCCAAATATTGTCCAACCATCAAAATAAGATTCTAATAACTTATGCATTAAATCCTTGAATGTATGACCACAACTCTGGAAAAGATGGCAAGTGCATTCTTCAGACCAAACGACATCACTATGTATTGGAATGACCCCCACTCGGTCTTGTGTCTATCTCGGCATCAATTCTTATCTGATGATATCCCGAAAATCCATCAGTAAAGGAATATGCTTCATTTCCTCCAACATTATCGAGCACCTCATCAGTAAATGGAGTAGGAAATGGGTCATGCATCGAAGCATCATTCAAATTTATGAGATCCACACAAATCTTGATCTCTCCTTTTGTCTTCTTATCTTAAAAAACCATAGGGCTTATCCACTCAGACTCTTCGACCGGCTCGATGATCCCTGCATTGAGTATCTTATCGAATTCTTCCTTGACTCATTCTTTATATCGTGGATTCAATCTATAGGGTCTCTGCTTAACAGTCTTCGCACCTGGATTAATAGGTATCTTTATCACTCATAAGTCTCCCAAAATGACCTTAATCTCTGTAAAAATTTGTTGGGAATAAATCCTGATACTCATGTAACAGGTCTACGATCTTCGCGACCGTCTTATCATCCTAGAAGTCCCCAATACTTGCAAACTTCGGCTCTTCGCTGGTGCCAATGTTCACTTTCCTTATTTTTACATGTCCACTCATGTCTTGGATTTCCAGCGGAGGTCCCTCTACCTCCGGCACACATTCTGATTTGGGTATGTTAACGTTGCACGGATCCTCCTCATCACTGTCTTCTTTATGTTCAACCTCTTCGGCTAGGTTATAACATTCCATGGCATGTTCTACCTGTTCCTTCCATTTTGACTGTAGGTTTGCAGGTATGCTGTCAGCTCCAAAGAATTCCTCTAATGTCATATTTCTATGTGGACATTCTGGTCTAAATATTGATTCCTTGATAATATGCAAAGCATCATTTATGGTAGGACTCTCGTCTTCAAAACTGAAGCTCTTCTGGAAGTTCACAGTCAGGCTAGGCCAATCTATAGTTTCCCTGCGCAACTCCATGTCTAGATACCACTTCTTTGGAATTTCCTCCTCCAGCGTGTGCAAAAACAGATGCACCCATTCTGTCTATGGTCTCTCCTACCATGCTTGTAAACAACTCTTAATATGCTCCCTTAGATTTGTCTGTCCATTGTATTTCTCAAAGGGTAGTGTAACCTTGTCAGCAAACCTGATGTGCATCTTGATTCTACACCGATCCCATGTGGTCAATGTCTACTATGCGCATCCCACCATTTGGTAGGTGTCTTGCGCAGTGTCATGTCTAGTGCTGGTAAGCAATGCTCATCTATAATTGCTACACTATATTCTTTAATAAAGGAATAAACATTAGATAAACCATCATAGGTGGGAATTGGGCTTACCTCCTTTCCAATCCAACGCAGTGACTTTGTAACCTCCGCGCATCTCCTTGCTCATACTTCGTGCATATGACTTTGCCATTTTTCCAATCCTGCATCAAAGTCTAAGATGCAAGAGCTGTCGCATATCCAAATGAGTGTTCCATCCGTATTAGGATTAATGTAGTCTTCCTGGTTCGCAGTGTTATGCACCTGCAACAATTAATTAATAAGAATATGCGAAATAGCAGAAATGACAAAACTCAGAATCACTTTTATATTGATCACGGGCCACTTCGAGGGGGCAACCTCCTTTGAGCAAGCTCAATACAATTAACTTCACGGTGCCTTCAATGACCTCAACACACACTTATATACTAAGTCTATGCCATATAGTATGAGTCAAAACCATGGGACATATAATACTACAGGACGACTTACAAAGCATATGCGTCCAATACTATGGGTCAATACTATGGGCTAATATAAACTATGGATAAACAAATACTACGGGACGAATTACAAAGCATATGCGTCCAACAACAATATACTAACATAGTAAAGAGAAGGGTTGACATAGGTTCCTAACATCCCCTCTCCCTTAGAAAAAGCTTTGTCCTCAAAGCTTTGGTTGGAGAAAGTGCTGCAGAATCTGAAGGAGTGGTTCCCCGGTAGCATCCTTGGGGTGCATTTTGGGCCACTGACGCCTTTGGAGTGTCAATGAGGATTGTTTGGAAGGTTGTAGATGAAGAAGAACCCTGTCAGCTGTGTGGAAAATGTGCTCAGAACGGTGCTGATCAACTTGTTGTTTCAGGCAAATTCTAGCCATGTGAAGATTGTCCTGCAGAATGAGAAGAATTTGATCGTGGTTTCGAAGAACCGAGTCAATTTCCTGAACTGGGGAGCTGCTAAGGGTGTATGGAAGAAGAACCGGAGGTGTTTTTCCATAGACTGCTTCATATGGTGTCCTTTGATATGTGGTATTGTACCACCAGAGCGCTGCTAGGAAATCCATAGAAATAGTTGGCCAAAGCTGTGTAGGGATGGGCAAGGGTTTGAGCAATCCTCAAAGGAGTGTCGTTTAACCCTTGTTGACTTGGAAAGTATCATTGTCAGCCACCATCTGTTGAATTGTCATTTTTAGTCCCTGCCAAAAGAAGTTACATTGTTCCCGGTCATACATTTTGCAGAACCCAGTGTGCCCTGTTGATGAAGAAGCATGAAGTTCATAGAAGAGATCGCCCTATTGAATATATTGAAACCAATTTGGAACAAGCAGAGAAAGAGCTGTAAGAGAAATTGGGTCATCAATTATGCGAGAAGGAGCATCTTCCACCATATTGTCCTTACCCTTCTTGTAAGTGATCACATAGGGATAACCCATGAGTTGGATAACCCATTTCAGGTGTGTTGGGGAGGTGACCCATTGTTCTAGAAAATTTTCCAGATTCTGGAGATCAGTCTGGATGCAGAAATAATTCCCTAATAGATATGGCTACCACTTTTGTACTGCATGCAAAATAGCCATCATTTCCTGCTGAGAAGTAGATGTGGCTAAATTCTTACCGGAAAGGTCCCTTGAAGGCAGCAAGCGCATTGGTTCAGCAAAGATACCTGCATATCTATCCAAGGAAGTAGTGGAGACTGTTCATGGGTGCATCTGAATGGAATTGAGCTGAGCGATGACACCATGTGAATTCTTCTTAAGGATTTTTTCCAGGCGATGTGAACTGATGATGCAGAGAGACCCTGGTTGTAAGCCCATAAATTTGTGTTGTGCTCCATTGACTTTAAACTGCATCCAAAGTTCAGCAAAATCCCATAAGATGGGGCCAAGTGTGCGTAACCATTGAACACCCAAAACCACATCACATCAACCTAAGGACAAGGCAAACATGTCAGAGCGTAGGTTATAATATTCCATAGAGATACGCACATTGTGACACTTCCCCTTGCAAGGTAAGGTGCCCCCATTGGCAACCATGACTTCAAAGTTGGAGCAAGGATGGACAAAACAATCATCCTGTTTGGGAATCCGAGGGTCAATGAAGTTATGAGTGCTACTAGAATCAATGAGTATGGTAAGAGGGAGCTTCTTGAAGTATTCCCTAACCCGCATTGTTTGTGGGGTGGTGACGTCGATTACAGCATGGAGAGAAATCTCGGGTGGGTCATCCTGAGATGGGGTGTCAACAGGCGGGTGTTGAATGTCGACCTGATCATCTACTGTATCTGTAGCTTCTTCACCAAGTTCTAAGGCAGGCGGAGAATCCACATCCAAGAGATAGAGCTTTTGTTGAACACATCGATGTCCCCAAGTGAATTTCTCATCACAATTATAGCAAAGCCCTTTTTCTCGGCGTGCTTGCATTTCTATTTCAGACAAATGCTGGATAGGAGTTGGTTGAGGAGCAGGCATGATGGGAGGTCATTGGGAACCCATATTTCTGAAGGGAACAAAGGTGGGTTTGGAGTGTTGTTGAGTTGCGATCTTGTCCTCGGCCAGCTTATCTAACCCTAGGACTTCCATCATTGTGTTGGGACAAAACATTTTGACCTCTGAGCGGATTTCATCCTTGAGACCACTGATAAAATAACTCATGTAGAATTCATCAGACAATCCTTCTGTGTGATTGGCCAAGTTCTCAAATTCTATCTAATACTCTCTCATTATGCCAATTTGGTGAAGTTTAGTGAGTGCTCCTGTGAAATCATCAAAAGCACTAGGACCAGATCGTGGCAAACTGAGTTGGCAAAAATCTGTCCAGTTTGGCTCGGGATGAGCTTTGATGTACCAACAATACCATTGAAGGGCTTCCTGTTCCAAATGAAAGGATGCAAGTGGAACTTTCTGGGCATCAGAAGTATTATGCAGACTGAAATATTGTTCTGCTCGATATATCCATCCAGACGAATCAGTACCATTGAAGCGAGGAAAATCAAGCTTCGGCCCACGAAATTTGCTGGAAGAAGAGAACCCGGTGGCTGCAAAAGATTTTGGCTGTCTGGTATTGTTCATGGCTGAATGCTGAAGATGGAGGTTGAGAAATTTTTCATCTAGGTCTTGGAGTTTGGTTTGGATGGCTGCAAGTGCTTCCTCCATGGTGTGTGCTCCTGCACAGGTGGCAACCATAACCAGGTTTAGGGTAGAAAACCACAAATAGAAGCTGATTTAGTAAAGGGAAATTTGGATTGGGGAAACAATCAGATGGGTAATTGGGGTTTGACTAGATTTTGGACACTGTCGAAAGGACAAGAAGGCAAAAAGGGAGATTTCAGAAGCGGGGTGATAGAATGAGAAAATTTGGCAGAGAGGGACAAAGAAGCAGAATTCAAAAAGGAACTCTGTGGTAAAATTTGAAGGTGATTGGGTGAAATCTGAGGAAGTTATGGCAAACCCTAAAACTAGACAAATGTGGGATTTCGGGCTTTGGGAAGGGGAATTGGGGAGAGGGTCCTCAGGAATGAAAGATGCATAATGTTATGACAGGGGTTCCCCGAAAATTTCAAGGGAAACAGAGTGAAAACAAGGGAGATATGGGGAAATTTTTATTTATTTATTATTCATTTTTTTTTTTTCAGAAATGGATCGGCAACAACGGCACGGAAGGGATCCGCAACAGATGGATCTGGAACGACGCGAAATTAGGGATTGAAAAAGCTAGATCTGAAACGGTGACTGGATCTAGAACGACTTTCAGAATAGATATGAAACGGCTGGATCTGGAGCGGAAGTGATCGGCAATAGTTCAACTAAAAATAGATATGGACCCCAGGTATGTACGGCTTCCTAACAGTTCAAGTGTTTCACTCGGCCACCAATGCTGTCTGACGGCTTGCGTATTGGGGCAGTACCCCTCACTCCATGGCTCAGGTAAAACTTATAACCGCTTTGCCACAAATGACAGCTCTTGGTTTACCTCACGGGTGGGAACTAGTTAATTAGGTAGGGTTCATTGCCCTTTTCGCTGGCAGGTCCTCTCAATGGGCCATCTACTTTGGGGTTCCTGTGGTACTCCTCACAATGATTTTTAGGGCTTATGCCCAAGTACTTCCCACAGTTAAGCGGATAGGGATTATTCCCAAATCCGAAGCTGCAACAAATGTGAAAAAAAATTTGGCAGAAATTCCACCCAACGAGCCCAAGAAAGTGCTCTAATACCAGATGTGATACACCTGCAACAATTAATTAATAAGAATATGCGAAATAGCAGAAATGACAGAACTCAGAATCACTTTTATATTGATCATAGGCCACTTCGAGGGGGAAACCTCCTTTGAGCAAGCTCAATACAATTAACTTCATGGTGCCTTCAGTGACCTCAACACACACTTATATACTAAGTCTATGCCCAATACTATGAGTCAAAAACATGGGACATATAATACTATAGGACAACTTACAAAGCATATGCGTCCAATACTATGGGTCAATACTATGGGCTAATATAAACTACAGATCAACAAATACTATGGGATGACTTACAAAGCATATGCGTCCAACAACAATATACTAACATAGTAAATTGAAGGGTTGACATAGGTTCCTAACACACAGTCATCTTGTAAAGGCGGTCCAAGACTTGAGCTCTAGAGTCTTCCTGGATTATCTCGCTATATCTATCTCCGTATGAAGGGTCCAATGGTGCGATGACCCTGAGATGCTTTCGTTCGAAGATCATCTTCTTTTTTTTAAATTTTATGATAGCAAGGTTATCCATAGCCCAGTCAATCCCCAACAGCGCAGGATAAGGATGACTATCATCCACAATATTGATAACCTCAAAATCTGTTAAGATTTAATATGCTAAGACAGAAAATAGCAGCATTGCATTCCATTTCACAATAATAGGATATACAGGATCACTGAAGAAACAACAAGCACAGCATAAGCACAAGAGACACAAAATTTATCCTAGGAAACCCTCATGGGGTAGAAAACCCAGTAAAACTTCCTCAATATAGATGACCAACAATATACAAAGATTTAACCCTGAGCATAATCTCCTCCTTCTCCATAGCAGACCTCTCCACCACAAGTGTGCCACTCTCAAGTGAGTGAGTGAGTGTAAAATGAGGAATACACCTCCTCTATTTATACACTACTCCGACTTGTCTTTTACACAAATCATGTAGGCTCGTATTTAACCATTGGGTTAAATACCCCACTAAAACTAACTGGGCCGACCCCTCTAGGGTGGTCTAATAACCCTTTGACCCACATAACACATACAGGGCCGACCCCCACTAGGGAAGTCTAATAACCCAAGTTACCACATTCCGACGGAGAAATAAACATCTCCGGATATACAATAAGATCTTCAAGGAGGAATGAAACATCTCCAGAATAATAAAGTACAAATATAATATTCTTTGAAGTTACAATATATCAACACTCCCCCTTAACGAGAAGGATATTATAACAGCATCTGCATGAGCAAGGAATCATCAACATCATACATGATACATCTATAAATCATTGGAAGCTTTCTCAACATCATCAGTAACTTAAGCAGTTACTGGAACATCTTCAATACTGGAACATCAACATCTTCAGTATTGAGTCTTTATCTTCTGCAGCGATCGAATAGCTACAACAACATCAACATCTGGATCCTCACGATCATCAGCATCGTCATCATATGATCATCAGCATCGGGATCATCTCGATCTACAACATCTGGATCATCTCGATCTACAGCATCTGGATCATCTCGATCTACAACATCTGGATCATCACGATCTATAGCATCTGGATCATCTCGATCTGCAGCATCTGGATCATCTCGATCTACAGCATCTGGATCATCACGATCTACAGCATCTGGATCATCTCGATCTACAACATCTGGATCATCACGATCTACAGTATATGGATCATCACGTTCTACAGCATCTGGATCATCTCGATCTACAACATCTGGATCATCACGATCTACAGTATTTGGATCATCACGATCTACAACATCTGGATCATCTCGATCTACAGCATCTGGATCATCACGATCTACAACATCTGGATCATCTCGATCAACAACATCATCAATACAATTATAAATATCATTAATACAAGTATCCTCATCAATACAAGTATACACATCATCAATACAAGTATACACAATAGCAACATATCCTGCAATACACATGATCCAATTACGGGATGATCAATCCCTCTCACTTTAGGACATAGGTCCAAGGATGATACAATCCTAATCCACTTACGGGATGATCATTCCCTCTCACTTTAAGACATCTCACCATGTCTAGGGACGATGCAATCCCAATCTATTTACAGGATGATTAGTCCTTATCACTTTAAGACACCTCACCATGTCTAGGGACAATGCAATCCTAATCGATTAACAGGATGATTAGTCCTTATCACTTTAAGACACCTCACCATGTCTAGGGACGATGCAATCCCAATCGATTAACAGAATGATTAGTCCTTATCACTTTAAGACACCTCACCATGTCTAGGGACAATGCAATCCCAATCTATTTACAGGATGATTAGTCCTTATCACTTTAAGACATCTCACCATGTCTAGGGACAAGGAAATCCCAATCTATTTACAGGATGATTAGTCCTTATCACTTTAAGACACCTCACCATGTCTAGGGACTAGGCAATCCCAATCTATTTACAGGATGATTAGTCCTTATCACTTTAAGACACCTCACCATGTCTAGGGACGAGGCAATCCCAATCTATTTACAGGATGATTAGTCCTTATCACTTTAAGACATCTCACCATGTCCAAGGACGAGGCAATCCCAATCTAATTACAGGATACTTAGTCCTTATCACTTTAAGACATCTCACCATGTCTAGGGACGAGGCAATCCCAATCTACTTACAGGATGATTAATCCTTATCACTTTAGGACATAAGTCCAAGGACGATGCAATCCTGATCCACTTATGGGATGATCAATCCCTATCACTTTAGAACATAAGTCCAAGGAGGATGCAATCCTATCACGTACATTTTGAACCAAACGCTCAGGGACGATACAGTCCTATCACGTCCACTAGGGACCACTCTCTCGGAGACATATGTCTACAGATCTCTTTTAGGACATGTGTCCATGGATGATACAATCCCCTCGTCCACTAGGGACCACATTCTTGGAGACATCTGTCTATGGATCACTTTTAGAACTGAAGTCCAGGGATGATACAATCCTCTTGTCCACTAGGGACCACATTCTCGGAGACATCTGTCTACGGATCACTTTTAGAACTGAAGTCCAGGGATGATACAATCCTCTCATCCACTAGGGACCACATTCTCAGAGACATCTGTCTACGGATCACTTTAGAACTGAAGTCCAGGGATGATACAATCCCCTTGTCCACTAGGGACCACATTCTCGGATACATCTGTCTACGGATCAATTTAGGACTGAAGCCCAAGGATGATACAATCCCCACCTTTCCACTAGGGACTTCATTCTCGAAGACCATAGGTCTACAGATCCTTTTAGAACATGTGTTCATGGATGATGTAATCCCTCTTCTTTATCGAAGACAGCTGTCTACGGATCCTTTTAGAACATGTGTTCAAGGATGATGCAATCCCCTCGTCAACTTAGACCTTGTCTAAGGACCATCCACCAACCTCTCTGTCGGCATCACCAATATAAGTATCCACATCATCGACCTCACTGTGGATGTAGGAAATCTCATCATAAGTGATCACATCACTCCCCCTTTCGAGGAGGGTCCTTCTAAACTATATTAAGTTTGTCTCAGAAAAATTTACTTGAGGTAGAGGTTTGGTTAGTACATTGGCAACTTGTTACAAATTCGAACTTTAATTCCTTTCTGCACTATATCTTGTATATAGAAATGTCAGATCTCTATGTGCTTTGAATTATCATGGAACACTGGATTCTCTACCATTTTGGTACAACTCTGTATGTCACATAGGATCACAGTTGGGTCTATCTCTAAGTCAAACAATCCTGAAGCCATACTTCTTCACAACTTAGTAGAGCAGGCAGCCATATATTCCACTTGTGTTGAGAGACACACTAGACTACTTCCTGCTAAACCACAAGATCATGGCTGATCCCAGACAATAACATCTTCTCGATGTGCTCTTCCTGTCTGATACACGTTCTGCTCAATCAACATCTGTGTAGCCATCTGAAGTCATGATCTTTAAGATAACATAGATCAAAGTCTATCGTATCCTTTAGGTACCTCATCACATGCTTTGCATCTATCAGGTGAACTCGTATAGGTTCCACTAGATATTGTCTCAAGGTGTTTCATAGCAAAGCATATATCTGACCTAGTATTCGTTAGATACATTAATGACCCAATAAATTTTTCTGTACAGAGTTATATCCACTAACTCTGATGAGTCATCCGCTAACAACTTCAAGTTGGAATCCATGAGAGTGGTCATTCCAACACATCAAGTCTTATCAAGATTTCTCATCATACTTTCCCTGGTTGAGAAAGATTCCTTCTGAGCCTTTCCATACTTCTAGACCTAGAAAGTAATGCATCAATCTGAGATCTTTCATTTTCATTTCTGTAGCCATCTATCTGTTCCATCTCTCATCAGATGGGTCTACTGATATGAGCCTCAACATCATTCTAACTCTGTGGTGAGTTCCTTCTTGCATCCATGTCATATGTGTATAGAATCCATATTCAACCTTGTAGCAAAGGTTGAGATCCACATCACCCATGGTGATCATTAAGCTCATCAATTGATTATCGATCCTGGGAACCCATACAGAACCTAATTCACACTTCTTCTTTAATTACACCATTAAGAGAATGGTCTTATCTAGCCACTTGGAGCAAACACCTCATCATGATTCTCTTCCTCTTTCTAAGAGAATCTTCTAGCCACAAGCCTTCTATAGTGTGTTTGATTTGTAAATCCTTTTGTTGAACATCCATCGCTTTTTCAGTGTTCATCATTCATCATGATCTTTCCTACAAATCAAAATTAAGTACATCATTAGTAATACTTCATAATCATCAAATCATATTGACATGATAACTTATTATGCATACAGATATCATTTACATATTTATGCAACTATTTTGACCAATACTTTGGCACAACACTTTCCCATATCCTGTATGCATACAGTGGCTATCTAGATGCCTTCCATCTCTACCAGAACATACTATCAAGAGTGTGCATAGCTCTCAGCATGTCAACAAAGATGTTTCATTCTAGACAAGCAACAATGGAATGTTTGTCCAACTTACCAATCATATGCATATTAGTAGTATATTGTTCAATGCTCTATGAATGTGTACACTTAGCATGATATATTCTAGGAATACAAATATGCATACAAGCAATATCATTTACTATTTCAAATAACAACTCAAATACTTATCTTTTATGTTTGTGTGGTTGCCTCCTGCTTGATCTTCTATATTTCTTTTGAACTTCTATTCATTCTATACCACTGTGCATGCTCAAGTGTGCACTAGTGTCATCCTCATGATCTCATACACAAACATACATTCATTAGTATATTCTCAAAACATTCTAATTCTAAATAATCTTGAATATGTATAGTCATGATCATTAGTATTCAGGGTTTCAAGGAAGTCTTCTTTTACTCATGCATATTCTTGTTTGATCATAGTGCTCTTCTGGTTAATTAAATCATCAAGATAAGAGACATAATATGCATAAACCCTTGATTACTAACTTTATGAATAAGCATAACCAATCATACCAAGTATACTTATATAAGGGATCCTAACACAAGGTAAGATTCTAACATGACATAGGAAAACATACCTGGATTAGTATACCTGCTTAGTTATGTACAACATATCTAAACAATCTCTTCAATGATTTAGAGATCCTGAGCTAGAACCTGCATGTCTCATAGGTTAAGCATAATATAACAAAGTCATACATACCTCATAAGTAGAACAAAGATTATGGATGAGTCTTTGTATTCATGTTGTCATGGTCATGGAACTTGATTTGTCTTTTGTGATGTACCTGTATCTTGTTAACAGACAACATCAACCTTACACAACACCATAATGCATTAGTACAATCATATAGCCCTAATCAATGAATGTCTTCGATCATTCACATGCATTCATACTATTACTAGGGTGATAAGACAATTCTGACATTAATCAATATTGTACTAATAAATAATATGAAGACAAACACATCATGAACTTAATCAAGCCTTAAGTCATACCTGTCGAGACTTCTTGTAGTCTTCTTATGTAAGGCCTTAGCCTCAACTCCCCTTCAATTTTGATCTGGAGCTTGATTAGGGTTTGCTAGAGAAACCCTAAAAATTCAATCTTTGACTTTCACACTTCTGAATGGATGGAAGGATGTGTCTTGCTAGCATACTTCAATTTTGAAATCTCCAAAATTTGACCCCTCAAAATTGCCTTCGAAACTTCTGGATCTTCTGGACAGGAACCCGAACTAGGGTTTGATGAAGCCCACCCTTCTATCCAATCAAAAGGTTTGATCCAAGGATCTAAACTCTTATTTTTCTGAGGAGCTTCCAGCCGTGGTTTCCGATTCCAAAAATTCTAACTTTCTCTGAAACCCTAAATTCCGGAAGCCATGAATGAAGGTGCTCCAAAAATAATTCTGTTTTGACAGAAATATGTACTTGATTGTTTCTGCTGTAACTCCGAACTTTTCGCTCCACAGGTTCTAAAAACTTTTTCTGTGGTAGCTTGACCTGTCATCTTTCCATCCCGAGAGGTCTGACCTCAATTGGATTTTCTGAGAGAGAGTTATGCCAAATGTCTCAACGTGACCTGTTTATGTGATAAAACAGGAGAGCGAACTTGTACGGCGTGCCACGTGTCACTGGTTCAACTTCGGCCTCTGAAAACGTTTCTTGCGATAGTACAGTCTGTGTACTAACTGTCACTTTTTATGAAATTTCATTTGAAGCTTCCTAGCCCAAGTTATACCAAGTGTCGCAATGTGACCTATTTATGGGATAAACCAGGAGAGCGAACTTGTACGGAATGCCACGTGTCACTGGTTCAACGTCGGCCTTTGAAAAACTTTCTTGAGATAGTACAGTCTGTGTACTACCTTTCACTTTTTATGAAATTTCATTTGGAGCTTCCTAGCCCAAGTTCTGACCTTTTTTCCTAGGTCACCTGATTTTGACTGAGATCTGGAAGAGACAGAAACCCTAACTTGTACTGATCATAACTTACAAAGTACAATGAATCTGAGGGTGCCTGTTGGACACAAGATACCTGGAGATGTTATCTACTACTTGTAAAGGTTTCAGATCCTGAACCTTCACCAAAATGGATTTATGGCGAAAGTTCCACGATGACTGGTTTTTGCTACATAAAACCCTAACCTTCAAATTGTCGTAAGTAAAGCAAGTGTCGTAAGTGCCATACATTGAATTCCTTCAGGTTAGCTCTGATACCATGTTAAGATTTAATATGCTAAGACAGAAAATAGCAGCATTGCATTCCATTTCACAATAATAGCATATACAGGATCACTGAAGAAACAACAAGCACAACATAAACACAAGAGACACAAAATTTATCCTGGGAAACCCTCATGAGGTAGAAAACCCAGTAAAGCTTCCTCAATATAGATGACCAGCAATATACAAAGATGTAACCCTAAGCATAAGCTCCTCCTTCTTGATAGCAGACCTCTCCTCCACAAGTGCGCCACTCTCAAGTGAGTGAGTGAGTGTAAAATGAGGAATACACCTCCTCTATTTATACACTACTCCGACTTGTCTTTTACACAAATCATGTAGGCTCGTATTTAACCATTGGGTTAAATACCCCACTACAACTGATTGGGTCGACCCCTCTAGGGTGGTCTAATAACCCTTTGACCCACATAACACATACAGGGCCAACCCCCACTAGGGAAGTCTAATAACCCAAGTTACCACATTCCGATGGAGGAATAAACATCTCCGGATATATAATAAGATCTTCAAGGAGGAATGAAACATCTCCAGAATAATAAAGTACAAATATAATATTCTTTGAAGTTACAATATCTCAACAAAATTTGCGTGACTTTGCACTCCATCAATGTCAACAACAACGTTGGCTAACCTTCCAAAAGGTATGACTTTCTCCTGATTAGCCATTCTCAACTGGATAGGTGACCATAATGGCTTTGGTCTCCCCATTTCCTGCCATGTTTGTTTGGTTAAGACATTTACTTCAGATCCTAGATCAACGATGATCTCATCCATTTGATAGTCTCCTATCTGTGCACTGAGTCTCATTTCACAACCTAATCTTTTGTGTTTCTTGATCTGGTGAACTGCACTATTGGTAGTTTCTGTCTCGCTATGTGGCTCATACCGGTTTAACAGTTTTTGCAACTACACTATAGCATCTGGGCTCTTCAGAAACTTCATGCAACTCCTTAGGAACTGGGTAACATAGGTGCCTGTCTCTGCTGTGGTGCTTGTTTTGTCATAAGCAGCTGGCATATCTTCTATATATGGTATCTCACCGCTCAACGGGATTCTTGGCGACCTGGGTGCTAACTCTTTGAAGATATCCCGTGCTTCTTCAAATACTTTTCTGTTTTTCTCCAAGTTGAAAGAAATTGCTTTCTTAGTAGCTTTTCTTATCCATATTGTTTGAAGAGGGGTATGCTTAGTGTTAAAGTCTCCAAAATTCAAAGTTTCTGCTCCTCTATCTCTCCCTATTGTAGCGCCAGTTCACGTCACTACATTGATACTTGGATTCGTATGTCTCTTCTCTGCTGCGATCAACTGAATGTTTGGGTTCAGCACAACTTGCCGCTTCCGTTTCTACATTTCTGCCTCTTTGAAGATATGATCAAATGATTTACAATAATTACATGTAGTGCATGGGTTGGTACAATCTCTAGATACATGACTTGCTTGTCCATAGTTATAACAGGTTACTTGACCTCGGCCTCGTGCTTGAGTTGGGCCATTATTCCTTCATCTCCCGCGGTATCCTCCACGGCCTCTGTATGCTCCCTAATCATGATGGACATTATCTTGTTTCTGTGGAGTCTCTTCTTGGACTCTGTATACTCCTCCATACATATGCTCGATATCTTTCTTTCTTTCCAACATGAGTTCATACGCGTAGTGTCGCGTCCCCTCCCATCAATCCGATGCAAGGGAGGGAACATGAGAAAACATACTGAGCTTCTTTGAATATCTCAGTCCCATTCTTAAGCCATCAATTTCATAAATAAATTAAACTTCATGTGTGCAGATTCAAATTAAAGCAAACAAAGCGGAATTTAAACATATTATCACACACACAAACTGGAATGCATAAGCATATCTATCCCAAGAAAATAGTGAATCTAACGTAGAGAACCAGTCCCCTTCTTGATGCTATGCGCAGAATTCATATCAACCATACTAAGACATCCATTCAACATACAATTAATAGTAAATAACTAACACATTACAGAACCCAGAATAGCATGATTTAACCTCAAGAAACACTTATCTCTGTGATGAAGCTGTCCAACAACTGGCTATGTGAGAGAAATGTTCCACCCAGCCATAGGTCTTTGTCCAGCCTATATTCTTTCAGCTAAGAGACCACCCTCGAGATGGGTTGTGTATCGACTAAGGAGGAACTAGATGGGCTCATTCACAGCCATGGATTCACTCAAACAATCATGCTAAGCCAACACTTAGCTGGGTTTGTCAAGCATGCAATAAGAAAAGGAGGAGGGTGCTAAGCCAGTGAGCTCAACCACATATCTACATACATCTCAGGCTAAATTCAAGCAATCCAATCCTCTATTCAAAGATTCACACTTGGATTTCTCACAAATCTGTCATCAAATAACTCAATCCCATCACTAGGTTTCTGGGCTATAAAAACCGGGTTTTCCAATGGATTTTGGGGTATCTAATACTCTCAATTTCACCCCAAGGTTCATATCTACGGATCACCCATTGGATTTCACTATCAAATACGAATTCTGGGCGTTTATGGCTCTTCAAAACATGGGTTCTTACAAAGTTTCGATTTCTGGTTTTTCTCACTGTTGGGCATTCGTAAAAGATGAAAATTGATGCTGGGATGTTCAACAATAGAATGGGAATGAGGAAAAACCCATTCCCATGAGGTAGAGTGACTTGTGGTACAAGAAAAATAGAGCCCATACCTACCATATGAATTTCTAGGTTGCCCATACTCCATTGAAGCCATGGATTGAATTCTTCAACAACTTCCTTACAACAGAATTAAATGTCAGCAAGGAAAGTCAAACGGATTCTCAAGATGACATTTGGAAGCATATGATTCAATCCCACAACCCCCTCACCACTCCCTAGTGGATACACATGGCCCCTTCTCATTCGTTGCTCCCATAGCCAGTTTTGGTATTTTATTGCATGATGTTTGATTTACATCATTTTTACAATTTCCATGGCTTAACAACACATGGATAGCATACTATCAAATACTTGCAATTTAAATAAAATCCAAGCATCCACTAGCGGGGCCTTGGCCTTGAGCTTCATGCTAAGAAAACATACATCGCATGTATACAATATTTACATTAAAAGCTAATTTATCCTAAGGGTCAAAATGGGGTATTTAAAATCCCCTCCCTCTTAGAATAACACTGTCCTCGGTGTTCCAATACTTAGTAATGCATATACAATTTACACTTGTCCAAAATTTCAAAAACTTTGCAGGTCTGCCCCGTGTTCTATCCTTTACTTTGAACTTTCAGGACCAAGTCCTTTGGCTTCCACGAACTGCTCCTGCTAGTTCTAACCTTCCAGCTCATTCACAAGTCTGAAAAATTTATGGCTAATACCCTCTTGTTGTTCCTTTGTTGGGAAGTTGCGGCATCAATGATTTCCTCCACATTTCCAACATTTCAGTGGTTGTTTCTTCTCTACCTGCTCAATTTCCTTTGAGTCTTCATGCCTAGAACATTTCTTAATAGACCAATTGGATGAATGAATCTTCATTGACCCAATGTCTCCTCTACTATTGATTGCTTCCAGAATCTATTTTACCTCCCTTTACAAACAACTAGAGTCCTGCAAAACCTTCTGGTTCATCTCATTTTGCTTCTTCTGTATCTTGAGCATTTCTCCAAGGTTTTCTTAGGTCTTGAAAATTGTTTGAAGAAGACTTTCATCCAATTCCAACAGCCTATGTTCTGCTGCCATGGTCTTTGTGCACAATTGGTTCTCACTTTACTCACAAGAAACACTTTCTTTGCAATGGCTGCCACAAATTAGCTTCACTTTCTCACCTATGAAATTCATCATTGCAATTTCTATTAGGCCAAGCATAATATAAACATTAAAATAAGTCAATTAATTTCCAATTGACATGTGTAGTCCATGCTTTATACATGAGACTTTCATACTTTTCATGCTTTCCCAACAGGTACATGAGCTCATTCATGTCCATTCTTTCACAGAGAATTAACTACTTCAGCATTCACAATTTATTTCAAGCAAATAAACACACTCTACTTTCAGCCATACATGCATTCAACATTTTTTTGTTTTTATAAATGCATTAATAAAAAAAGAAAGAGAGAGTAATAAGAGTTTTCTCCTCTTAGTTTTGTTCCATTCTGGAACCCACACCGCCATCATGGTTTTCATGCTCCTATCCTCCTTCACTTCAGCGCGAATACTTGAATTGCCCTTTCTTGGCTTATGACATTTAATGTCTAAGGCCCGTCTCGGATCTCTCAATCATGGAACATTTCCACATTGCGATCCACAACACCTTTGGCTTCTAGGACCCCCACAAGTCCACTAGTACCGTCATTCATTTATGCTCAAGCTGAGCTTTTTTGTAGGACAGTCACATGTCCACATGCATCTTTAAGATGTTTTCATAGTCCTTGCTTCCATCAATACCTACACTCAAACATCGAATCAATTCACATGTTTAATTTATTTTTGTAGGTTTTATCTCTAAACAAGAGTTTGGGAAATCATGACCAAATCATGTACACATGTATATTCATATTAAATAAGCAAGAAGTTGCAAGATAACCAAATACTTATCTGCATTAGATGTCTTCACTTTATTCCACAAGATCATTCTTTGCTTTACAAGCCTTGGATTTCCTATGGATACAATAATGAATGTTGGGCTAGCGTGCAAGCTACTCCTCAACCATTCGTATAGGTAATGCTAAGTCAGTACACCGACTGGTTTTATCAGACATCCCATCTAGCAATATGCTAAACCAGTACTCCGACTGGGTATTATCAAGTATTTGAGGAATGTTTGGCCAGCAAGCTGGCTGCCCCATAACATTCAAGTAATTAGTGCCCAACCAGTGCACCTTCACGCCGATTGGGTTTACCAAGCATTTAGAACGCCCAACCAGTTACTCTCTGGATTTACCAAGCATTTATAGTTCTTTCAGGGTCCTTGCTTTCTTGCAATGACCAATGTTTCCAACAAGAAACAATAGTGTATCAACTTAGCTGTTAGAAGACATATACCTGAAATCTTCATTATTCCAAACAAGAATTAAATCAAAATGAATACTTATCTGTATTGGACATTTCCTCTTTGGTCCACAGGGTCCTACTTTTACTTTACAAGCCTTGGGATCCTCCCGCAGACTAGGATGTTTGGCCAGTGCGCAGGCTACTCTACAACATTAAATAATTAATTCCCTACCAGTACACCTTCACGCCGATTGGATTTACCAAGCATTTGGTGGCCAACCAGTCCCATACCTAGTTGGCCCTCTCCATTTCCAAGCCAGCACATCTGTCTAGGTCATCAGCTAATGGAAGGAAACTGTGCCACCGACCATTATAGGTCAATGCTCTACTACTCTGCCTAAGACTTGCATTAGACTTTCACACGTGTCACAACCCTTCATGCACATAACAATTCTTCACCTACATAAGGATGGAACTCCTTCTCTTGTGAAAAATAGCGATTCCCTTTAGGAACTCTTTAGGTGACTTTCTTAACTGCAGGCTATCATGGCCCCATGATACCCACTCACACTACACAAAGGTTACCACTGCTCATACAGTCCTCAAGAGTACTCTTTTCTTCACTTTTCTCTTTAATGTGCAGCACCAATTTGCATATGTATAAGCTGACAACACAAGATGGATAAGTAAGCTCATCAGTATTGTTGCTCTAAAACTGTAAACATATTTCATAACATTCACTATCCAACATTGAAACACCAGGAATGCGTCCATTCCCTTAGGGTGTAGTCAATATTGGCATACCTAACATAACTCAGCACTAGAAAGGTGTGCACTCCTCACTGATGTGAACTATGTAGGTCCTAATCATACTTCAAGCAGTCTAAATAATATAAACAAATGGAATATGCTCAGCATAGTAATTCTAACAATTAGAGATTCCCAAATATATATATATATAAATATATATCAGTTTGGGTTTACAGAACACTTATCCATTTTGCAGATGTAATTTCTCTTCACTAATGAGGAATGGCGGCTCCTTCTCTGAGTTGATAGTCCCCCGGTTTTCCATCCCAACTTCTTTTGATATTACATAACTCTCATATGTCTTACTAACATAATCTTTATCATCTCACTCATATTGTTTACCAATCATGCAGTGCACATGGGACATTATCAAAATATCCAATGGCGTTTCACCTGAAACCCATTTCCAATGTATGGGACCCTTCCCATGAAGTTTGGATTCTGCAGGCCCTCTCTCATGGTCTTACTGCAATGTGTATTCTTGGCACACTTATTAAATAGCCAAACAGTCAGTAACATTTAACAATAAAATTCAAATCCGATTGTCACATATCCATCCAATGACACTAATAATTAAATTCAATATGAATTTGCAATTCTGTTTATTGCAGAAATCAATTTGCTTAGTCATGAGGCTATCCTCATACTGTTTGTATCTTGTAAGTGGCACCACTTTGCCCATTATGGATTTATTCTTGCTGCCATACATGAGCATCCACTTACAAGATATCCTCCTGACACATATTATATAAGCCAAATACTCATTAGTCATTTATTAGCAAAATTCCAATTATGAGATTTACAAATCTGAATTGACAATCTGTTCTGCACATAAACTATTTCACAGCCATGAGATCCTTCTCATGAGGTTTGGCTCTTTCACTTGGTAGATTCCATCCTTCATCATGGTCTTACCTTCATTTCCATGCCTTAAACAATCTACCTATAGTCAGAAACTTCAACCAACCAAACACTTGTAAGTCTCCATGCATATAATATTTCATTGCTGCAACAGTCACTGAAGCATTTTCATAATTATAACATTCCATAATTCAAACACTTTGAGATGTTAACATATCAATATCACCAAAACTCATTTACTTCACGTGCATCATTATCATACAAAAATTGCAAGGTACAATCACATCATTCATGCAATTTAAATGAAACTTTTAGATACTCGTCATTCCTCAGTCATATGAATTATACAACTCTTCCCTTCCACAGAGTATTCTGATAGCCCATTGATCATGACTTCCCTCTTCATGCACTTACTATTCTGCATTCATAGTAGCTCATGAAATGGTCTCAAAATTTTCAGCAATTCATCATTTCATCTATTATCTAATTCCAATTAATCATACACAACACAACCTTGCATTCACACAATGCATCACAACATGTGCATCCACACACATGCATGCACATCTACAATGTTTACACAAGATTTTCAAGTGCATTCATTCAAGGCATAACGCCAAGATTTATAAAAGCTCCTAATGTATATTCACTCAATGCTACCTTGCATTGGTTCATGCATATTATGCATTCAAACATATTATGGCCAAAACATGGCCACCTCATATAGCATGCATTACCATAATTAGGACCACCATTCCTCACTTGCTTTGATTATTAAGCTCATAACCAACATACACATGGCATGATATATTTTATATGAATGCAATCTATATTTCTAAACAGTCACATGGTATGAGGCCTCTTTCCTTCACCACTCCATGCTCCACCACACTATGGCAGTATGGCATTCACATTAATGCATTTAACCTTATATGCATACCATTTTATGATTACTAAATATGGTTCAAGGGATTCTTACCCAATCCCCTTTCAACACTTATGCAATCACCATAATTAAACCATTACCTGCATAACTCCCATTTACACCCTTGATGTTACCTAATTAGTTGGTCTCTTACAGAAGATTGTAGACTTCTCCCACTAACTTCTTGGTCATGGATTCGTTGCCTTATCTTTTTCTTCGTAAGGTTGTTGGCCTCATGCAACAACATCATCAACATCTTTAGCCATGCTTCTGTTGTCCTTGGTCCTACAACCAAAACCAACACCAACAGTGATTATCAACCACAATATTTACCATTAGTGGTTCACTGCATATGTACAACCTCACTACTTTTACTAATATGTAATATCATATGTGTGCACAAAAATCTACTCGTGCACTATGCAATGTTTATTAATATTCCAACCAATGCATATTCATGCCACTCATCTAATCTCTTGCATTTTTTAGAATTCCCATGCCATAATTTTATGTACATAAAGCTTATAAAATATAAATATAGTTAGCAAGACAGGGGTTAAGGAATTCTCCCTTTTCAATCTCTCATATTTGCATGATCTTCCTCTTCTACATCATAGCTGGTTCGATTTCATGGCCTCTGCTATTTCTAGGCATGCAATTCTAGAAGTTTCCCATATCGACAACAATTTGTCAAAACAGCCATTGGCACTTTTCTACTCTGCAAATATATGGTGTATGACAACCTCATTCAAATTCTGATTATGTGTCCGTATTCTCTGCTAAATAAGATTTCCAATGCTTATCCCTGTGTTCCGTTTAGACATCGGGTGTGGAAATTGCATTACTTAAAAATTGACAACTTTTACCAAAATTCTGCACTTTTACCCATAGTGTTATTTTGGTTTATAATACCAACTTCAGCCACCTGTGGGAGAAAATCTATGGAGAATCACAAAAAAAATTCTACCGAGCAAAGTTAGCCCATATAGTAAGGAACACTCAGCAACTCGCGGATCTTTGTTCCGATGCTCCATTCATCTTTTATGAATTTCTGGGTTTGACTACTTTTCATTTTTAACTACCTTTGCAACCTGTGCACAACTTGTGCTCCGCCTGTGCAACCTGTGCGCAACCTATGTGCAACCCTTGCACAACCTGTGCGCCACCTGCACATCCTATGTGCAACCTATGCACAACCTATGTGCCACCTGCGCAACCTCTGCGTAACCTGTGCACAACCTATGCACCACCTGCGCAACCTCTGCGCAACCTGTGTGCAACTTGTCCACAACCTGTGGAAAACCTATGCACAACCTGTGCGCAACCTGTGGACAACCTATGCACCACGTGCGCAACCTGTACACAACCTGTGCACAACCTATGCGCCACTGAGCAACCTGTGTGCAGCCTGTGCACAACCTGTGCACCACTTGCGCAACCTGTGCGCAGCCTGTGCACAACCTGTGCACCACCTGCGCAACCTATGTGAAACCTGTGCGCAACTAGTGCACAATATGTGCACCACCTATGCAGAACCTGTGCGCAACCTGTGCAGAACCTGTGCGCAACCTATGCGCCACCTGCGCAAGCTATGCAGAACCTGTGCGCAACCTGTGCACCACCTGCGCAACCTGTGCACAACCTGTGTACAACCTATGCACAACCTGTGTGCCACCTGTGAAACCTATTCGCAACCTGTGCGCAACTTGTGCACCACCTGCGCAATCTGTGCACAACCTGTGTGCAACTACTGTGCATCGCAGAACTGTGAAATTGTGGAAACACCTCTTCCGATCCTGCAAAATCGCGGGGCTCATATATCCTTCGTCCCTTAACCAAATAAGGAAAGTCGGGTAGTGTTGGAAAGCTCTTGGCGATATCTATGCAATGGTGTGATTCTCTTCTACACCTGAGAACTCTGATTCTGTCATTTTACCCAACCAAAATGCCACCCAAAATTCATTAATACTGTGTTAAAAACCTTTTGATATCCACTTGCAAACTTAGAATTTGGCCCAAGCATCCCCAGTGTTGCAACATGGGCTTTGATACCACTCTGTCACGTCCCCTCTCGTCAATCCGATGCAAGGGAGGGAACATGAGCAAACATACCGAGCTTATTTTACTATCTCAGTCCCATTTTTAATCCATCAATTTCATAAATAAATTAAACTTCATGTGTGCAAATTCAAACTAAAGCAAACACAGCAGAATTTAAACATATTATCACACACACAAACTGGAATGCATAAGCATATCTATCCCAATCAAATTATGAATCTAATGCAGAGAATCAGTCCCCTTATTCATGCTATGCGTAGACTTCATATCAACCATACTAAGACATGCATTCAACATACAATTAACAATCATTAACTAACACATTACAGAACCCAGAATAGCATGATTTAACCTCAAGAAACACTTATATTTGTGATAAAGCTGCCCAACAAATGGCTATGTGAGAGAAACGTTCCACCCAACCATACGTATCTGTCCAGCTTGTATTCTTCAGCTGAGAGACCACCCCCGAGCTAGGTTGTGTATCCACTAAGGAGGAACTAGATGGGCTCACTCACAACCATGGATTCACTCAAACAGTCATGCTAAGCCAACACTCAGTTGGGTTTATCAAGCATGAAATTAGCAGAGGAGGAGGGTTCTAAGCTAGTGAGCTCAACCACAGAGCTACAGACATCTCAGGCTAACTTCAAGCAATCCAATCCTCTGTTCAAACATTCACACTTGGATTTCTCACAAATCTGTCATCAAATAACTCAATCCTGTCACTGGGTTATAAAAACTAGGTTTTCCAATGGATTTCGAGGTATCTAATACTCTCAATTTTGCTCCAAGGTTCATATATATTGATCCCCCATTGGATTTCATTGTCAAATACCAATTCTGGCCGTTTATGGCTCTTCAAAACATGGGTTCTTGCAAAGTTGCGATTTCTAGTTTTTCTCACTGCTGGGCATTCGTAAAAGATGAAAACTGATGCTAGGATGTTCAAAAATAGAATGGGAATGAGGGAAAACCCATTCCCATGGGGTAGAGTGACTTGTGGTACAAGAAAAATAGAGCCCATACCTACCATACGAATTTATGGGCTGCCCATGCTCCATTGAAGCCATGGATTGAATTCTTCAACAACTTCCTTACAGCAGAATTAAATGTCAGCAAGGAAACTCAAATGGATTCTCAAGATGACATTTGGTAGCATATGATTCAATCCCACAACCCCCTCACCACTCCATAGTGGATACACATGGCCCCTTCTCATTCGTTGCTCCCATAGCCAGCTTTGGTATTTTATTGCATGATGTTTGATTTACATCATTTTTACAATTTCCATGGCTTAACAGCACATGGATAACATACTATAAAATACTTGCAATTTAAATAAAATTCGAGCATCCACTAGCGGGGCCTTGGCCTTGACCTCCATGCTAGGAAAACATACATCGCATGTATACAATATTTGCATTAAAAGCTAATATATCCTAAGGGTCAAAATGGGGTATTACACGCAGCTATTGGACTCATCATGTCCAACTAACTTACAAAAATTACAATATAGGTTTTTAGGTGTCCTTACATATTTATGGATTAAGTAGTTGTCCTCTAGTTCTGTAAATTTCACACCATGGCCCTTGGTTCGGATTTAATGGGTTTGGTGAACCCATGTTAAGGAAGTCTTGGAATAAAGGAAAATGATCCTTAGTGTGTCCTTCCCCCTTACAAACTGTAAACCAAACTTCTTGTCTCTCTTGTTTTCCTTTCTTGATATCCTGTAGTTGTAGTGTCAGGGTAGCCAACTGGGTCTGAATCTAAGGCATCCCAGTGCTAGTTTCTCCAATTTAAAAAGCTTCTAACTTCATCGCGATCTCCAAGGATTCTTCCTGTGAAGCCACTTTCTACTGGATCAACGTTAGTCTGATATGGGGCAACAATGTAGCTATAAACCATTCCCGGTACTGTTGCAGTGCTATAACGAAGCTTACTTTGTCCAATAGTGTCTTAAATTTCTGGTCAAATTCCCAGATTGTTTCATTAGGTTTCTGCTTGATCTATTTTAAATCTATTATACACTGTGATTCTGACTTCGGCTTCTTAAATTCTGCCAAGAGTGCAGCCTTGATTTCTACTAGGGTTCGATTCTGTCCCTACGAATATTTCATGAACGAATGCAAGGCTCTATCTCTAAAGGTGGTGATGAGATGTGATCGCTTCACAGCATCATCCTGGACTTGTTTAACATTCTAGATGGCTTCACATATAAACCAATGCTGATTAGGGTCTTCTAGACTCATTTTTTGAATTTCGGCAGCTTAATATCTTCAGTCATGCTTCTTCTAGGTGGTGGAGGGTTCTGTGCAGGATGTTGAGAAGAAAAAATTAACATGGTATTGTGCGGACCGTTCTGAATTCTAGTGATATCCACAATAGTGGGGTTATGCACGATGGAAGGTGTGGTGTTCACAAGCAGTGGATTCTGCGGAGTAATAGGCTGATAGGTGGAAGATAGAGGTGCGGTTTGGCTATCAGGTTCGACTTGTGAATCAATGTTTATGTGGAGTCCATGTCCACTAGAATTTTTGTTAGGAATATATTTATATCTTTTCCCACTTCTTAGATTATGTGTCTCTTCGTCAGACTCACTAAAAATGTTATTGACCATTACTGATTCACAACTTTCACTGCATTCTAAAAACACCTTTCTCGGTTAAAAGCATTTTAATGTATAAACTGAGGTTGTTTAGGTACTTACCTCTGAATCCCTTGAAAAACTCTCTTTTGGCTACACTGTAGGAATTTAGCATGTCCACAGTGAAATCCATCATGAAGCTCTATAGTGTATTTTCAACCCAGAAGTCGACTGCTCTCATGAATGGGCTATCTACTACTTTGAGCCTTTGAATAGGCTCTGGTGTCCACTCAGTCGGTACATCTCGCGAGGTATAGTTTCTCGTTTTGCGAGCCTTGAAAACCACTCGTGTATCTTGTTTCCAAAGGATGCCCAAAATATCTCGTGAACGTCTTTCCACAAGTACTTATTCCACCATTGGATGTCCGAGAGATGTGGGTGTATATTCTCCTTTCTTGTGAAGTCTCTCTCTATCTTGTCACACCAAGCCCAGATTTCTTTCTTGTCTGGATTCCAAACGTTAATACCCAACAAAGCATCTTCTTCATCACACATCATGTCTTCAACTCATCATGGATTCTTACTGCATAAATGGAACCATTTGTTGGCTTAAATACTGTTCTAGAGGTTTCCAATGTAGACCCAGGTTCTTCACGGTTTCAAGGAACCAACAAAACCCATTTTCACCAGCCCTTTCAGCAACATCCTGCGAACAGGCTGAGGTCTCACCCAAGGTGGAGCTATGGGGGTGCTGCAGATTCAAGTTTCCACAACTGTGTGATGAGTTGTTTAGACAGAATACTGCGCAGCACACTACGGGCTCATGCTACGGATTGAAGACTCCGCGAGGATATCCTTCATCACGGTCAACACTTCTACAAAATGAGATACTTGCACCACCAGTGCATCCACGGACTACACGGTTTGGGCAGAATTCGCTCAACAAGATAGCACAACTGACTGATACGCTTCCTCTTTGGACTTAACTGATATTGATGGGCTTTCCTTAATACTTATTCATTCATCTACTGCCTTATATTATTCAGTCTCACAACTTATGCAACGAACGAAACACACTACTCTACGCACTTCCGGTGTTGTGCTTCCATGGAGTCACACGGCGCCAACTCTCCTACTTAAGTGCTTATCTAAATGACTTATGCATTCATTAACTCAAAAATACTGCGCATTCAACATTCATCCATTCATGTAATACTTAACATATTATTCCCATTTCATTCCCATGTCGAATACATATAAAACCAGAAACATAACAACTGATAAATGAGAATTCAAGCATTCACTATAAGAACATAATCAAATGCAAACACATAAACAATCACACTACACAAGATTTAACGTGGTTCACCCCAGGATGGGAGCTATATCTACAAGAACTATTGTTGAATTAATCTTTGGGAAGGGTACAACAGTTACAGTCTACGTACTCAGTCGAAGACTCTCTTCTCTCTCAATAGGCCTCTGCGCACACAGCTTGTAGAGCCTTTACAAAATTATCTCTCCAAAGAATACTTCTAAATACATGAGAGATTAACCAAAATAATAACAATGAAGAGTAACCCTTTCCCATACAAAATATGCCTTATTTATAGATCATGCCTGTTAGCACCCAAAATGATCCCAAGGCTGTGGAAGAGGGAAAACTAGGGTAACAACAGAACCACTTTAGAATTTTTCTACTGACCCAGCACAGTCTGAGAGGAATCTCTCTTCAACTTATGAAAAAATGGAAATAATCAAGCTTGTCAGCAATGAAAAAACACACCAGCCTTCATTACTCAAGATGTTCAATCAAGCACATTAAGATGGTCAGATTTCTGATAAGACAAATTGTTTTTAATTGTGGTTTGGTTGAAAACAACATGAATTCCCATTGGGCATTGGAGTCAAAACGTATATTAGATGAAAATTATAATAATTCTCTGCAAACGCACACATTCGAAGGCAATATAGCCACCAGTCTACAGTCGAAATTCTTTTTAATTTGGTGATTTAGAAGAAATATAGACAGTCCATCGGTATGGAGCATAAACATACAAATTTCATATTGATTTTAGTAGAAGTTAATTGTGTAATTCTTAGAACGAAATGAATAGGAAACAATCAATATGAATCCCATTCAAATACTGCACTGAACCAAGCACGAACAACATAACAAAATGAATTAACATATAAAGAGACACAATCATATGGGAAGATAATTAAACAGATTGTAAATATGAAGATACATGAATCTCTTAATAGAAATGCCTGCAAGGCTTCACCAATTTTATTTAAAAAAGTTTCAAAATTATTCAACACAGAAATGACCCTTAGGCTTTAAAATTTTCAACCCTTCTTCCTTTGATTACATTGAATTTATAGATGTCTTCGAACACCAGGCTTGGCCTTCTCTTGAACAAAAAACGGTTACAATCTATTGACACCTAATGAAGGCATATTCGCCATTACAGCTATGAGATAGAGGTGGCAAAAATGGCTCAACAAAATTTTACATTTACAGGTCGCCTTTTACTACATGACCGCCTATACTTAACAAAAAGGAAAAAATGATCTTGGAGATGCTCTTCTAGTTGGCCACTCCTACTAAACGGATGCTTCCACGAGCAGAAAGCTTTGCAATAACCTTGAACTCCTCATGTACCTGTATTTATTCTCGCCTTGCCATACTTCTCAATGAACTTCCAATGGTCAGCTGAGGGAAGGTCCAAGGTGGCAAGATATTTAATTAACACCCTGAGCTCAGTGTGTTTCCTGTATGAATAACCAATGTGGAGTGTTCTGGCTTCTTTGAAGGCCGTGTCTATCTCAAAATATTCTGTTAGTTTTTTAGCCACTATCTTTCCTGTCAAAGGTTGATCCATACATGTGAAACGCTCCTAGTTCACTCTGCAATCCCATAGTTTAACCTTATATTCTTCCTTTAATAGCATGGTTCCATTCTTCTCCTAGAACATAGGTAGGCCTTTCTTGAATAAGGGATCGAATGCTTCCGTCAATAGCTTCAGCTGTTTGGACAGAATGTCTATCCCTGACTGGGTGACCTTCATCTGTTGATGCTTGTTAACTATTCTCTTGGCCCATATGATTGTGGCCACCCTGTCCTTGATGCCTGTTGTATCAGCCTGTTCTTCTAAAAAACCACTCAGGAATTCCATTGCATTCTCTGCATAATCCGAGGGCTTCTTATTAAGATTTTCATTTTCTACTCTCATGGGCTATTTAGCCAGCTCTACCACAATTTCCTTATCCACTATGAAGTTAAGATAATGCCTTAGGTCTTCTTATTGTATGATGAAATCATCCCATATAATTTTCTTGGTTTCATGCATTACCTCCTATCTTATCACTTTCTCCTTTAACCTGTCAAGATCTAACTGCATTCCCTGGTACTTGGTTTCCCAAGCCTCCTTTTCTTTTTCTGCAGTGTCCATAATAGTCTTCATGTTAGCAACTTTTTTTCTCACTCTGATCATCTCGGCATCTTCCAGGATGGCATTGGCTATCTGTCCTACTATGGAGAAGTCCCCATACCCAATTGAGGGCATTATCTCCATCTCATGCCCTTTTTCTTTTTCCTTCATCTTCTTCTCCAGTTCTTCAAACTGGGATTTCCATACTTTTCCACTAGCTTCTAAAAGTGCCACGTTAAGCTACAATTGCTGCTCTTTTTCTCCAAGCTCCACCAGCTGGGCCTTACAGTCGACCAATTCTTTTTCTAACTTTTCTTTCTCCCCTTCTAGTTTTGCCATCTCAGGGGCATTTACCAATTGGGCAACATGCATCTTTAACTTCTTTTTTAGGGTCAGGATCTCCTATTCCTTTCCATCCAACAAATCCTATACGCTTTTTCTCTTGGCTTCTTCAGGCTCCGAGGCCAATAATTGAGTTTGGAGCTTCTTTACTTGCCCCTTTAGTTGTTTGTTCTATGTATTCTCTAACCTCAACTGATTCTGAACCTTGTCTTTATTTGATTGTGCCTTAGACAGTTCCAAGGCATATTTCAGTGTCTTGTTGTATTTGACTTCCCCTGTCTCCTTACGTAGATTGATTAGATCAGGGTTTGGGATGTCTTCGAGATTGACCTTTAATTCTGTGGCTTTGCTTTGAGTGGCCAGAGCAATGCTTAAAGTATTCTGGGCCAAGTTTTTGTTGGCCACCAAGGCTATGCTCTTCTTAGATATTTTCCTTACTTCTTCATACAATCTTGTCTTTGTTGCAATGTTGTTTGGATTTTCCTCATACCCTTCTAGTAGCTCTGCTCTGCTCGTGCTCAGTGCAGTAGGTCCCTTGGGTGATTTTCAAAAGACATGCTCTTTGAATTCAAAATGGGGCATTAGGATTTTTACCTGTTTCTTCTTTGGTTTGACTTTTTGAATATTTGCCACCTCTTGATCAGCTTCTTTTACTTTCTGCCTCTTTGAATCTCTTTCAGGGCCACTTCCCACATCCATAGGAGTGTTGATTTCCTGCTAACTGGACTTTTCTGGGATGGTGACTAGGGGCAAAACCATTTTGCACTGTTGGGGCTATATTAGATGAACTGGGTGTTCACGATGTGCCTTCCTGAAAAATGGATTCCAGGGATTGGGAGTCCTCTATGGGGGTCCATGTCCATTTGTCTTTGATCAAAATACTCCGACCAGTTTGCTCCTTCAGCCATGTGTTCCATCTCAAAGTGTTCATACCCCTTCCTATTTGTTGCTTTCCTCCTTTTTTAAAGTATGTGATGGGGGTCATAATTCACTGCTTCCTTGGAGGGGAATCCCATGTCTTGTACTATCTACTGAATGCTTGAGAGGGATGATATACTCTTAACCATAAGGGATCCCATTGTCTAGGGGAAATTTATATCAGATAACTTTTTGTCATCTAGGAAGTGTTCACACTTAACTATCAGTTTCTTCCTTACAAACTCGATGGTGAGTATTCTAGGAGTGAGGAATGCAAGCAGCTCGTATGGGGCATGGGAAAACCCATACACTCTGACCACAGTGCTCTGTCTTAATAAAAAAAAATATCCCACCCCTTTTCCATTGGTAGTTGCGACAAATATTTCATCTCAGGTATTACTCTAGGCAATCTTTTCTAAAAAAACATGAAGTAAACCTTAGCCATAAGGTCGTTCATGAACATCTTGTAGTCAGAATGAATCTCTTTGGTCATCTGTAGCTCTGGAACTTGTGGGTTTTCATCATTGGCTAGTAGGAACATCTTTAACAAATACGATTGGAACCTGAAGGATCTAACTTTTGGAAACACTAAAAGTTGGGCATGGATGCTAATGGCTAGGGCTTCGTCAAAATTTAGACAGGCACACAAGGGGAGTGACTTAGGGTCAGATGGATCAAGGCGACAAGTATTGATAACGAACTGAAGGCTAATTAAGGGTTTGGTTATATCATGGTCGGTAGCCAGCCCTAAGAATTGAGACAACATAGAAATTACATATCTGGATTCCTCTTTGAACATGTTGGCTTCGCCAGGGAAAGAGCCTTCTGGGACCGAGGCATCCAGGAGTAAAGAGGCATGGTAGAAACTCTCCTTTAGGTTGTCAAGGTCTCTTCGGAAATGTTGAATTAGGGCTTCTAACTGATAACTCTGGGTCTTTTGGCACAAATCTTTGGGCACAGTTAGGGGTTTCTGGACGGTCGGGGCATCTGTGTAACACAAAATCTTTGTTCCTGCGGCATTCATGACCGCCCTGCATCTGGGGGAATAATGGCGGGAGCACCAATCCACAAACTCAAGGCAATTTGGGACTTGACTAGTGGTAAAAACGTGGAAGAAAGACTGGTAAATTTTGTGGACATCTCTTCGTTGGGATCTCATGGCTTCTAGCCTTTCCTTGGTGGTTTCCAAGGTACTATTTAGTAACATGGTGTCGAAAATGTCACTGTCTTTATTCTCTACCTCATCATTTATCCTTGAAGATTCATATCTCGGAGGCCCTACAGAGCCCGCCATTCAAAACATTTTACAGAGGAAAAGAGTGGCATACCTGTATGCTTGACACCTGGGCAGAGCTCCAGAGCTTCTGGTTGGCTGACCTAGTTGTGCACGGTTCGATCCTTTCACCTTTCAATGCACACAGGACAACAGGGATGCGAATATCCATCCAGGTAAGTATTATATATATATAGTGGTCCTGCTCTATCTTCCCTCTAGCTATGACGATGGAGGAGCTACATCGGTCATCTGTCTCTCAAATCAATCCTCTGCCATTGGATCCTCTTGACTTTCTTATCTTTGACCTTCGTGGCACCCAATCCTACCACACGACAGCTTGGTAACACCTTTAACCTTCAGGAAACCTTTCCCACCATCAATCGGATTCCTGCTCAGATCTTGGCCGTCCAACAACGAATACTTTAATTGTTAGCAAATCCTGGTTCCGTTGAGCTATCGCACAAGTAATATCTGCAAATTTCACCCAGACCATAGATCTTTTCCCTGTCACATATGGGCCGCCAGAGAATGTAGTACTTTAAGAAAAATTTACGAATATGAATTGCAACCGTTTCCACACAAGTAGTATCTACGAACCTATTGTGAGCCATTGATCTGATTCTTTCACCGTTGATTTCTTTTGGACCTGTCCGTCGGCTAGCACTCGCCTCTTCTTAAAAAATCGTCAACTTATTTTGAGAAGAATGATCTCAACCATAGATCCCTTTGTAGCTAGGGTTTTACCCCTAGCTTGTGCAAATGAGCACCTACTAAGGAGAATGGACTCCTTAGTAGCAGTTCAGTAAATTAAACTAATTAAGCTAAAACAGAAATTAAATTAATTCTAAAACATGCATGGAACATAAACATCAAATGAAAAGAATGACTTTTTCTATTAATGTTACCTTCAATGTAAAGGTTTGATGAAGCCCTTTGCAGTGTCCAAGAGGATGCTCCAAGCTTCAATATGCTCCTTCTCATTCTCCAATGGTGTGGATGGGCCAAAGGTGGCTCTCAAGGTGAAAATAGTTCAATGGTGAACTAGGGTTTCGAGAGAGATTTTGGCAGAGTAAGGGTGCTTGTGATTGTGGATATGGAATAAGGGATCTCCATCACCTATTTATAGTTTTTTGGTGGTGGAGTGCTGACCCATGGTTTTAGGAAACACATGGTTTTGGGCAGCTGTATAGGGTTTTTTTCCTCCTTTTCCTCATTATTTTATATTTTTTATTCCCTTTTTAAGGGATTTTTGCTATTTTTGGAGGAAAAGGGGGTTTTTTAGCCTTTTTGAGGCTATTTTAATGGTTTTGTGGCCTTTTGGAGGCATTTTAGGCCTTTTGGAGGCTTTTTAATGGGATTCTTTGGGATTTTTAATGGAAATAAGGTAGGAAAATGGACAAATGAGTCATATAATGTGGTAAATGAGCTACTGAACACTTTTTGGGTGTTAACAGATTGCCCCCTGATGTGCGAGGTTAGGAGCTAATCGTATGGCCGATGGACATCATAAGTCATGAATGGTTTTCCTGGGTGTGGAGAGAAGAGAAGAAACAAACTGGAGCCCGGAACAACGATCCCGAACAACTGCAAGAACTAAAAGTACATAACCTCAATAATGGATGAGGAATCATCTGATCATATGGACGAGGCGGGCATACCCATGCTCGTATCAGGATATAACATAATAATAACCATGGGGTCCAAAAAATGGGGACCTGAAATATACATGACCTCAAATACTGACTGAGGAATGATATCAATATATGGACGAGGCGAGCATACCCATGCTCGTATCAAGATACATAAATAGAAGTGTGAGGCCCGAAAAAGGGGGGACCTATAAGATACATAGCCACTGTGTACATCATAAGATTCCAGAGGGGACACAAAATCTGGGATATAGTACTGGGCGGACCATGTGTGAACTGCAGAACTGGTGCACTGGAACAATAAACAGTGCTACTGAGTGGGGTACCAAAGGGGCTGATGAGCTGCTGGATCAGAGTGACAAGGGGTACACTCACAATGGTACACTGAACTGGAACTGATCTGGGACTGAAACTGGGTACTCAAGGAAGCATGTAACTGGATGGCTTCTGAATACAAATGCCAACGCAGCCCGGACATCCACGGGAACATACAACTGGGCGTTCCGAAATGACTCACCAATGTGCTAGAGTCGGGGGAAATCCGGGGTCTTCGACTAAAAACTGATGGGATATAATCCTACACGATCCTCAACGATGCGATCAAGGTGCTGAAGTCGAGCATGTGAGGAACAACCACGCAGAGAGGCAATGATGACTCCTCTCAGAATGATCCGTAGGCACTTACCACAGATGGTGATAAGTCCAAGGCGTAGGGACCTCTGGGCCTATCCTCTGGAATAGAGGAGCTGTCGTCGACAGAGGGAGACCTGCAACTATCAAGGCAATGATGTTTCCTTGACAGAAGCGCGAGGTGGAGAACCGAAATGTGATAGTACTGATGGCAGGACTGACCAAACTGTGGGGGGACAACTGGGCAAGTAGAGTGGGTGGACTCAAACTTCCTTTGTTCAGAGTATGATAATGGGAATGATCTGGCAGCATATGAAACTGACTGAGGGGAAAGGGATCATAGCTGTAAGGGATGTGGGAGGGTAACTGGGCTGAGGAAGACTCAAGCTGGTATAAAATGGCAGGAGACTGCAGAATACTCTGAACAAAGGCGACCTGATTGGGGGTGCTGCCGAGATGATCGATCATAGTGCCAGGAGGCACAGGAGGGTACTTCTTCATGGGTTAAGGAACTAGAAGAAGTGTGTGTAAAATGATACTGTCGTGTGGATTTTACGAGCCCAGGACAGTTCATGCTCGTGGTTGATTTCAATTTTAAGGAGTCTGAAAGCGATAAGAAGACTCTGAAATGATGGAATGGTACTGTCGTGTGGATTTTCCGAGCCCAGGACAGTGCATGCTCGAGGTTGCTTTCAATTTTAGAGAGTCTGAAAGCAAGTAAGAAGACTCCAGGGGGTTGCTTTTTCGAAGATTTAGTCTCCAAGGCCCAAAGAAGCATAAAAGGATGCAATGAAGAACTCTTCTAGCCGGTGTGACTAGAGTATTCCTTTTTCGTAATTAGTCTACCAGGTCCGGAAAAGGGTTAAACTTATACCAGATAGACGCCCTTTCAGGTACTTTAGCGAGCATGAAAGGAAGCAAGATTGCTCGGCGATCTTTTCATTCTTTTAGGAGTCAGAAAAGAGCTTAACGGAAACTCCCTAAGTGCCTTTTTCGTAAAGGACTTGTCCGTCCCGAAAAAGGGATAAAATTATACCGAACAAAAGAAATGGCCAGGCAAGGAGGAAGTGTTCAATCAAGGAACAGTAACGATGACCAAGAACGAGGGTAGTGGGGAACACTGGTGGGCCTCCTTGCGGGGTAGATGAAATGGTGGCAAAATAACGAAACATTTGCAGTGTGACAGGAGTGAATGGCTCATGTAAAAATGTGGAACAATCCGATAGCGGCCGATGTGGCGCGCAAACCGAGGCAGCAAGGTGTCGGGACACAATGTGGAAATTGTACCAAGTGAGAGCGAGAAATGATCTCAAGCATAATCACGAGCTCGGAAAAATGAATCCGGCGATATAAAGGATGTCAAAAACGGGTAACGGCCGATGTGGCACGCAAACCGAGGTGACGGGGGTATTTTGAAAAATGCCCGGAAAATCTGGAGGTGAGAGCGAGAAATGATCTCAAGCATCATCACCAGCTCGGAAAAATGAATCTGATGATATAAAACATGTGAAAAACGGAGAACGGCCGATGTGGCACGCAAACCGAGGCGACTAGTGGCGTCTGAAAAAATGGGTAAAAAATAACTTTGCAAAAATAATGCAACGAGGTGACCATCATGACAGTCTCGTCGTGCTGATTCCAAAATGGTGAAAAAAGGAAAAAATGAAAAGAAAGTACTGTACAACGCAGACCAATGAGGTCGCGGGTTTCTTTTATGGGTAAAAATGCTTAAGATACAACCCATTACGGGGGGTTGCGCAAAGGACGGCCTTCAGAGTCAGCTAAGATGTATGCCCCTTTGCCGAGGCAGGTCTGCACGACGTAAGGGCCTTGCCACATGGATTCAAACTACCCTTTACCGGTTTTGTCATGGGCTTGGTCGTAAGCGAGGACGAGGTCCCCTTCGTGGAAAGTTTGAGGGTGAACATGTTTATCATAACCGGCTTTAGAGCGGTTTTTTGGCAGCTTCGATGTTCTGGAGAGTGGCCCGACGGTCTTCATCGGCTTGTTCGAGGTGCAGCAGACGCTGCTCGAGGGGGGAGGTGTCAGGGAGAAGCTCAACGGCGATCTGTAAGGCAGGAATCTGACACTCGATGGGGAGGACAGACTCTACACCGTGAACTAAATGAAATGGTGTAAAACCAGTGGCGGTCTTAGTGGAGGTGCGATAAGCCCACAAAGTAGGGAACAACATGTGGTGCCAATTGGACTTATGCTTGTCAACCGTTCGTTGGAGGATGGTTTTAAGGATTTTGTTGATGGCCTCTACTTGGCCGTTCCCTTGGGGGTAGTAAGCAGAGGAAAATTGGTGTTCATACTTAAGGAGGGTGGATAACTCACGCCAGACGGCATCTTCGAAGTGTGAACCATGGTCAGAGACTAACTGCTTAGGAACCCCGAATCGAGCGATGACATGGTTGAAAAAGAAGCGGGGCAGCAGTGTCAGCGGTACAATTGAAGGTAGGCATGGCTTCCGCCCATTTGGTGAAGTAATCAACAGCGACAACAATATATTTGTGGCCGTTGGCCGACTGGGGTCAACATTCCATGAAGTCTATGGCCCACTTACAAAAGGGACCAACGGTGACGACAGGGTGTAACGGAGCAGGAGGTGTCCGGGCCTTGGGTGCAAAAAGTTGGCAGTTATGGCAGTGTTTGACCGCAGTGATGCAGTCGGTGAAAAGTGTGGGCCAGAAGTATCCAGCGCGGACGACCTTTTGGGCGGTGGCCATCCCGGAGAAATGGCCTCCACAGGCGCCGCTATGACAGTCATTAAGGACGTGTTCAGCTTCCTCGTGGGTAAGGCAACGACGAAGAATTGTGTCAACCCCGCGCCGGTAGAGGACATCGCCTAAGAGGAGATATCGAGAGGCCTGGTGACAGATGCGACGACGTCCATTGCGGGTAACTTTGGGTCTGAACTTCTGCGTGCGTAGGTATAACAAGATATCACCATACCATGGGTCATCGGACGAGATAGTAAACAGGTGATTGTCGGGTAACTCATCGGAGATTGGTTTGGCCAGGAGAAGGGAAGGGAGATCAGTAATGAGCTGGGCAAGCGCGAGGGCTTTAGTGCTCTTAGGTGTTTTGAAAGTAAGGTCATATTCTTGGAGGATAATGACCCATTTGGCAACACGACCTTGCAGTAGCCGCCGGTTTAGAAGATATACCATGGGGTTAGAGTCGGCGACAACGGTGGTATGACTCATTAAGATATAGTGTCGCAATTTTTGTACGGAAAAGACTACGGCGAGGGCAAGTCTCTCCTCATATGGGTAACGTAATGGTGGACCAGACAAGGTCTGGCTGACGTAGTAAATGACGTGCTCCTGGTGAGAAGCGTCTTCTTGAACCAAGACTCCAGATACGGCATGTTCGGATGCTGAAACATAAAGGATGAAGTCTTGTGTGAAATCCGGGGGGGAAATCAGAGGAGCTTGTGTGAGAGCCTTCTTGAGGGCTTTGAAGGCAGCTTCGGCTTGCTGTTCCCAGACAAAGGGTATGTGGGTACGAAGCAGGCGCAAGAAGCCGTGAACGGTAGTGGCGTAATCAGGAACGAAGCGTCGAAGGAAGTTGGATCGCCCTTGCAGACTTTGGAGTTGTCGGAGCGTGCGAGGAGGGGGAAGGTCTAAGATGGCTTGGACCTTTAGAGGTTCAACAGTAATTCCTTTCTGGGAAACAATGAAACCCAACAATCGGCCTGCCGGAACGCAAAAGACACACTTGTGTGGGTTCAAGCGGATTTGGTATTTGCGACAACGCAGAAATACTTGCCGAAGGTCGTTAAGGTGGTCTGATCGTTTCCGGGAACGAGCTGTAAGGTCATCAAGGTAGACTAACAGGATATGGACCAAGTCGTGAAAGCAATAGGTCATGGCCCGCTGGAAAGTGGCACCAGCATTTTTAAGGCTGAAAGGCATGACGCGATAGGCAAAGGTGCCCCATGGGGTAGTAAAGGCAGTTTTGTACTGGTCTTCCTTACGGATCTGAATTTGGTTATATCCGGAAAAACCATCCATGAAGGAGAGGACTTCATGCCCCGCACACGCATCGATGAGCTGGTCAATAAATGGCGTGGGGAAATTGTCTTTGGGACAAGCGCGGTTTAAGTCACGGAAATCAGTGCATACTCGAATGGTGCCTTGTTTTTTGTTAACGGGAACGGGATTTGAAACCCAAGTGGTATAGGTAATATGATAAATGAACCCTGCCTTGCGCAGCTTCTCAATCTCTGCTTTAACAGCTGGGAGCTTTGAGGGATGAATGGGTCGCTGCTTCTGATGAACGGGGGGTACATCAGGCCATGTGTCAATGTGGTGCTCTATAATGGCGGGGTCAAGACCAGGCATTTCGGTATAGGACCAGGAAAAGACATCACGGAATTCTTTGAAAAGGTGTATGTAGTCCTCAATCTCTTGTTTACTGCAGAATGCTCCTAAAGTGATGAGTTCAGGTGCACGCCCTGGGGCAGCGATATCAACTTGGATGACAGGTGAGATGTTGGCCATGTTACCTTCCTCGAAGGCATCCGGAGCAGGAATAGGGTCCTTGAACCAGTCGACCTTGGTGGGGAGGAAGTCTTTGGATTCAACCGCGTATTCGGTAGCGGTGCTAGAGGGGGATTCTTCGGGGATGAAATAGGAACGGTGGTGCATGTCATCCCAGGGATAATCCGGGGCAGTTAGGGCCTCAAGAATCTCCTCATCAGTACGGAAAGTCTGCGTCATCAAATCGGTTGACGAGGGGGTAGTGGTTGAAGAGATCATATATATGGTATTGACCTCTCCGGAAGTCGAAGAGTCTGGGGGGTAGATCTCCTCAATGGTAGGTGGTGCCGTCTCAAGATCCAGATTGTTCATCTCATAGAGAGCCGCTCTATAATCCGGGAGATCGGGACAATGATGTGAATAGTGCCCGTAAATACCGCAGATGGCGCAGGAGTGGTTGGTTCGTAGGGACTTATCTTTAGGCTTGGGAGTGGGGTTGAGTTCGACAATTGGGATGTTAGGGTCATCGTCGAGCATCTGCATGTGCTTCTGCAATGCGGGTAACTGTGGGCATTGGTGCGTCGCATGGCCCAACTCGTCGCACAGCGAGCATTTGGGAGGAGCATGAAATACTGGAGGGTTTTTGACTGTCTTTGGAGGTGGGACAGCAGTGTAAGGTTGTGGGCCTCTACCCCCAGTGGGTTTAGGAGTAGGAGGGGGGGTCGTGGAGGACGAAGGGGTAGAGACACCGGGAGGTGGCTGAGTGGTAGTAGCCATGGGTTGCACCGGTTGGAGGACGACATCTGGTGTCGGCGGGGCGAACGGGAGGCGAAAGATACCATACAGGTAATCCCAAAGTTAACCCAGGGAGGCTAAGGGTAGCCATGACCGGGGCGCTTACTACTCCCGATGGAGGAACTAGGAAGGGGATCGTATGGATCGGTGTAACACCAATGTGGCTAGGTACCAATGGTGGTTTAGGCAACAAGGGTGGTTGAGTATTAGGTGGTAGGTTGTCGTGGGACAAGGTACATAAGTCACACATTTCGGGCGTAGATGACGGCGGAGGAATGGATTGAAAGGTGGAGGTCATCGGCGCGTCTGAGTAGACTCCAGGACCCGAAGAGGAAACAAACGAGGTAGTGGCAGGAGAAACAGGTTGTTCAACCATGGGGAGAACATTTTCTGGTGCCGCGGGAGCACTGGGATCATAGTAGGTGAGCTGGTCGATCTTAACCACGCGTCCCTCATGGGGGAACATCATGGTGCGAAAGACAGAAGAGGCAACCGCCCGCATGGCATACATGTAGCTGCGGCCAAGTAAAAGGTTATAATCCAATTGGGCATTGATTACCTCAATGTCAATGAGTACAGTTTTTCCACCTAACTGGACGGGGACATTGGCTAGGAGGCCTTGGGGCTGAGCCGAACGACCGTCGTAGGCGCGTAATGCAGTGGTGGACTGCTGGAGAGGAGGGGATCCTAGCTTCTGCCATACAAATGTAGACATGACGCATGTGGAGGCACCCTCATCGATGATGCACCGATGGATGAAAAGATTCCTAATGGAGACAGTAACTTGGAATGCTAAGCTGGAAGGTAGGCGTGGTTTAGACTGGTCTAAATCAAATGCCATCAAGTGCGAATCAGTTGGGTCAATCCCCCCAATGGCAGAAAGTAAAGTCTTGCGCTGGGAAGGGCAGTTCTTCAAGACCTCTAACACAGACATGGCTGCGGGAGATTGGGCTAGGTCGTCTACGATGTTGTAGTTTGACGCAGCGCGCGCAGTAGGGTTATTGTTGATTCGGCGAAGCGGGAAACGAGGTGCTTTCGCAGCGCTGTCTATGGGAGGCAGAGGTATACGTAACGCCTGATCGGTGGGATGAGCGTTAGTAGGTTTATCCGTGGAAGGGGCTTCAGAGGTGGAGTCGTATTGGTTCCGACGGGTCTGGAGGTTGACATCAGCAGATGACATCATCAGTAAGTGGTGGGTACCTGAGTCGAACATGGGTTGATCAGGAGCAGCGTAAGTGATCTGTTGTTGTTGGGGCGCATTGGCTTGATGGGGAGCCAACGGCTGAGTGTTCACTACGCCTTGGGTCGGTAAGGGGTTTTGCAGCACCAAAGGGGGTTGTTGAGGTTGGGGAGGGTTGGGCGGTGCTTGGGGAGCCGCATGCCCTTGGCGATGGGCCTCATCAACCCAGAGTTGACGAGCTCGCTCCAAGTGTGGGAAAGCGTGTGTGTAATGTCCATAGACCCCGCAAATAGAACAAGGGTGGTTCGTTCGCAAATTGGGGTTTTTAGCCTGCTTGGGCGGGCGATCAGGGTTCTGGTTAGCAGGGGCTGCATTGTTGTTGTCAGGGGGATTAGCCGGTTGACCAGCTTGGTCTGCAGGTTGGTTGTTCCCCCGATTACGGCCCTTGCCGCGGTTCTGTTGGCCCTGGTTACGTTGGTTGTTCTGGTTTTGCTGCGGGTTTTGTTGGGCGTAAACTTTCCCTTGGGCAGCAGGTGGATTCTGAGGCTGCGCAGGTGCAGGAGCAGGCTGCGGAGGATTATATGCAGGTTGAGGCTGAGCAGGTGCAGCAACTTGAGGGGGTTGCTGATAGGACTGCGGAGCAGGTTGTGGATGTGCCGCAGGGGCTACCTGTGGCGGATAATAAGCGGGTGAGGCTTGTAAAGGCGCAAGAGCTGGGGCAGCCTGCTGATGGTAGTAAGGCTGAGGGGCGACTGGGGGAGTATAAGCAGGAGTCGCATACCCGAAGCACTGAGGTGGACATGAGGGTCTATGGGAATGATGATGTGTCATGGGAGCATACGAGTTGGTTGCTCCAGACTAGGAGGTAGCCCGCGACAGGTCGGGGCCAGGGGTAGGACGTGCTATAGAAAATGGTTGGGGATGCGAAGAAACACGACCAATGATACCATCTGCAGCGTGGGATGCCCCCGGCGCATCATGCTGGGAGGACTCGCCGCGAGGGGCGTCAGGTATAATTGTATAAAGGTAACCCGATTGGGCGTAAATGAGGTCGAACTGTTGAGCCTTAAGGATGGCTTCTTCTTCAGACTGGGGTCTTTCTGAGGCCACATCCTTAGCGATAACAGGGAGAAGGGATTTGAGGAACCAATCTAGGAAGATACGGTCGTCAAGTTTGATCTTGCATAAGCTACGGCGTCGACGCCACTCATGGATGTGGTCCGTGATATGGGTGGCCATGTTTTGTCTACAAGATAGAAGGATTTCAACGCCCGCGTCATAGCGGACAGGCAATTGGAAGAACTGCAGGAAGGTCGAGGCCAGGGAAGCAAAGGTGGCATGGGTCCCATGAGGTTGCTCGATATACCACTTGGCTGCAGAGCCAGTGAAGGTGCGCTGTAAGAGACGGAGGCGAACAGAGTCATCCACTATGGAGTTAGAGGAACACCATAGGTGGAAAGACATGATATGGTTTTGTGGGTCCTCACCGGCCTTGCCCTCGAACTTAGGGATGTCAGAGGGTAGTTTGGTAGGCATATGAGGCCATGTAGGTTCGTGTCGAATAGGATCGTTGGTCAGTCTGGCCAGGTCAGGTAGGTTGAGGCTAGCCATGAATGGCAAACTGGAAGAAGGATGTGACACAGTAGTGCTTTGGACCAAGTTGGGGCCAGTGCCCCCAAGTGGAGGGACAAGATTCAGGGTGGTGCCCCCAAGTGGGGGAACTGAGGTAGTGGAGGATGGTCCAGCACCACCATGGGTAGTGTGAGCCACTGATGTAGTGGGGATAGGTATTCCTGCTGTGGGAATAGGTACCGTGAGGGGAACGGTAGATGGGTGCCCCATGGAGGGCATACCAAAAACAGGTGTAGTAACTGGTGTAGTGGTGGATGTGCCACCAATGGTCCCTATGACAAATGGAGTGGAAGTCGTACCATCCATGGGGCTAGTAGGGGCAGTGTAAATAGGGTTCTCAGACTCTTCGTCAGAATCGGAGGTAAAGTAAGGGGCGTCACTATCTGGTGACGGAGTCCTACGTCGCTGACGAGTGGAGTCAAGTGACAGGGCTCTAGATCTGTGATGAGTGGTATCAACGGATAATGATCGGAATCTATGACGGGTGGTGTCAAGAGAACCGTGCTGTGGGGGCTCGCCCCTGAGGCGCCGAGAATGTCTCGGGGACTCAATGGTGACAGATGGTGTCTAATCTCTATGGGTTGAGGTGAGTATAAAAACAGCTCAAAAATCCTAATGCAACCGAGTGTGCAGAAGGAGAGCTAAAAAGCAAGGCACTCAGGCCAACAACCAACTCAAAACACCTACTGCAACAGCTGTGCTACAATAGGTGGAGTAACAACAAAGATGGTCAGAATACCAACAAGCAGCAGGTTTCCTAAAAAGAAAAAATGGTGGACTCACTAGACCAAAGGGAGGTAAAGGAGCATGCAAACACCTAGCTAAAAGTATTATGACTCAACTAAACATATCCTCTGCAAGGTGATGAAATCCAAGTCAGACAATATGAGTAGGAAATCCAAGTGGCTATGATATCCCCCTACCGGGAGGGACACCGGGTAGTCAATCCTAGAAGAATGGCAACTAAGATACCCCGTTCATGACACGTCCAGAAAGGTGAATCTGTCGTTTAGTTCGTTGACCGCAATACCCCTAGACAGGGATATCCCGCGAACCGCGAAAGGTAGCCCTTCGGTTACTGAATGGAGTTCGGTATTCCACTCAGGCCTCCGGAACCAGTCTCCCGACTTCAACCCTCCTAAGGGAGAGGCCCTCTGATAAACTGGTTGTGACCGTGCCAAAAAGTACTAGGGGATTTTGGTTCCCTATTTGGACAACAACTATGTCTCAAGTGAAAGTAACCAAGGGGTGTTATTGGAAGCCTATCCCCCTGATCCTACCTAACTACAATGATTCTTTTGTGTTCCCCAAGTGGGGTTAGAATGTTGGTTTAGTTAGGTACTTTTTAAGGCTCACTTGATTTATGTGACAGAGTGTGTGCTCGTGAGGTGATGAACCCAAAAATAGAAGTGCCACAAGGGAGGCAGCTTCCAACTATCAATAATGCTGAAATTGAAATTTTAACTTGCAAAATTTTCTGAATTAAAAATACTGAAATTTTAAAAGATTCTGTAAAGGGAACAGAAATTATGTTGCAGAAAGGCTGTAAGGAAGTGAGCTGCAGGTAAGACAGGGGGCTGTTCAGATGCAGAAAATACTGCAGCAAAAGGGGCTGGGCTCAAAACAGGAAAAGAGCAGAAATCAGACCGCGGGTCTGTGGCGGATCAGAACAGGCCGACCGCGGGTTTGAGGGAAACAGCGGCGGCCAGGTCGCGGCTATCGGGCCAACAGAGGCAGTCGGGACGCAGGAATATAGGGAAAAAGACGCAGTCGGTTCGTGGCAAAAGGGCTAACAGACACAGTCGGGACGCCGAAAAGAGGCTAAGAGCCGCAGTCGGGACGCGGGAAGATGGCCGACAGGCGCAGTCAGATCGCGGCAAACAGGCTGATTAGCCACGGTCGGATCGCAGGTAACAGACTTGAATCCGCCGGTGGGGCGTCGGAAGCAGTCTGAGAGCCGCGGTCGGATCGCAGGTAAAGGCCTGAAAGGCGCGGTCGGGACGCGACTGCAGAGGGAAAAAACGCGGTATGCGGCGGCCGAAAGGGACAGCCGAAAGGAAAAAATTAAAAACGGAAACCAGAAATTCGAAATCTAGGGGAGTCGCCAAAACTGTAGCTAGGGTTTTACCCCTAGCTTGTGCAAATGAGCACCTACGAAGGAGAAAGGACTCCTTAGTAGCAGTTCAGTAAATTAAACTAATTAAGCTAAAACAGAAATTAAATTACTTCTAAAACAAGCATGAAACATAAACACCAAATTTAAAGAATGACTTTTTGTATTGATGTTACCTTCAATGTAAAGGTTTGATGAAGCCCTTTGCAGTGTCCAAGAGGATGCTCCAAGCTTCAATATGCTCCTTCTCCTTCTCCAATGTTGGGAATGGGCCAAAGGTGGCTCTCAAGGTGAAAATAGTTCAAAGGTGAACTAGGGTTTCGAGAGAGATTTTGGCAGAGTAAGGGTGCTTGTGATTGTGGATATGGAATAAGGGATCTCCATCACCTATTTATAGTTTTTTGGTGGTGGAGTGCTGACCCATGGTTTTAGGAAACACATGGTTTTGGGCAGCTGTATAGGGTTTTTTTCCTCCTTTTCCTCATTATTTTATATTTTTTATTCCCTTTTTAAGGGATTTTTGCTATTTTTGGAGGAAAAGGGGGTTTTTTAGCCTTTTTGAGGCTATTTTAATGGTTTTGTGGCCTTTTGGAGGCTTTTTAATGGGATTCTTTGGGATTTTTAATGGAAATAAGGTAGGAAAATGGACAAATGAGTCAGATAATGTGGTAAATGAGCTAGTGAACACTTTTTAGGTGTTAACACCCTTGATGCTAGATCTCATCCATACATACATGCTTTCATATGTTGCTTAGTGCATTCCTTCGCATTTGGTCTTCTGCTAGTCACCTAAACCCCCAACTACCATGAAACCTCGGGCTTTCTCAGATTCTTTTTTGGGCCATGTTCACTGCATAGGGTTCTGGTTTTCAACATTTGGGGGAATGCGGGCTGAGAACCATGTCTCCCTTTGGGGATTTTTCATGGTCCTATGACCCTTTCTCCACAAGAAACCTCTTCAAAAACTTAGCACAATCCTAGTGCTAACAACTTGCTCCTACTGGGGATGCCATCCTCCCTGCGAGGTGGCAAAGAACCTTTGTAGACTAGTGCCTTATCCATTGGGAAAAAATTCAAATTCTCACCTCACCTGACTTCATCTGAGGATGCAAACAAAAACAAAAAACAAAGACCGTGGCTACCCTTGTCGGACCTTAGGACCTCCATTCCGGGCTTCAAATCCTCAGTGTTGTCATCATTATTTGAACTAACTTTAAAATAAAAATATGTACACTCTATAGTACAAAGGTTACCTGCCCACCTCAAGACAGGTAGTGCTTTAAAATCCTTCCATTGAATAGACCTCCTGGCAGTGGAGACCCATCCTGATGCTCCAATATGAATGATTTCAAACCCCTATTCGCCACAATGACATATGGGCCAACCCACATATGGTCAAACTTTCCATGCTTATCTTCTTTGGGAGCATCCCATTTTAAAACTAAATCATTCACCTAAAAATGCTCCTCCTTCACCTTCTTGTCAAAGGTACCCTTCATCTTTTCCTAGTGCTTCTGTACTTTGTCATAGGCTCTGTCTCTAAGCTCACTCAGCTTAATAATCTGGTTTATCCTCCTCTGTACATGGTTTGGCTCTTCTTCCTCTCCCTGCAAAAATCTCATGGCTAGAAACCCTAGGGATGCTGGAAAAATCACCTCTGCTCCATATACCAATTGGAATGGAGACATCCTGATGGCCCTCTTGGTACTGATCGTATCAGCCCACAGAGCATATCTCAACTTAGTGTGCTAGGACCTCTTGTTCTCTTCCAACAATTTCTTAATTATCCTCACCAAACTTTTGTTGGAATATTTTCCATCCCATTTCCCTGTGGATAGTATGCAGTGGAGTGATTTAAGCTTGTATGGTACTTATGACATAAATTTATCATTTTCTTGGACTTAAATGCAACAACATTATCAGTCACTATCCTCCTAGGGAAACCAAATCTAGACAGGATGTTATCTTCCAGAAAATCCATAATGACATTCTCCGATGCCCTCATAGTGGGTATGGCCTCAATCCACTTAGTAAAATAATCGGTGGCTGTGAGGTTCCACTTTTGCTGACTAGAGGAGTTTGGGTTTATTTCCCCAATGAAGTGTAATCCCCACTGCTAAAAAGGTGCTTCAACTGAGATTGGGTTTAGAGGACTTGAGACCAGCTTCCTTTTTCCTTCAAAGACCTGACATTGTTGGAATGTAACAGTTTCCTTGTACACATCAACAAATAGAGAAGGCCAATAGCATCTGGCCATCAAGATCTTGTTGGATGAAACCTTCCAAGAGTGATGACCTCCACAGTCCCCTTTATGAAAATATTTCACATTCTGCTGAGCTTCGTCCTCTAATAACCAATTGAGCAGCACAACGCCTGGGTCCTTTCAATAGAGGTATTGATTCATTACACATAATTTTGCATCTTTCATCTTGATATACCTGGCCTTTGTCTTACTCAAACCTGTAGGAGCATGCAAATTGTGCAGCACATACACAATATCGGCATACCAAGGAGACAAAGAAAATTCAGGTGACACCTGCATGCCCACGTATAGCTAGTTTGAATGGCCAGATAGGAAATTCAGCTCCAGGGGTTCGCCATTTGCTTCAGTCATCAGCTTTTCCAACCCTTGCCCTTTGATCATTTTGGTAGGATTTATCTCCAGATCATATTCTAACAAAGTATCAATCCATTTGGCTCTCCTCCCTTCAGGATCTGGCTGGGTGAGGATACTCTTCAAAGCATTATTAGGGACATGCACAATAATATGTGAATGCAAGATGTAAACTCAGAAATCCTTTAACGCCTTTACCAAAGCATATGCCTACTTCTCCATTATGTCATACTTGAGCTCCCCATTTCTCAACACTCTGCTAGAAAAGGAAATGGGCTGCTCATCATTCTGGGCATTCTTCTGTAATAGGACCCATGTTATTGTATGTTTGGATGCATAGGAAAAAATCAGAAACTCTTTGGAAAAATTTGGGCTGGCTAGGACAGGGGATTCGGTGATGGATTTCTTGATACCTTTAAAGGATTCCCTGGCCTCTTCAGTCCATTTTATATGATTTTCTTTTCTCGGCATGTTAGTGATGCTTCTCATTATTTTTACAAAACTTGGAATAAACCTTCTCAGGAATCCTACCTTCCCAACGAAGGATTGCACCTCCTTATTACTCCTCAGCTCCCCAACCTTCTGAATAGCACTAACCCTTTCAGGGTCAATTTTAATTCCTTCCTTAGAGATGATGCTTCCGAGGAGCTTAGCCTCTTCCAAAGCAAAATGGGACTTGTTTAGGTTAAGAGAGATACCATATTTCCTACATTTGATGAAAACCCTTTCCAAATGCTTAAGGTGTTCTTCATCAGACTTGGAGTAGACAGTTATGTCATCCATGTACACTACCACAAACTTGTCCTTCTCTTCAGCAAAGGCTATGTCCATTGCACGTTGGAATGTGGCCCCAACATTCATTAGCCTAAAAGGATTCTTTGCATACATGAAGGTGCCCCAGGGGGTGGTGAAAGCAGTCTTTTCTTGATCTTCGGGGCATACTTTGACTTGATTGTATCCTGAAAATCCATCCATGGTATATATCCTCTCTGCCCCTACCACTTTCTATAAAATATTTTCCATCTTAGGCAGGGGGTAGTTATCTTTCAATGACACCCTGTTCAGGTTCCTGAAGTCTATGCAAATCCTTATCTCTCCATTATTTTTCCTGACATGAACTAGATTGGATATGGAAAATATCAGGGTGACAATGATTTTGACATTGAAAATCTTCTTGAATTCCTTTTCTATTACAGGTAGTAACTTAGGGTTGATCCATCTCAGCTTCTTCCTGAAAGGTTTCTCTCCAGGATTGATTGGAATTGAATGCTGTATAATGGAGGTGTCATACTACTTTAGGTCCTCGTAGCTCCAAGCGAATACAACAGAATACTTCTTCATTAAATTCACATACCATTCCTTCTTTCTACTAGGCAATTTCTTAGACAACTTCACAAGTCGAGGCTCTTCTGTGGTGCCCAGGTTATGATATTCTACAATATCGCTAGCAGGCTCGACTTTGGGTTTTTTGGCCACGTCGTTTTGGTCAAACATCTTCTCTAAGGGTATCAGGCCTTTGGGGATATGATTGCTTTTCAATTGGATAATGTCTTTACCCCCTATCATGTTTTTCCATTTCTTACCTCTAGCTTCCTCATCTTTGGCTTGCTCTTCACCTTCTTGGAGACATTCCATATTTTCATTCTTGGCATCGATCTGGGTATTGACAAACTCATCAGTCAATTCCATAAATATTCTTATGTACAGGTCGTCATTGAACACTTGCCAATATTTGGAATTATCTAGGATTGATGGCCTGTTCACTACCTCCACCTCATACTTTGTCTAAGAATATATTGGGGTTTTGAAACCACCAGCTGTAGTGGCTAAGGAATCTACCACCTGGTTTTCCATCCTGGGTATTACGGTGACTTTGTGCTCTAAAAAGTAGTTACCAAACATATACCATACTTCATTTCTATAGGCCCTCATCCTAGTATGCTTTGTTTGATAGCTGTCATTTTCCTAGTTTATTACCAGCTCTGAGTCTCCAAACACATGTATCATTTTTGCTCCCAACTCCTTTAAAGCCTGCAAGCCCAATAATAAAGCTTCATATTCTGCCACATTATTGGTACATTCAAAAGTTAATTGTATGACAGGGCCTTAAATTCCAGGTCGAGAGGGATAATCCAGACTCCTGCCCCTACCCCATTTTTGCTCAAAGACCCATCGAAATACATCTTCCACAAGCCCTCTTCATTTTTCTTCCTTTCTAGATCCTCATGTCTCTCTGCACACTCCTTGTCCTCCACCACTTGCAGGTGTATAAGGACCTTAGGATCTACTCTAGGTCCATCATTAAAGAATATAGGTGACCCTAAATCTGTATCAACAGAATAGATGGGAATGCTAACCATATAAGCTAATCTTTTCTCCTTGTATAGTCTCTTGTTTCCCCCAAATAAAGGAATGGTGGCGTAAGATAAATCTAGCTGCATGTTCCCCTTCAGCTTCAACACCCAAGATGTAGACAATAGCATGAAAAACTTGGTTGGGATGTCAACCACCACTATGTCCATCATAATGCTTTTAGCTGGGAGCTGTGTCAATGTCACCACCATATCCTTTATCAACCCCAAACATTTGACCTTCCTAGAGTCAAAAGAGTAGAGATCTTTGTAGGGTATGGTAATTTCTAGACCCAATTCCTCCACCACCAATTTTGGCATTATTTTGTGGGAGGCACCAGAGTCTATTAGTGAATTGTGTAGAGTCATGTCATGAATATTTAAACTCAAATAGAATGGGGGAACATCCTCATCGTCTTCTTCTTCAAGCTTGGGCCCAAAACCAATTGTTGGAGCATCATCGATTACTTCCAAAATATCCTGCTGACAGTCATCCTGACCACTAGCCATTTTGGTGATCTGCTCTCTATATTCATTGTTCTTTAACAACTTATTCAAAGGGATGGATATCTTTACCATTGATAGTTGAGCCTTCATATTGAAGGATGATACTGCTTTACACAGGTCTTCATGTTCAGGTTTCCAAGGCTCCTTGAGTTGCTGCTCCCTATTCTCTAAATTCTTATGTGCAGCGACCTCTTGCTGCTTTTCCTTTGGCTTCTCTGGGCCCCTCGGCACAGTAGCTTCTTGTGGATTCTCTTTCTTCTTATTAGGTTTATGTTGGGAATTAGAGGGCTGGATCAGACTAGGATTTCCCTTGGTCACATTAACATCCCTATTCCTTAGCTTTAGTTTCCTTTGGAAGTCATCTACTGCATTTTGATATCCCATCTGATACTGCTCTGAGTCCAACTCCGGATTGGAAGTGGAATCTCCTTTGGTGAAAACATCATGCTCCCTTTCATTCATATATATCTCATGGTCTAGGGTATCAAAAATATCAATTTGCTCATTCATTGGGTCTTCTGGTCCTTCCTCATCCACCATATTCTCAGGGAAAGGGGGACTTATTTGTTGGTGATCAGGGTTCCTTTGATTTCTCTGGGGAGGTGGTCTTCTAAACTTTGGATTCCTCACCTGATTCTTGTTGATGTATATGTAACTTCGGAATGTATTTCACATATATGTATATTGTATTCCTATAGAGATGGTATTATTCCTCTATAAGGAAGTGTCGTCATTTATATTGTAAGTGTCGTAACTTATACTTGATGGGTTATTAGACCACCTTATTTGGGGTCCGCCCTGTATAAGTCATGTGGGTCAAAGGGTTATTAGACCACCCTATTGGGGGTCGGCCATGTGGGTCAAAGGGTTATTAGACCACCCTATTGGGGGTCGGCCCCACTCAGCATTATGTCATGTGGTTAAGTTCGAGCCTACATGAGTTAGGTAAAAAGGCAAGTCAAGTCAAGTATAAATAGAGTGCGGGAGGCACTCTATTTGCTCACTCACTTCTCACGCATGCACTCAAGGAGGAGTGGCGCACTTATGGAGGAGGAGGATCTGCTGCTAGGTTATGTCTATATCTCATGGTTGGTTGTATCATTGCTCTATCTATCTCTGAGGAAGTTATTGGGGTTTTTCACCTTTATGGTTTTCCCCAAGTAAATCTTTGTGTATCTTGTGTGCTTGCATTATTGTCTCCATGATTGATATGCTGTAGCTATACTGTACATGTTGTTCTCTCAGTTAAGATCCTAGATCAGATTGAAGTAAATTCTGAAAATTTAACATGGTATCAGAGCTATCCTGAAAGAAGGCATGATATGGCATGTATGACACTTGTTGCACTTACGATGCTAGGGCTTGATATAGCAAAAACCCATCATCGTAGAACTTTCGCTATAAATCCGTTTTGGCAAAGTTTTCGGATCGGAAATTGTTACAGGACGAAGATTAAATCCCCATGTACCTTGTGTCCAAAGGAAAACCTCTAATTCGTTGTAATTTGTGATTTATGATCTGTACAATATAGGGTTTCTGCCTCTTCCAGATCTGAGTCAAAATCAGGTGACCTTGGGAAAAAGGTCATAAACTGGGCTAGGAATCTCCAAATGCAATTTCGTAAAAAGTTACAGGTAGTACACAGTCTGTACTATCTCACAAAACGTTTTTAGAGGCCGAAGTTGAACCAGTGACACGTGGCACGCCGTACAACTTCTCTCTCCTGTATTATCCCATAAACAGGTCATGTTGCGACACATGGCATAAATCTCTCTCAGAGAGCCCAATTGAGGTCAGACCTATCAGGATGGAAATATAACAGGCCGAGCTATTTCAGGAAATATTTTCAGAGGCCAAAGTTCAAACAGTGACACGTGGAATGCCGTACAAGTTCGCTCTTCTGTTTTATCCCAAAAAAGGTCACGTTGCGACATTTGACATAACTCTCTCTCAAAGAATCCAATTAAGGTCAGACCTATCAGGATGGAAAGATAACAGGTCAGGATATCTCAGAAAACTTTTTCAGACCCTGTGGATTGAAAAGTTTGGAGGTACACCAGAAACAATCAGGTACATATTTCTGTCAAAACAGAATTAGTTTTGAGTACCTTCATTCATGGCTTCCGGAATTTAGGGCTTTGGAGAAAGTTGGAATTTTTGTAATCGGAGACCACGGCTGAATGCTACTCATCAAAATAGAAATTTAGAGACCAAGATCAGAATTTTTGGTTGGGAAAAAGGCCGGGCTTGATCAAACCCTAGTTCGGGACTTTGATCAGAAAAGTGGAAAATTAGGGCTTCTGTAAAAATGGGAATTTTTGAAATCTGTGACCACGGCTGGAAGCTCCTCAGAAAAATAGAAGCTTAGAGCTTTGGTTCAAACCTTTTGATTGGGAAAAAGAGTGGGCTTCATCAAACCCCAGTTCAGGGTCACGTCTAGTGAATCCGGAAATTTCAAAGGCAAAATTGAGGAGTGAAACTTTGCAGTTTTCAAATTTTGAATATACCAGCTTGATCAGCTCATCAAGACACATATTTCTATCCTGTCAGAAGTTTGAAATTCAAAGTTTGAATTTTTGGGGTTTCTCTGACAAACCCATATCCAGCTCGAAGTCTAGTTCTTGCAAATCAAGTGGATTGGGTTAATCCTAGAAGAAGATGGATTGGTCACCTGCATAAGTGAAGGAGTTCATGTTTCAGAGGGAGATAAGGCTAAGGCTTTACATAAGAATATTACAAGCGATCTCGACAGGTATGACTCATCGAGGTATGTTTTGAGATTTGTTCTTGATTAAGTTTATGGTATGTTTGTCTTCATGTTATTACGGTTAGTATAATCTTGATTTTAGATTTGTCGTATCACCTTAACAAAATTATGAATGCATGATAGAAGATATTCATTAGTTAGGGTGTTGACACTTATGATTATACTAATGCATTATGGTGTTGTATGAGGTTTACGTTGTCTGCTAACATGAAAGGTACACCAAGAAAGAAAAATCATGTTCTTCTTCAAGAACGTATGATCATGGTGGCATGAAGACAAGGATTCATCCATTGTCATGGATCTCATAGAAGATCCATTTACGAGGTATGTATAACTTGGTTTTGTAATAGTTGACCTATGAGATATACAGGTTACTAGCACAAGTCATTGAAGAAGAACAAGAAGACATCATGTGAGTATGTTAGACATAAATAGCTAGCATGCTAATCCAGGTATGTTTTTCCTATATCAAGCTAGAATCCTACCTTGTGTTAGGATCTTATACTGTTGTTGATAATGATTATTCCTGAAGAGTCATAGGTTTGAATAATCATGGTTGTATGCATATTATGTTTCTTACCATAATTGATGATATGACTAACCAGAAGAATCATGAAGGTATAGGTTTGAATAATCACAAGTTTTATGCATATTATATCTATTATCTTGTTTGATGATTCAACTAACCCGAAGAGTCATAGGTTTGAGTAATTATAGGTTTAGACATGTTATGATTTGATTAACCATAAGAATACTACATAAACCTTGAATGCTAATGCTTATTATTTCTGTTTGAAATGATCATGACTATACATGCTTGAGATTATTGTGTTTTAATAGTATACTAATGAATGTATGATTTTATATGAGATCACAAGGATAAATCAATCATGATACTAATAAGCATACATAGGGACCAAGGATGAATATAAGTTGAAGAACAGGTAATCTAGGAAGCAAAAATCAAGAGGGAGTACACTCCAGTGGTTTATGAAAGGATGTAGATATTCATAGGGAGTTGACCATCTCTCTACATTTCACAACAAAAGGTTGTAGAAGAAGCTACTGCATATTAGGACTCCAGTAGCTCATGCAAGAAAGCGAAGACTCAGAGGGAGTCCACCCAACAAACAAAGATAAGTATTTTAATTTCTTGCATATTTGTCTGTTTAAATAAAATTGTTCATGTTCCTAGACTTAGGATATGTATTGTGCATATTAGAATAGTTGCATTGATGAACAGTATACTACTAATATACATGGGTAAGTGGCCTATGGCACTGTACAACATTCCATTGCTACTTATCTAGAATGAAACCTCTTTGCTGACATGTTGGGAGTTGTGCACACTCTAAACAATGTTCTGGTAGAGATTGGAAGGCATCTAGAAAGTTACGGAATATGGATAAATGTTGTACTGAAGCATTGGCTAAGATAATTGCATGACTGTATGACATATTTCTTTATGTGTAAGAATTTGTTCTGAAAATTATGAGATGTTTCTAATCATGCAATTTAACCTGTTTTGTAGGAAAGACCGTATATCTTCACCTACAAAAGGACTACAACATTTGTTCCAGCAACAAAGATATCTATTGAAGATATTGAAGTTCCCAGGATATGGGATGAAGAAATGGAATGCCATGATCCGTCGATCATGAAGAATGATGTTTGGGATGTAGTCCCAAGACGTTAAGGGAAGTTTGTTATAACTTCCAAATGGAACTATCAGATCAAGCATGTTGCAGCATTGAGAAATATAAAAGTAATGGAATAGAAGATGCACCAGATGGATTTCAAGACAGCATGGTGTAGTCATATATGTGTGCAGAACTTGGTATGGTAGGATAGACGGCTTTCTATACAGTTTGGACCTTACCAAGAATAAAGCGGATTCCAATATTTTCTACAAGGTTGAGGAAGACAATCCAGTGATACTACTTTTGTATGCGGATAACCTGTTTGTATCAGGTGAAGATAGATTGATTGCCGACACACAGTGAAAGCTTACTACCGAGTTCGAGATGAAGAACTTGGGGATGATGCACTATTTGTTTTTTGCATGGAGGTGTGGCAGAGTGTAGATGGAATCTTCCTTGGACAAGGGAAGTATGCATTAAGAGATCTTGAAGAGGTTCGGGATGATCAATTGCAACGCCATGGCCACACCTATGACATCGAATCTGAAGCTTCTATGTGATGCTTCATCTGAGCCAGTTGACGTCTCTATGTATCGTCAGATGATTGGGTCCTTAATGTACCTAACGAACATGAGACCAGACATTTGCTTTGCTGTGAACACATTGAGCCAATTCCTGACGGATCCGAGGAGTGTTCACCTGGTTGCTGTAAAGCATGTTCTGAGGTACCTGAAGGGTACAGTGGATTATGGGCTCAAGTATGAAGCGAATCAAAAGTTTAACCTACAGGGTTATGTTGATTCAGATTGGGCTGGCAGTGCTGCAGATAGGAAGCGCACATCTGGGTGCTGTTTCAATATGGGATCAGGTGTGATCTCTTGGTTTAGCAAGAAGCAGTCCTGTGTAGCACTGATTACAGCTGAGGCAGAGTATGTTGCAGCCTGCTCAGCTAGTTGTGAGGCGGTATGGCTACGGAAGCTACTGTCTAAGTTATTTGATCTCCCGTTGGAGGCTACTGGTATCTTCTGTGATAACCAGAGTTGTGTGAAGTTGTCCGAGAACCCAGTGTTTCATCACAGGTTGAAACACATAGAGATCAAATATCACTATATCAAGGATATGGTGCAGAGAGGAGCTGTGAAGCTTCTGTATGTTGCGACGGACGAGCAGATTGCAGATGTGCTGACGAAGCCACTATCTAGAGTGAAGTTCGAGTACTTCAGAGAGAGGCTTGGCGTTCTTCAGATCGAGGACACTTTGAGGAAGAAGTGATGGACACATTTGCTGAAGCCATTCCAAGCATGTTGGAAGGAGGATTCTTCACATGGCTGTGGATGTAAGCGCTGGATAATGGGCATCAGGATGATGTTCTAGTTTCTGCTGGATATGATCAGTTGGATCATTTTTATGTATGTATGTACGCATCATGTTGGATGTTGGATATGATCAGTTGGATCATTTTTATGTATGTATGTACGCATCATGTTGGATGCTGGATATGATCAGTTGGATCATTTATGTATGTATGCATCATGTTGGATGCTGGATATGATCAGGTGGATCATTTATGTATGTATGTGCATCATGTTGGATGCTTGGACCATGTATCTGTATATGTATCAAGTGGATACATTGTATTATCAGGTGGATCATGTATGGTGATATGTATCATGTATCAGGTAGATACTTGGTATGCATCAAGTGGATGCATTGATGATCAGGTGGATCATGTATGGTGATATGTATCAGGTAGATACTTGGTATGCATCAGGTGGATGCATTGATGATCAGGATGATCATGGATGATGAGCTTCAGGATGTTGCTCCAGATGACATGCAGCAGGATGTTGCAGTGATGATCAGGATGATCATGGATGATGAGCTTCAGGATGTTGCTCCAGATGACATGCAGCAGGATGTTGCAGTGATGATCAGGATGATCATGGATGATGAGCTTCAGGATGTTGCTCCAGATGACATGCAGCAGGACGTTGCAGTGATGATGATCAGGACGATCATGAGTACATCAGGATGATGTATGGTGAGTATCAGGTTGATACTCTGTGGCCATGGATCAGGTTGTGCAGATGAGCATGTCTGGGAGATCCTATAGGTCGGAGTTGTGTACCCGTAACAGCCTGGGATGCTCTTCCGAGACATTGCTTTGGGAGGACATGTAATTTGTGCCCTGGGAGATTTCAGGTCGGAGTTGTGTACCCGTAACATCCTGAGATGCTCTTGCAAGGTTTTGTCCTATGGCATGTAATTTGGGCCCTGGGAGATTTCAGGTTGGATTTGTGTACCCATAACATCCTGAGATGCTCTTTCGAGGTTTTTCCATGATCACATGTAATTTGTGCCCTGGGAGATTTCAGGTCGGAGTTGTGTACCCGTAACATCCTGAGATGCTCTTGCTAGGTTTTGTGGTGGACCACATGTAATTTGTGCCCTGGGAGATTTCAGGTCGGAGTTGTGTACCCGTAACATCCTGAGATGCTCTTTCGAGGTTTTGTGGTGGGGTCACATGTAATAGCGCCCTGGGAGATCCTACAGGTCGGAGTTGTGTACCCGTAACATACTGGGATGCTCTTTCGAGGTTTTGTGACGCACGTAATAAGTCCTGAGGATTCCACAGTATGGCCAGTGATGATGAAGACCTGCAGGTGGTGGGCCTACATCCAGTATGAAAAAGGACTGGCTCTGTAGAAATTCCTATGATGAGTAGATTCAGAGATTGATTGAGATAGCAGCAGCAGTGACGATGATGATGACTCGATGACGATTATCCACTGACGATGACTTGTGCTAGAAGAACTGTGTTGAGAAATACCTTCCTAGTTAAGAGGGAGTGTTGATGTATATGTAAATTCGGAATGTATTTCACATATATGTATATTGTATTCCTATAGAGATGGTATTATTCCTCTATAAGGAAGTGTCGTCATTTATATTGTAAGTGTCGTAACTTATACTTGATGGGTTATTAGGCCACCTTATCTGGGGTCGGCCCTGTATAAGTCATGTGGGTCAAAGGGTTATTAGACCACCCTATTGGGGTTCGGCCATGTGGGTCAAAGGGTTATTAGACCACCCTATTGGGGGTCGTCCCACTCAGCATTATGTCATGTGGTTAAGTTCGAGCCTACATGAGTTAGGTAAAAAGGCAAGTCAAGTCAAGTATAAATAGAGTGCGGGAGGCACTCTATTTGCTCACTCACTTCTCACGCATGCACTCAAGGAGGAGTGGCGCACTTATGGAGGAGGAGGATCTGCTGCTAGGTTATGTCTATCTCTCATGGTTGGTTGTATCATTGCTCTATCTATCTCTGAGGAAGTTATTGGGGTTTTTCACCTTTATGGTTTTCCCCAAGTAAATCTTTGTGTCTCTTGTGTGCTTGCATTATTGTCTCCATGATGGATATGCTGTAGCTATGCTGTACATGTTGTTCTCTCAGTTAAGATCCTAGATCAGATTGAAGTAAATTCTGAAAATTTAACAATTCTCAGGCTCCTCTCTATTAGGAGGCTTGTTATCCAAGGCCAACCTATCCATCAATGTTTCCATGGTATTCATCATCATTTCAAACTTCACATCGTTAGTAGAGGTATGGATCTCTATTTTATTCTTTTCTACCTCTGCTTTCCCTTTCAATTTTCTTGAGGCCATCATGTTTGCCTCCACCTCTATGGAATCCTTTAACATGACGGGTAGGGAGGGCGATTTTCTTTCTCTCAACAGGCATGAGAAGTCCCCTTTGAAAGCATCTACATAGTGGAGCTTTGCAGCACCCACTGAGGGTTTTATATCATATGGGATGGAGTTGTATGTCTTCATAAACCTACTAGAAAACTCATGGGAAGACTCAAAATTCCCTTTCTTCAAATGGTTTTACTGGGACAGTACGAGTGAGGGGATCCTTATATTCTCCCACCTTTCTAGGAATAATGCCTTAAAGGCTGCAAAATCGGGGATAGAAGCATCAGGTAGCTGCCTAACAATTTTTTAGCCTCCGCAAACACGCTTTGGGAAAACAACCTCATCTTTGCATCATCATAGTCTAATTCTTCTAAATCAACAAAATCTTCAAATCTGTCTACATGCTGCTTTGTTGAAAGATCTCCTTCTTCATCATAAGAGATTATCCTTTGGGAATAGTTCTGAGGGAGGTCATGTAGAACAATTATCAGGTCTAAAGGTGCAAATCTAGTAGCCATGGGTACAGGTGGATTTTGTATAAGGGGAGGGATATTCTGAGCAGGGTTATTTATAGGGTTTTTGGTGTGTGGCTGGGGAATCTGAATACGAGGATTGGTTGTTCCAGTCTTGACAATACTTTGCAAATCATACCCTATAGGATCTAATAGATATGACTCGAGGCTATTTGGATTTACTTTGATTGAATTTAGATCTGATTCTGACTTAGAAATTAACAAGGGTCTCCTAATGTCTATTTCCAATTTTAGTTCATGAAACTCATAAGACTCCCCTTTAGACGCAGTTCTTTCAATGTTAGAAGTGCTAGCCTTATTCTTTTCACCTTTATGCCTTAACAAGACTTCTGGATTATCTACTCCTAGCAGAATCTCGGAGAAAGGATTACTTCTAGTATGGATCCTTTTAGGGGACAGGATGCCTTTGAATTTTTTTTATAAATGGACTTGGCTCATCAATATTCCCCAATTGAGTCTCCTTTGAATGTAAATCTCAACGAGTGGAGTCACCAGGGAAAATGCATACAACCTTCTTTAGAATTCGGAAACCTCTGTTGCCGATAGAAATTTCCCTCTCTGAAATGCAGATTTCTTTGTCGTTATCCCAGGGGTGATAACTCGCTCCCCGGAAACAGCACCAATTTGTTATCACCCAAAATGACCCCCAAGGCCGTGGAAGAGGGAAAACTGGGGTAACAACAAAACTACTTTAGACTTATGCTACTGACCCGGCACAGTCTGAGAGGGATCTCTCTTAAACTTATGAAAAAATGGAAATAATCAAGGTTGCCGGCAATGAAAAAACACACCAGCCTTCATTACTCAAGATGTTCAATCAAACACATTCAGAAGGTCATATTTCTGATAAGACAAATTGTTTTAATTGTGGTTTGGTTGAAAACAACATGCATTCCCATTGGGCATTGGATTCAAAATGTATATCAGATGAAATTATAACCATGCTCTGCAAACGCACACATTCAAAGGCAAGATAGCCACCAGTCTACAGTCGAAATGCTTTTTAATTTGGTGATTCAGAAGAAATATAGACAGTCCACCGGTATGGAGCATAAACATACGAATTCCATATCGATTTTAGTAGAATTTAATTATGGAATGCTTAGAACAAAATGAATATGGCACAATCACTATGAATCCTATTCAAATACTGCACTGAACCAAGCACGAACAACATAACAAAATCAATTAACAAAGAAAGAGACACAATCACATGAGAAGAAAAATAAACAGACTGTAAATTTCAAGACACATGAATCTCTGAATAGAAATGCCTGCAAGGCTTTGCCAATTTTATTTAAAACAGTTTCAAAATTATTCAACACAGAAACGACCCTTAGGATTTAAAATTTTCAACCTTTCTGCCTTTGATTACATTGAATTTATAGATTTCTTCGAGCACTAGGCTGGGCCTTCTATTGAACAGAAAACAGTTATAATCTATTGACACCTAATCAAGGCATATTCTCCATTACAGTTATGAGAGAGAGGTGGCAAAAATGGCTCAACAACATTTTACATTTACAGGTCGCTTTTTACTACATGACCGCCTATACTTAACAAAAAGAGAAAAATGATATTGGAGATGCTCTTCCAGCTGGATACTCCTACTAACTGGATGCTTCCATGAGAAAAAATATTTGCAGTAACCTCAAACTCCTCATGTACCTGTATTTATTCTCTCCTTGCCATACTTCTCAATGAACTTCCATTGCTCAGCTGAGGGCAAGTCCAAGGTGGCGAGCTCTTTAATTAACACCCTTGGCTCAGTGTGTTCCCTATATGAATAACCAATGTGGAGTGTTCTGGCTTCTTTGAAGGCCGCGGCTATCTCAAAATCTTCTGTTAGTTTCTCAGCCACTACCTTTCCTATCAGAGGCTGATCCATACCTGTGAAACGCACCTGGTTAATTCTGCAATCCCATAGTTTAAAATTATATTCTTCCTTTGATAGTATGGTTCCATTCTTCTCCCAGAACATAGGCATGCCTTTCTTGAATAAGGGATCGAATGCTTACTTGAATAGCTTCAACTAGTTGTACAGAAGGTCTATCCTTGACTAGGTGACCTTCACCTATTGATGCATGTTAACTATTCTCTTGGCCCATAAAATTGTGGCCACCCTGTCCTTGATTCCTACTGTATCAGCTTGTTCTTCTGACAAACCACTCAGGAATTCCATTGCATTCTCTACATAATTTGAGGGCTTCTTATTAAGCTTTTCATTTGCTATTGTGATGGCATGTTTATCCTGCTCTACCATAGTTTCCTTATCCACTATGAAGTTTAGATAAGGCCTCGGGTATTCTTCTTGTATGATGATATCATCCCATATGATTTTCTTGGTTTCCTGCAGTACCTCCTGTCCTATCACTTGCTCTTTTAACCTGTCAAGATCTATCTGTATTCCCTGTTACTTGGTTTCCGAAGCCTCCTTTTATTTTTCTACAGTGTCCTTTAGAGTCTTCAGGTTAGCAATGTTTTTTTCTAAATATGATAATCTTGGCATCTTCCAAGATGTCATTGGCTATCTGTCCTACTATGGAGAAGTCCCCGAACTCAATTGAGGGCGTGATCTCCATCTCTTGCTCTTTTTCTTTTTCCTTCATCTTCTTCTCCAATTCTTCGAACAAGGCTTTCCATACTTTTTCACTAGGTTCTACAAGTGCCATGTTAAGATGCAACTACTTATGTTTTTCTCCAAGCTCCACTAGCTGGGCCTTACAGTCGACCAATTATTCTTCTAAATTTTCTTTCTCCCCTTCTAGTTATTCCATCTCAGGGGCATTTACCAACAGAAGGATAATTAAGGGTTCGGTTATATCATGGTCGGTATCTAGCCCTAAGAATTGAGACAACATATAAATTACATATCTGGATTCCTCTTTGAACATGTTGGCTTTGTCAGGGAAAGAGCCTTCTGGGACCGAGGCATCCGAGAGTAAATAGGCATGGTAGAAACTCTCCTTGAGGTTGTTAGGGTCTCTTCGGAAATGTTGAATTAGGGATTCTAATTGATAACTTTGGGTCATTTGGAAAAATTATTCGGGAATGGTTAGGGCTTTCCAGACGGTCAGGGCATCTATGTAACGCAAAATCTTTGTTCCTGCGGCATTCATGACTGCCCTGCGTCTGGTCGAATAATGGCAGGAGCACCAGTGCATGAACTCAGGGCAATTTGGGGTTTTAATGGTGGTAAAAAGGTGGAAGAAAAACTAGTAAACTTTGTGGACATCTCTGCTTTGGGCTCTCATGGATTCTAGCCTTTCCTTGGTGGATTACAGGGTACTATTCAGTAACATGGTGTCGAAAATGTCACTGTCTTTATCCTCTACCCAGTCATTTATCCTTGAATATTCATAACCCAGAGGCCCTATAGAGCCTGCCATTCAAAAAAATGTACAGAGGAAAAGAGTGGCCTACCTGTCTGCTTGACACCTGGGCGGAGCTCACGAGCTTCTGGTTGGCTAACCTGGTTGTGCACGGTTCGATCCTCTCACCTTTCAATGCACACAGGATAGTAGGGATGCGAATATCCACATAGGCGAGTATTATATATATATAGTGGCCCTGCTCTATTGTCCCTCCAGCTATGACCATGGAGGAGCTACACTGGACGTCTATCTCTTAGATCAATCCTCCGTCGTTGGATCCTCTTGAATTTCTTATCTTCGACCTTTGTGGCCCCCAATCCTGCCACATGGAAGCTTGGTAACACCTTTGACCTTCGAGAAACCTTACCTATCATTGATCGGATTCCTGCTCAGATCTTGGTTGTCCAACGACACATCCTTTAATTGTTCGCAAATCTTGGTTCCACTGAGCTTCTGCACAAGTAATATCTGCGAAGTTCACCCAGACCATAGATCTTTTCCCTATCACATCTGGGCCGCTGGAGAATGCAGTACTTTAAGAAAAGTTCACGAATATGAATTGCGACCGTTTCCTCACAAGTAGTATCTACGAACCTATTATGAGCCATTGATCTGAGTCTTTCACCGTTGATTGCTTTTGGACCTATCCGTCAGCTAGCACCCGCCTCTGCTTAAAAAGTTTCCATCTTATTTTGTGAAGAAGGATCCCGACCATAGATCCCTTGATGTTGGATCTCATCCGTCCATACATGCTTTCATATGTTTCTTAGCGCATTCCTTCACATTCGGTCTTCTGCTGGTCACCTAAACCCCCAACTACCATGAAACCTTGGGCTTTCTCTGATTCCTTTTCGATCCAGGTTCACTGCATAGGGTTCTGGTTTTCAACATTTGGAGGAATGGGGGATGAGAGATGTGCCTCCCTTTGGGAATTTTTTATGGTCCTATGACCCTTTCTCCTAGTGCTAACAATTCCCGTAGGTCATGTCTTTACAATCTGCAAGCAAAAACCCTAAGGTTTACAAAACTGTCACAGTTTTCAGCTAACCGAACTTGCTAGTTTCTGGTAGCAAATATTTCATCGTGGCCGCCCTCAGCGCATGCTCACATCGCTATCAGCCTTTCTGTCGTGTGCACGCCAATAGGTCTCTTTCACCAAGTCGTTCTTCCTCTAACGGCCTTGTGAAACTGGTTCAGGTAGTGGTTCTTTGCATGTGCGACCAGTCGCTTTCCTTCCGCATTGCTCCCTACCTGTCGCCTGGCGATCATGGAGCATCTCTACCAAAAATAGACTAGCGGTGGTGTAACCGGAATATGTGTTTCCTTCCATCCAACACTTTGCTTTGGTGAATCTCTGTAGACTGGCCACATCACAGCGTTGTACTCCTTGTAGCGTTGAACCTCGCAACTCTTCCAACGCTGCGTTGCGCTCCTCTTCGCAACATCCCAAAACTTACTTGTCCAAAAATCCTTCAGCTGAACTGCACTAGGCCCAACAAAATCTGTTAAATCTCATTTTGTCTTATTTCCGAATTAGTTCAATATTTCATTTCCAGTTTGTGTGAAATTGAAGCACAACAAATCAAACTGAACAAGTAAATTAATTACAACAGATGCATAAAGAATAATATGTGTAAACTGTGCAATAGAATTGTAGTAGTGCTCTATTGAATTCAGAAGTAGAATACAATACACTGTGCAGTCACAATGACTGAATAATTCAAGGCAAGTAATTCGAATTAACGAAGGAGGTCAATCAAATAGCCGGCATGGTGTAGCTTGTCTCCACTAGGAGTCCTCATCATTAGATCAGTGGTGTCATCAATGCACGAGTAACAATCAACCAAGTGTCAAACTAAGTCTAACTGAATGTGGTAGGTGTAACTGGCACATGAGGAACTAATGTAGGGAAAGAGGATCAAAGGAGGGTGCATGGGGAGCTGACTGGTGTAAAAATAGGAAATCTATTCTTACTAGGGGTCCAACAAATTGTTTCAGTTAGTTAATAAGTCAATCTAGCCTTAAATCAAGGAAAGATCCAAAATTACTCAAATAACTGAAGTGTAACTGAGTGATAGGTGAAAAAGGGTGCCTTTCACATTTGGTAGGTGAAAGGTGGGCGCATCACTAACTAGAAGGGCTAAAAATGAGTGGGAAGAAGCTCCTGGGGCTAGTAAACTAGGGACTAGGTGCTGGGTGACACCAAACTGATGATTGGGATGCATGCAATTGCATGACATGGATGCATGCATAAAATTGAATGATGAATATATCCTAATAGTTTTCATTCAATTTCCTAATTATTCTTTCACTTTTATTTACATAGTGTTTTGATTTGGTTTAGTTTCACTGTTTCAAGTTCTTTCATTTCCGTAGTTAGAAAAGAATATAAAATAATCTCAATCCAAGTTTAATAAGTTCATGTGTGTTTAATATAGATGCATTAGTTTTAAATATCTAAGAGTTTTCATAACTTGGTTTAATATAGGTTTGCTTCTCAAGTTATAGATCAAATTCATTGTACTTTCATAGTTGTCTCGAAGATAGTTTGATTTGCAGTAGAGGTAGTGTAAGAATGTCTTGTTTTTCCGTTGTAGGTTTTGATTATAAGTTAATATTGATTTCAATCATTTAAGTTCTTGTCTTGTACTCAGTTTGGTTTGCTTCTCTTGTAGTTAATGTTTCATAAACTGATTTGAAGTATTGATAGATATCATTTGATTTTGATAGGCATTTGCATGAGTTAGATAGACATTTCATGTTTTAATTCCAAGTAGTCATTAGAGACTAAATAACTTAGGATTTGTACTTTTGTTAATCAACATTTCATTTCAAGTATTGTAGCTAGTTTTTAAGTATCATTTGCTTATGGATAAAGAATAGATTACAATGTTTAAAATCAATTGCAATTTGTCACTTTTTAGCTTACATCTCTTTGTAGAGGTTAAATTCTGTTGATGTATATGTAACTTTGGAATGTATTTCACATATATGTATATTGTATTCCTATAGAGATGTTATTATTCCTCTATACGGAAGTGTCGTCATTTATATTGTAAGTGTCCTAACTTATACTTGATGGGTTATTAGACCACCTTGTTGGGGTCGGACCTGTATAAGTCATGTGGGTCAAAGGGTTATTAGACCACCCTATTGGGGGTCAGCCCAGTCAGCATTATGTTAAGTGGTTAAGTTGAGGCCGACCTAGTTGAGTAAAGGTCAAGTAAAGTTAGTGTATAAATAGAGAGTGTGTCTCTCTCATTTTACACATTCTATTCTCTCACTCACACTTGGGAGAGTGGCGCACTTGTGGAGGAGGAGGCTCTGTTGCTAGGAGAAGACTATCTCTTGCATTCTAGTTGTATCAAGTCTCTATCTATCTCTCAGGAAGTTATTGGGGTTTTTCACCTTTATGATTTTCCCCAAGTAAACTCTGTGTCTCTTGTGTGCTTGCATTATTGTGTCCATGGTTGATATGATGTATATTTGATGTACATGTTGTTCTCTCAATTAAGATCCTAGATCAGATTGAAGTAAATTCTGAAAATTTAACATGGTATCAGAGCTAGCCTGAAAGAAGGCATGATATGGCATGTATGACACTTGTTGCACTTACGATGCTAGGGCTTGATATAGCAAAAACCTGTCATCGTAGAACTTTCGCTATAAATATGTTTTGGTGAAATTTTCAGATCAACACCTTTTACGGGTCAAAGATCAGATCCCCATGTACCTTGTGTCCAAAGGAAAACCTCTAATTCGTTTTACTTTGTGACTTATGATCTGTACAATATAGAGTTTCTACCTCTTCCAGATCTGAGTCAAAAACATGTGACCTTGGAAAAAAGGTCATAACTTGGGCTAGGAAGCTCCAAATGAAATTTCGTAAAAAGTGACAGGTAGTGCACAGACTGTACTATCGCAAGAGAATTTTTTAGAGGCCGAAGTTGAACCCGTGACACGTGGCATTCCGTACAAGTTCGCTCTCCTATATTATCCCATAAATAGGTCACGTTGCGACACTTGGCATAACTCTCTCTAAGAGAATCCAATTGAGGTCAGACCTATCAGGATGGAAAGACAACAGGTCGGGCTATCTCACAAAAAAATTTCAGACCTTGTGGATCGAAAATTTCGGAGTTACACCAGAAACAATCAGGTATATATTTCTGTCAAACCAGAATTATTTTTGAGCACCTTCATTCATGGCTTCTGGAATTTAGGGCTTCGGAGAAAGTTGGAATTTTTGTAATCGGAGACCACGGCTGAATGCTACTCATCAAAATCAAAATTTGGAGACCAAGATTAGAATTTTTGGTTGGGCAGAAGGCCGGGCTTGATCAAACCCTAGTTTGGGACTTTGATCAGAAAAGTGGAAAATTAGGGCTTCTGCAAAAATGGGAACTTTTGAAATCTGTGACCACGGCTGGAAGCTCCTCATAAAAATAGAAGCTTAGAGCTTTGGATCAAACTTTTTGATTGGGAAGAAGATTGGGCTTCATCAAACCCTAGTTCGAGGTCACGTCCAGTGAATCTAAAAGTTTCAAAGGAAAAATTGAGGAGTGAAACTTTGCAGTTTTCAAATTCTGAATATACCAGCTTGATTAGCTCATCAAGGCGCATATTTCTATCCTTTCAGAAGTTTGAAATTCAAAGTTTGAATTTTTGGGGTTTCTTTGACAAACCCTATTACAGTTCCAGATCCAGTTCTTGCAAATCTAGTGGATTGGGTTAATCCTAGAAGAGGATGGATTGGTCACCTGCGTAAGTGAAGAAGTTCATGTTTCAGAGGGAGATTAGGCTAAGGCCTTCCATAAGAAGATTACAAGCAATCTTGACAGGTATGGCTTACAGGTATGTTTCGAATTCTGTTCATGGTTAATTTAATGATATGTTTGTCTTCATATCATTACAGTACAATCTTGATTAATTACTAGACCTGTCGTATTACCTTAATAGAAGATATTCATTGATTAAGGTTTTGACACTTATGATTTTACTAATGCATTGTGATGTTGTATTAGGTTTATGTTGTTTTCTAACACAAAAGGTACACCAAGAAAGTCAAATCATGTTCTACTTCAAGAACATATGCTCATGGTGACATGAAGACAAAGATTCATCCATTGTCATCGATCACATAGAAGATCTACTTTCGAGGTATGTATAACTTGGTTCTACAATGGTTAACTTATGAGACATGCAGGTTACTAGCACAAGTCACTGAAGAGAATCGGAAGACATTATGCGGGTATGTTAGACATAACTAGCTAGCATGCTAATCCAGGTATGTTTTTCCTATATCAAGCTAGAATCCTACCTTGTGTTAGGATCCTATACTGTTGTGTTGTTGATAATGATTCTTCATGAAGTCATAGGTTTGAATAATCATGGTTGTATGCATATTATGTTTCTTACCATAATTGATGATATGACTAACCAGAAGAGTCCTATGATCAAATAAGAATATGTATGAGTAAAAGAAGACTTCCCTGAAACCTTGAATACTAATGTTTATTATCTGTGAATGATCATAAATATACATGTTTAATATTATTGTGTTTTGATAGTATTAAGATTATACTAATAAATGTGTGATTATGTATGAGACCTCAAGGATAACACAATGATGATACTAATAAGCATGCATAGTGATTAAGGATGGATGTAAGTTCAAGGACAGGTAATCCAGGAAGCAAAGATCAAGAGGGAGCACACTCCAGTTGTTCCTGCAAGAAAGCAAAGGAGCACACTTCAGTAGTTTCTGCAAGGATGCAGATATTCAGAGGGAGTTGACCACTTCTTACAATCCACATAAGAATGGAGTTACATAAAAGAAGCAAAGACTGAGAGGGAGTCAACCCAAAAAACAAACAAAGATAAGTATTTGAATTGTCATTACTTGCATATTTTATTGTTTAAATAATACTGTTCAATAATGTATATACTGATGTTCCTAGAATTATGTTGTGTATTATGCATATTAGAATAGTTGCATTGATGAACAATATACTACTAATATGCATGGGTAAGTGGCCTATGGCAATGTACAACATTCCATTGCTACTTATCTAGAATGAAACCTCTTTGCTGACATGTTGGGAGTTGTGCACACTCTTAACAATGTTCTGGTAGAGATTGGAAGGCATCTAGAAAGTTACAGGATATGGATAAATGTTGTATTGAAGCATTGGCTAAGATAATTGCATGACTCTATGACATATTTCTTTGTGTAAGAATTTGTTCTGAAAACTATGAGATGTTTTCTAATCATGCAATTCAACTTGTTGTGTAGGAAAGATCATATGCCGTCACCTACAAAAGAAGAACTACAACATTTGTTCAGCAGCAAAATTATCCATTGAAGATATTGAAGTTCCCAGGATCTGGGAAGAATGCCATGATCAAGGAGTACCAGTCGATCATGAAGATGTTTGGAATGCAGTCCCAAGACCTGAAGGGGAGTCTGTAGTGACTTCCAAGAGGATCTATAAGATCAGGCATGCTGCAGGTGGTAGCATAGAGACTTTTGCTCATGTAGCTAGATACACTTCCATCAGATCAGTACCTGCTCTGGCTGCAGTGATGAAGTGGAAGGTACACCAGATGGATTTCAAGACAACCTTCTTGAATGGTGTAGTTGAAGAAGAAGTGTATGTGGAGAATCCACTTGGTTTTGAGAAAAATGATAGGGAGTCATATATGTGCAAAACTTGGTATGGTAGGATAGACAACTTTCTATCCAGTTTGGGCTTTACCAAGAGTAAAGTGGATTCCAACCTTTACTACAAGGTTGAGGAAGGAAATCCAGTGATACTACTTTTGTATATGGATGACCTGTTTATTACAGGTGAAGATAGATTGATTGCCGACACGCAACGAAAGCTTGCTGCCGAGTTCGAGATGAAGAACTTGGGGATGATGCACTATTTGTTTTTGGCATGGAGGTGTGGCAGAGTGCAGATGGAATCTTCCTTGGACAAGGGAAGTATGCAGTAGAGATGCTGAAGAGGTTTGGGATGATGGAATGCGAGGATATGGCATCGAACATGAAGCTTCTGTGTGATGCTTCATCTGAACCGGTTTATGTCACTATGTATCGTCAAATGATTGGGTCCTTGATGTACCTAACAAACACGAGATCATATATTTGCTTTGCGGTGAACACATTGAGCCAATTCCTGATAGATCCGAGGGGTGTTCACCTGGTTGCTATAAAGCATATTCTGAGGTACTTGAAGGGTACAGTTGATTATGGGCTCAAGTATGATGTGAATCAAAGTTTAACCTGCAGGGTTATGTTGATTCAAATTGGGCAGGTAGTGTTGTAAATAAGAAGAGCACTTCTGGGTGTTGCTTCAGTATGGGATCAGGTGTGATCTCTTGGTTTAGAAAGAAGAAGTCCTGCGTAGCACTGAGTATAGCTGAGGCAAAGTATGTTGCAGCCCGTTCATCTAGTTGTTAGGTAGTATGGCTACAGAAGCTACTGTCTGAGTTATTTGATCTCCCGTTGGATGCTAATGGTATCTTTTGTGATAACCAGAGTTGTGTGAAGCTGTCCGAAAACCCAGTGTTTCATGATAGGTCGAAACACATAGAGATCATGTCATGTCCCAAATTTGGAATTGGGTCACAATGGCCTAATCACATTAGCCATATTCATTAGAGTTTGTAAAATTGATGTTAAGGGTCAAATAATTGCCAAGGAGGAAAATTACTAGTTTCCTAGATTTGGGGTGGAAGCTTTGGGATTTGGAATAAGGGGGGATAATAAATGATGTTTAGACATTAGAACGGTTCAAGTATTTAATAAATAGAGTGAATTAATAAATTCAAGATAAATCCTAGGTGACAAATGGTTTTGGAGACATATGGAGGATGTGGGACCCACACTAGCTTGATTTTTCATAATACATGGTATCTCTCTTTTGCAAATTCGAATTAATGGGAATGTGAACACTCTTGGGTGAGTTGGTAAGTCATAACACATGTCATTGAGCATCTTAGGTCGAATTGGGAAGGATTGGTAACCTCCATGGAAGATAAAGAGTCAAAGTGGAAGTTTGTGGACACTTGGGCTAGATTCCCTAGCCCCTATGACACCAATGATGGAGCATCTATGACAACTATGACAAATTGAAGACCTGGCCTCTGACATATGACCACTATGACATGTCAGCCCCAAAAATAGGCTCAAAGAAGGCGAATTTGGGAGTTGGAGAAGCCAAAGAGACTCAAAATCAAATTTGGGAGAAGATGGAAGGTTGGAACTAGGAGACAGTGGCAAATGTAGAATATTTTCTAAACGGAAATCTATTGAATCTATTGAGAGGATTTCGACCCTTAGAAGGCTAATGTTGGTTATAAATTGTAGAAATGAAGTATGAGAATGGATTTTGATCATTTGTAGAATTTGCAATGGCATTTGTGTAGAGGGAGAGCTAGTGGATGACTAGTTTCTTGCCTTAGCCAATTTCGAGGGTGAAAGATTCCCATCCAAGTTGGTAATTGGAAAGGCCATTTAGACCTTTCATTTGGAGATTTAATGGAGTCTTTATTTGTAGGTGTAATCTATAGGGAAGCTCATGGCTTATTCTATTGCAGCTCACTCCTTCAACCATTTCCAATTTTGATGGCATATTCTTGATCCTTGAGGGAGGGCGTTTTTGGTAGGCTATTGCACTCTTTGGGGAAGCTTTTAAGGCCCCATTTCTTTTGTAATATGAATTAAATACTCTGTTCTGCATCTCCAAAAAGTTTCAGGTATAAATTACAAGTAGAAATGTATAAATCTCATTTTTATTGGAAGAACAATGCCATTTCCCCACTACCTTGTTGTGATCCAGTGTATTGATTATGATTTCGAATGAATGGATTATTATCTGGTATATTTGTGATAAATATACTGCCATGGATGTATTATACAAGTTTCATGTACTGTACTTGAGCATTTGAAGCATTTTTACTCAGTTTAGTTGTATTGGGAGGTGAAATAGTGCCATTCCCCCAAGGGTCGAATTGGGGATTTTTGCAGTTGAATGGGAGAGGGTGAGGACAGTTGTAATAATCCATTAATGGTGCATATTAGACTTTAATAAAATCCTTAACAAATTACATACCTCTTTTCATAAATTTGAGTGGTTTTGGAGACATTTGGGAAGCCATTTTCAATACTTACCCCAGGGGGATTTGAACCCCAAATTACTAGTAAAATTGCATAATTGGTCCAGAATCTTAAGAGAGTTTGCAGAGGTCTTTTGGTAGAAATATGTCATCCATAAAAATCATATTCAAGTTCTAATATCATTCATACACCTTCCTTGAATATTTGAAGGCATTTGGAGTCAATTTCAGACCTAGAGACCAATACTAGTCAAAGAAAAATCACTAGTAAAGTTACCTACAGTGATCAGAATTGAAAGAGGATTTGCAGAAGTATTTTAAAGATCCAAAGGCATCCCTGAAACACATATTTATGTTCTAATATCATTAATATACCTTCTCAGAAGATTTGGGATCATTGGGGCAAATTTGGGACCTAGAGATCAAAACTAGTCAAAGGTCGAACTAGGGAAAAAAAGTGGAAAATTGTCATTTTAATAAAATTCCTAACAAGGGACATTACAGTGGTATCAGAACATGGTCCTTGCACCTGTGGATTAGGTACATACATTCAAGAATAATTGGCATCCATGTCTTACTATTATGATGAATCCTATGAGTACAATTCTTATGAGGAATATGTAGATGCTTATGAGCAATATGAAACAGAATGTGAATGGTACAAGGAAGAGGTGCAATCATGCAACACTTATTACAATTTCAAGAGAAATGAAGATTATTCTTATGAATTTAGATCTGATGAATATGAGTGTGTCACACCAACCAAGGATAATTCTATGAGTGAGTTCCAAAGATGGAGAGAAAAATATAAAACCTTGCCCCAACAATATCAAAAATATCAAGAATATCTTGCTTCGAGCAAAAATACACAAAATGCCATGTCTTTTGAGTACTATGCTGAACATGTTTTTGAAAATAGGCCCAAAAATGAAGATGTGGAGTTAGTGAAGAAATATTTATGCCCTTCTTGTAAAAACCCTTGGAGTGAGTATCATATATGTGTGCATGAAATGATGTCCTCCTTGAGGAGAGCTTTTGAGATTTATTCAAGAAGAGATTCCAAATATACTGATCCTAAGGAAAACAAGGGGCAAAATGCATTAGCTTGCTTTAAGGAGCAAAAGGAAGAGACATCACAAGAGCATGAAGAAGATTCTATTGAAAATATGGAAGATCATTTCGAGACACCTTCTAGCTTAGACATGAACCAAAGAGCATCTACTGATGGATACTTAAACTATGAAGGAGTACCTACTGAAGGGTGCTCACACCTCTATGTTAGTGACATAGAGATCACTTTTGAAAGTGTTTCTACAAGTACAAGTTTCATTAAGCATGATAATGAAGACCTTGTAGCAGTTGAAGAAGAACCAAGATCCCCATCACCACTTGAGCTTCATGAAGTTGGTCCAAGAAAAAATGAAGAAGATGAGGAGGTTCATTTGCAAGAGCCTAATTTTCTTGAAGGGTCCTTAAAGATGAATGAAAAGAAGATCCAAGAGTCCCTCAGCATTCTCCATGACACTCAAGCATTAGTATCAAATTCTTGTTGGAGAGCTACTTCATTGGAGGAAACATCCTTCCTTGAAGACATGGAGAAGATTCAAAGAGCAATGTGCGACATCAAAGGTAATTTCATTTCTTTGCTTTTTGATAGAACCATTTGTTTGAGCTTAATGAATTGTTACATGATGCATACTTGAAGAATAATGAGGATAATCATAAGCTCACAATTCAAAATGAGCAACTTCTTGAAAAGTTGCGAGATACTTGTTTTTCCTCCTATGTTTCAGATTGTCAAATGGTAGATTGTTTGGAGGATTCTCATGACAAGGTGGATCATGAGAAATGTGAAAATTTGAATTTTCTTGATGTGTTTGAAGATGAACTTGAAGAGATCCAAACACTTGATGTGGTGGAAGAGGAATTTGAATTGTCTCTTGATGAAGGTTATGCAATTTTTAAAGAAGAGCATGATTCCTCTACATTGGAACCAAACTATGACAAAGAGTTCACACTTTTGAAGGAGCTGCATGATACTACCCATATGGATCCTTCCCATAATGAAACTTCTGCACTTTTTTATCATTTGGGTGATTTAGTTCATTCCCCTACATCCTACAATTCCATGTTTTGCAACATTAGTCTTAATGAAGTATGGGTGAAAGGGTTCTTTTTTATGGTGCCACATGAGGAGTATGGAACTCCTAGATTTAACTTTTATGATGACATGGTTGGAGCACATTCTTATTCACATTTGCAGCAGCATAATTTGTCACTTTATGATGATTCACATCTACATGGATGCACCTATGATATGGATTTGAGTCACTTGAAGACTCATGGTTTTTCTTGCTCAACACTAGGTTCATTTGATGTTAGAGGAACTTCATCCAACACTTAGGTGAATAGATTTATGATGGGAGAAAATTTTTGTTGGCAGCCACATACTTTGTTACATCTTTATGATTCTCACATTCATGGATGTATGGGTGAGACTTCTTTGAGTCATTTGAAGTCTCCTTGTTTTTTCTGCTCATTATTTGGTTCAGATTTTAGTGGAGATTCTTCATTCACTTCTTGGATGAAAGAATACATGGTTGAATATTTTGATGCATATCACATCCTTTTGGAGCAGCATTATAGGACATGGGATCCTCACCTATGTCATTGGAGCAGATTTGATTGGCCACTTGAAGCTTGTATGCACTTGGAAAATCGTGGTCTACTTGCTTGGAGGTACAAGCACTTTTATGATTCTTTGATGAAGCACCTTCTTGATGTACATTTTCATTATGTAGTTATGTACTTTGATGATATATATTTTGTACTCATGATGTTTGGAAGAATGCATATAAGAAAATGGGATCCAGGAATCATCTTATCTGATGGTATGGGTTGGAGAGCACTCTTCATTGTTGGGGTGCAATACAAGCAATGGGACCCTGGAATAATTTTTATCTCGTTGGTTTCGATTTTTTTTGGGGAAACAAGAAGTATGGGAGATGGATTTCCCACTTAATAAAGTGATTTTTATCAGAGTAGTGCAACAGCAAGCATGGTGGTTCCTCTCTAAAATCTTCATGGGAAACTCAAAGACTCAAGGTTTGGAAATTCAATGGCAACTTCAAAGAATTATATAGAAAGCAGGTTCTTCAACACCCATGTTTGAAATTGCTTAAGGACAAGCAATATTGGGAAGGGAGGATTTGTCATGTCCCAAATTTGGAATTGGGTCACAATGGCCTAATCACATTAGCCATATTCATTAGAGTTTGTAAAATTGATGTTAAGGGTCAAATAATTGCCAAGGAGGAAAATTACTAGTTTCCTAGGTTTGGGGTGGAAGCTTTGGGATTTGAAATAAGGGGGGATAATAAATCATGTTTAGACATTATAAGGTTTCAAGTATTTAATAAATAGAGTGAATAAAGAAATTCAAGAGAAATCCTAGGTGACAAATGGTTTTGGAGACATATGGAGGATGTGGGACCCACACCAGCTTGATTTTTCATAATACATGGTATCTCTCTTTTGCAAATTTGAATTAATGGGAATGTGAACACTCTTGGGTAAGTTGGTAAGTCATAACACATGTCATTGATCATTTTAGGTCGAATTGGGAAGGATTGGTAACCTCCATGGAAGATAAAGAGTCAAAGTGGAAGTTTGTGGACACTTGGGCTAGATTCCCTAGCCCCTATGACACCAATGATGGAGCATCTATGACAACTATGACAAATTGCAGACCTGAACTCTGACATCTGACCACTATGACATGTCAGCCCCAAAAATAGGCTCAAAGAAGGCGAATTTGGGAATTGGAGAAGCCAAAGAGACTCAAAATTGAATTTGGGAGAAGATGGAAGGTTGGAACTAGGAGACAGTGGCAAATGTAGAATATTTTCCAAATGAAAATCTATTGAATCTATTGAGAGGATTTTGACCCTTAGAAGGCTAATGTTGGTTATAAAATGTATAAATGAAGTATGAGAATGGATTTTGCTCATTTGTAGAATTTGCAATTGCATTTGTGTAGATGGAGAGCTAGTGGATGACTAGTTTCTTGCCTTAGCCAATTTCGAGGGTGAACGATTCCCATCCAAGTTGGTAATTGGAAAGGCCATTCAGAACTTTCATTTGGAGATTTAATGGAGTCTTTATTTGCAGGTGTAAGCTACAGGGCAGCTCATGGGTTCTTCTATTGCAGCTCACTCCTTCAACCATTTCCAGTTTTGATGGCATATTCTTGATCCTTGAGGGAGGGCATTTTTGGTGAGTTATTGTACTCTTTGGGGGAGCTTTTAAGGCCCCATTTATTTTGTAATATTAATTAAATACTCTTTTCTTCATCTCCAAAAATTTTCAGGTCGAAATTCCAAGTAGAAATGTATAAATCGCATTTTTAATGGAAGAACAATGCCATTTCCCCACTACCTTGTTGTGAGCCAATGTATTGATGATGATTTCGAATGAATGGATGATTATCTGATATATTTGTGATAAATATACTGCCATGGATGTCTTATACAAGTTTCATGTATTGTACTTGAGCATTTGAAGCATTTTTACTCAGTTTTGTTGTATTGGGAGGTGAAATAGTGTCATTTCCCCAAGGGTCGAATTGGGGACTTTTGCAGTTGAATGGGAGAGGGTGAGGACAGTTGTAATAATACATTAATGGTGAATATGAGACTTTAATAAAATCCTTAACAAATTACGTACCTCTGTTCATAAATTTGAGTGGGTTTGGAGGCATTTAAGAAGCCATTTTCAATACTTACCCCAGGGGGATTTGAACCCCAAATTACTAGTAAAATTGCATAATTGGTCCAGAATCTTAAGAGAGTTTGCAGAGGCCTTTTGGTAGACATATGTCATCCATAAACATACTATTCAAGTTCTAATATCATTCAAACACCTTCCTTGAAGATTTGAAGGCATTTGGAGTCAATTTGAGACCTAGAGACCAATACTAGTCAAAGGAAAATCACTAGTAAAGTTACCTACAGTGATCAGAGTTGAAAGAGGATTTGCAAAAGTATTTTAAAGATCCAAAGGAATCCTGAAACACATATTTATGTTCTAATATCATTAATATACCTTCTCAGAATATTTGGGATCATTTGGGGCAAATTTGGGACCTAGAGATCAAAACTAGTCAAAGGTCGAAATAGGGAAAAAAAGTGGAAAATTGCCATTTTAATAAAATTCCTAACAAGGGATATTACAGATCAAATATCACTATATCAGGGATATGGTGCAGAGAGGAGTTGTGAAGCTCCTGTATATTGCGACGGACGAGCATATTGCAGATGTGTTGATGAAGACACTAGCCAGGGTGACGTTCGAGTACTTCAAGGAGAGGCTTGGTGTTCTTCAGATTGATGACACTTCGAGGAAGAAGTGATGGACACATTTGCAGTAGCCATTCCTAGCATGGTGGAAGAAGGATCCTTCACATGGCTGTGGATGTAAGTGCTGGATGATGAGCATCAAGATGATGTTCTAGTTTCTGCTTTGTATGATCAATTGGATCATTTATATGTATATGTATGTACGCATCATATTGGATGATGGATATGATTGGTTGGATCATTTGTATGCATTTTGTATATGCATCATGTCGGATGCTTGGACCATGTATCTGTATATGTATCAGGTGGATACATTGTATGATCAGGTAGATCATGTATGTTGATATGTATCATGTATTTGTATTTGTATTTGTATCAGGTGGATACACTGTATGATCAGGTGCATCATGTATGATAATATGTATCAGGTAGATACTTGGTATGCATCAGGTGGATGCATTGTATGATCAGGATGATCATGATGATGAGCTTCAGGATGTTGCTCCAGATGATATGTACTAGGATGGTACAAGTGATGATGATCAGTATGATCATGGGAATCAAGATGATGCCTCGTGCGATGATGATCCGTTGGAATTTGAGTATCAAGTTGATACTTGGAGGTCAGAGATGATATGTGGCAGGTTGTGCAAATAGCATGTAATCAGTCCTGGGAGATCTTGCCAGTCGTGCTGCGGCACATAAATGTTCCTGGGGTACTGTTGATGCCTCGGATATCATAGCATCAATCAGAAAGGGATTCTCCCCGAGAGATGGTCCCAATTAGACGATCTCCCGTTTGGTGTAGGGAATCCGTCCGGTTAACGGTTCCGGCAACCGTGGGTTTGGAGTTTAAATCCGACTCTACCGATTATGGCCCGATCCACCTTTCTTTTGGGTTTTTATGTCTTTTAAATGAGATGCAAGTGCCTAAACTATATTTGATCTAAATGCAACTAAAACACGTCTAAGCCTAGAAGCTGGAGTAAATCTACCTATCCCTGCAGGGAACACGCTTAAGGGGTGAGCAATAAGCTGTAACACATAACGTAATGAAAGAACAGATAGCTGTTACTTCTCACAATTAAAGCTATAGCAAGATAAAGATCTTTAGAAGGTAGCTTCTATATCCAACATGAAACGCATCTATTGCTCACAAAATGAAAAAGAAACAAAAATATCTAATCTAAATAGCAAGAGCGCAGAAACAGATCTAAATGTAACAGACTAAAATTAAATTTAAAGATCCCTGCAAGGAGCAAATTAAAGGCGTGAACAATGAGCCATACGAATTATCTTGAAGAAAGAACAGTTAACCGTTTAGTCTAAAAGCGAATTCTGCAGCAATGATAAATATATCAGCAGGTAGCTCCTGATTTGATGTGAAACGCATTCATTGTTCACAAAATAAATAAAAAAATGCATGCACAGGGAGGAGCAAAATCATTAATACAAAGAAATAATTCAGATGATAAGAATGATCTCACATTACAGAACAGCAGTCATTAGAATAGTCCAACATACAGCCGTCCAACATCCCATGCATAACGTCCATCTCCTGTGGCTTCTATTAGAAAAATCAATTTACAGGCCCGATACAAGATAGCTCATATCGTTTTCCAAAATTTCATTCCCTGCAAAAAGTCCTTTCTAATCTTTCATAGCTTCTATTTATATCTACACATTTTCCCTTTGGGCTGACACCTAGCATCCTCCACCTGTCATTTACAGGAATTTCCTCTATAATCGACTACCAAAATGATTACTTCTTTTACAAAATTGTTCTGACAGAAATAGGGACAGCTGTCCCATGGCTTACGCCTTACATATTCAAAATATACATAGCAGAAAATTGGCTAACACCAAAGCTTTCCCTGCTGGGCACGTGTTTGGCTGAAGAGAGTTGCTCAACTGAATTCAGTTTACTTCATTCCTGTGCGTGAGCTTCTGCTGGCAGAGGGTCTCCCAAGTTAATTGTTACTGATGCTACCTGGGAGGAGGCCCTCGAATCCCCTGCTGATGCTGCTTCTAATTGGGAAGGGGGAATTGAAGTGGCCAGACTTTCTGCCATTGCTGGGGAAGCAGCTGGTGGGAGAGAGGCTGCTGGGAGAGAGGATCCTGGATCTACTGATGCTCCTGCTGCTACTGCAGCTTTCCTGTCCTCCTCTGCTATGTAGCTGTACCACACACCTGTGTCCCTTATGATTATGTTTGCTGCAGCAGGAAACAAGATTTTCTGAGAAGTCACATTCTTCCCGAGCTCTGTTTTAATGCTTTGAACTTCTGCTACTGCAGCTTGATGCACTTCCTTCAGCAGATGGTTTTGAAGTGATGATGAACCGATATAATGCTGGAGGTCATCCACAGCCAGGATATCAATCCTTTTCACATACTCCATTTGGACGCCTAGCTCTTCCTTTAGCTGAAACAACCGCTGTTCCTTTTCCGGGAAGTCTTCTAGGGTCTGAGGGAAACTCAATGTGCATTTGTCATGGACTCCTTTGAGCTTTTGGTATAGACTGTTAATTTTATCCGTTGTTCTCTGCACACTGGTTATCAGCTTATTGGCACAGTTCCTGCCAAACTCCAGCAGGGCTATATCTTCGTTAAAATCGTCCACAGCCTTAAAAGGAAGATGCGGGGGAAAACCCCCTTTCCCTTCTCTCCATGCCATCTGACTTATGACATTTGCCTTGACACGGGTATTCTTAGCTTTGAGCCTGTGGGCCTCCGCATTAATTTCTTTTAATCTGACTATCATGGCCTTGATCTTGCAAATATCGTCAGTGATCAGCTCCTGCGTGTCGTTTATTTGCTTCAGAATGCTGCAGGACAGCTCGTGGAAAGGAGACATGTCCACCATTTTTCTCTCAGCTTGCTCTAACCGCTCAGCTAATGTTTGCTTGTCTGCTTCTAGCTGAGAAGCCTTTTCTTCTACTCCATTCTTCTCCGCTTCTACAATCATCATTTGGAGTGTTAGCTGGTCCTTTTCCTCCTCCAGCTGGTTGTACTTGTTTGACAGCTCTTTATGTTCAGCGTACAAGCAATTATACTTGTTCACTGCCAGATCTCTTTGGGCTTGCTCATTAGCCACAGTTTGTTGTAGTGTACGAGCTTTCTTCCTTGTCAATTCACTGTCTCTTACCATCACGCCTACATTGGCCAGGGATGCTTTTGTCGTTGCTACAGCTGCAGTCGCCATAGCGAAGGCATCTTGGTCCGTATTCTGCAGTATAGTGACCTCCCGGTGGGTAACGATGTCCTCATGAAAGGGACTTTTGATCCTTTCTTCTGATTTGAGAACCATTGCTTTTCTTTTCTTGTCATAGACAAACTCATTCCACTTGGACACCGTACGCTTTCCCGATGGAGAGTACGGGACAATTGGTCGGTTTATGATGTCTATGTCTTCTTCTTCTGGTGGGGTCTGGACTTCTTAAGCAGGGTCTCCTCCTTTATTTTGGGCACCAGATCCTCCTACTTGAGAGGTTTCTATTTCCATGTCCTGTATACCGGATCCACCTGCATCGGCATCTTCCCTTGCCTTCAATTCTTCTTCCACCCTCTTTTCTGCCTCAGCCCGCTCAGCTTCAGCCTCTTTCTGCTTTTGGGCTTCCTCAGCCTCTTTCCGCAGTCTTTCCGCTTCTTGCTGCTTCCTTGCTTCCTCAGCTTCCCGCTGTAACCTTGCTTCCTCTCTCAATCTAAGCTCTTCCTGAGCTCGGGCATCCTTAGCTTCTTTCTCCTTTTGCTGGTTGGTATTCTGTGCCTTAGTTGAGCTAGAGCTTGCTCCAGTGCCTTGGCGACAGATTCGTAGCTCGGCCATGTTGCCGATGCCTCTGAATGCCTCTTCCTCGGCATCAGGGTAGTGGGAGTACTCGAAGTGGGCATAGATATCCTTGCAATGCTCGGCCACTTTACACTTTCTGTCGTTCCTGTGGAAGATAACCTCACCGAAGTGGAAGGCCTTCAACTCTTGAACAAATTCGTCGGCAGAGGCAACCCCTGAAAACTTGTAAGCACCTATGCAGAAAGGTAGGGGGGGAAAGGAAGCCTTATGTTGCTTGTGGAGCATTGCTCCAATCCCATCCAAGAAGAGTTGTCTTACTGCTTCTTTGAGAACCACATAGTCTGTGGCATACTGCGGCAAGATGTATGGGGGCTCAGTCCCTCCAAACATTCTCAGGTAGGTACCTTGCTCTGAAAAGTAAAAGTCGCCATAATCCTCAAGGACTTCCAAAGCATTTTCTGACAGGCAGTTTGGTTCTTCCTTGAACATTTTCTCGTATAGGGGCATGATAAACCCCTCACAGATGAGTTTGTAGCTGGGCTTGTAATTCTGAGCCCACAACATATTGAATGCAATATAGACCGGGGCGGTATCCCTATCCCATGTGCAGCCCAATTTGGGGAAGTCTATCTTGGCCAAGATACAATCTATCAGATACGAAGACATGAAGAATTCAGCCTTCTTCAAGGCTAGTCCTTCCCTTGGAGCTACTATCATCAAGGCCAGACTATCTGACAGGAGAGTGGCCCAGTCAAACACAGTTCCCTTAAATGCCACATAGTGGATGATAGGGACCCAATGAATCTTGTATATTGTGCCATCGGGCATGCCGAAGATTCTGCACAGCATCAGGGCAATCAATCTAAAAGGAGCTCTTAGATTCTGTATGTCATACTCATCATTCCCCTTTTTTCTCAAATTCTTTCCCGCTATCAGCAGCTTCTTGGCCATCTCGACGTTATTCATTTGGCCCAACCATTCGTCAGTCAGAGCTTGTTGGACACGGGGAAATATGTAGGCTGCCGCAATATACGCGGGTTGAAATGAGGCGATAGCCACTTTCCCGCTATCATTTATCACTCTCCCTTCAGCATCGACATGTTGGAGTATCCATCCGATCACTTCAGCACAGGGGAACAGCTCAGGGCGGGTAGCAGCTCTAGTTATGCCTGAGGCTCTGATGTTAAGATAAATCGGTGCTTCTTCTAACAACATTTCTGGGATTTCTTGGTCCCGGATCATTCTGTAGATGTCACCCCATCTGATTTCTGGAGGGACACCAGTGGTGCACCTAGTGTCTTGAAGTGAAGCTTCAGTTTTGGGAGGGGCAGGTTTCTTTTCTGTCATCTTAGATTTCTTCTTACCGGTTTTCGGCATCTTGACTTATCCCTGACAACATCCATATACAAGTCATCATTTGAGCAACATACTGTGAGGTTTTAACAGAGAGCAACATCGTTTTAATATCAATGAGATAAGTCAATGAAGCTGTATATTTAGGAAGTAGAACACTATTTCAACATAAGACATAAATTGAAACATTTGAATATCTTAAAAAGATGAGTCTAGAATGCTCCTCAGGGGATAGGCTATGTCGCGGACATATTTTGTTCTCGGCTCGATAGGCGAGTTGCGGAAACAATTGGTTTTCGGTTCCGTAGGTGAGTTGCGGAAGCCATTGGTTTTCAGTTCCGTCGGTGAGTTGCAGAAGCCATTGGTTTTCGGTTCCTCCCTGGGGACGAAGGTGTCTTTCGTCATCATTGTGGCTGGAAAGGCTAATGGAAGGGAGACTCGGGTTGGAAAGACTTTGTGACGACAAGGGAGCCCGTTTCGCACTTTCGACTCGGTGAGGGCTTCGAATGCTATTGTCACGCACGGCACTTCGCCGAGGTGCTCTATGAGAAGTTCTAATCCGAGCGGGGGTGATGGCGCCGGCGACACATTGACGGTAAAGGTTAGGGTGGCCACGGTTTCGACTCGCGCGACTTGAATGGTCACGGGATTTTGACAGGGCAATGGTGCCGGTTTCTAGGTTTTGACTTAGGTAGAGGGCTAAGCTTTATGAATAGGCTTGGGGTTTCGCGTCTCAAGCTTTCGACCGGGGGTATAAAAGGTCTGTGGGCTTCGACGGTTTTAAAAAAAAAAAAAAAAAGTCAAGGCATGCGGCCCGGGAGAACAAGAAAAAGGAACACGTTTAACCGTCTACCCACCAATTTCAACCAGTTTCTACTTTATATACGAGAAGAACCCGATTCGACCGTATTTGACGGGAAAAATCGCCCGTGACGGGCGTTTTGCTTGTCAAAACCCCACCAATGCCCATCATTTCAAAAGAAAGCTAACCCAATAGCAAAAACGACGTGTATGGGGACAAATTTACAGTTGAGATCCTACCTGGCACCGACGAAAAACGCTAACTGAGGTGGCCGTGAGCGTGGTTGAGCAATCCGAGCTGGAGTGGTTTGCACGGCGTCCAACAAATCATCTAGATTGGAAAATTAACAATGCGTTGGCTCGTACCCCACCGCCTATTTAAACCGAACCGGCACGTGCGAGCATTCAATTTGGTGGGTGGCGTGATTAAAACGCGGCTTAAATTCGTCGCCCGTAGCGGTCATGTCAAAAGGTCTCGATTTCCGTGCGACCATCATTCGCGGGATCACCTTGCGAGTCACACCCGTCGTTGTGGAAGGATGGAGGGGAATTTTTCGCTATTTCGGGACGCGTTGCGGAAGGGAAACTCCAAGCCTTCTGCTGTTTTGGGAGCTATTTGCGAAGGGCTTCCGCCAATCCAAAAATTTCTAAGCCTCGCGGGGTTTCGGGACGATATGGCGAATGCTCCCGGTATTTTCGGAAAGCTTTTGTGAATGGCTTCCGCCGTTTCGGGAGGAAAATACAAAGGCTTCCGCAGGTTTTTTGAAGTTTTCTAAGTCTCTTTTTCGGAAAGCTTATGTGAACGACTTCCGACGCTTCGGGCCACTTCGCTGAATTTTTTCCGCCGTTTCGGAGGGATTTCATCAAAACCTCCCGTGATTTTAACAAACCAATCCGACTTTTTCGGGCATCTTTCCCAAGTTCTTCTACTGTTTCGGAGGGTTTTCCGCAAATTTTCAATAAAGCTTCTAAGTTCTTTTCCGAGTTTCAGAAGGGTTTCACGAACTGTTCCCGCCGTTTCGGAATGAAAACTCCAATCTCTCCGCGAACGGTAAAAAATGTTCTAAGTCTTCTTTCGGGAGAGTTATGTAAAAGGCTTCCGTCGTTTCGGAAGAACAACCGGAATCTTTCCGCGGCATAGTCTCCTCGAGCGAAGGACTCCACCGTTTCGGGAGGCATTGCCCAATGGCTTCCGCAGCTTTCCAATCGAAAAATTCTAAGTCCTTTTCGGGAGAGTAAGGCGAATGAGTCCCACTATTTCGGGAGGAAAACCGGAACCTTTCCGCGGTTGTGGAAGGCTTGAGTGAAGGGTTCTGCCGTTTCGGGAGCAGAACTTGAACTGTTCCGCAGAAACAAAAAACGAAAATTTTTTCAAGTTTTTTACTTCGGAAGGCTTAGACGGGCGGTTGTGAGATAGGCCTCTGCCATTTCGGAAGGGTAGCCCGAGATCTCCCATGGTTTATTCGGCGAGATTTTCTTGGTTCTTTTGCGGGCGCTTAAGCGAGCGGAGTTAAAAACTTCTGGCAGCCTTGGAGTTTCTCATGGCGAGACTCTCTGGTTAAAAGCAAAGATAAAAGCCGGGACAAAAACGTTTAAGGAAGCCTTTTTTTAAAAAAATAAAGGAGGGGCCCCATATGTGCAAAAATTTTGGGGGGGTGTTGCTGCAACAACAGGTACTCTTTCCGGTATTGCTATGTAGTATGTAATCAGTCCTCAGATATCCGATAGGTTGAGCTATGTGCTCGTAATCAGTCCTGGGATGAGGTATTACTACGGAGACATGTAATCAGTCCTGGAGATTCGAGAGGTTGAGTTGTGTGCTCGTAATTAGTCCTAGGATGCTCTTTAGAGATCTTGCCGGTCGTGCTGCGGCACATAAATGTTCCTAGGATGCTCTTTAAAGTTTTTTTCTATCCACATGTAATCAGTCCTAGAGATCCGAGAGGTTGAGCCGTGTGCTCGTAATAAGTCCCGGGATGCTCTTTAGATATCTTTCCGGTCGTGCTTCGGCACATAAATGTTCCTGGGATGGTCTTTAAAGGTATTGTGGAGGAGATGCATGTAATCAGTCCTGGGAGATCTTGTCGGTCGTGCTTAGGAACATAAATGTTCCTAGGATACTCTTTTCGATATTGCATCCGCACATAAAATTAGTCCGGAGAGGCCACCTCTATCAGACCGTTCGCACAGATGATGAAGACCTGCAGGTGGTGGGCCTACATCCAGTATGAAAAAGGACTGGCTTTGTAGAACTTCCTATGATGATTATATTTAGAGATTGATTGAGATAGTAGCAGCAGTGACAATGATGATGACTCGATGATGATTATCCAGTGACGATGATCCAGAGAAGATGACTTGTGCTAGAAGACCTGTGTCGAGAAATACCTTCCTAGTTAAGAGGGAGTGTTGATGTATATGTAACTTTAGAATGTATTTCACATATATGTATATTGTATTCCTATAGAGATGTTATTATTCCTCTATACGGAAGTGGTTGTATTCCTATAGAGATATTATTATTCCTCTATACGGAAGTGTCGTCAATTATATTGTAAGTGTCATAACTTATACTTGATGGGTTATTAGACCACCTTGTTGGGGTCGGCCCTGTATAAGTCATGTGGGTCAAAGGGTTATCAGACCACACTATTGGGGGTCGGCCCAGTCAGCATTGTGTTAAGTGGTTAAGTTGAGGCCGACCTAGTTGAGTAAAGGTCAAGTCAATTTATTGTATAAATAGAGAGTGTGTCTCTCTCATTTTACACATTCTATTCTCTCACTCACACTTGGGAGAGTGGCGCACTTGTGGAAGAGGAGGCTCTACTACTAGGAGAAGACTATCTCTTGTATTCTGGTTGTATCATTGCTTTATCTATCTCTGAGGAGGTTATTGGGGTTTTCACCTTTATGGTTTTCCCCAAGTAAACTCTGTGTCTCTTGTGTCCTTGCATTATTGTGTCCATGGTTGATATGCTGTAGATTTGTTGTACATGTTGCTCTCTCATTTAAGATCCTAGATCAGATTGAAGTAAATTCTGAAAATTTAACAAATTCGATTTACTTCCATTATGTTTCCCTGTCACATTTGAAAGTGATTTCGATACATTTTATCCAATTCCTATTACATTTGACATATTTCCTCAAAATCCTCAAGGAGAATGGAATTAGGTAGCTTACCTTAGTTTTGAGTATTTGTTAAATGCATGAATAGTTTAACAGTTGAATTTCTTAGGTTTATTAAGTAGTTGTAATCTTGCTTCAGATAATATAGTTTCTTGTCTTTACATAGTTAGTTGTAAACTGAATCATTTCATTGATAGGCTCATGAATTCATAGTTATTACATGGTATCTAGTCTTTCTAATTCTTAGATTAGAGTTTGATCAGTAGTTTCCATTTTCATAAGATTAGTTTGCTTTTGATCAAGTCTTGTTTCCTAGAGTATTATTGTTTTTATCTTTTCAATTATTGTTCATAGAATAGAGTAGTATAGATTGATACTATTCTGATCTATTGGTTTGGTTAGGTCTAATCAGTTTAGTAGTTGTATTTCTGAAGTTTGACTCGGTTTTTCATTTTGAAAGATCTTTCAATATTTTCATTATTAAACATTTCTAAGCTTGGCCGAGCCGATGTATTAGGTACCCTTCTACCTCAGCATATACATTTCCACAACTCTAAGATTACCAACCCCGATCGATAAATTAAATATTCAGTGATTCATTAAGACAATAAAACACCCAACAACATCTCATCCCCCTTATTTACATGTGGCTTGGAGTAGTTTTAATGAGCTTGGAAATACTTTATCTATCCTTTGTTCCATGATTTAGGCCACCTTTATGAGGATCCTTCTATGGTTGATTTGCATACCCAAACTCGTTTTTATTCTTTTTCTTAAACATTTTATTGATATTGACTTCATACCAATAAGAAACTCCTAGTGAGGATATGTCCAAGAAATCCATCTTTGTTTTGATGTGCATATGTAGTCTACTATGGTGCTTCAAAACCAAGTATCATTCAAAGCCTTTGATAACTAGATTTAAGAACAAGGTATGGAATATATTCGTGAGATACCACACCATCTCGTCTCCATTTTGGTGTAAATTTTTCCATCTCTTGTACTCGTCATCATAGTTTCTCTTCGGGTCAAAATCCTTTTTTGAAGAATAGACAAAATCCACCCAACTGGGTTCTTGTTTATATTTTGTAGACTCATATCCAGCATGACTCTCCTTATAGTCGTACCACAATTCATTGGCATCAGGTATGGACTTAAGTAGTGCAATGGGGATATTTAACCATTTCTAGAAATCATCTGCATCTATCTAGATTTCAAATAAAGGAATGTCAAAGTTAACTTGTACCTTGAAGCATGTCACACCTCCAAAATGGATGCTACTTGAAGGTGTCTCTACCACTGTTGGTAGTCATCGAAGGAATTGGCATAAATTTTTCATCATCTTGTTCATCTGTCACATTAGGGATTTCTAGAGAAATAGAATAATAGGATCTCTTATTCCATAATCTCTATTTTCTTCCACCATGTCAGGATGATTAGGCCAGTGAGGGTGGATTTCCCCAAGCTCATTTATTTTGAGACCCAATTCCTGATATCAATATATCATCAGGGGCATGCCACTGATCTAGATTATTTATAGAATGAAAATAAGGAATCAATATAAATAAAAACACACAAACAAATATTTTCTAGATAGCACAATCGTATAGTAAAACCCAAATTCTGTTAATGAGTGAAATGGAAAAACATTGAAAATTGCAAAGCAATACAAACTAGATTGAATGCTAGTATCTTATCTCTAAAGAGAGATGTACTAGATCCGCTCATTCGCAAGAGAGCATTACAAGAAGAAAACATTTCCTTTTAACATAAAGTGTGAAACTCTAAGAGGAAAAAATCCTAAAGATCCAAAATCCTAACCCTAGGAGATGGAATGGAAAAAGCAATGTGGGCAACGAGGAATCTAGTTGATACATAAACTTATCAAGGATGAAACTTCCACATACAAACGTTGTTTGGGGCATACATTATCCCATTGTAAATATATCAAGAAGAATAAAAATTTAGGTCAAATATTAGGTACACCTTTGGTAACCCTAAGACATCATAGGGCCAAAAAACAATATTTAAGGGCTAAAAAATGCACTGGATGTTCGGGACCTTAAAAAAATGTAGAAAAAATGCCAAAATGTGGAACCATTCTAAATCAATGGAATAGGTGGGTGGCCACTGGAATCCACCTGGACTAGTCTCAATTCCAATTTTCTTCATATCCCAGTGGCATACTTCATGTTGTTAAAAAAATATATGTCATTGCTTTGGTTTTAGTGGGTCTCTCTCTATCAACTTCAACAACTGTATTCTAGAGGATAGTCCTAGAGGCATTCTATGACTTGGCCCAATCACCATAATTGATGGGTTCTCTTGGACCAACTGAAGGGATACCTCATTTCCCCTTTAATTGGTTGGCTCTCACATGCTCAAATCCAGTTCATTATCGCATCATTGAGAACCATATAGTATGGTGGTTCCATTATCTATTTTGGTCGATGACCCTAGATATTAATGAATCCCTCCAATTCTCGAGTTTATTATGGAATTCTTTCAATCTTCTACTTCCTATGATGTATAATTTGTGTTGGAAACAATGATCTAGTTTTAGTTTCAGTTACATATATGTATTTGGCTCATTCTTTCAACAGTTTCAACCACCTATGAGGATTTGTACAATTTTTTACTCCTTCCATATCTTGGGCCCCTTCCAGTTTTTGTAGGGCTTCAATTACTATTATTTTCCATCCTCATGTGATTCCATTATTCCTACTCATGTACTTTAGACATGGTTTGACCATATTTATGTACTTAGATTGGGTCCCTCTTTAACCTTCATGATGTATTGTACCCAATAGTTATCCATGTATTAATTAGACCCCTCAAGTGGTTTTCATCCCAAATTGTATTGATACATTGATACGAGTATGGGTATTCCCACCTCATTTACATTTATGATTATATGCAGCTCACCTCTTTGAATAGTGTGTCTTTAGGTATGGGCCTCTATATCCCCTTGGGGGGTGTTGATGCCTCGGTTGTGTATGTGATGGAAAGGTGTTCAAGGAAAACAATAGGGGGTGAAAACCTAGCCAAAGGATTCAGATAATCCTATGCAATTTTTACCCTATCCTCGAGCTTTTTGGTGTGGTTAACACCCACGGATACAAAGGCCTCCACTGGCACTTATGTGTGTTTGATCCTAGAAAGGATCTGTCTTCCTGTGAGGAAAGACAAAAGTTCTCCTAATCCTAAGAGTTAGTCTAACCTTAAAAAAGAAATTTAATCTAAGTCAATCATATTCTAAAAGGAATGATTTGTTTGTGCACAAGATAACTTGATCTGAAAATTACTAAATCTTTTCACCAATTCAACATACATACAAAACTGGATCTGGAGTCAATAACTCAAGATATAATCAATTAAAACCATTCAACCAATAATAGCTTAAGAATTAAGTACGTACAAGCTTATCCTGTATCTAGAATGTTAATTGACAAATTGACATTTATTCAATGTTTTCTATGAATCATTTGCAGAAATCGATAAAATGTTTTAAATAAAGAAATTTATTTAAAACATCAATTACAGTGATCACAAGTTGAGAGAAATATGAACTATAAACCAATGTAAGTCACTGATTGCAAATAATGAATAGTATTAGTGAATGTTTTGAAGCAAAATCACAATCCATAAAAAACATTTGACAAATTATAACAGAAGAGATAGCTAAAGAAAACTGACTGTGTATTAAGGCATGCAAAACATTACATAGTCTGCAACAACAAAGTGTCTCCAGTCTCTTTTTGCGATTATGTCCCCTACCCATCCATCCCTTGCTATGAGATCTAAAACCCCTTAAAGAATAATTACAAAGTCATAATTCAGGATCAAATCTCCCACAGAGCAGGGATAATCAAAACTAAATTACCTCAAAAGTGGCCAAGAGAAGGCTACCTTTTGGCCTAAAACATCTAACAATCCTTATACATGGGAATAATAAACCAATTCGGATCCCAAACTGGGCATCATATGGTTTTTAAGAAAGATTGCACCACATATCCTCAAGAACATCCTGTCGTAAACTAAGGAAAATACAGATAGATCATGAGCTATTGAAGGTAGCTGGGGAGGAACGTAGGGAATCTTCCCTGGATTCACGAAGACTAGAAATATCCTCAAAAACTGAAAAATCAGCTAACGGATCGTCCTTAAGATGAATTGTGGGGCACACAGGTGGCAAGTATATGATTAAATCCTGAACAATTGTATTATCATGATCACCATATTCTTTATCACCCTTCTTCTGCTTTTTGAAAAGGAGTCGTTCGTATGTGAATTGAATCCTATCATCTTCCTCTTCACTATCTGTGTTGTCATCAGAAACATCAGCATCAAATGGTGCAGGAGCAAGTTCAGAGTATTCCACTGGCTGAGGCTCTTTATCACTAGAAAGCTTGACAGAGATGCCAGAAGCTCTTTGCATGTTACTTACAGCATGCAATAGTTAGCAGAGATATTAAAATATCAATCCAAAATTTGCATATATCATTGTAAACTAACAGGTTATTCATGACCACCCTTATAGGATATAAAACCACAGGAATTGACATCGATTGAGTATAATTAACTGGCATGATTGCAGGTCTACGATGTGCAGGTTGCAATTATCATTTCAGCGAGCGAAATATCAGTCAGTCATGCATCGATTGAAATTAAGCATAAGATGAGATAAATTTACATAATAAGATATACTATTAATAGTCAAATCTCAGAGTTTTAATAACTAAGCAATCATTGGATTCAAAGACTCGATGTCTGATCAAGCATAACGCAGACGAAAACATGATCAATACTTGGAAACGACAAACCAAGAACTAAAAATAAAAAATTTAAATCATTCTTCCAGATGCAGTCAAGGTCGTCTGATCATCATATATCAATGGTCAGGATGCGAGATGCGGGATGCGGGATGCCAAGTGCGGGCCCTTGTTATTCGTAAATATGTACACCCTTTTGCAATCAACAATCCACAAATGCGGGTTGCGGGTTGTAGAACACAAAACAAAATACGCGGTCAAAGTACTTCCCGCATCCCGCAATTGCGGGTTGCGGGAAGTATAAACTACTCTTTATTAACAAAGGTCTTTCTACATCCCTCAATCCGCAATTTGCGGGTTGCGGGTAGAAATCCTTACGTGCAATTTTCTAAAAAACCCCTTTTTGCATCACGCAATCCTCAATTTGCGGGTTGCAGAAGGAAAAAAACTCCAAATGCAAACCATAGACTCCACAATCCACAATCCGCAATTTGCAGGTTGCAGGTTGCAGAATGATCAAAATTTTAACCCAACAAACTTGTTTCCGCAATTCATAAAAAACACACTAAAAGTGCATAAATTTGGGAAGGAAAATTTACTAACTTAATTAAATCAAATCAAGGTAGCAAAATAAATGGCAAACAGATTGAATAACCCCCAAAATTGATTAAGTTACTTTTTGATATGGAATTGGGGCTCCCATATTTTGGATAAAACATGGGATCTGTTGTGTCTACAACAGGGGGGACTCTTTATCCTAATTTGTCTTGTTTCTTTTCCTTGGTTCTCTTGATTTCCCTATAGAAATAAAGTAAGAGTTATGATGCATTTAGGCCATATTACAAGATCGTGACCTCACATATTAAGGGGAAAATTCCTAACAACGTATTTTTCCTCACTTACCTTGTCATGAGTTTCATAACCTCCTACATAATCATTGGTAGTATTATCCCCATTTCTATATCAAAATGACCCAAAACTTAAATTTAGGTCAAAATTTGGCCATATCAATCAAGTCGAGTATTTTCAAACGAAACCTACAACCCAAATCAAGCCTTTTGCCTAAATACCCATGACATGGTAAAACATTTCAATGTTTGGTTGTCATGCATTATTGCACTCTTTCCAAAGAAAATTATTGTCTAAAAGAGGACAAACCATAACCATTAAGATAAAAAAATAACTATTGATTTAATCTTATGATCCCTAACCTCTCCACTAAGTCATCAATGAGATGGAGAGAATCCATATTGGAACTAGATCTCAGTTTGTTTGACCATTTTTCCTATAAATATAGCCCTCGGGGTCACTATTATCATGATCCATATACATTCATGCCATGTGAACTAGAAAAACATCTCTAGTGACCTTGATAATACTCATGACAATGATTATTTATCAATTTTTAGCTCTCTAACCTGATTCTCTATCACCTTTTATAAAATTCTAGAATTTACTACTTTTAACCTTTTTTTATTTCTCCATACTTAGAAATTTTTTGCATTTCTATAACACCCTCTCAAGTTGATGGCGCAATGAAAAATTTTCATTCTCATGAGTCCTCTCATCACGACAAATAATTTACTGAAATATTTGATATATCAGTTGAGGACAACAGGGGTCAAGGGTTGATTCCAACTTGTGGCCTCCTTGCACCATTGCAAGGCGAGTTGAGGGAAGTTCCCTAGTTTTATTTTGTTGTAAGCCTTCTGAATTTTATTCAATATAGTGCATATGATCAATGCCATTTTCCAATTTTCGGCACCTAAAAATTGAGGGCGGAAACCAATGCTTATTTCCATTACGATAACTAGTAACAACTCTCCAAGAAAGTGATTTTGGGAAGGTTTTTGTTGGATAAATTTCTAGTTAAATTGTGACATGGGGATAGGTGGTATCTACCCAATGACTTTCCCACCCTCCATTATCCAATGTGTAAATTGTGGTTGCATTGTGAATCATAACCGTCAATCGTGGAAACTTCACACATGGATAAAATCCTCTGTGTAAATGGTCACAATATGTTTTCCTTATAGGCTCAGATTCGATCTTAGTCGTTCACGCTTAGATACAATCAGATAAAGTGCATTCACCTTTCACAATGCGAACAATTATAATTAAAGGTCACAACATGCACGATACAATCTGAGCCATTTATGTGACATCCCTCTAGGGTAAAGTGTGATCAAATCCTTTACGTGAATGGTCATGATTAAAATCTATAATATGGATGGTGCGATCTAATCCCTTCACGCGACCACCCCCTCTAGTAAGGTGCAATCAACTCCTTTAACACGAAAAATCATGATCAAAAGTTGTAAGATGCATAGTGCAATATGGATCATTCATGAAAGGGGTCTTTCTCCCCCACAATTTGGATTCTCATAGATTCATATATGATCTCATATTCACCAAATATCCAAGATCCTACTATAGATTCTTTCAGATCTACATATCCCCTCGTCTTTTGATTGAGTGCCAACAAAGCACTTTGGTCCTTCCACCTAGGCATATGAACCCTCTGATGCTACCACATATGCATTGCATTCACGTGGTTGGTCCATGTCATATTCCCACGTCCATGTGGCACCTCCATGTCATCCTCGTTCATGTGGCATGGGTGGGGCCCACTTCAATTTTTTCCAAATTTTGAATTTTCCATGAATATGGTAAATTTTAATTCAACATCAATGGGATTATTACCAAATTAACCTTGGCCCTTTAGCCCCAATTTATGGGTTTATCTGTTAAGTAACAAAATAAAAACTTTCCACTACTAAATCTGCAAATTTCAAAAATTCCCCTCAACCAGTCTACCTCTCCTGTGGAGGTATACCATAGATCTAACCCATAGCTTGGTCACCATCTAACAATTAAAACCATGGGTTTTCATGGAATCATTTCGTCAAACACTTCATCTACAAACTATGATTTCTACCTGTAAGTGTGGATTATAGCCCATACAGATCCATTGCTACAACTTAGAGACCTAATATCACTCTATAACATCCACATCCATCATTCCAACCAACAAAGGGGTACATGAGTGAATTATGGGCTTCTAAATTTCTCCCAATCACCATATTGTGAATTTATAACCATTTAAAATGCATATGCAGATGCATAATATAAACATAATGAAAATAAATCTATCCATAGACATAACACATGCATTTACAATCATAATTATCACAAGGAGAATAATAAAATCATTGCATACTCAAATACAAAGAGAATACTTATCTCAAACAATGAATATCCAAGTAGTTATCTATTTAAGATAAATTTTCCACCCAACCATAGGCACTCTGTCTAGCATATATTATTTCTACTAAGACGCCAACCCCAAGGTGGACTATGAGGCCACCAGGGAGAAAGGAACACCTATAATATTCTCTATATCATCCCAAAACCCATTGTGCTTTTCTATGCTTAGCAAAATGTTCATGCAAATATCCACATAAATATCACTCAACCATCACAGCTTTGGCTCCAACAATACTTTCCCCACACAACACCCTTCTATGCTTAGGCATCCCCTTCACCAATCCACAATTCCCTCGAGAAATCCATCTTGCTAGGTTCTTACTAGTGTGTTCATAGAAGGACTCCAACCTTCTATATGATGTTGGAGAACCACGTGTAGCCTTATTTCATGGCTTTTCAAGTATGAAAAGGTAGAAGAGCTCAATGGGAAAAGGTTCCTAGCTTTTGCAACCTCAATGTTCACCTAGAACCATCTCTTTCCCCTTTAAATCCACAATTATGGCTCCAAACTCGAATTTTCAAGTTATACACACTCTGGTAATTGGTAATGGTATGGATAGCATGAAGGAGAGACTCTTCATAGTGTAGAAATATACATGATAATAGGAAAATGAGTGAATCACTCTATAATATAGCAGGGAATGGTGACATGAAAACTGACATATAAATTCTGACCATAGAAGAAAATGAACCTTGCAAATTTCATAGAAGGATATCCATCCCGTGCTTCCATAAAGAGATGAGAAGACTTTCCCCACCAACCTCAAACATGCATTCAATGATTGGATTTAATAGTCAAAATGAAATAAATGGCTTATTTAAAGCACATGGAAGCAATTGCATGGTTTATAAGGTTGACACTTGGAAATAAATGATTTAATATCCCATAGGCCCCCTTTCCTCTTCCCCTCTAGTGGAATCATAGCCCATCTAGTGATTTTTACACATCCATCTTGGACCATTTTATTATTTTTCCAACATAATATTTACATCACTTTCAAGTTAGCATGACAAGCCAACCATATGGTCCAGTGAGAAATATTTACATCATACATGCCTAGCCATTAACTAATTGGGCCTTGGCCTTGAGCTCCGCACTAGGAACCAGAAGTTATCACTTTTACATCATTTTACATAATCTAGTTCAATACATTACAAGGGTCAAAATAGGGGTACTGCAGTTGTACAAGTTTTTACTCTTTCCATATCTTTGACCCCTTACAGTTTTTTCAAGGCTTGAATTACTATGATTTGTCATCCTCATGGGATACCATTATTCCTACTCATGTACTTCATATCAACCATGGTTTGACCATATTTATGTACTTGGATTGGGTCCCTCTTTGACCTTCATGATGCATTGTACCCAACAATTATTCATGTATTAATCAGACCCCTCTTGGTCTTGATTTTTAACAATCAAATTAACGCCCTTAAGAAGTGAAGGATGGAAGCACATTTTACCATTTTCCTGCAACATGAAGATAGAAGACAAGTACATAAAAGAACAATCCTCTCTTAGCTAATCAGTACTTCCACAATTGGAAGGATTGAGTGAATACATAGGTAGCCTAAAGAGGTAAAGTTCAATGATTGAACTACCCACTTAAAGGCCCAGATCTAGTCTCGACCAGTCAATAGTGGGAAGAAATGTGTGCATATGCATTAATTATGCCTGAAAATTTTGAATTTGTGACAAAAAAACCTGAAAATACTATAGAAAGTGGGCTTTTGTTGAAAATAATAAAAATTTGGGAAAAATGTATTATCCAACATTGAAGTTTGATTCTTGAGCTCCCAATTCCCAATACTATAAAAAGAGGCATTTGCGGCAATGTAAAATACAAAGAAAATTCGAGCAAACTTATAATGAAGGATTGAAGGAAAGAATTCTCATAACTCAAAGGCATTTGGGCATCAAAGGAATGGATGGTAGAGGAGTGGATCAAAGCAAGGGAGAAGAATGGCATCTTCAAGGTAAGGTTGTAAGTATCATTCTCCTTTGAATTTATATGAAGTAATTTAGTTTTCCGCACTTTTTTAATTCAATTTTTTCTTCCAAAATTGTTTGCAAATTCAAAATTGGTAGTTAGTTTCAATCTATTTTTAGGTTATTGTTGATAGAAGTAGAGGTAAGGATGCATGGTAATCTGTTCGTTTGTTTCTAGCTATGGGCCTCTATAGCCCCTTGGGGGGGGACTCTTTCTATTAAGTAGTCTTGGTACTTTTTCCTTGGTGCTCTTGATTTCCCTATATAAATAAAGTAAGAGTTATGATGTATTTAGTCCATACAACAAGATCCTGACCTCACATATAAGGGGTAAACCTACTAATAACCTATTTTTTCTCACTTACCTTGTAATGATTTTCATCACCATCTTACATCATCATTGGTGTTATTAGCCCCATTTCCACCTTATCTATCTATTAAAATGACCAAAAACTTAAAGTTAGGTTTTTTACCATATCAAAAAAGTTGAGGATTTTCCATTGAAACCTATGACCCAAATAAATCCTTTTTCCTGAAAGGCCACAACATGGTAAACAAACAAATTCAATGTTGGTTGTCATGCACATGGTCATGCATTATTGCACTTTTTATAAAGGAAAGTACTTGCTAAAAGTAGACAAGACATAACCATTTATGAAATTATGGAACATAACAGATCATTGAGCCTAATAATACCTCACAATGATAGGATTAGCAAGGAGGAAGAATTATAGTGAAAATTGTAGTGAATTGAGTAGTAAAATTAAACATGCATTGAAACTCATATGTGCACATAAAAGTCTGTCATATTCCATTAATCAGTATAGTCAACAAATATCGTACAATAGAGAGAATTCGAATACCAAGGGACAATTCAAATCCATGTTAGTCTAGCATAGGAAATATCACCACTACATTGCTCCGGAGGTTCCAAACTCAGTTGGTTGTCAGTAAACTGAAGCTACTGTCAGTTAACTAAGCATGAAGGGAGCATCAATGAGTTTTGCATGCAAATCAAGATAGAGAGGGCATATTTGATCAAAATCAGTTGCAATCAGAGCTCAAACCCCCCACTAGAGTCAGGAACTCAGGTGGAATGAACCAGATCACTGAGTTAGCTCCTAAAATGTAGGTAACTGACTATGGATGGCCTAAAATCATGCACAGAGGGCGCATCAAGTGGATAATGGGTCCTATATAAAATTTGCACACCACTAGGGGGCCAACAACATTATCCAATACTAGGAAAAGTGAAATAATACTAAAGTAGACAAGGTTGGAGTAATAATGATCCTAACACCCTCCCTTAATCCAAACATATACATCCTGAGCCCTAGTTACCGAGACCAAATTTCATCCATACAATCAATAATAATAAATAACAGTTCATGAAACTAAGGAAATGTGGAAAACCTCATGGGAACCCCCCCCCCAAAAAAAAAATGAACAATAGGGAACTGAAGTAGCCTTCACACCAAGTAGAGATATAAGAGAGGAAAATATCTTCTTAGTGAAAACTTTTTAAAAATGTATGCAATCATCTCCTCTGTAGGACAATAATGCAATGAGATGGCCTTGTTGTGCACTAGTTCCCTGATGTAGTGCATGTGAACCTCAGTTTTCCATCTTGGATCATGGAAAGCCTCTTTGAAGGAATGTGAATCATACCCCACCATCATGTAGCACCTCTCTGAGAGAAGTGGATTTGTATGTCATAGTGCAAGATTTGCATCTTGAAACTGATATCTAGTTCTTCTATTGTCAAATGGTTCCCCATCTATGTTCCCAAGAACTTCAAGGACTTTTTGAACCCATTTTGGCCTTGGACATGGACTGGGAGTAGGTGTTGTTTCTGGATCTGGATCTACTTGATCTTCATTCTCAATATCAAATCTGATTCAACTTGGTCCTCATCAGAAGAGACATCATTTTGATCTTCATCTTGTGCAAATGGAGTAGGCAGATCAAATCTAACTTGGTCTTCAACTGGTTGTAGATCTTGCAATGGATCTTCATGGAACATGACACTTCTCTCAATTAAGCATCTTTTGGTTGCAATCTCCATCATCAGGTATGCTTTTTCATCTTTTGCATATCTTAGTATAATGCATTCACTACTATTGGGTTGAAGATCCTTTCTTTTGTCAGATGGTATTGTGGCCCATGCCTTGGATCCAAAAACCCTCAGGTGAGAGACATCAGGTTTGTGTCCCTTCAGTGATTCGAATGGAGTGACCCCATTGATAGATTTTTGGGGTACCCTATTCTGAATGTGTGTGGCATAGTTCACTACTTCTTCCCAGATATATGGTGGAATATCCCTTTCTTCAAGCAGACAAGTAGCCATCTCTTTCAATGACCTATTCTTCCTCTCAGCTACACCATTTTTGTGTGGTGTGTATGGGATAAAATGTTGCATTTGAATGCCCACAGAATCACAAAACTGTTGCAACTCCTCCTTGATGTACTCTCCTCCATTTCCCAATATGAGTGATTTGATCTTCTTCCCATAAATTTTCTCAACCAAGGCCTTGAAGACTTTGAAAGTCTCGAATACCTCATACTTCTTCTTAAGAAAATAGATCCAACAGAACCTAGAGAATTTATCTATGAAGGTCAGAAGGTATCCATATCCATTCATAGAATTTGTGGGCATTGGTCCTGATACATCACTATGTATCAAATCAAGTGTCGAGGAAGCTCTCTTTTCCTTCCGGACATAAAACTTTCTCTCTAGTTGCTTCCCTGCCAAGCAATATTTGCAGATTCCTTGAGATAATTTTAAGTCAGGCCATACTTCAACCATATCTTCCTTGTGCAACTACTGCAAGTATGTTGATGTAATTGTAACTTCGGAATGTATTTCACCTATGTATATTGTACTCCTATAGAGATGTTATTATTCCTCTTTACGTAAGTGTCATCATTTATATTCGCAAGTGTCGCAAGTGTCGCAACTTGCAAGTGATGGGTTATTAGACCACCAAGTGTGGGGTCGTCCCTGATTAGGATAACCATGGGTTATTAGACTGAGTTAGACAAGTTCGCCCTGCTAGGTTATTAGACAGGTCAAGGAATGTATAAATAGAGTGCGGGAGGCACTCTATTTGATAATCTCATTATTCACTTCTACACTACTCGGAAAGTGGCGCACTAGTAGAGGAGGAGGTTCAGCTGCTAGGAGGACTATCTCTGTGTACTTGGGTTGTATCATTTCTCTTTCTATCTCTGAGGACGTTGTGGGGTTTTTCACCTTTATGGTTTTCCCTAGTGAAATTATGTGTGTCTATTGTCTCGTGTGATTGCTTGGTGTGATTGATTTGCATTGCTATGCTTGATATACTGTACATGTTATTCTCTCAATAAAGAACCTAGAGTATGTTGAAATAATGCTCAAAAAATTAGCATGGTATCAGAGCTAACCTGAGAAGAAGACACTATGCAGTTGCGGAAACTAGGGTTTCTTGTTTATTGGGTTTCTCTCCATATATCTTGAAAGCAAGTTGGTTATTTTGACTCTCCTCAACAGGGCGCATCTTTCTGTCCAATCAAAATTCAATTCTAGGCACTTTCATTTTTGGCCCTAAAAATTGGGGTTTCCACAAAAATAGGAATTTCTGAATTCTGAGACCATAGCTAGAAGCTCCTTGGTAAAATCAAAGTTTAGAGATTTGGATCAAAATTTTGGGTTGGGTGAAGCTCTGGGAAACTCAAACCCTAATTCAGGGTCCTCCCTAGTGAATCCAGAAGATTGAAAAGCATTTCTGAAGGGTGAAAATTTGCAGTTTTCTATTTCTAAGTATACCAGGATGATGAGCCTTTTATCGCATTGAATCTCTCATGATCAACTGTCTCACTACCAGAATTTGATCCAGATGGATATTGGTGGCCACCCACCTATTCCACTGGCTCAAAACAGTTTCCCATTTTTCCAAGTTTCTAGTAATTTTTCTATAGTTTTTTGAGTCCCAAACTTTTGGGGCCATTTTGAGGCCATAAACGACAGTTTTTGGTAAATTGTGGTCCAATGAATCCCATCTATTCTAGGTTCCTCGGCGTATTCCTTGGATAGATCTTTCCAACAGGCTACCGAGCACCCCAAACGGAGGTCGTATGCAAAAGTTATGACCCCGAGAAGTTGACTATTGAACTAACCACCTTGGGGCCGCAAAATTTATGACAGTTCATCTTATAGGGTTAGGTTTTTGGTTGTTTGAGATTATTTCCCTCATGATTATGATAAATAGGCCCTTTCAGCCTCTCTTTGTAATCATCTTGGCACGAATGAGCACAACGGCCACATCTCTTCTCAGAGATAGCTACTACCATTCTAGTTGTTGTATTTACAGTCTGTTCTATTTCCGATATTTAATAGAATATGTGTTTATTGTATCGCTGTGTTTCTTTCCATCTATTTGTGTATGTGAATATATATCTCTGTATATGATTCTGTATATGTTATCTTTCGTTTCGTTCCCACACAAATCCGGATTAGAATTAGTATTCCTTGCGCCTTATGGGAGAGCAATGTTGTGTTTTTCAAGAAGTTTGGTCATTTGATCTATCTTCTTCTTCATGCATGAACTCTCTAGATGGTTTCCTTTCTTGCAATACGTACACTTGGTCTTCTCAAACCTCTTTTGATTATCCTTCTTGGAGCTAGAGGCTCCTTCTGATGGATTAGCATTCTCCTTTTATTTGGATTGAAATTAATTCTTGTCATTTCCCTTTTGCTTCCCTTTGGAATTTGCACTTTTTTACTCTCTAGCCATAAGAGCCTGATTCTTGGAGGCCTTTAGGGCACCCATTTGAATCAGTTTGTGTTGTTATTGGATGAGATATTCAATGAATCTATCTAAAGAAGGGATTTTCCAATTGGGGATTTACAATCTCCTAGAGTGAAAGGTAGAGACAAATATTGAAAATTTAGGACCAATCTTGCTTAGGATGGATAGCACCAGTTTCTCATCCTTCTTATCAATTCCACATTGTTTGCACTGCATAACTAAGGACTTGAAATTTGAAAATAATTGTTGTATGGTTTCGAAACCGTCGGGTTGAAGAGAAATTGATTCATTCTCCAAAATGTGGCCTCTCATCTCATCTTGTTTTCCAAAGAGAGTTTCAGGGCCCTCGCACGAAGTTGAGGGACCTTTTAGATGCAATGGGTAAATGCGAAACGCGCAAGAATTGTGTAAATCAATAACACTCATGCGTTATGTAAAACTAGGAATGGCGGGCTCCGAACCTGCCATGTCATTTAACATGTAGGATAGGATTACAAAACGCGCGTGCGTTATGGTGATCCATAACGCGCACGTGTTAAGTATCACCATAACGCACGCGCATTTTTGTTAATATAAAAAAAAACAGATGGAACGAACCATAGAATGACGATCGTGGCTCAAATCGACAGACCGACAACTCCGTTGGATTCAAGATGACATTGGGATAGTGCTAGGAGTGCCCCTCTCTGTTGGTCCCATGGCCAGCCAGTTGGTTGAGCCTTCTTGAACATCATCGATATCTAGGTCCAAAATTTATGTGATTTTAAAGAGGGGATCATGAGCGTATTTGAACTAGGAAGAGGTAAAATGAGCTAGGTTGAGGGCAATAAATGTTGTATTTGTATGATGTTGCAAGGATTTTGTAATGTGACAAGGTTTTTCTCTATGCTCCGAAAACATGGAAGCCATTAACTAATTAATGTCGACATTAAATGTAGGGTAAGCATCCCTATAATGCCATAAAGGAAAGAGTTTATCATTTAAAGCATCAACATACCGGATGTTCAACCATCGTCCAAGTGGCTTGCGTATGCATCTAGAGTTTAATTTTAATCATTCATGTCACGTCCAATTGAATTTTAATGGGTCCAATTAAATTTTAATTGGTCGATCCAAGCCACAGTCGTCATTCTATGGCTCATTCTATACCCCTACGTCCTGAGAAGGTTGAAGCTGTAAAGAAACAACTCTCTAGTATTCATCCTGAAGCTCTTTTGTTTATGTCTAAGATAAAGAAGCTCTCAGTTCGTGAGCTGGAACATATCGTTCTTAAAAAGATTTATACAATCTCTGTTTTACGAGAAACTGACCTTAGAACTTCTCATAGCGATGACAATGAATCCTTCATTTTGCATTTGTTAGCAGAAGAAGATCAATTTTCGACAAAACAATGTAGTTATTACATGTCGAGGCAGCAGTTTCCCATGGAAAACCAGTGTAGGGTTGAGTAGAGGAAAGATGTTGGGAAATGGGCTATTACATTAGCTTTTTCGATGGGTGAGCGGCTTACAAAAAGAAATATGGTGGTTGTAGGTATCTATGCTTTTCTTCCGATGAAAATTGTAACAGGATTTCCATTTATAATACAGGCGTATTTTCTACTGGTTTCATCAAGAGAAAGTATCATTTTCAATAACAAGTGGAACTAGGGAATCCTTCGTTGTGTTCCATTAGCCTTTTGTTCATCATTTTGTGCTCTGATAAGTGGTAATTCAACTCTATCATCGAAACATTTATGTAAACTAATAGAAGCTCGAACAATACTTCCTGCTTTTAAACGCATTCTGGAGAAAGCAAGAGGACAAGTTCATCAAAGTGACTTCATTCATCTATATTCTCGTAATGTACACATAGTCCATCCTTATCTTGATAAATAAGAGTTTTATAATAGCTTGAATTTTTTGGGCATGGTTATCTCCCTATATTCTGTTGTTTGATTGGTTGACAAGCTTTCCTGAAAATATGTATGTTGAACTTCTTTGTTTTATTGCTGAAAATAGGAAGGTATTTCCAAGTCATCTACAAAACACTCCTTTGTTGAGTGGTTGAATCAGTATCCTAAAATTACAGAGATTTCTATCTCAAAGTTTGTTGAGCGTCTCTTAGATGTAGTATCAGACTCAATAGATAGTAAACATGTTATCACCATTGCACAGTGGCCTGGTCTCTCACGAATCAGAGTTATGCATTGTCCATTCATCAAACTCCTTCTTCATTCGATCAGCGACCACTACCAGTTAAGAAACTCCTTCATGCTTGTTTTGTGCCTGCTTGTTTCTTCAAATTAACAACTCTATGAATTGGGCGACTTGCTTTGTTGATCAAATCATTTATAATTGCTATATTTTGACCATTGTTTCTTAACTACAACTAATGCAACTATTTGGTGGTTGGGAATTGAGGCCACTTGAGCCCAAGAGAAGGTCGGTGAAGAAGAAGGCTTCCCGGAGGGGCTGCTGCATTTGCATTTACATTCAGATTGCAATATTTGTATGATATTTACCTAGATTGCAATAGCACCACTTACCACTATAGAAACTATGTTATCTAAAGTTTGATCTTAGTTGTAGCGAATTGACTGTTTGAATTAGTTGTTGTCTATGGCTATGATATTTAGATAATACGTGTCTATTGAAACGAGTCATCAAGCCATTTCGAAGACTGTTCCTATTAATTTGTTTGCTTCATCATTTTGTTTGTATAAAATATCTGGTAAACATAAAAATAGGGAAGGTGGGGGGAGAAAACGCAGAATGCGGGAGGATAAAAGAATTTTGCTAATATTTTTGCACAGACATAATGCGGGAGGATTAAAGCATTTTGCTAATTTATTTTTGCACGAACATAACGCGCTAGCGCTGTGTAAACCCATAAAGCGCTAGCGTTATTCACATCCAAAATGCGTGCGCGTTTCTAGAAAAAAAAATAGGTATTTAATATGTATGGTGCATGGCTCAATAACACCTGGTTGCACAAAACATGTGCGCGTTTCTGTATTCATAAACGCGCTAGTGTTATTGAAATAATAAAAAAACATTATTCAATAGTTTATTTAATAGTTTCTATGGGTTAGGAGGTTAAATAGGGATTTAGTGTTAGGGGTTTAGGGATTAGAGATGGGAGGTAGTTAGGTAGGGGTAAGGGGCTAGGAGGGGGGGTTAGTTAGGGTTAAGGGGATGGGAGGGGGGTTAGCGAGAGAGAGAGAGAGAGAGAGAGAGAGAGAGAGAGAGAGAGACTGGGAGAGGGGGTTAGTAATGGTTGGGGGGGGGAGGACGGAGAGAGAAAGCGAGAGAGGAGAGGGTGTTGGTTGTAGGGACTGCAAAAGAGAGATGGAAGGCGTGGTTAGAGGTAGGTGGAGGTGCAGGGAAGAGAGATACACTGAGAGAGACCGGGTTAGTAAGGGCTATGGAGAGGAAGGGAGAGAAATAGAGAGGAGGGGGTTTTGGCTAGGGGGAGTAGCAGATGATAAAGACGACGATGATGAAGATGAAGACAATGATGAGGATGATGATGATGATGATGATGAATACCCAATCATGATGAAGATGGTGATGAGGATGATGATGGTCATGATAAAGAAGAGAATGGTGATGATGATGATGATGATGACTGTGATGATGGTGATCATAAAGAAGCTGCTGCTACTGCTGATGATGATGATTATCAATCATCAATCATGATGAAGATGGTGGTGAGGATGATGAGGATGATGGATATGACAACGACGACGATGACGATGACGATGATGATGATGATGACGATGATGATGAAGATGAAGTTGGTGAAGATGAAGTTGGTGATGAGGATGATGAGGATGATGATGATGATGATGATGATGATGAAGATGATGACGAGGATGATGAGGATGATGATGATGCTGATGAAGATGATGATGATGATGATGATGATGATGATGATGATGATGACGACGATGATGATGTTGAAGACGGTGATGAGGATGATGATGATGAAGATGGAGATGATGACGACGATGAGGATGATGATGATGATGATGAAGATGGAGATGACGACGACGATGATGATGATGATGATGATGGTGGTGGTGATGATAAAGAAGAGGATGATGATGATGACGATGATGATGATGATCAATCATCAATCATGATGAAGATGAAGATGGTGATGAGGATGATGATGATGATGATGAAGATAATGATGAATATGATGACGACGACGACGATGATGATGATGATTGTTGAATATTGTAACTTCTAAGAATATTATATTTGTACATTATTATCCTGGAGATATTTCATCCCTCTGAGGTAACCCTATTATGTATCCGGAGATGTTTATTCCTCCGGGGGTTTGTGGTAGCTAGGTTTATTAGACCCACCATGTGGGGGTCAGCCCTGATCTTATACTTTAGGGGTTATTAGACTTCTCCAGGAGAGGTTGGCCCCATTAGGTATTTTAGTCAGTGAAGGGTTAGTATAAATAGAGGAGGTGAAATCCTCATTAGATACACTCACTCACTTGAGAAAAGTAGCGCACTTGTCTGGGAGATCTAATAAGGAGACAAAGAAGGAGGGAACACATTTTGTATTTTGGTTGATCATCTTATTGAGGAAAGCTTTGCTGGGTTTTCTACCCCATGAGGGTTTCCCAGGGTAAATTCTATGTCTATCTTGTGATTATGATTCTTTCAGTGATCTTGCTAGTCTATTTGGTTTAAACTTAACATGGTATCAGAGCTAGACTGAATAGAACATCTTTCACAAGGTAAGAATACCTCTCTCTCTCTCTCCGGTAAAAGTTAGGGTTTCAGCAAAAAGTTGGTATTATTGAATTCTGGTTACATGGCTGGATATCCCTTCTCAATACCAATCTTTTAAGCCCTAGATCGAACTTTTTGGTTGGGTAGAACTCCAGGAAATCCAAACCCTAGTTTTACCAAAAGTGCGATAAGTCAAAAATTGGTTTCAGAAAAAAGTTGGAATTTTTGAATTCTGATTACATGGCTGGATAGCCCTGCTCAAAACCTATCGTTTGAGCTCTAGATCGAACTTTTTGGTTGGATAGAACTCTGGGAAAGTCAAACCCTAGTTTTACCAAAAGTGCGATCATCCAGAAATTCTATCCCAGAATCCGGAAAGGTAAAAGGTAAATATTTCCGGGTAGGTACTACTCTATCTCTTATCTCTTGGACTCCCCCAAGAGAAGATGGCTCCAAACACTAAGCTTGAATACAAGCTAGAAGGCATAGAAAATTTTCGAGCATGGAAATACAGAATTGGTCTCATTCTTGAAGAGAATGATCTTGCTCATTATATCAAAGATGAAGTTGCAGAACTGGAAGGAGATGAATCCAAAGAGAAGCATAGGAAGGATTTGATTAGGGCAAAGAGAATCATAGTTGATTCTATTAAATACCACTTGATTCCCCAAGTGGCTTCCAAGAAAACTCCAAAGGAGATGTATGATGCCCTAGGAAGAATGTATGAAGGAAAGAACATCAATAGAAAGATGAACCTAAGAACTCAGTTGAAGAGTACCAAGATGAACAAAGGGGAGTCCATTCAAGACTACTTCTCAAGGGTCTCCCAAATCAAGGAACAACTAGATGCCATTGGTGATACTCTTGATGAAGATGAACTAGTGATGACTGCTCTAAATGGCCTCACTAGACCTTGGGAATCATTTATACAAACTATGTGTGCCAGAAAGGAAAGTATGAAGTTTGATGTAGTATGGGAAGATTGTGTTCAAGAAGAGGCTAGGGTAGCCAACAGAGAAGCACTTCTCAAAGAGGATGACCAAGCCTTGGCTACTCACACCAAGAGAAGAATGGGTCACTTCAAGAAAGTTGACCACAAGGGATCTCAACACTTCTCTAAATTTAAAAAGGAATAAAGGACCCAATAAAGTAAGAGATCTCTCCACAGTCCAGTGTTACAATTTTCTTAAACTAGGACACATTGCCATATTTTGTTCTTCACAAAAGAAGAAGAAGTTTATACACAAAAGACACCATGCACATATGGCAGAAAATGATAGTGAAGAAGTGTTCGGGTACACATGGTAGTACCAAAGGACCGAATACCAAGAGCAACCACTTCACACAAATAGATCACAGATCAACACACCGATGTTTTGATGTGGTTTAAACCCTCTTGAGGGAAACACTCCACGGCCCCGGCCAAATAGCTTCTATGGGACAATTTATTATGCAAAGAAAGAAAGTTACAAATGAGCTTCTCATAATCGATCAATTAAACAATGACCCTCCATGCTCTTTAAATAGAGATCATGGACCAATTGGGTGTTAAGCCACGGATCAAGGTTAGGTTTGATCTAAGAGAAGTTGAGCCGTCAGATCACTCTATGTCGGAAACATATCGTGACCATCAGATTAAGTATTTACAAATGCATACTAATGCATACTAAAGAAACACACTATCCCTAACGGATATATTACACAAGTTGATCTTAACTAACTCCTAAGTGTCTAAATATCCTAACATCCCCCCTTAAGAACAACTTGGGATAGGATTGAAGGATTTACAAAAGTGACACTATTAGGAGAAGGAAGGAGGCATTAGAGCCTATCCCCCCTTAATGACAAGTTCCTGAACTCCTAACATAGATCGAAGTTTAGAAAACTTCATTTCTGTAAGAGACTTGGTGAAGATGTCTGCAACTTGATCATCTGTAGGGCAAAAGAGCACTTCAAGAACACAATCATGAACAAGATTTCTGATGAAGTGCATATGTAGCTCAATGTGTTTGCTGCGTTGATGTAGAACTGGATCTTTGGCAAGCTTGATGGCACTTTGATTGTCGCACCAAAGTGGAGCAGGCTGCTGCTGCTAGAATCCAAACTCTGAAAGGATCTGTCAAAGCCATAAAGCTTCCTGACTGGCATTGACGGCTACTCGATATTCTGCCTCTGCTAAAGAAAGAGAAAGAGATTGTTGTTTCTTACAAGCCCAAGTAATAGGTCCAAATCCCAGACTGAAAACATAACCTGCAGTAGACTTTCGATCATCAGGATCGCCGACCCAATCTGAATCAGTGAAACCAACCAACAAAGGTTTCCCCCCTGTACTGTAATGAATCCCAAACTGAACTGTACCTCGAATATATCGAAGTATTTTTTTAGCTACTTTCCAGTGACTTTCATGAGGTGTCTGCATATAATGGGCAACTCGACCAATGGCAAAGGAAAGGTCAGGACGGGAATGAGTCAAGTATAAAAGACTACCAACAAGCTGACGATACAAGGTGGCATCTACTTCAGGTGAAGTACAAGTGGCAGAAAGTTTGACTCCAGACTTGAAGGGAGAAGGGGCTGGTGTACAATCTTCCATGTGAAAGCGACGAAGAAGGTCACAAGCATACTTAGACTGAGAAAGAAAGATTCCTTCTTTGGTTTGCAGAACTTGGAGACCAAGAAAATAATGCAAATGTCCTAAGTCTGACATTTCAAAGGTTTGTTTAAGACTGGATTTCACATGGGTTATAAGCTTAGGGTCACTACCAGTAAGAATAAGGTCATCAACATATAGAACAAGTATGATGAGATGGTTTCCTACTTTCTTGGTATAGACATTGGGGTCAGAATGGCATCTAGAAAAACTAGTGTCAAGGAGAAAGTTGTCCATTTTGGCATACCAAGCTCTAGGAGCTTGCTTAAGGCCATATAAGGATTTCTTAAGGTGGAAAACAAGGCTAGAGTTATTCTGAACATAGCCAGGAGGTTGTTCCATGTAAATTTACTCCTGTAAATCACCATGTAAGAAGGCAGACTTGACATCCATTTGATGGACTTCCCAGTTATGTAAGGATGCAAGGGAAAGAACAAGGCGGATGGAGTTCATTTTTGCGACGGGAGCAAAGGTTTCATTGTAGTCAATCCCTTCAACTTGGGAAAAAACTTTGGCAACTAACCTTGCCTTAAGTCTTTCAACACTTCCATCTGATGCATACTTAGTTCTGTACACCCATTTACATCTGACAATTTTTCTTCCTTTTGGAAGAGGTACAAGATCCCAATTATCGTTCGCCATTAAGGAACGATATTCTTCATCCATGGCTGCATCCCAATCTGGATTCCCTGAAGCTTCTGCAAAAGTTTCTGGATCATGATTCTCGGAAACTTGAGCCAAAAGAGAAGAGGCTCGCTGAAACTGAGAACGTGTTCGACGTTGATCTCTAGGATCACCGGCAAGATCACCTGCTACTTCACATGTTGAACGAACCCATCGAGGAAGCACTTGTGCTGGTGCAACTGGAGGAACATGAGCAGGCGGAGGTGTATTCTCATCCTCACTGTCATCATCAGAAACTGGAGTTGGAAACCTGTCAAGGAAGTTGGAAGAAGAAGAAGAAGGCACAAACGCCGAATTAGGCTCGCAGGCCAAAGATGGCACAATCGCCGAGTTAGGCTCGCAGGCCAAGAGATTTTCATCAAATTTAACATCTCTTCTAATGATTATAGCATGAGAATGTGGTTGAAGAAGTCTATAACCTTTTACATCTTTAGAATATCCAACAAATATGCACTTTTCACTTTTAGGATGCAATGCTTTCCGTTTTTCATCCGGAATGTGAGCCCATGCTTCACTACCAAACACACGAAAGTGACTTACATCAGGTTTAGTTTTACTCCATGCTTCTTCCGGTGTTATACCTTGTAATGCTTTTGTGGGGGTGTGATTAACTATGTAATTTGCACAATTTATGGCTTCAGCCCAAAATTGAAGACTTAGTCCCTTAGATTGGATCATACAATTAGCCATTTCTTTTAAAGTGCGGTTCTTCCGCTCAGCTACACCATTTTGTTGTGGTGTTTATGGAATAGTGTGCTGTTGTTGGATGCCTTGTCGATATGAAGATGGTGATAAGGATGATGATGATGACGATGATGATGATGAAGATGATGATGAATATGACAACGAGGATGATGAGGATGATGATGATGATGATGATGGTTATGATGAAGAAGAGGATGATGATGCTAATGATGATGACGATGATGATGATGATGATGAATCAATCATGATGAAGACGGTGATGAGGATGATGATGGTGATGATAAAGAAGAGAATGGTGATGATGATGATGATGATGATGATGATAATGATGATGATGATCAATCATCAATCATGATGAAGATGAAGTTGGTGATGAGGATGATGATGATGATGAGGATGAGGATGCTGATGAAGATGATGAGGATGTTGACGACGATGATGGAGATGATGAGGATGATCATGACCATCATCATCATCGTCATCTTCATCATCATCATCATCATCATCATCATCATAATCATCATCATAATCATCATCATGTAGTGGTAGGGGAAGGGGGAATATGAGAGAGAGAGAGGTGTAGAAGGAAGGAAGAGAGAGTGAGAGAGGGGGGGTTAGTTAGGGGTAAGGGGCTAGGACGGGGGTTAGCGAGGGGGGGGAGAGAGAGAGAGAGAGAGAGAGAGAGAGAGACTGAGAGGGTGTTAGTAATGGTTGTTGGGGGGGAGGAGGGAGAGAGAGAGTGAGAGAGGAAAGGGTGTTGGTTGTAGGGACTGCAAAAGAGAGATGGAAGGTGTGGTTAGAGGTAGGTGGAGCTGTAGGGAAGAGAGAGAGACTGAGAGAGCCCGAGATAGTAATTTCTAGGGAGAGGAGAGGGTTTTAGGCTAGCTGGAGTAACAGGGAGATAGAAAGAGTAAGATGGTTAGGGATGGGGTAGAGGTTAGGGAGAGGGAGAGGGGGTTTACAGAGAGAGAGAGGTGTAAAACCATAGAAGAGAGAGTACGTCATCATCATCGTCATCATCATCATCATCCTCATCGTCATCGTCATCTCCATATTCATCATCATCATCATCCTCATCTTCATCGTCTTCATCATCATCATTGTGGTCGTCATCACCATCATCTTCATCGTCATCATCACCATCATCTACGTCATCATCATCATCATCATCTGCATCATCCTCATCATCATAATCATCTTCATCATCATCTGCGTCATCATCATCATCAGCTTCATCATCATCTGCATCATGATCATCATCATCATCATGATATTCATCATCATCATTATCACCATCATCATCTTCATCACCATCATCATCTTCATTTTCATCACCATCATCATCTTCATCTTCATCATCCTCATTATCGTTATCTTTATCTCACCGAATCTAATACTTCAAAACATAAATTTGTGAAGATTATAGCACGCACGCATTATTGAATCCCATAACGAGAGTGCGTTATGTACACATAACATTAGCACGTTGCTTATAACATTGAGCGCCAAAACACTAAAATTTGAATTTAAATATAACACGCACTCGTTATTTGAATTTAAACATAACGCACATGCGTTCCTTAGCACCTAATCACCCACTCTTCCCACGCCCGCGTATAATCCATTGTTCTATGTGGCTGGTTCAGTGTTAGGAACCCATGTCTTTACTTTGTTAGTATGTTGTTGTTGGACGCATATGCTTTGTAAGTCGTCCCGTAGTATTTGTTGATCAATAGTTTATGTTATTGTTGTTGGCGCATATGCTTTGTAAGTCGTCCGTAGTATTGTTGATCCATAGTTTGTAACGGCCCATGGTTTTGACCCATAGTATTGGTGCCTAGAATTAGTATATAAGTGTGTGTTGAGACCTATGAAGGCACCGTGAAGTTAATTGTATTGAGATTTCTCAAAGGAGGTTGCCCCCTCGAAGTGGCCTGCGATTAATATAAAAGTGATTGTGAGTTCTGTCATCTCTGCTATTTCGCATATTCTTGTTAATTAATTGTTGCAGGTGCCTCACATCTGGTATCAGAGCACTTTCTTGGGCTCGCTGGGTGAAATTTCTGCCAATTTTTTTTTTCGCATCTGTTGCAGGTTCGGATTTGGGAATAATCCCTATCCTCTTAACTATGGGAAGTACTTTGGCATAAGCCCTAAAACACATTGTGAGGAGTAATACAGGAACCCCAAAGTAGCTGGCCCATTGAGAGGACCTGCCAGTGAAAAGGGCAACGACCCCTACCTGGTTGACTAGTTCCCACCCATGAGGTAAACCAAGAGCTGTTATCAGTTTTACCTGAGCCGTGGAGTGAGGGGTACTACCCCAATACGCAAGCTATCAGACAACATTTGTGGCAGAGTGAAACCCCTGAACTGTTAGGAAGCCGCACATACCTGGGGTCCATATCTACTTTCAGCTGAACTATTGTCGATCACTGCTGCGCCGTTTCAGATCCATTTTGCAAGCCATTCCAGATTCAGCTGTTTTCAATCCATTCGACGCTGTTCCAGATCCCTTTCGAGTCATAGCCGCTCTAGTCTAGAAAAAAAAAAAGAGTATAAAATTCAGTTTTTTCTCCATATCTCCCTTATTTTCTCTCTATTCCCATTGAAATTTTCGGGGAACCCCTATCATCCCATTCTGCATATTTCAGTCCTGAGGACCCTATCCCCAATTCCCCTTCCCAAATCCTGAAATCCCACATTTGTCTATTTTTAGGGTTTGCCATAACTTCCTCAGATTTCACCCAATCACCTTCAAATTTTAACACAGAGTCCTTTCTGAATTCTGCTTCTTTGTTCCCATCTGCCAAATTTTCCCATTCTTTCACCCCGCTTCTGAAATCCTCATTTTTGCTTCCCTGTCTATCCAACAGTGTCCAAAACCTAGTCAAACCCGAATTACCCTTCTGATTTTTTCCCAAGTCCAAATTCTCCTTTACTAAAGTAGTTTCTGTTTTTGTTTTCGTACCCAGTCAACCGAAAAAAATAAAAATAAAAAAAATCCTGGTTATGGTTGTCACCCATGCAGGAGCAAAAACCATGGAGGACGCACTTGCAGCCATCCAAGCCAAACTCCAGGATCTGGATGAAAAATTTCTCGGTCTCCATCTTGAACATTCAGCTATGAACAACAAACGGCAGTCCGAGTCTTCAGCAGACAATGGGTTCTCTTCTTCCAGCAATTTCCGTGGTCCGAAGCTTGATTTTCCTCGCTTTAATGGTACCGATCCATCTGGATGGATCTATCGTGCAGAATAGTATTTCAGTCTGCATAATACTTTTGATGTCAACAAAGTTTCGTTGGCATCCTTTCATTTGGAACAGGAAGCTCTTCAATGGTACCGTTGGTACATCAAGGCTCATCCAGAGCCCAAATGGCCCTTTTTCGTTACTATCAATTTGTCAGGGAAGGTGGCGACCTTTGATAGCCTCTATCAGATTTGCTTTCTGTTCGATTGTGATGGCTAGGGTTTTGGTTTATCCATGGAAAACCCAGTATTGTCCCCTTCATTTGGTTTTCCTTCTGCGTCTGTGAAGGATGTGCACTCTAAGCAACTAAATCGCAACTTTCAAGGCCTTTGGGCTCGCATTCACTGGCAGAATAAGTCCATTAGGTCTAGGGAGGGTCGGTTACAATTCTCTGTGGATTATGACCATAACCTGGAAATAATGCAGGTGTTATCTTGCCGTGTATTAGTTGGTCGAGTGGAGTTTGCGGGTAGCAGTCGGGAAGATATTGTTTCATGGGTAAATGAGCATTGGACTCCTTTATGTGGTCTGGCTCCGCGGGTAAATATGCTGGTTAACAGATGGATCTTGTTCACGTTTCCTGTCATTTTTGACGTGGAAAATATCTTGAACCAGGTCTGCCTTTTTAAGGAAGGTTCGATTTGTTTGAAGAGGTAGTTCATTGGGTTTGACCCTCTTAAGGACTCCCAACGTCTTCAGCATTTGTGGGTCATTATGTCGGGTTTCCCTATCCAATTATGGTATGAGAGTAATATCATTGGGGTTGCGAACTGTATTGGAAGTTTACCAGAATTGATAAACAAACCCTATTCGGTTTTGATCGCCGTGCGGCTAGGGTAATGGTTGAAGTTGATCTGCGACAGGGCTTCCGGGAAGATATTTATATAAGTTGGGGTTCTAGGACTATCATCCAGCGACTGGATTATTTCAAGATCTCGTTTAGGTGTTTTGTTTGCAGAGAGACTGGGCATACGGCCTCAAAATGCCCGTTTAATTTGAAGTTGATTAACTCTGCATCGGTAGTTTCTCCAGAATATATACATTCGACTTCTTCGAATGGTCAGACGACGATTTTATCTTCTTCGGGTAAGTCCTTTAATGAAACCCCATATAAAGGTGTGTCTCAGAAAGAATTAAATTTTTATGAAGAAGTGGAAGATTCTTTAAATGTGTGTATTTCTAAAGGGGAAATCACTTTAAATCCTTCTGCTATGGGAGGGCCTGTTCTTATTAAGGGGAATAAGGGTTCGGCCCATCTTGACCAGGGTAGGGTTTTTAATCTTGTAAGGCCTGAAATTTTAGATCCTGCTCATGTCCCATCTTATAATGTTGCTAGGATTTTAAACTTTGAGGAAAAGATGATTTTGAACGAGAGTGGTTATAAGCCTAAAGTTGGTTCCTCCATATTATCCCCTCTTGATGTCTATTCCAAAAAACCTGACCCAACTTCTGAGGTTCTCCCTACTGATAGCCTTAAATTAAAAAATGTAACAATTAGGAAGTCCAAGAAGTCACGATTGTCGAGAGGTGAAGGCCATATTGGCGACGTTTTTGTTCCTCTATCCACGAGAATCGATGATGCTTCTGTTGGTGGTGATTCTGAAAACCCTAGGGCACTTAGTCTCATGTTTCCCTCGAGTCAGGGTGCTTAATGTTGATTGCCTCATTTAATATTCGTGCGTTAGACAAGGCTACCCGGGGTAGGGCCTTGTCGAAGCTGTTATGTGCTACTAGCCCAGATGTTTTACTTATTCAAGAAACTATGAGTTATGATAGTGAGGCTATCCTAAAGATGGTCAATGTTTGCCCTGGGTGGGAGTTTTCCGCTCTTAGTGCTTGTGGGAAATCTAGTGGGTTAATTGTTGGCTAGAACCCTAATTGTTGTTGTTTTAGCAACTATAAATCTAAATGGGGTATTTTATTGCAGGGACGGGGGATTTTTCATAGTACTCAATTGTCTATCCTTAACTGTTATGGGCTATATGTAAATAGGGTTGAGTTCTGGGATGAACTTAAAGTTTCTGGGCTTTTAACCTCTCCTAATCTTATACTTGCAGGAGACCTCAATTTCACTTTGAATTGGTCTGAAATATGGGGCTCCAAGGCTCATCGTGATGATTTAGCTGAATATTTTTTTGATCTTCTGATTAATTGTGACTTGGTGGATGTGCTTCCTGCATCTATCATGCCTACATGGACAAATTGCAGGTGTGCAGAAGAGGGTATTCTAAAAATACTTGATCGTTTTTTGGTTTCTAGGCCTTTGTTGCAACAATTTCACAGATATCGCTCATGGGTTGGGGAGCATATTTTTTCGGATCATTGGCCCATATTTCTGCAGTTTGACGATCTTCAAGATCAAAAATAAATTCCATTTAAGTTTAATAGTTCATGGCTTCAGGATGAAGGTTATTGTGAGTCCATTCATCAGTCTTGGAATGTGCCATTATAGGATTGGGGATTTAATCCTATGGACTATTTTTTTAAAAAGCTTAGAAGATTGAAGGATGTGGTCAAATTGTGGATCAAAAACAGAAAGATGTAGGATCTTAAAGAATATATGGAGTTGCAGGATCAAATCAGGTTGATTTATCAAAAGAAACTTCATTACGTTGAGGACAATTCAGATCATGACATTTTAAAGGATCTGAATGAAAAAAGGAGCTTTTATTGAGTCAGGAGGAAGCTGAGTGGAGATTAAAAAGTCGTGCATTATGGATTGATTTGGGTGACAGGAATACTAAGTATTTTCAGGCCTATGCTTCATATAGAAGAAATAAGAAAGCTATCAGGGAAATTAAAAATGATGATGGGGTCTCTATTACTGGTTAGTATCAGCTTCAAGCTGCAGCTGCAATTTTTTTTGGCAATATATTCAAAGATCCGGGTGGTAGTGATTTACTAAAACAGATTGAGATTGATCGTTTATATCCAGTTTTTTTCAATGTTCAGGAAAGTATGGTTGATTCCATGAAGATGGGTAACTCTTTTTGGCCAAATATGACGGTGAAAAACAGAAATTCTACCCATGTATTAAATTGAATCCCTCGAAACTCATACTTGCCACATGAATTTTGATATGCGGTTGAAAAACAAAATGTAGAGAATTATGTTGGCTTTCCAATGATATTTTTTTCGAAATATACCAATGTCATATATCATGTCGAATTTTCATTTAATGAAACGTGTGTACTTAAAAATTTGAAGAGAAATTAACAAGTAGTTTGTGTGCGTGCACAATAATTTAATGTTAAAGTAATAATTTTAAAAAATGAAATATGTGAACATGATCTAGACAGAATGCACTAGGGGTTACATATTTTTCTTTTAATTTTTCTCGAAAAAATATATTTATTATTATTTTTCGAAAATGACCAATGAATATTTAAGTCGCATTTTACACACGTGTGTGCGTGCACGAAATATTTTGATTTTTTACATCATTTGCAAAACTAAAAATACGATTTTAAAGAGGACGCGTTTATCTAGTGCTTGTGTATTTTTTCAATTTTTTTGGATGTGTATTTTGAATTTTGTGGATTTATCTTTGAGCTCAATCGAAGTCGTCGACAGAGTTTTTTAGGGCAAGTTTTAGTAGAAATTTAAAAACAAAAGACATATGAAGATAAAAGTTTGTAAATTTTATATATCTGGATAGAGGACTCGTTGACGAATCCAATGGTATCAAGTCCGCTCATTAATGAGCATTTAATGACATGGTTTAACTCTGTGGAAGGCAGACAAAACTTTCATTCTACAGTGAAAAGGGCTCTCGGCTTGTTTTTTAAGCCCCCGATCGAGCTAAATACCTCGATCGAGGTATTTTAAAACCCTCGATCGAGGGCCTAAAATGAGCCCTTTTATGTTTTTCAAAAGCTCGATCGAGCTTTTGCGAGCTTTTCAAAAGCTTGATCGAGGGTCTTAAAAGCTAGATCAAGCTCTTGTTTCAACCCTCGATCGAGGTCTTTTAGAACCCTCGATCGAGGTATTTTAAAACCCTCGATTGAGCTTTTAAAACCCTCGATCGATATTTTAAAACCTCGATCGAGGGCTTGAAAATACCTCGATCGATGGTTCGAAAAATAATTTTTTTAGCTTTCATCCGCCAAAAATGGTGAACCACCTTCGTGGAATCACATGTATGTCTCTGGATCAAGAGGTTACTCTTAAAGAAATTGAAGACACACTGAAGTTATTTGCAAAAGACAAGAGTCCAGGGCCTGATGGCTAGACTCTGGAGTTATTTCTTCACTTTTTTGACTTGATGGGTAAGGAAATTTTAGCTATGGTGGAATATTCCCGGATTAATGGTTATATTTCAGGTGCATTGAACTCTACATTTCTCACCTTGATACCGATATGTAACAAGACTTCTTCATTTGGAGAGTTTAGGCCAATTGCATTATGCAATTTAATTTACAAGCTAATATAAAAAATTATTGCTGTGAGGATAAAACCATGGTTTTCAAAGTTTGTATCGTCAAACCAGTTTGGATTTCTTCATGACAGACATATTCTAGATGTTGTGGGTATCTCCCAAGAAGTTATCCATTCGATCAAGGTCAGGAACAAAAAGGCTTTCCTCCTTAAGATGGATCTTGAAAAAGCATACGATAGGGTGGACTGGTGTTATCTCATAATTATCCTGATTCAAATTAGTCTGTCCCCTTTGATGTTGATATGGATTATGTCTTGTGTGACCTCTACTAACATTGTTGTTCTTGTCAATGGGATTCCATCCGATTTCTTTAAATGCTCTCGAGGGATAAGACAGGGATGTCCCCTGTCACCTATTCTATTTGTGCTGGTAATTGATGGATTAAGTAGAATTCTCCTTAAGGAAAAGATTTATGGTCAGATTAAAGGGATCAAACTATCCAAAGAGATCTCTATCTCACATTTTCTATTTGTTGATGATGTTCTTCTTGCTGGTATAAATTCCATTGGTGAAAGAAGGTGCTTTAGGTATTCCATTTCACTATTCTACAGTGCATCAGCTATGAAGGTCAATGATAGGAAGTCTATCTTATTCCAGCACAATCTAGTTGATCTACAAATTGAGGAGCTGCAGAGAACTCTTCCATATAAAATTCAGAAGTTAGAAGATGGATTCACTTATTTGGGCCACTTTATGAAGCCGAACAATTATAGAATCAAAGACTGGTCTTGGCTTGTCAAAAAAATGGAGCTCAGAATTCAATGCTGGACAAACATACTCCTCTTGGTTGGTGGTTGACTCATTCTGGTCAAGACTATTTTGACTAGCAGCCATGTGTATTGGCTCTCTTTATTTAAAGTGCCCAATTCGATTCTCAAGCAATTGAATAGGCTTTGTTCAAATTTTCTTTGGTCGGGTGGGTAGGATCGCAGAGGTATCATTATGGCAAAATGGGACTATGTTACTACTCCTGAGAAAAGTGGTGGCTGGGGGGGTAAAAATTTAGATATTTTTGGGACTCTTAGGCTGAAGAGCGTTTGGAGAGGTATGTGGGGCAACACACTCTGGTCTCAGGTTTTAAAGGTGAAATATATTAAATCAAATGTGGTGGAATGGATTAAAAAACCAAATAAAAATATTTGGAATTCTTCTGTTATTTGGAAGGGCTTTATGCAAGTCTTTCACTGGATTAGTAGTGAACTGTTTTGGCAGATAGGAAATGGTCAGGAAATTCAAGTTGGCATTGATCGTATTCTGGGTCTTGATGAGGACTTCAAGTTGTCTGAGGAAATTCTTGAATTTCTCAAGATTATAAACTTTACTACTTTGGATCGCATGTCTCTTTCCATAATGATTCCTACTGGATAAAAGGTGTTGATTTAGGTTTATTGGGCTGTTATGAAAGAGAATGGGACTTTTTATTTTCCCGATTGAACACCAGTGGGTGTAGACTCTCGCCTCAAAGAGATGTTCTAAAGTGGGAGGGGAACGCTATTTCTGGTGAGGTGACTGCCAAATCTACCTACAATTACATTATATCCAACAGGAATTTTTTCCTGCAACATTGGTGGTTCAAGAAGCTGTGGAGATGGAAGATACCTACTAAGCTTAAGTGCTTTGGGTGGTTTTCCTTCAAAGAAAAACTGAAAACTTGGGATAATTTGGCTCGGATGGGATGGTCTGGGCCTAACAGGTGCACCTTATGTAAATCTGAGGCAGAATCTACCCAACACATCCTGGTTCACTGCAGGTATACTAGAGAAATTTGGGAACAGGTTTGTATAGATCTGGACATAAATGTGCTTTGGGGTAAGGAGTCCTTTGAAGCTTCTTTCCTTAAATAGTTTAAGGAATGTAGATCACACCCACTTCTGCCTCTTTTTATTTCTTGGGTTATTTGGTTTAACAGGAATAAATCAGTTTTCGAAGATTTAACTCCTATGGCATCTAATGGTGTTAAGCAAATTCTCTCACTTTATAAATCTATTTTCAAAGGCAGGAAAGCTGCAGTGGTTAGAAAGATTGGTACTTTCGAGCCTATTTTTAATTGCCCGGTTCTCTTCTTTGATGGGGCGGCTCAAGGTGGACTTTGTGCTATTGGAGGGGCTATCTTTCTTAATGATTCACATTATTACTCTCTCAAAATGATGTGTGGATTGGGATCAAATATGAAAGCTGAGCTTATTGCGATGTGGTGTGTATTAAAGGTGGCCAAGATATTTGGTTTGGATGAGTTGAAATTCTTTGGCGATTCGCGAGTCACAATCAAATGGGCACAAGGTGAAGGTGATCTTAAAGTACTTGCCTTGGTCCATTGGTGCCACAGAATCAGATATGTTATTCAGGGGTTCAGGATGATATAATTTCAACATATTTATAGACAACATAATTCGTTGGCTAATAAATTGTCTAAACAAGCCTTGTATGGTGATACTGGGATTTTTGTTTCAGAAGAATTTCTGAATTCTCAGAGGCAGAATTCTGGGATTCTGAACTTTTTTGAGTAATCATGTTGTATATATAGCTACTTTTTTCTTTTTGGTTTTTTGAGGTATTGATGATTTGACTGACATTCTGCGTGATGATCGGTGAATCTTTTTGTAATGTTGACGATAGCCTAGGGTTTCTTGGATAGTAGTGGCAAAAGAAATCCTATGAACATTAAGCTATTTTGCATGTACCTTTTGATTCGATGGAATAACATTGGTACGCTTTTTTCTTGCTGGAAAAATATCATATTTATCTATTTTTTAATTAATATAATAAAAATATTAGAATAAAATTCAAAGAGAACACATGTCATATTTCTCTATTTTTGAATTAATAAAATGGGAATATTGTAATACAAGTCAAATGCACATCTAATCACAAGAAAAGACTACCACATGCATCCCATTGTGTTCACCACATGCATCTAATGTGTGAGTGGTAGACATGCAAGCAACTAATCACATTGCAAGCAAATAATCACATGAATAAAGTTAAATGCAAAGTTTTATCTTTTGTACATTGGATTAATGTGTAAGTGGTAGACATGCAAGCAACTAATCATAATAAAGTTACATATAGAAGTAACTTCTATATGCAAAATTTCATCTTTTGTATATTGGATGACATGACTTTTTAGGTTATGATATGGCTATGAATATATCATGGGAAATTGGTGATGTAGGTATGTTCAACGTTCAATTTTATGATAAGTATTTATAAGAGAACATATATGATAAGAGAGGCCTGAAGGTTATATATATCCACTCAACCTAACATAAAGACATAAATACTAATGATGCACTAAATATTGTATAAACTTTATTCTATAAAAAAAAGCATAACATCTAGTTAAACCAATTCATATATAAAATATATAATGAGCCTTTTACCAAAATACACCAACAATACCTAATCATTAAATATGTATGTTACAATGTTTATAAAGAAAACATATATTATAATAATTTTGAAACAAAACCAAAAGAACTAAACTAATTATGTAAATGACTTAATGAGTTTAACATGAGAATTTAAAACTAATTGATAATAAATTAAATTGAAAGTTAAAAAATTATTAAAAAAATTTATATATATTATAATAAATTTTGTCATTAAATTATTATAAAAAATAAAAAATTACTTTTCTAAATTATGATTAAAAATGGAATAATTAAATCCAGCAAATTTTATCAAACAGTGAAATAGAAGTAATTATATCTTTAAAATATGGGATTTAAAGTGCCTATGTGACATGAGCCCATCTTAGAATTTTACAAAGTAAGCTTATGAAGAAGTTTATCATAATTCTCATAAAGAGTTTGTATAAATTCACTCTATGGATTAGGATTTATTATGCATATAAAATCAACGTTAAGGTTTTGGAAAGAATTACGATTTACTATATCAAAGTAAACCACATATACGTTAGGGTTATGAAAACATGAAATATATAACATCACAGACTATGAATATAAAATCAACGGTTAAGGTTTTGGAAAGAATTAGGATTTACTATATCAAAGTATATCACATATCCGTTAGGGTTATGAAAACATGAAAGTATATAACATCACATGTTATGAAAACATGAAAGTATATAATCACAGGTTAGGGTTTTAAATCGAGAGAAATTAAGGTTAAATGATAGGGAAACTAAGAAGTCCCAAAATGATGTTGGTTACTTTTGAAAGTGATATTGGACATTGTCTTTGTTTCAAAAAGCTATGTTATTTATTTTCTGTAATTTAATTATTTAGTTTTGGACTTTTTAACATTTACTCTGTCGGTTTCAAACAACTTTTTAATATTTTGTTTTTTGTTTTTTTGGACTTTTAACATTTGACTTAGATATAGACTTCCTGTCGGAGGTTTGCATGTGTTTATAACTATTCACCGATAAATTGTGACGGGTTTACAAATTTTGTGTTCCATACAAATTTACATATTGTTAGATGTAACGATATACTAATTTACAAAGTCTTGGACCTTTCACGACAGCAAGAACGGAATTAAGATAAATGATTTTCTCGGTTAGAAAGCACACCTCTCAAAAGAGATAGCGAATATATGGAATAACTGAGACCATTCAACAGAAAAATGAAATAACAGAAAATTGAAATGGCCGAGTTCATGAAAAAGTACATTCTGAGTGATTTCACGACCAGCATTTAATTTGGCTGAAATAAAATTACGTCCAGTCTTATTTAACCTTAGGTCATTTAATGCGCCGCAGCAAGCAGGTTGGCAGTTGGATATCAATTCAGCAGGTTGGCAGTTGGATATCAATTCAATCTGCTTGAGATCCAATGGCCAACTGACTTACTGCTGTCGTATCAAATGACCTGCCGCAAGCTAGATATTGATCGCCTAACTACAAAATGAAATCTGCCAGACAATAAATTGGTACATGTTTATTATTAAATTTAAACCCACTCAAATAAACGAATAATATTTAGAAGCCGAAAGATAAATGGTTTACTGATCTAGAGAGCAAAACCCTCGAATTGTATACTGCTAATGAAGGAAAGTACTATTCTTGACTGGTTTAACTAGAAGCACTTAATTATTTGAAATAAAACTACACCAGCACAAGCTGGTTATTAAATTTTGAAATGAAATTTGGTAACTGTAAGCAAGCTACAAATAACAAACCAAAATTGGAATGAACCGCAGTGGGAATCATTCTCAATGCCAATCAATATTCCTCTTCATTTAACCTAAAATAGCAATGCATGATGCTAATCCTTCAATCAAAGTGAGAGTGTTAGAGAGGGCGGACGCTCATCTTCGTCATCTTCTTCTTTTGCCGGAAGATTCAAATCGAAGGACCTTGGAAGAGAAAGTTGCGCGTCTACCGCTCCTGAAGAGGAAGGAGAGTCAGAAACACTAGTCTGCATGGCTGCAGAAAATACATTCTTCGCTGTTCCCACTCCCAGCCACCCATGGCCTTTTTGTGTCTTCATCACATGAGACCGTACATTCTCTCCCGATAACTGCGCCACCCCCAGCGGTTGTTGCTGCTGCAGGAGAGTAACGTAGTCAAAAAGATTGCCGGGAATAGGAATGAGAGATTTAGGCGTAGTAGCAATATTGCTACTCAGATTGCCCAGTCCCTGCATTCCCACCCTCTCATTCACGTAAACCCAGGGCAACGAGGGCTCCATGTGTCTACCAAAGGCTGATCTGGCAGACGTCATATTCGTACAAAGCGGAGGGGCCGGGAGTATGGTAATGGCGGCGGTGGTGCAGCTCTGTTTGTGGACGCTGTCCAGGTGAAGGGAGGGAGCAGGAAAATTAGTTGTGGCTTTGGCTCCTCTCAAAAGTCTGGCGGCATTGTCATATGCTTTTGCCGCCTCCTCGCCGGTGTTGAAGGTGCCCAACCACCTGCGTTTCTTGATTACTGGGTCTCGGATCTCTGCCGCATATCTACCCCACGGCCTCCTTCTGACGCCTCTGTAATGCACTTCCTTGTTAGGATTTACATTGGCATCGCCGACGCTCTCGCTATTGTGGTCGCCATTTCTATCAGTGGCCATTAGGGCAGAAGACACTGGCAGACTGAGTAGTAGAGAAGGTAGATCCTTTCTATTAATAATAAAAGAGCGTAGTGGGAACTGGGAATCCCAAAGGTAGTTCAGGAGGGTGGGGCCGCCGCGCTGTAAGCGTTTTGAGGATTTTTTATTTATTTGACAACCGTATTTTATGGGCAAAATGGCCCCACTGACGGGCGGGCATTTTCCCCGTCAAATTCCAACCCTTCCTCCCGCCGCAGCCCGGTATGAAGGTGGCAGTTGGGCCTTAGGAAACTGAATTGAATTGACTACGTCTCCCTCAGCCGTGTTTGACCACCTCTCATTAAATTCATTCGCCTTCTCGGATGCTGTAGCCGCGGAACATAATGGAACAGATAGCCTCCGCACATGGAGGGAAAAAAACGCCCTCGAGCGCGCTCGAGGGCGCCCCTGAGCTCAAATTTCGGGCATTTCTAGCAGACCCCCCTACAGCCTGGGCTTGCCTTCAGGCATCGATGCTCTCTGACAAAATTTGACAGCTACAGTACAAAACTGACAGCTGAGGTTACTTTTTGAATCGTTTTGGACAGCGTTCTTAGCTTACAGGCTACGTTTTGAACCAGTTCGGACAGCACGTTTTGAACCAGCCGAGTTTTCAGCTTACGGTTTTTAAACTTACCGGCCCCCGCCTTCGCCTCCGCTTTCCAGTTGCATGTGCACAAAGGGACGTTTTTTAGCCCAGCTGATGTCAGCTAAGGGCGCCCCCCTGGGCGCCCTTTTTACCTCCATGTGCGGAGGCTAAGACTGTCTCCTAAGTAGGTGGAGTCTGGATGTCCCCGCCCAGATTTGTCGGCGTTTGAAAATGACTTTCTGTCGTTGTCAATATAATGCAAAAAGACATTATATTGACAGGAGCCGAAGCGTGGGATTATTGGCATCAAATCGGCTTTCACCACAATTTTGCATATGATCAATAAATCGACGTGAATCATACTTTAGTTATATTTAGTTCTGGTAGAATTGTATCCGAAGGGATTGTAATAAATGTCGATCACTGGTATAGACAACGTTGAATCCCATGTTTCAAATTCAAAGGTGTCAATGCTACCCTATAGTGTTTATTACTTACCCACGCAATACATACTTTGGAAGGGTTTTGTGGTATTATTCTACTACTGGCTTTATTTATTACTAACCCACGCAATACATACTTGGGAAGGATTTTGTGGTATTATTCCATTGCGTAGGATAAAAGACAATTAAAAGGCTTTGATTTATTTTTTTGTGATTTTGAGTCCAAAATTAGTTAAATTTTTTTGGTGAAAATTGTTATTTTCTCATTTTTGTAATTTCAGTAATTGAGATTGCTTTTTCTAAACTAGTTGACCATTTTTAAAACTACCCAAATCGCTGAAATTAATCAACACTCTTCACCACCACTCGGTGGAGTTTTAAATGTTGGGTGAGGTGATATATAATTATAAATTAAAATAATTTAGATTTAACCATATATCCATCTTATACATCATTTAATGTTAAGTATAGATGCATTTAATGATGACATCGATTAAAAATCTGACTATGGAGTCTTCAATATTTCACTTGCAAGTTGTCAAATACTAACCATGTTACCACGTTTATTGATAGTCAAGTCAATATAATCATGAATTTTTAGTTATTATCATGGATTATGACACTATGTTACCACATTTATTGATTGTTGGGTAAATATAATCATGATGATTTCTTTTATTTATTATCATGGATTATGTTTATATAATCTTTCTAAATTATATTTTTTATTTTTAAAATTGTAATTTTTACAATATAAATTGATTGGTATCTTTAATTTATATTATGTAATCTCAACCATTCACAATTTTAATGTTTTTTTTTTAATTTTCAATTAAAATAATAAAAAAATTATAAAAAAATTAAATCATAACATTATTAAATGGTTCTTTCAATCGCTTGTCTTAAACTTTATTTGAATTTCACAAAAGAACATTGGATGGTGGTCATTTACATTGAGAAGGTTGCTGGGATAGGGCATAGAATGTGGGTGGGACACTTCTCAAGAATTGTTGCAATGGCCTTTGATTTTAAATGAAGTTCAAATAACTATGTTGGTTGTTTAACTGTTCTTGAGGTTTTCTATAAAGACCTAGGTTCTGCGCGGTTTGAGGAACCAACAAAACCCCTTTTCACTGGCCCTTTCGGCAACAATCTGTGAACAGAATGAGGTCTCACCCGAGGCGAAGTAATGGGGGGGATACGAAATCATGTTTCCATAGGCAGGTGATGAGTGTTTAAACAGATTGGCAGGAAACGCGCTATGGCATTCGTGTGCGCACCACCACATTAAGTTCTGGGCTCCAGTCGAAGTGCGAGAGCTGCAATAAGTTCAACAACCCTGATTCCACTACTTCGGATAGCCAACTCTTTGCAACCAGCACAGAATTTCCCTTCACATCATTCTTCCAACACATATATCTATCTAGCTGAAATTGCGGGTACTTCGGTTCGTCTGGATCCTTCTGTTGTTGCAGCAAGTCATAATCTTCGAACTTGCAGTCTGGGATCTTGCCCAACATATTGGATTTTGGTTTAAAGTGCTTGGATATTGGTAGTAGCGAGATTTCATACTTCGCATTCCTTGTGAGCTTCAGAGCTGATGCATCCTGTGCACGCGGAGAGATATAGTCAGGCGTCAGAGTTAATGGGTTTTTTTTGTCGTCGAGAGGAACTTCTGGCATCTTGGAGCTCATCATCTTCGGCTTATCTTCTCCACTGCTGGATCCTTTCTCTTGGCTTGCATAAATGTGGAATGTCATGGGGAACGACGTGAACCTTGACCTTGTTCTGTGACAACCTTCTCAGCAGGGGTTCTCATCAACCCTTCAATCCCTTTGTGCTTAAACACCCTCACAACCTGCGCGACTGTGAACTCTTGATCAATGGTAGAGTTGTCAGACATTCACTGTATTTTTCTGCTACAAACTTACGGGATTATTCAACACAAACTGTTAACAGATGGAAACTATGGCTCACGGAAAACATTTCAGAGTTTCAGTAACGCCCGTAAGTCCAAATACAACGGTATTTATAGGCATAGTTGAGCCTTATCCATGCTCATTAACAACTAGAAAAGAATTAAATGGCATATCTGTTAGCCAAATCCGCTGAGGATTCGGGTCCTTTCCTTAACTAACTGCTTCAGAATCACTATTTTGGTGTTAAATGCTCAAGCAGTCGTCAACAAAATCACTTTATAACTGCTAGTTTTTCAACCGACATTTCCACGGCTAGTTTCTTAGAGCGTTATGTCGAATTGCGCGGTGGGTTGTCACTATTCTCGACGTACTTCACGGTGTCGTTCTTGTTCGCTTTGAAGTTTTCATCCTTCTTATTCTATTTGATTTGCACAACTACCTTTTGAGCTTTGAACTGTGCGCTCTTTTATTTTATTTTTCTCTTATGTTTTTTTTTTTTGACCCGTGCAGCTTCACTTCTCGACTAGTGTTGCATGGTACATATATCCTTTTCATCCATTTTCGTCTGTCATACCAAACTGTGTATAGAGTGTGCCCAAGTTCAACTATACTTGACACTTACAAATTTCCTTTTCTTTCAATCACTGAGGGTTCTACGACGTAGCACTATCCCGATAGGGTTTTAGTCTACTTCCATTCACCAAACCGGGTAAGTTATCTCCGGCTAATGTGGCTAACTGAACTGCACGTTAGTAACATGCATAACAGTATATAGGCCAAGTAAATATTTTAATTTTTTCAAAAAATTTCATAAACTTGCTATCATATAGGAGGACTAGGTCACCTACCTGAAAGGACTTGTTCTTGATATGGCAATCATGCCATGCTTTTTCTCGGTCTTTCCGCACTTGCTGGTGGAATCCTGTGATGAAGTGATCTTCCTCCAATCCAACCAAGTGTAGAAGCTTTTTCTCTATTGTTTATTCATCCTCAATGCATGTGAATGCAACAATACTTAAGTGTTCGGGTACACAGGGTACTACCAAAGGACCGAACACCAAGAGCAACCAGTTCACACAAACATATCACAGATCAACACACCGATGTTTTGACGTGGTTTAAACCCTCTAGAGGGAAACACTCCACGGCCCCGACCAAATAGCTTCTACAGGACAATTTATTATGCAAAGAAAGAAAGTTACAAATGAGCTTCTCATAATCGATCAACTAAACAATGACCCTCCATGCTCTTTAAATAGAGATCATGGACCAATCAGGTGTTAATCCACAGATCAAGGTTAGGTTTGATATAAGAGAAGTTGAGCCATCGGATCACTCTATGTCAGGAACATATCGGGACCGTCGGATTAAGTATTTACAAATGCATACTAATGCATACTAAAGAAACACACTATCCCTAACGGATCTATTACACAAGTTGATCTTAACTAACTCCTAAGTGTCTAAATATCCTAACATTAAGCTGGGTACAATATACTCCATAGGCATCACAACTTCCTGTCCGTAGGCCAATCTGAAAGGTGTATGGCCTGTCAACTTCTTACAAGTAGTACTGTACACCCATAACACAACTGGAATGCGCAGACCCCAATCATCTTTATTTACATTGCACACCTTTGTCAGCACATTCTCTAGTACCTTGTTGAAATCTTCAACAATTCGATTGGCTTGAGGATGGTACGGTGTACTCCTCTGATGATAAATGTCGAAATATTCAGTAAGGTTTTCAATAGTTTGGTTCAAAAAATGGGTCCCTTGATCACTCATCAAAATCTTCGGGCATCCAAATCTAGTAACGATGTTCTTAAAGATAAACTGCACTGCAGTAGCTGCACTACAGTCCTTTACTAGTTTAGCCTCTACCCATCTGGTGAGATAATCAGTCCCGGTGATAATGTATCTCACACCAGTCCTTTTTCCTGGTGGGTTGATAGGTCCCACGAAATCAATGGCCCATTTGTCGAATTTGTGAAGTGTCAACTACGGATTCAATGGCATTTTGTCTCTTCGCGGCGGCCTTCCTATCCTCTGATAGACATCACAGCTCTGGCAATGTTCCTTTGCATCTTTGTGAAATATAGGCCACCATAGCCCTACTCTCAATATATTATGCATAGTAGCTCTTTTTGCGTAGTGACCTGCCGATACACCTGAATGTGCATCCGCCAATATGAATGGCTTCTCATTCTCCAACACGCATCTGCGCAACACTTCATCCGGTCCCAACTTATATAATTGACCTGTAGTTATAGTGAAGTTTGCTACTCTGACTACCAGTTGCTTCTTCTACTATGTAGTGAACTCAGTGGGTGCCAATCCCGTAGTCAGAAAGTCTAAAATGTCCTTGTAGTAGTCATCTGTGATCTGTATAGCAAATAACTGCACGTTAGGATGACTGTCTTCAAGATTGGTGGGTTCTTCGCCTGGCTCAATCCTTGAGAGATGGTCAGTTCCTAGGTTCAGTCTTCCTGGTTTAACCACAATTTTGAGGTTAGACTCCTGGAAGAGTAATAACCATCTGCATATTCTCCCCCCTAACACTCGTTTATTGACCAGATACTTCATAGCGGAATGGTCAGTGTACATGGAGAAGTGTGCAACCAGCAAATAGTGCCTGAATTTCTGAAGTGCATACACCATAGCTAGACCCTTTCTTTCAATGGTCATATAGTTCTTTTCAGCTGAAGATAACTTCCTACTTGAAAATGAAATGGGGTGATCAATGCCCCCTTCACCTGGTTGAGAGAGCACAATTCCCAATGTTATAGATGAAGCATCAACATGTACATGGAATGGCTTATCCCAATTTGGAAAAACTAGGATTGGTGCAGTTACCATTTTCTCCTTTAGCGTGTCCAGTCCCTGCTCACATTCTGCGTTCCATATGAACTGCGCTTCTTTCTTCATCAGTTTCTCCATTGGCAGGGTTATCTGCGCATAACCCTTGATGAATTTTCTATAATATCATGTATGGCCCAATGTGGTGTGAAGTTGTTTCACTGAATTAGGTGTAGGTAAATTCACAATCACTGTGATCTTCACAGGATCAACCATCAAACCTTATCTGCACACAATGTGTTATAGAAGAATACCATAAGGTACACAAAAAATACATTTCTTTAAATTCAATGAAATTTGATGTTGTTTGCACTTAGCTAACATCATTCTCAAGTTTTCAAAATGGTTCTTCAGCAAACCAAAGACAGTCCAATCATCGAAATAAACCTCTAAGAACTTATGGATAAAATCCTTAAATGCATCCACAACAACTCTGGAAAATATGGCAGGTGCATTCTTCAACCCAAAAGGAATAACTGTATATTGGTATGAGCCCCATTCAGTATCAAATGTTGTCTTATGCCTGTCTACTAGATCAATCCTAATATGATGATATCCAGAAAATCCATCATTAAATGAGTAGGCCTCATTTCCTCCCACATTGTCTAATACTTCATCTTTAAAGGGAGTAGGAAACAGGTCATGCAGCGAAGCATCATTCAGCTTCCTTAGATCTATGCAGATCCTGATCTCACCTTTAGTCTTTTTATCTTGGATAACCACCGGGCTTATCCACTTGGACTCTTCAACAGGCTTGATGATCCCTACATCAAGTATCTTATCAATTTCATTCTTTACTCTTTATTTATATCTTGGATTTAGTCTATAAGGCCTTTGCTTAAAGGGATTCACGCCTGGTTTGAGAGGTATCTTCATAACTCCCAAGTTGCCCAAAATTCCTTTCATTTCGGCAAACTTTGTCAGAAATAAATCCTGATATTCATGTAGGAGTTATGTGATTTGCGCAACCATTGCATCGTCCTAGTAATCTCCAATGGACGCGAACTTCGACTCTTCGCTTGTGCCAATGTTCACTTTTCCTGTCTTGACAGGTCCACTCATATCTGGAATTTCCAATGGAGGTCTCTCTACATCGCGTGCTCCTTTGGACTCATGTATATTGATGTTGCGTGGATCCTCCTCATCGCTCTCTTCTTGTTCTTCTTCATTTTCAACGAGATTGTAACACTCAAGGGCCTGTTCTATCGTTCTCTCCCATTCTGGTTGTAGTTTCATAGGTACTTTGACATATTCAAATATCTTTTCTTTGATTTCTTCTAATGCCTCGTTTATACTTGGGCATTCCTCTCTGAATATTCTTTCTTTGATAACTTGTAGAGCTTTGTTTATGCTTGCACTTTCATCTTCAAAGCTAAATTTTTTTTGGAAGTTTGCAGTTAAGAGAGACCAATCTGTAGTTCCTCTGCGAATCTCTGTGTCTGTAGACCAATCTTCTGGACTCTTCTCTAGTCTATGCACATACAGATGAACCCATTCTGTCTCTGGTCTCTTTTCCCATGCTTGTGAAAAACTTTCAATGTGATCCCTTGGATTTGTCTGTCCATTATACTTTCCAAATGTCAGTGCAACTTTCTCTGTGAATCTTATTTGCATCATATGTCTGCATTGATCCCATGTGGTCAAAGTCTGCTTATGCACGACCCACCATCTGGCAGGTGTAGCGTACAATGCTATATCTAATGTTGGTATGCGATGTTCAGTTGCAACTGATATAGTATATTCTGGAATAAGTGAATAAACATTAGTTGAACCATCATAAGTGGGGATTGGAATTACCTCTGTTCCAATCCAGCGCAATGAATTTGTGATCTACGTGCATCTTCTCGCAGATGCTTCATGCATACGACTTTGCCAATTCTGCAGTGCTACATTAGAATCTGAGATGCGAGAACTGTCACATCGCCAACTAAGTTCTCCATATTCCGCATGATTAATGTAGTCATCTTGATTCGCAGTCATCTTGTAAATTCGATCAAGATCATGTGCTCTGGATTCTTCCTGAATCGGCTCACTGTATCTTTCTCCTTGCGAAGGGCCCAATGGTGCTATGACCCTAATATCCTGCCCTTCGAAGATTATCTTCTTGGTCTTCAAGTTTATGATGGCGAGGTTATCCATCGCCCATTCTATAACTAATAGTGATGGATAAGGCTGACTATCATCCACAATTTCAATAACCTCGAAGTTTGCATGACTTCGCACTCCATCGATGTCAGCAATAATATTGGTTAATCTCCCAAAAGGTATGACTTTCTGCTAGTCACCACTACATTTTTGGCCTTTAAACTGACCTACGGAGGGGGGGGGGGGTTGTCTTTGGGGTTGGTTTTGGAAAAACTGCCCCTAAAGGCACCGATGTTAAATTTTTTCCCTTTAAGGGTGGTTTTTTTCGAGATTGGAACCGCCCCAAAAATGACTTTTGGGGGCGGTTTGTGACCCCCCTCGTAGAGGTTTACGGAGGCGGTTTTAAACCCCCCTCGTAGACCCCTTCATAGAGACCTACGGGGGCGGTTTTGAACCCCCTTCATAGAGACCTACAAGGGAGGTTGTGAACCCCCCTCATATAAACCTACATGGGCGGTTTGGAACCCCCCTCGTAGAGGACTATAGGGGCAGTTTCAAACCCCCCCTCGTACAGGCCTATAGGGGTGGTTGTGAAGCCCCCTTGTATAGTTCTATAGGGGCGGTTTGGAACCCCTCTTGTAGAGGCCTATAGGGGAAGTTTAGAACCCCCATCATAGAGGCTTACAGAGGTGGTTTTGAACCCCCCTCATAGAGGCCTATAGAGGCGGTTCGAAACCCCCCCTAAAACTCTTTACAAACATTTGGGGGTAGTTATGAACCCCCCTCATATAAACTTACAGGGGGAGTTTTGAACCCCCCTCGTTGTAACATACAAGGGCAGTTTTGAACCCCCCTCGTAGTGACATATGAAGTCAATTTAGAACCCCCCTCGTAGCCATAATAAATCATAATTAAATATATCTTATTAAAAATATCAATATTGCAATATCATTAGGGAACGAAGGAATCGAACCTTCAACCTCCTGCTTGTAAAGCATGCACTCTTCCATTGATCTAGAACCCTTTATGAATTGGGGAAAGGGGAAATATTAACACCAATATTGCATCATTTGTAATTCTAAGAAAAGACTAATAATCCCAACATTGTTTCTGACTCGAGCCACCTAAGAAAGTAGTCTAAATGGCTCTGACCTTCTTTAGATATATGCTAACCACTTCAAATCCTATGATGTAATCAAGATAATGTATATAAAAACACCCATACACTTCAATACTTTTCTCGGCCACTTCAAAATTTTCCCAATGATGATAAAAACATCCATACACTTTAATATTTTCCCTAGGCACTTCAAAATTCTCGTGGCGAAGAAAAAAATGACCCCATCCATTTCCATGTTTTCCTAGGCACTTCATTACTTTCCCTAGAAACTTCAAAATTCGTCCAATGATGATAAATATTCCCTAGGCACTTCAATACTTTCCCTAAGGAAGGTAGAAAAACACCCGACAATGATATAATCACCCAGGTAATCACAAAAATGCCTCAATCCAGACAATTTACCTTGACAAGTGATAACTTTGCTCATCACTGTTTTAAAACACCCCAACACTATAAAAGCATCCATACATAAAAGCATCGATATGTATTGAACCTTGGTCCCTCCATGTCTGCTGCACATGGAGATGGATTTATGGTTGTCACAAAATTTACACCTAGAGAATAATTTCTAGTCCAGATCTGTTCTGGATAAAATTGTTTTTTTTGTTGCTCCAAATAAAAAACCACTCTATGATCTTTTAAAGAAGTAGAAACAGGCACATGACCTTGAGAGGAGCAAATTTCTCCTTTGTCCAAGGAACCTTGAATACAAGGTTGACATGTTTTCCACTTTCTGTAGCCAAATCTTTTAGGGTTGATGTAGAAGCCCTATCAGGATCAAGCTGTGAGTTTCAGTCGCCTTCGGTCATGGAAGATATTTGCTTCCTGCAATTGCAAAATGGTTGATCAAGTTGTGGGACAATGGACACATAATGCACACTTTGCTGATTGATGCTCCTATAAGATGAATCTCCCTCAATTGCAACTCCACACTCTTTGGGAATGCTAGTTAATGCCTGATCTTGGACTTGAGCTTGGGCCTAAACCTGATCCTAAGCATTATGCAACAAGATGTATTTTTGCTGTAATTCCTGTTGATCCTCACTAGGAAGATATGTCACTTGCATTTTATTTATTGGATGCTGCAGAGCTGAAATAGGTGGGCCATGTTGTTGAGGCTACACATAAGATCCATTCTGAGAAGTCATGTAACATTGTGGCTGCATACCTGACACGGTATACATAGTTTCTGTTCCAGACGAATAATAAGGTGGCAGACTATGATAGCTCAAACCCGGGGAAATACTTGGTACAGGAGGACGTATTGTAAGTGGTTTCTGTGGTTTATTTATTGGATGCTGCAGAGCTGAAATAGGTGGGACATGTTGTTGAGGCTGCACATAAGATCCATTCTGAGAAGTCATGTAACAATGTGGCTACATACATGACACGGGATACATAGTTTCCATTCCAGATGGATAATAAGGTGGAAGACTATGATAGCTCAAACTCGGGGCAAGACTTGGCATAGGACATATTGTAAGTGCTTTCTGTGGATCACTTGATCCTGTTCTGAAATAATTAAATGGCAAGCCCAAAATTTGATCATGTCTGTTTGGTCCATATGAATTATGACGTGAATGCCTAGTCATTGTTTAATATTGTACTGGAGGTTGCATTACATTTTCCGCGACTCGAAAATTCCACTCCAAATTCCTTGAGTGAGAAGGGTACTTGACTGCATGCATGTTCAAGGAGGAAACCACAGTTGAAGAATCAAAATTGCCATTTCCATTGAAGAGACCTGTAACAGACTTTCTCTTAACATCAATAGTAGAAAAAGTTCCTCCATGAGAGTTCAGTCCATGCCCATCCTCTAAACCCCATCTACCATGACCTCCACTCCTACTTTGACAAAATGCTTGGATGGCCTACTTCATTGGCCTGTTTTCTATAAAACTAAGGGTTGTAAATGCATATGTCAAGGTTTGATCATCTAGAAAAAATTGCTCATTTGGTAAAGTAAATCCATAGTTATAAATGGATCCCAGAGGGAACTATTTTTCTTGTTTCACATTGTTTTGTTGACCGGAAGTTCCCTGTGACTAGGATCTTTGATCTAAATCAGATCGAGGCAAACTCCTTTCATGAAATTTTTTCTTGGACAGACTGTAGCAGGATACAGGATGAGGGATGGAGAAATCAGAAGGAAAGTGGGAGGGACTACTTATTGTAAATGATGAAGATAGATTATTTACTCCATGAAGACCTTAATAAAATTCTTCATAAGCCCCCATGGAGACCAAATTCTACTCATCCTTCCTCTCTAGAATACCATTGAACCTACATTTGGGTGACCCATCATATTAAATAAATGATTCCATATGATGAGGAGATGTTTCTTGAGGAATCTCTTCAAGAGGCATCTAAAATTCTTTATCCACCTTTTCCATGCCCTTCATATTGCCCTACAAGCAAGGAAAGCACATAATGATTCCATCAAGAAAGCCAAACTTGTATCATTTTATACGAATATAATGATCCCTCATAATCAATCATCCCTAGTTAGCTCCCACTGCAATCCTTCCCATAATCATATCATATGAAATAAAGGCTTGATCTCCAACATACCCACTTTTGAAAGATTGAACCAAGAAATCCTTAAAATTCAATTCAAAACTCATGCAGATACCCATTCAGAAAAGGCGTTTAAATCTTAAAAGTGAGCTTTAGAATTGATCAGAATTGCCATACACCGTGACAAATTGTGCTTCAAAATATATTGAAAATTAAAAGTAACATTCAAATGAAGAATATTACACATATCTAGGACTTCCCCATATAATCGGATAATACCAACAGATCCATCTTAAACCTAGATATATCAAGCACTGAGAGGGATCAAATTTCATGAGGTGTAAATTTTTTTATGTTAAACTTGAAGATGGTGGGGAGGAAGACTACGTTAGTTGTAATTTCTTCTCGACGTTTCGAGCCGCAAAGTAGGGCTCATCATCAAGAGAGAGTCTCAAGGTTAAATTAGGTACGGAAGATAACATTAATAAGTGTGAGATTATATTTAATTAAGTTTTTATTAGTTTAGCCGACAACCTAAATGCTGAGATTTTATTAAAAATTCAATATTAATTATTTGTAGAGAAGTTTATAAGTCAATAATTTTAATTTTCTTTTTTAATAACACACTTGTTAATAATTAGTTTTAGGAATAAACTATAATGGGCAAATTAAGCTGTAGTTAATAAATTAAATTAATTTTAATTAAAATAATTTAAAAGTTACTATTAAAAACCTAAAAATAACTATTAGTTGGGTTTGTTTTTAAAATAATTTTATTAAAATATTTCTTAATGAAATTAATTTCTTATGAAACAACATAAAAAAATTTAAGAAATTTTTTTGTTTATTAGAAATATTTATTGATTTAATTTTTTTATTTATTTTTGTTAAAATTATATTAATTTAGTGATTTAGTTAAGTTTTAGAGAGTTTGTAAGTTTACAAAGTCCCAAAGTTTAACCTAAGTTAATAATTAACAATTCTTCAAAGGTTAAATTAATAATTAAAAATATTTCAAAAGTTAAGGTTTTTATAAACTTTTTTATTAAAGTTCTTAAAAATATCAAATCTATAGTTGTTTTTAGGTTTTTATTAAATTTTAATTTTGTATTAATTTTTTAAAAGTTTTTAGAGATTACTAGAGTTAATGTTTTTTGTGTGTGGAATATTGTTTCTAAGACGGTGAATTATGGGGCGACGAATCTCATTAAGCTTGAGGCCATCATCCCTATTCAAATTTGATGGAGCCTTTTCTATCTCAATGGCCTCCCTGATTTTTCTCCTTCTATAATGTTCCTCTCTAGCGATTACATTTGTATCTTCAATGCGTATGTGGTGGCGTGAGTGGTGGGCATGTTCAGCTAGTGTTGATTTCTGATGACGATCGTGCCTGATGTTTGCGCAATGTTCTTTGAGTCTCACCTGGATGGAGCGTCCAGTTTCCCAAATATATGGTATATCACAAGAGCAGGGGACACCATAGACACCCTTCTATTTTAATGGTTCTACTGGGTCTTTGGAGGAATCTAACATTCTTCCTACCGAGTTTGGGGGAGAGAAAGTTACACTCATGTCCTTTCTACGAAGAATTTTAGCTATAACATATGTTGTTCCTTTAATATAAGGAAGCGTGATCTTAGTTCCATCAATGTTCTTGTTTTGCTTTCGAGATTTTCTGCGAGCTTTTTGGATAACCTTCGTGATTTGATTTTTGTTATAACCATTCATTTGGAAGATATTGGACATGTGGTCTAACTCCTGCTCTAAGTGGTCTTCATCCAAGATCCTGATAGCTCTAGTTACCAGGGTGTTTATCACTCCTATCTTTTGAGAGGGTAGATGGTGCGAGTCCACGTGTAGGTACCTATCAGTATGGGTTTTCTTCCTATAAACCTGATGGCCTAGGGTTCCATCATTTCTTTTTGTGATGAGCACATCTAAGAAAGGAATATGGTTATCCTCTTCAACCTCCATGGTGAATTTTATATGGTCTGATCTACTATTCAGATGCCCTAGGAATTCAATCAGGCTTTCTCTCCCATGTGGCCATTTTATGTTAGCATCGTCCACAAACCTCTTCCACCACTTTGGTTTTAATGGGAAAGCTTCAATAGCTGATTTTTCAAATGCCTCCATGTACAAGTTAGCCACCACCGGGGAAAGAGGTGATCCCATAGCAATTACCTCAACTTGTTCATACAATACCCCTTTGAAGGTGAAGAAAGTGGACTTTAAGCAAATTCTAACAAGTTTTTCTGTTTCTTCATCAGTCACCTCCCTAACTATCCTAAGGGCTTCATCCAATGGTATTTTTGTGAAAAGGGACACTACATCAAAACTAGCTAGAATATCACCTTCTTCTGCCTTGGAGTCTTCCATTTCCTTTACCATGTGAGTGGAGTCCTTGATGAAAGAAGGAGTTTGACCAACAAAGCCTTTTAATTTTCTTGCCAGAAACTTAGCTAAAAGGTATGTCGGGGATCCTATAGTGTTTACTATGGGTCTAATAGGTGTGCCCTCTTTGTGAATTTTAAGAAAACCATAAATCCTAGGAATCATTGTATCTTTTGGGATCAATTTCTTCTTTGTGTTCTCGTCAAGGGAAGAATTCTTAATGGCTTTCGTAACTTCATTGAAAATCTTCTTTGTGGGATCCTTATCCATCTTTCTGTAACTGCCACTTGCTGAAAGATGTTCAATCATTTTTCTGTTATATTCAACCCTATCCTAGATGACAGTTGCATTTCCTTTGTCATCTCTTAGCACAATGATGTTTTCATTATTCCTTAAGCTTCTTAACGCTGTTCTCTCACCTGGGGATATGTTTGATCTGGGCGGCCTCGCTTTCCTTATGGCTACAGCGCATTCCTGCCTTACTTCTTTGGCTTCTGTTTCTGGGAGGTTAGACAACGCATCCTCTACCCTACAAACCAGATCCTCTATCGGTAGTCTCTTGGGGGCCACAAAAAAGTTTAAACGATGTTCTAACACCCTGGTTTGCTCTTCATTCAACGCAGTGCTTGATAGGTTAATCACGGATGATTTTTTCTGGTTGTTTGGCTTGTGATCTGGTTTCTGAACGCTTCGTAGCATGGAAAGCTTTTCCTTGTGTTTGATCTCTATACTGGTGGCTAATCTCTGCATTCTTTCCGCGGAGGATGCTTCTACCTTTGCCCAAATATCAAGACGTAGACTGTTAGCCAGGTCTAGGTGTAACCAGTAGAGTGCTTCAGATATCATGTTAATAGTTCCACTGCTTCATCTAATTTCTGAACGTATTATAGTTGCGCTGGTATCTTCAAAGATTCGTCGGTTCCTATCTTTTAGAGCATGTTTAATTACTGCAAATTTAGGTATGATTTTGTTGTCTCTGCAATTTTTAAGGAATTTTAAGTTAGCTATCTTCTTAACCATTCTAACCCATAACTTCTCGAAGGACCTCAGGCTGTCCAGCGCATCCCTTCCATGGAGGGATTGAATTAAGTTGTTCATGATCATGCAGTGAAAGATGAAGATGGTAGGGAGGAAGACTACGTTGTAATTTCTTCTCGACATTTCGAGCCGCAAAGTAGGGATCATCATCAGGAGAGAGTCTCAAGGTTAAATTAGGTATGGAAGATAGCATTAATAAGTGTGAGATTATGTTTAATTAAGTTTTTATTAGTTTAGCCAACAACCTAAATGCTGAGATTTTATTAATAATTCAATATTAATTATTTGTAGAGAAGTTCATAAGTCAATAATTTTAATTTTCTTTTTTAATAACAGACTTGTTAATAATTAGTTTTAGGAATAAACTATAATGGGCAAATTAAGCTCTAGTTAATAAATTAAATTAATTTTAATTAAAATTATTTAAAAGTTACTATTAAAAACCTAAAAATAACTATTAATTGGGTTTGTTTTTAAAAGAATTTTATTAAAATATTTCTTAATGAAATTAATTTTTTATGAAACAACATAAAAAAATTTAAGAAATTTTTTTGTTTATTAGAAATATTTATTGATTAATTTTTTATTTTTTTTGTTAAAATTGTTCAGGTACACAGGGTGCTACCAAAGGACCGAACACCAAGAGCAACCACTTCACACAAACAGATCACAGATCAACACACCGATGTTTTGACGTGGTTTAAACCCTCTTGAGGAAAACACTCCATGGCCCCGGCCAAATAGCTTCTACGGGACAATTTATTATGCAAAGAAAGAAAGTTACAAATGAGCTTCTCATAATCGATCAACTAAACAATTACCCTCCATGCTCTTTAAATAGAGATCATGGACCAATCGGGTGTTAAGCCACGGATCAAGGTTAGGTTTGATCTAAGAGAAGTTGAGCCGTCGGATCACTCTATGTCAGAAACATATCGTGACCGTCGGATTAAGTATTTACAAATGCATACTAATGCATACTAAAGAAACACACTATCCCTAACGGATATATTACACAAGTTGATCTTAACTAACTCCTAAGTGTCTAAATATCCTAACATCCCCCCTTAAGAACAACTTGGGATAGGATTGAAGGATTTACAAAAGTGACACTATTAGGAGAAGGAAGGAGGCATTAGAGCCTATCCCCCCTTAATGACAAGTTCCTGAACTCCTAACATAGATCGAAGTTTAGAAAACTTCGCTTCTTTAAGAGACTTGGCGAAGATGTCTGCAACTTAATCATCTGTAGGGAAAAAGAGCACTTCAAGAACCCGATCATGAACAAGATTTCTGATGAAGTGCATATGTAGCTCAATGTGTTTGCTGCGTTGATGTAGAACTAGATCTTTGGAAAGCTTGATGGCACTTTGATTGTCGCACCAAAGTGGAGTAGGCTGCTGCTACTCGAATCTAAACTCTGAAAGGATCTGTCGAAGCCATAAAGCTTCCTGATTGGCATTGACGGCTGCTCGATATTCTGCCTCTGCTGAAGAAAGAGCAAGAGCTTGTTGTTTCTTACAATCCCAAGTAATAGGTCCAGATCCCAGACTGAAAACATAACCTACAGTAGACTTTCGATCATCAGGATCGCCGGCCCAATCTGAATCAGTGAAACCAACCAACAAAGGTTTCCCCCCTATACTGTAATGAATCCCAAACTGAAATGTACCTCGAATATATCGAAGTATTCTTTTAGCTGCTTTCCAATGATTTTCATGAGGTGTCTGCATATAACGGGCAACTCGACCAACGGAAAATGAAAGGTCAGGACGGGAATGAGTCAAGTATAAGAGACTACCAACAAGCTGACGATACAAGGTGGCATCGACTTCAGGTGAAGTACAAGTGGCAGAAAGTTTGACTCCAGACTGGAAGGGATAAGGGGATGGTGTACAATCTTCCATGTGAAAGCGACGAAGAAGGTCACAAGCATACTTAGACTGAGAAAGAAAGATTCCTTCTTTGATTTGCAAGACTTGGAGACCAAGAAAATAATGCAAATGTCCTAAGTCTGACATTTCAAAATTTTGTTCAAGACCGGATTTCACATGGGTTATAAGCTTAGGGTCACTACCAGTAAGAATAAGGTCATCAACATATAGAACAAGTATGATGAGATGGTTTCCTACTTTCTTGGTATAGACGTTGGGGTCAGAATGGCATCTAGAAAAACCAGTGTCAAGGAGAAAGTTATCCATTTTGGCATACCAAGCTCTAGGAGCTTGCTTAAGGCCATATAAGGATTTCTTAAGGCGGTAGACAAGGTTAGAGTTATTCTGAACATAGCCAGGAGGTTGTTCCATGTAAATTTCCTCTTGTAAATCACCAGGTAAGAAGGCAAACTTGACATCCATTTGATGGACTTCCCAGTTGTGTAAGGCTGCAAGGGAAAGAACAAGGCGGATGGAGTTCATTTTGGCGACGGGAGCAAAGGTTTCATTGTAGTCAATCCCTTCAACTTGGGAAAAACCTTTGGCAACTAACCTTGCCTTAAGTCTTTCAACACTTCCATTTGATGCATACTTAGTTCTGTAGACCCATTTACATCTGACAAGTTTTCTTCCTTTTGGAAGAGATACAAGATCCCAAGTATCATTCGCCATTAAGGAACGATATTCTTCATCCATAGCTGCATCCCAATCTGGATTCCCTGAAGCTTCTGCAAAAGTTTCTGGATCATGATTCTCGGAAACTTGAACCAAAAGAGAAGAGGCTTGCTGAAACTGAGAACGTGTTCGACGTTGATCTCTAGGATCAGCGGTAAGATCACCAGCTGCTTCACATGTTGAACGGACCCATCGAGGAAGCACTTGTGCTGGTGCAACTGGAGGAACATGAGCAGGTGGAGGTGGATTTTCATCCTCACTGTCATCATCAGAAACTGGAGTTGGAAACCTGTCAAGGAAGTTGGAAGAAGAAGAAGAAGGCACAAACGCCGAATCAGGCTTGCAGGCCAAAGATGGCACAATCGCCAAGTTAGGCTCGCAGTCCAAGATATTTTCATCAAATTTAACATCTCTTCTAATGATTATATCATGAGAATGTGGTTGAAGAAGTCGATAACCTTGTACATCTTCAGAATATCCAACAAATATGCACTTTTCACTTTTAGGCTGCAATGCTTTCCATTTTTCATCCGGAATGTGAGCGCATGCTTCACTACCAAACACACGGAAGTGACTTACATCAGGTTTAGTTTTACTCCATGCTTCTTCCGGTGTTATACCTTGTAATGCTTTAGTGGGGGTGCGATTAACTATGTAATTTGCACAATTAATGGCTTCAACCCAAAATTGAAGACTTAGTCCCTTAGATTGGATCATAAAATTAGCCATTTCTTTTAAAGTGCAGTTCTTCCGCTCAACTACACCATTTTGTTGTGGTGTATATGGAACAGTGTGCTGTTGTTGGATGCCTTGTTCAGTGCAGAAAGTAGTGAACTGTTTGTTAACATATTCTCCTCCATTGTTAGATCTTAACTTAATAATTTGATGACCAGATTGTTTTTCAACAAGGGCCTTGTAGGCCAAGAACATGTTAAATACTTCGTTCTTAAGTTTTAGGAAATAAACCCAAGTGCGTCTGGTGTAATCATCAATGAAAGTTAAGAAATATTTGAAACCAGAAAAGGAAGCAGATGGAAGAGGACCACACAAGTCACTATGCAAAAGCTCCAAGGGAACCGAGGCGTGCCAAGAGGCACGTTTGTCAAAATTGTCCCGATGATGTTTTTCGAGTACACAACCGGAGCAAACACCATCCCTGTAAGATACCATCGAAAGACCTGTCACCATATTTTCTTTACATAGTTGTTGCAATGAGTGATAATTTAAGTGACCAAATCGCTCATGCCAAAGTTTGCTCAAGTTATCACTATGAGCAACAAAAACTGAAGGGAAAGGTGATGACCCAAAGTTGTTAAACTTGTACAACCTGGTAATATCATCAATAATTCCGGTAGCTAGGACCTATTGAGGATCTTTAAAATCCTTGATTACAACTTGGTGAGGTGTAAAGGTCACAGTTTTACCTTCACCAGAATGAGTGATCTGATAGACTGATAACAAATTGCAGGAAATTCTTGGAACACATAGTACATCACTAAAATGACCATTATCTACTGGAACTGTTCCAGCTCCTACAACACTTAGAGATCTATCATCACCAACAAATATTTGTTTGGTGTTACATTCATGCATAGTAGAAAAGATGGCTTGATCCTTAGCCATATGATAAGATGCTCCAGAATCAATGAGCCATTCATTTGAAGTAGAAGAAGAAGATGTATTATAAGAATAACCAGAAGCACAAAGTGCATGTCCATGAGAGGCAGATTCTGAAGGCGAATCTAAGCTGATGTGGTGCTTCTTCATTGCTACTTCCAAGGCTTCCATCTTCTTGAAACGCTTAGATTCATCATGATTATCTTTCCCACAATAGTTGCAATGACGCTCAGTCTTCTTGCCTTTTGGATTGGATCCTTTGTCATTTTTTAAAGAAGGAGTTGAATGAGAGGGTTTTGGACCCTTGTTTGACTTATTATTGTGAAAATTTTGTTTCTTGGGAGGCTTGGACTTTTCTTTCTGTTGGGACAATAAGGCTTTCCCAGATGTATCTGCATTGTTGATTATTCCAAGATGAATGAGTTTATCTTGTTCCCTAATCAAGGAATCACAAAATGATTCAAGACTAGGCTCTTGATAGCTAGCTGCATTCAAGGATGCTTTCATGGAGTAAAATGTAGATACAAAAACAGAATATGCAGGTCCAAGTTTGGAAAGAATATGATAAATGCATTGTTTGTCTTCCCTCTCAATATTACATTCTGCACATAAGAGCTTAAGAGTTTTGTACTTAGATAAATAATCTTGAATGCATGAAAAGTCACTTGGATTTAAAGAAATCAACTCATTTTCGAGTTGGTGACCTCGAATTTCATTATGTTTAGCAAACACAGATTCCAACTTGTCCCAAGCAGCATTAGGTTCATCAATTCCAGATATGTGGAATCGCAAATCAGTAGAGATTGACATCCCAATCAATCCACGAGCTTCATCACATCTATTTGCCCATTTTATTTTCTTATCATCATCAGTGGGTTCTTTTTCTTTCCCCATGGTAATTCTGAAAAGTCCCCTACTTCGTAGAACATCCTCCATACGAGATTTCCATGAGAAATAGTTGAAACTGTTAAGTAGAATATCACAATGGGTAGCCATATTTTTAAATTAATGGATTTAAAAGCAGAAACCAATAGTTTGGATGTGAAGAGCTCGAAAAAATAGGCGGTTTCAAAAAAAACGGCACTGAAAACTGACTCTGTATGATGAAGTTATGCTTGAACAAAGAAACTGTTGAAGATGTCCCCAATAGTGACGTGGCAGCTAGAGAATGTCCAGCAAAAAAAAGAACCCCCCTCTTCCCAAGATGAACCTTTTGACAATCACTTTACAATAAATTTGCTTTAAGTGAACCACTTTTGTAAAATAAGTGATTTCACTTTTACAATGATATTACTTTTAAATAGTGCAACAATAAAAAAACTTAAGTGACTCACTTGTATTTTTATTTTTTTATTATTTAAGTGAGATGCACTTTTACAATAAAGTAACTTGAAATTTGAAATTGTATGCATCTTTTCTTTTAAAAATAACTTCCTAAGACTTGAACTCAAGACCTATTAAGAAATAAAGCAACTTTGAACCAAGTGAGCTAGATTAAAAGGTATGTAAAATATGGAAATGAGGAAGGGGTTTTTTTTTTTTTTTTTACTCTTCTTGCTCGGTTTGCGTGCTTGCCCTTTTTCCTGTAAAAAAAACCACAAATCGAAACAAAAAAAAATTTCCACACTTGTGGAGTTAGATCTTGTTAGCTTGCCCAGAAAGTCTACGTTTTCTCTCTGTTTCTGATTTGCCGAGATTGCGCAAGGTGCACGGCAAAGAGCATATGTAGCCGAGAAAAAACCTTTCCCTTTCTGTTTCTGATTTGCCGAGATCGCTCAAGGTGCACGGAAAAGAGCATACGCAGATGGGAAAGCAACAATCCGAACCCAAAAAAAATCTAACTGTAAAAAAAGATGAAATATGAGATTTTTCTTTTTAAAAAACGAAATAAAAAATGCGTCACTGTAGCATTATACCTTCTAATCTGATGAAATACACATTTCTGGAGCAACCGGGAACCGTTTTCGATCAAACAAAAACTATTTCCCAATGGAAACGATGATCCAGACGCAACGGAACACCTCCCACAGCCTAGCAATGCACAAAAATACCAGAACTAGAAACCCTTTCGAGTTTCGGCAACAACAGTTCAAGATCTAGATCATAACTAGAAGAGGCACTTCATAAAAGCTCTGATACCATGTTCGGGTACACAGGGTACTACCAAAGGACCGAACGCCAAGAGCAACCACTTCACACAAACAGATCACAGATCAACACACCGATGTTTTGACATAGTTTAAACCCTCTTGAGGGAAACACTCCACGGCCCCGGCCAAATAGCTTCTACGGGACAATTTATTATGCAAAGAAAGAAAGTTAAAAATGAGCTTCTCATAATCAATCAACTAAACAATGACCCTCCATGCTTTTTAAATAGAGATCATGGACCAATCGGGTGTTAAGCCACGGATCAAGGTTAGGTTTGATCTAAGAGAAGTTGAGCCGTCGGATCACTCTATGTCGGAAACATATCGTGACCGTCGGATTAAGTATTTACAAATGCATACTAATGCATACTAAAGAAACACACTATCTCTAACGGATATATTACACAAGTTGATCTTAACTAACTCCTAAGTGTCTAAATATCCTAACAAAAATTATATTAATTTAGTGATTTAGTTAAGTTTTAGAGAGTTTGTAAGTTTATAAAGTCCCAAAGTTTAACCTAAATTAATAATTAATAATTCTTCAAAGGTTAAATTAATAATTAAAAATATTTCAAAAGTTAAGGTTTTTATAAAAAAATTTATTAAAGTTCTTAAAAGTATCAAATCTATAGTTGTTTTTACGTTTTTATTAAATTTTAATTTTGTATTAATTTTTTAATTTTTTTTTAGAGATTACTAGAGTTATTGCTTTGTGTGTGTGGAATATTGTTTCTAAGACGACGAATTATGGGGTGCCAATTCTCATTAAGCTTGAGGCCATCATCCCTATTCAAATTTGATGGAGCCTTTTCTATCTCAATGGCCTCCCTGATTTTTCTCCTTCTATAATGTTCCTCTCTAGAGATTAGTTTTGTATCTTCAATGCGTATGTGGTGGGCATGTTCAGCTAGTGCTGATTTCTGATGATGATCGTGCCTGATGTCTGCGCAATGTTGTTTGAGTCTCACCTGGATGGAGCGTCCAATATCCCCAATATATGGTATATCACAAGAGTAGGGGACACCGTAGACACCCTTCTGTTTTAATGGTTCTATTGGGTCTTTGGAGGAATCTAACATTCTTCCTACTGAGTTTGGGGGAGAGAAAGTTACCCTCATGTCCTTTCTACGAAGAATTTTGGCTATAACATATGTTGTTCCTTTAATATAAGGAAGCGTGATCTTAGTTCCATCAATGTTCTTGTTTCTCTTTCAAGATTTTCTGCGAGCTTTCTGGATAACCTTCGTGATTTGATTTTTGTTATAACCATTCATTTGGAAGACATTGGACAAATAGTCTAACTCCTGCTTTAAGTGGTCTTCATCCGAGATTCTAATAGCTCTAGTTACCAGGGTGTTTATCACTCCTATCTTTTGAGAGGGTAGATGGTGTGAGTCCGCGTGTAGGTACCTGTCAGTATGGGTTTTCTTCCTATAAACCTGATGACCTAGGGTTCCATCATTTATTTTTGTGATGAGCACATCTAAGAAAGGAATATGGTTATCCTCTTCAACCTCCATGGTGAATTTTATATGGTCTGATCTGATATTCAGATGCCCTAGGAATTCAATCAGGCTTTCTCTCCCATGTGGCCAGTTTATGTTAGTATCATCCACAAACCTCTTCCACCACTTTGGTTTTAATGGGAAAGATTCAATAGATGATTTTTCAAATGCCTCCATGTACAAGTTAGCCACCACCGGGGAAAGAGGTGATCCCATAACAACGCCCTCAACTTGTTCATACAATACCCCTTTGAAGGTGAAGAAAGTGGACTTTAAGCAAATTCTAACAAGTTTTTCTGTTTCTTCATCAGTCACCTCCCTTACTATACTAAGGGCTTCATCCACTGGTATTTTTGTGAAAAGGGACACTATGTGAAAACTAGCTAGAATATCACCTTCTTCTGCCTTGAAGTGATCTTAGTTCCATCAATGTTCTTGTTTCGCTTTCGATATTTTCTGCGAGCTTTTTGGATAACCTTCGTGATTTGATTTTTGTTATAACCATTCATTTGGTAGACATTGGACAAGTGGTCTAACTCTTGCTCTAAGTGGCCTTCATCCAAGATCTTGATAGCTCTAGTTACTAGGGTGTTTATCACTCCTATCTTTTGAGAGGGTACATGGTGTGAGTCTGCGTGTAGGTACCTATCAGTATGGGTTTTCTTCCTATAAACCTGATGACCTAGGGTTCCATCATTTCTTTCTGTGATGAGCACATCTAAGAAAGAAATATGGTTATTGTAATGTCCCCATTTTGACCCCCTTTGTATTAAATCGTAAATTATGTAAATATTGTAATTTAATCATGGTGAGGAGCTCAAGGCCAAGGCCCCACCATTGATTTAGCGTTTTATGTATCGACAATTAAAGAAATAGATGCCTATGGTTCTTGTGCTAGATAGGCACAATGTAAATAAGACATCATGTAAATACGAATTTTAATGAAAATACCCACAACTAGCTATGCAATGCAACATAGAGATGGGGGCATGATTCTACAAGGAATAGGGAGGGAAATTATTCAAACCCTTGAGCCAATGGTATTAATCCATGTGTCAATGAGAAAACCCATAAACCAGTAACTACCCATTTTGGGATTATGGACCCAATCATTTAATTCTTCCAGAAATTGGTTGAGGTAGTTAATGCCTTGGAAATGAAGAGGTATGGCAGCCAATTTCATGTATGGGCAAGCCATCAACCTGGAAAATCGTTTTTTGTCTCTTTGGGAAAGAAAACACCCACGAAATGGTGCCCAAAGTGATTCTGAACCCATAGTTTTTCTTCTCTCACGCAGTTGGAGCTAGCTGGGTCTTTCGCTACACGTTTTTCATCCATTTTCTGCATTTTTTTCCATGCCTGGGAGCTCGTTTTTGCATTGTACAGCAGCTGGGAGGGAAGGGCCACGATTTGGGACTGTGATGGAGGTCATTTTTGCCCCAAAATGCCCATGGACGCTTTTCTGAAAACGATTTCTGCTTCCGAGGCTTGTTCCCCATCTTCCAGTTTCGTTTTTGGGTTTCCCACGTTTTTCTAAAGCTAATGAAAACCCCATCCTTGGGCATCTCACTGTAAAAACGTTTTATCATGCCCAATAAGTGTGGTTCTGTTGTTATGTGCATCCCGGTTTTGATTTGAACCTGTGAGCAAGAAACTTGGACTGGTAGTGGACAGAATTGTCTTGATAAACCTAGTGGAGGGAGTAACCTCTCACGAAAATCAAGAGGGCTTTGGCTACTTTTCTATGCACACCCTGAGAGCACTAGAAAGGAAGATATGGCTTGAGGGACTGTGTGGCAGTGAAGAGAATACTTCCTCGTGTTGGGTGTGTAGGCATTGTGAGTGCCAAGCAAAATAGATTTGGGAGGGGTATCCATAGCTCTGTGGTTGAGCTCACTAGCTTAGCAATTCTTCATTTCCATTTCCTAGCAGCTTGATAAACCCAATTGTAGATTTCCTTGGCTCATCTTGGTGCATGCTTGTCTATGTATGAGTCTGTTGTTCCCTGGTTCCTTGTAGAGATCATGCCTAGCTCGAGGGTAGCAGTTGTATCAAGAGGTTGATAAGCACAACTGGCCTATGGTTGGGTGGAACGTTGCAGATGCATAGCTGGTTGTTTGGGACTACTTTGTCAAGATAAGTAATCTCTTGTGTTAACTTTGCAATTATTATTTGACGAATATTTGAATGAACGAATGGATGTGTTATTGACATTATTTCCGCTGTGTTGTTCTTATAATCATACATTCCATATGTCTTTTATATTATGTGAATACTTAGTTAAAATTTCATGGGGCTAGATGCCCGAATTTAGTGTCACGATCCTCTCTATCATGATGGTATGATAGGAGGGGATGTTACATTTTGGTATCAGAGCTGCTGGTTGCAGCATTGGACCTCTATGGGCCAAATCCAATTACCGTATCAAGACTAAATGGGGCTAAGTTGGATAATTGAAGAAGTAGGATCGCCTCCTATTGAGCAGTGAGCATCCCTGAAAGAAAGAGGAATCCGAAATTGTTTAAGTGTTTTTAAAAATTTATGTTTAAGTATGTTTCGGGAAGAGTTGCAGAAGAGTTCACTGAATCTCCGCACAACTAAAGAAGAGTTCCGCGAATCTTCCCGCAATTGCGGAAGAGTTACGCGAATCTTCCCGCAATTGCAGATGAGTTCCACGAATCTTCCCGCAATTGCGGAAGAGTTCCGCGAATCTTTCCGCAATTGCGGAAGAGTTCGGCGAATCTTCCCGCAACTGCATAAGAGTTCCACAAATCTTCCCGCAATTGTGGAAGAGTTCTGCTAATCCTCCCGCAATTGCGGAAGAGTTTGGGAAATCCTTCCGAAACTGCGGAAGGATTCCGCGAGTTGTTCCGCAATGCGGAAGAATTCAACTAACTACTCCGAAAATAGCGGAAAATTTTTCTAAGTGTTCGGTGTCGAAAGGAAATTTGCGAAAGGAATTCTCTTTCGAAATTGCGGAAGGAATTCTCTTCCGAAACTGTGGAAGGATTCCGCAAGCCATCCCGCAATCGCAGAAGAGTTCCACGAATCCTTCCGAAATGGCGGAAGAGTTCGGCGAATCGTTTCACAACTGCGGAAGAGTTTGGCGAATCGTTCCGCAACTGTGGAAGACTTCGGCGAATTGTTCCGCAATTGCGGAAGACTTCGGCCAATTGTCCCGCAACTGCAGAAGACTTCGGTGAATTGTCTCGCAACTGCGGAAGACTTCGGCGAATCATCCCGCAACTGCGGAAGACTTCGGTAAACCGTCCTGAAATTGCAGAAGGAATTCTCATCCGAAACTGCAGAAGGAATTCTCTTCCAAAACCGCGGAAACAATTCTCTTCCGAAACCGCGGAAGGAATTCTCTTCCGAAACTGCGGAAAGAATTTCCCAATGTCCTCCGCAACTGCGAAGCATTCGGCGAATTGCTCCGCAACTGCGGAAGCATTCGGCGAATTGCCCCGCAATTGTGGAAGAGTTCGGCGAATCACCCCGCAATTGTGGAAGCGTTCAGCAAATCGCCCCGAAACCGCGAGTTGATTTACAAAAAAAACAAAAACAAAAAAAAACGAGGGCACTGCCGTCGACCGGCCCTGCAGTGGTGGCCACAAGGGGGAAAGCCCCCTTGACCCCCATCATTTCCCCCCCCTCATATGTCATTGTTTGTGAGAAAATTCTATGATCTAACAAATTGTCAATACAATATTTTCCCACGTGCATAAAAGTAAATTACGAATTTCTGAGAATATAATGCAGCTAAAAATTGTGTGGATGAACACATTTGGCAGAATCACAATTACATCAGGGAAGCACTCTAGATAGTACAGTTGGAAAGTTTTGGATCTTGGTTGGGACAAGAAAATCAACATCATGGATGATGCACAGGATCCCTATGAGCCTGAGACAGATGCCATGGGGGAGAACATACATGTTGAGAATGCTGAAATAGAATCTAATGGGAGAAGAAATCAAGAGACTCCTCCAGGTATTGCAGCCACCATGAGAAGCCTAAGGGTGGAGTTGCAAAGCTGTAGAGAAGACAATGAAAGGATGATTAAATCTCAGGAAGAACAAAATCAATTGAATGCAGCCATGCTACAGAGTTTGACAGACATCCAAAGGAAAATAAACTCTGGGCATCAGACATCAAATCCAGAAAGGGGTGGGAGTAGTTCTAGAAGGAATTCCCGTAAGAGGGCCAGTAGCTCAAGAAGCGTTTCTACAGATAGAACTTATACTCCAGAAATCTCTTCTAATGAATCATCTGACTCTGAAGAATCCATTGAGGGTTCAAGCTCTTTATATCGCGGACGTAAGAGGAAGAAGCACTACAAGAACAATTCACATGGGGAATTTAAGAAGGCGAAACCTCCTACATTTGATGGAGAGATAAAGTCTGGTCAAGAAGCTGAAGCTTGGCTTCTTGGGATGAGAAAGTATTTCCAAGTCTAAGACTACTCTGGAAATATGAAGGCAAGGGTTTCCATATTCAACTTGAATGGAAGAGCATCTATATGGTGGGAACACATCAGGCAAGTGAAGAAGATCAACGAAAGGAAGATTGTGTGGAAGCAGTTCAAGAAATACTTCAAGCAGAAGTACCTCTCTGATAGGTACTATGATGATAAGATCAAAGAGTTCCATGAGCTGAGATTGGGACAATTGACCATGGAAGAATATGCAAACAAGTTCTTGGAACTGCTGAGGTATGTCAGGTATATTCGAGATGATAAGGTGAAAATTCAGCGTTTCCTAAGTGGACTGCCCCAGTCATATAAAGACAGAATTGAGTTCGATGAACCTCGAACTCTAGAGGAGGCCATAAGAAAGGCCAAGTATTGCTTTGATCAAAACAAAAGCAAACCAGAATTCCATAAGGCATGGAAGGATAGGAAAAACGAAAATTTTGATCAAAGGAAGAAGGGGTTCAAGCCTCCTCAATTCCGGAATCAACAAAGGAAACCATCACAGGTTGTGACTAAGCCAACTAGGATGATGGGAGACAAGCCAAGAGATCCAAAGGAACCAAGAGAACCACTTCAATGTTGGGGTTGTGGAGGATACCACATGCTTAGGAACTGTCCACGTAGGAATGGGAATGCAAATCAAGTTCACAACATCCAGGGAGCTAGAACTGTGGGTCAAGTGGCGAGGACAATCCCTAGAATCTATGCAGCACTAGATGACCGCCAGGAAAATAATCAGTCAACTGTGGTTGAAGTTGAAGGTATGATTGCTAAGCAATTTGTTTCTATTTTGATTGATCCTGGATCTACTCATAGTTATGTCACTCCTAGAATTGTTGAGATTTGTGCTTTCAAGAAATTAAAGCATAGTAAATCATGGTTAGTTCAACTAGCCACTGGAACCAAGAGAAAAGTTAGTGAAATAGTAGAGAAATGTCCATTAGCAATGGATGGGCTATTCACTTATGCAGATCTGAATATTTTGCCACTTAGTTCTTATGATATTCTCATTGGAATGGATTGGTTAGAAGCACACAGGGTTAAACTTGACTGCTACAATAAGACATTTGAATGCATGGACGAAGAAGGAAACCCGAGGGTTGTAAAAGGCATTCCAAAGGTGACTTCTATTAGACAGGTTTCAACCATGCAACTAAATAAGTTCTGTAGGAAGGGATGCCAATTGTATGCATCCCACATTATAGAGGCAACAGAGAATGAAACTCTTAAATTGGAGGACTATCATGTATTGCAAGAATTCAGGGATGTTTTTCCTGATGAGATTCCAGGACTCCCTCCAAAGAGATACATTGACTTTACAATTGAACTTGTGCCAGGAGCGGCACCAGTGTCTAAGAAACCCTATAGGATGAGTACACCGGAATTTCTAGAATTGAAAATGCAATTACAAGAGTTGTTAGAAAAGAAATATATTAGGCCAAGTGTGTCCCTGTGGGGAGCACCTATTCTATTTGTGAAAAAGAAAGATGGAACACTCAGGTTATGTATTGACTACAGACAGTTGAACAAAGTCACTGTGAAGAACAAATACCCATTGCCCCGAATTGATGACCTTTTTGACCAAATGAGAGGAGCAAAGGTATTTTCAAAGATTGACTTGAGGTCTGGTTACCATCAGGTAAGAATCAAAGAAGAAGATATTCATAAGACAACCTTTAGAATAAGGTATGGACACTATGAGTTTGTAGTGGTACCATTCGGTCTCACAAATGCACCAACTACATTCATGTGTCTCATGAATAATGTTTTTAGCAAGTATTTGAACAAGTTTGTTCTTGTATTCCTAGACGATATTCTCATCTATTCTAAGAATGAAGAAGATCATGAAGAACATTTGAGAATGACAATGCAATTACTAAGGGAGCATAAGTTGTATGCAAAGTTGAGAAAATGTGACTTTTATAAAGATAGAATTCATTATTTGGGTCACATCATCTCCGACGAAGGAATATCTATAGACCCTGAGAAGATTGAAGCCATTATGAATTGGTCAACTCCAAGGAATGTGACTGATGTGAGATCTTTTATGGGCCTTGCTAGTTACTACAGGAGGTTTATCGAAGGATTATCCAAGGTTGCAAACCCAATCACTTCTTTGCAAAAGAAGGGGATAAATTTTGAATGGTCACCAAGATGTGAGGAAAGTTTTCAATGGTTGAAGAATCTTTTACAAGTGCACCAATTTTGAAAATTGCAGACCCAGAAAAAGACTTTGTGGTGTGTACCGATGCATGCAATCAAGGACTTGGAGGAGTTCTTATGCAAGACAACCATGTGATATGCTATGAGTCAAGAAAGTTGAAGGAGCATGAAAAGAATTATTCTACTCATGATATAGAAATTGCAGCCATAGTACATGCCTTAAAGATGTGGAGGCATTACTTAATGGGAAGAAAATTTGAGTTAAGGACAGACCATTGTGGTCTGAAATACTTGTTTGATTAGCCAACTTTAAATGCTAGGCAAGCTAGATGGTTGGAATTTTTGTGTGAATTTGATTTTGAGATCAAACACATAAAAGGGAAAGAGAACAAGGTGGCTGATGCACTCAGCAGGAAGGTACATGAAATGTATGTGGCAACACTTAGTACTTGCCAACCAGATTTGAGGCAACAGATTGTTAACCATATTGTTGAGGATGAAGTGTACATGCAGATAAAGGAAAAATTGCAGCAGCAAAACCTTGAAAAGAAGTATGAACGCTATCATTTGGAAGAAGGTAGAATTCTTAATTATAAGAATAGAGTCTATATTCCAAATGCGGCAGATTTGAGGAGGATTGTTATGGATGAAATCCATAAAGCTCCATACTCTGGTCACCCAGGATATCAGAAAACAATTGCTACACCAAGAAAATATTATTTCTGGCCAGGCATGAAGAAGGATGTCGCTGAATACATTTCTAAGTGCATGGAGTGTCAGCAGGTGAAGAGTGAACACCAACATCTAGCAGGTTTATTGCTCCCAGAGCCAATTCTAGAATGGAAATGGGAAGTAATATCCATGGACTTTATTACAGGATTGCCAATGACTGTGAGACAACATGATTCCATCATGGTTGTGGTGGACAAGTTAACAAAGGAAGCACATTTTATACCGGTTAAGTCCACACATAAAGCCGATGCCATTGCAAATATTTTCATGAAGGAAATTTTCAGATTACATGGGTTTCCTAAGGCAATAATTTCTGACAGGGATACCAAGTTCACTTCCAATTTTTGGAAAAGTCTCTTTGCATATTTGGGTACACAGCTGAGCTTTAGTACCGCATACCATCCTCAAACAGATGGGAAAACCGAAAGAGTAAATCGGGTGCTTGAAGACATGCTCCGTATGTATGTAATGGACAAACCATCAAAGTGGGAAGATTATCTACACTTGGTAGAAGTCGCATATAACAATGGGAAACAAGCATCGTTGGGAATGAGTCCTTATGAGGCTTTGTACGGCAGAAGGTGTAGGACACCAGTGACTTGGGACAATCCAGTGAACAGAATTGTACTTAGGCCAGAATTGCTTAAGGAAATGGAGCAAGAAGTTGCCAAGATCAGAGAGAATTTAAAAACAGCCCAGGATAGACAGAAAAGCTATGCAGATAAGCATAGGATCCATAGGGAATTCAGTGTTGGGGATCATGTGTATCTTAAAGTGAGATCAAGGAAGAGTTCCTTGAAGCTTGGGAGTTGTGCCAAGCTATCACCTAGATATTGTGGGCCATTTGAAGTGCTTGAAAGAATAGGACCAGTTGCATATAGACTTGCATTGACTGCTAGCACTAAAGCTCATAATGTTTTTCATGTCTCTTTGCTTAAGAAATATGTACATGGTCCTAACCATGTGATTAATTGGGATGTGATCCAGGTGGAACCCGAGGGAGAATTCCAAACCGATCCAGTGCGCATCCTAGACAAGAAGGTAACATTGATTCGGAACCGAGCCATCGGACAGGTAAAGGTGCAATGGAAGCACTACGGTCTCGATGAGGCTACATGGGAGCTGGAGGATGCCATGAGGGTGGCATATCCACTTTTGTTCAATTTTGATGAGCACTGAGGACAGTGCTAATGTAAGGGGAGGGGAATGTAATGTCCCCATTTTGACCCCCTTTGTATTAAATCGTAAATGATGTAAATATTGTAATTTAATCATGGTGAGGAGCTCAAGGCCAAGGCCCCACCATTGATTTAGCGTTTTATGTATCGGCAAATTAAAGAAATAGATGCTTATGGTTCTTGTGCTAGATATGCACAATGTAAATAATACATCATGTAAATACGAATTTTAATGAAAATACCCACACTAGCTATGCAATGCAACATAGAGATGGGGGCATGATTCTACAAGGAATAGGGAGGGAAATTATTCAAACCCTTGAGCCAATGGTATTAATCCATGTGTCAATGAGAAAACCCATAAACCACCAACTACCCATTTTGGGATTATGGACCCAATCATTTAATTCTTCCAGAAATTGGTTGAGGTAGTTAATGCCTTGGGAATGAAGAGGTATGGCAGCCAATTTCGTGTATGGGCAAGCCATCAACTTGGAAAATAATTTTTTGTCTCCTTGGGCAAGAAAACACCCACAAAATGGTGCCCAAAGCGATTCTGAACCCACAGTTTTTCCTCTCTCACGCAGTTGGAGCTAGCTGGGTCTTTCCCTACACGTTTTTCATCCATTTTCTGCATTTTTTCCATGCCTGGGAGCTCATTTTTGCATTGTACAGCAGCTGGGAGGGAAGGGCCACGATTTGGGACTGTGATGGAGGTCATTTTTGCCCCAAAATGCCCATGGACGGTTTTCTGAAAACGATTTCTGCTTCCCAGGGTTGTTCCCCATCTTCCAGTTTCATTTTTGGGTTTCCCATGTTTTTCTGAAACTAATGAAAACCCCATCCTTGGGAATCTCACTGTAAAAACGTTTTATCATGCCCAATAAGTGTGGTTCTGCTATTATGTGCATCCCGGTTTTGATTTGAACCTATGAGCAAGAAACTTGGACTGGTAGTGGACAGAATTGGCTTGATAAACCTAGTGGAGGGAGTAACCTCTCAAGAAGATCAAGAGGGCTTTGGCTACTTTTCTATGCACACCCTGAGAGGACTAGAAAGGAAGGTATGGATTGAGGGACTGTGTGACAGTGAAGAGAATACTTCTTTGTGTTGGGTGTGTAGGCATTGTGAGTGACAAGCTGAATAGATCTGGGAGGGGTATCCATAGCTCTGTGGTTGAGCTCACTAGCTTAGCAATTCTTCCTTTCCATTTCCTAGCAGCTTGATAAACCCAATTGTAGATTGCCTTGGCTCATCTTGGTGTATGCTTGTCTATGTATGAGTCTGTTGTTCCCTGGTTCCTTGTAGAGATCATGCCCAGTTCGGGGGTGGTAGTTGTATCAAGAGGTTGATAAGCACAACTGGCCTATGATTGGGTGGAACGTTGCAGATGCATAGCTGGTTGTTTGGGACTACTTTGTCAAGATAAGTAATCTCTTGTGTTAACTTTGCAATTATTATTTGACGAATATTTGAATGAATAAATGGATGTGTTATTGACATTATTTCCGTTGTGTTGTTCTTATAATCATACATTCCATATGTATTTTATATTATGTGAATACTTAATTAAACGTTCATGGGGCTAGATGCTCGGATTTAGTGTCACGATCCTCTCTATCATGCCGGTATGATAGGAGGGGATGTTACATTTATCCTCTTCAACCTCCATGGTGAATTTTATATGGTCTGATATGATATTCAGATTCCCTAGGAATTCAATCAAGCTTTCTCTCCCATGTGGCCAGTTTATGTTAGTATCGTCCACAAACCACTTCCACCACTTTGGTTTGAATGGGAAAGCTTCAATAGCTGATTTTTCAAATGCCTCCATGTACAAGTTAGCCACCACCGGGGAAAGAGGTGATCCCATAGCAACGCCCTCAATTTGTTCATATAATACCCCTTTGAAGGTGAATAAAGTGGACTTTAAGCAAATTCTAACAATTTTTTCTGTTTCTTCATCAGTCACCTCCATAACTATCCTAAGGGCTTCATCTACGGGTATTTTTGTGAAAAGGGACACTACGTGAAAACTAGCTAGAATATCACCTTCTTCTGCCTTGAAGTCTTCCATTTCCTTTACCATGTGAGTGGAGTCCTTTATGAAAGAAGGAGTTTGACCAACAAAGCCTTTTAATTTTCTTGCCAGAAACTTAGCTAAAAGGTATGTAGGGGATCCTATAGTGTTTACTATGGGTCTAATAGGTGCTCCCTCTTTGTGAATTTTAAGCAAACCATAAATCCTAGGAATCATTGTATCTTTTGGGATCAATTTCTTCTTTGTGTTCTCGTCAAGGGCAGAATTCTTAATGGCTTTTGTAACTTCGTTGACAATCTTCTTCGTGGGATCCTTATCCATCTTTCTGTAATTACCACTTACTGAAAGATGTTCAAGCATTTTTCTGTTATATTCAACCCTATCCTGGATGACAGTTGCGTTTCCTTTGTCAACTCTTAGCACAATGATGTTTTCATTATTCCTTAAGCTTCTTAACGCTGCTCTCTCACCTAGGGATATGTTTGATCTGGGCGGACTTGCTTTCCTTATGGCTACAATGCATTCCTGCCTTAATTATTCGACTTCTGTTTCTGGGTGGTTAGACAACGCATCCTCTACCCTACAAACCAGATCCTCTATTGGTAGTCTCTTGGGGGCCACAACAAAGTTTAAACCACGTTCTAACACCCTGGTTTGTTCTTCATTCAACGCGGTGCTTGATAGGTTAATCATGCATGATTTTTTCTGGTTGTTTGGCTTGTGCTTTGGTTTCTGAACGTTTCATAGCTTGGCAAGCTTTTCCTTGTGTTTGATCTCTATACTTGTGGCTAATCTCTGCATTCTTTCCGTGGAGGCTGCTTCTACCTTTGCCCAAATATCAGGACGTAGACTGTTATCCAGGTCTAGGTTTAACCAGTAGAGTGCTCCAGATATCACGTTAATAGTTCCACAGCCTCGTCTAATTTCTGAACGTATTATAGCTGTGCTGGTATCTTCAAAGATTCGTCGGTTCCTATCTTTTAGAGCATGTTTACTTACTCCAAATTTAGGTATGATTTTGTTGTCTCTGCAATTTTTAAGGAATTTTAAGTTAGCTATCTTCTTAACTATTCTAACCCATAACTTCTCGAAGGACCTCAGGCTGTCTAGCGCATCCCTTCCATGGAGGGATTGAATTAAGCTGTTCATGATCATGCAGTGAAAGATGAAGATGGTGGGGAGGAAGACTGCGTTAGTTGTAATTTCTTATCGATGTTTCGAGCCGCAAAGTAGGGCTCATCATCAGGAGAGAGTCTCAAGGTTAAATTAGGTACAGAAGATAGCATTAATAAGTGTGAGATTATTTTTAATTAAGTTTTTATTAGTTTAGCCGACAACCTAAATGTTGAGATTTTATTAATAATTCAATATTAATTATTTGTAGAGAAGTTTATAAGTCGATAATTTTAATTCTCTTTTTTAATAACAGACTTGTTAATAATTAGTTTTAGGAATAAACTATAATGGGCAAATTAAGCTCTAGTTGATAAATTAAATTAATTTTAATTAAAATTATTTAAAAGTTACTATTAAAAACCTAAAAATAATTATTAATTGGGTTTGTTTTTAAAAGAATTTTATTAAAATATTTCTTAATGAAATTAATTTTTTTATGAAACAACATAAAAAATTTTAAGAAAATGTTTTGTTTATTAGAAATTTTTATTTTATTTTTGTTAAAATTATATTAATTTAGTGATTTAGTTAAGTTTTAGAGAGTTTGTAAGTTTATAAAGTCACAAAGTTTAACATAAATTAATAATTAATAATTCTTCAAAGTTTAAATTAATAATTAAAAATCTTTCAAAAGTTAAGGTTTTTATAAAAAAAATTATTAAAGTTTTTAAAAGTAACAAATCTATAGTTGTTTTTAGTTTTTTATTAAATTTTAATTTTGTATTAATTTTTTTAAATTTTTCTAGAGATTACTAGAGTTATTGTTTTGTGTGTGTGGAATATTGTTTCTAAGATGACGAATTATGGGGCACCGAGTCTCATTAATCTTGAGTCCATCATCCCTATTCAAATTTGATGGAGCCTTTTCTATCTCAATGGCCTCCCTGATTTTTCTCCTTCTATAATGTTCCTCTCTAGCGATTAGTTTTGTATCTTCAATGCATATGTGGTGGCGTGAGTGGTGGGCATGTTTAGCTAGTGCTGATTTCTGATGACGGTCGTGCCTGATGTCTGTGCAATGTTCTTTGAGTCTCACCTGGATGGAGCATCTAGTTTCCCCAATATATGGTATATCACAAGAGTAGGGGACACCGTAGACACCCTTATGTTTTAATGGTTCTATTGGGTCTTTGGAGGAATCTAACATTCTTCCTACCGAGTTTGGGGGAGAGAAAGTTACCCTCATGTCCTTTCTACGAAGAATTTTGGCTATAACATTTGTTGTTCCTTTAATATAAGGAAGCGTGATCTTAGTTCCATCAATGTTCTTGTTTTGCTTTCGAGATTTTCTGCGAGCTTTTTGGATAACCTTCCTGATTTGATTTTTGTTATAACCATTCATTTGGAAGACATTGGACAAGTGGTCTAACTCCTGCTCTAAGTGGTCTTCATACAAGATCCTGATAGCTCTAGTTACCGGGGTGTTTATCACTCCTATCTTTTGAGAGGGTAGATGGTGTGAGTCCGCGTGTAGGTACCTATTAGTATGGGTTTTCTTCCTATAAACTTGATGACCTAGGGTTCCGTCATTTCTTTTTGTGATGAGCACATCTAATAAAGGAATATGGTTATCCTCTTCAACCTCCATGGTGAATTTTATATGGTCTTATCTGCTATTCAGATGCCCTAGGAATTCAATTAGGCTTTCTCTCCCATGTGGCCAGTTTATGTTAGTATCGTCCACAAAGCTCTTCCACCACTTTGGTTTTAATGGGAAGCTTCAATAGCTGATTTTTCAAATGCCTCCATGTATAAGTTAGCCACCACCGGGGAAAGAGGTGATCCCATAGCAACGCCCTCAACTTGTTCATACAATACCCCTTTGAAGGTGAAGAAAGTGGACTTTAAGCAAATTCTAACAAGTTTTTTCTGTTTCTTCATCAGTCACCTCCCTAACTATCCTAAGGGCTTCATCGATTGGTATTTTTGTGAAAAGGGACACTACGTCAAAACTAGCTAGAATATTTTAAAATTTTTACACATCAAGAAAAAAATTTACACCTCAAGAAATTTGATCCCTCTTGGTGCTTGATAGATCCAGGTTTGAGATAGATCTTTGCTAGTTTTAGTTTTTTAATCTTTTGTGTAAAATTTAAAATTAAGCTAACATATTTTAGCAAATAATTTTTTATTTATTTAATTTTTTTCAAGGGCTTTACATAGATGACAACATATCCCCCATACTGGGTTGTAGAGCACCTCGCTACTCTCAGTGTAATAATTGCAAATCAACAATAAGTCATTCAACACAGGAATCAACCATTTCAAATCAGTGTTTCCAAAGTTGAAAACATTGAAAAGGAAAAAACATATGCCAAGTTTTTACATCCCGATTCCCATTAAAAAATCCCATTTGGCCTCATTAATCAAAGTTCACACTCTTCAAAATGATGAATCTACAAATTTTGATGAAACTCATTTTTTCAAAGTTTAAAACAATAAACTACATAGCATACATCAAGTGAATACATACATATATTTGTGTGCATGTATGGGTGTGTGCATGTGTGTAGATTGATATCATGAAATTGAACAAACTAAAAAAACCATTTAGCCATAGGATCAGTATTCTTAAAATCAAAAGTGTAACAATCCACCAAAAAGAAGCCATTTGAACCTCAGAATCAAGCTATATGAATCACAGTTGTAAGTCAACAAAACTTCAAGGAATTTAAATTGGAAGACTATTTGGAAGGAGATGTAGACTTTGCAAGGTCATGCACCCAAATTTTCTAAGTGCAATTAGATAGAACGCTAAGATGACTTTAAACGCAGACTCGTATGGGATAACTTGCAATGATCAACAACTGAGTTTTGGAAGGCTTGTTTTTAGAGATGAAGGATCTTACGTGCAAGGAATCAATCGGAGTAGTTCTTTATGGATATCTATGCACACCTTCAGTGGAAATATAGGCATGCAAAGAGATGCAGGATTTGGAGCCTCAAGTGACATGGTAATGAATATGGTCTAAGATACGAGTAGTTCTACACAAGGAGGACTAATGAAACAGGGGAAGTATCCAAGTGATCTAGGTGGAATACTATCAGTAATATATGATTTTTTCGGTTTTGCATTTTCTATTTTACATCGATAAGCTCAAAGGTTCAACCACAAAATATACAATTTTATCTTCACCATATAAACCCAACAAAAAAAATCCGTTCATCCTCAAAGGCTAAGATTATAAACCCAAAGAAAAACACTTACCTTGGTGTTCAACCTCTTTGAATGGAAATCAAAGCTTATCGATTAATGCATATGGAAGAACCAAGTTCAATCAATTGCTTCAACAGGAAACCAATAATCTACACGAAATAGAACTCTGAATCTTCAAGTCTTGCATCTTTCAATATTCAGCAAAGCCAATCAGCCTCGAGAACTACTTCATTGACCACAAATAAAAACCAGATTACAACACCACAGCGGTGAACAGTAGCTCCTAATAAAATTCAGATGCAAAGCATATATATATAAACCATGTAAGGTACATAAATAGATAGTACCCTAAGGAAGAAAATCCAATATTAGGTGAATCACAGAATGAGCATAACATGTCTCTACTTGAATCGATATTACAACAAAAATAAAACCCATTGCAATAAAAAACTACTAAATTCAGAAAGAAAAAAAACTGCTAAAGATAGCTAATGAAACTAGAAAGGATGCATAAGAAGTAAAGCACGGGTACACAAAAAAAAAATGGAAAAAAGGTAGAGTACTAAAAGCAAAAAGCACTTAATGTTGAATGAGATATGATAGTAAAATCAATTCGCCTATCTAGCTTTTGCAATAACTGTCCAACTAAAGGACAATAAAGTTGTATTACACCAGAATAATAAGATTGGTTAAGATGTAAAGGATGCTAAATATCATCCAATATAAAATACCACCCTCCCTCATGGTCTATTCATCTCAGTAATTTTTAAAATGAGTTTTCTGGCATAACCCTAGTCCTGTTCAAAATTTGGCCTAAGATTAGTCAATGAGAGAGTCTATGACATTTGGAAAAATAATGTAGCCTAGATGCATTCTATCAATGTAGAATTTGTTGACATGAGAATCCATGAGACATCCATTTGGCTTATTGCACCCCATTACTCATGAGCATACTCTACATTGGCATTTGACAGGAATTTCTGTTACACCTAGGACTGATATGTATTCTAATTCTCAAGATTCTCAGACAGAAACATGCCATTACTAAGTTTAGTATGTTGTATTCATACTTGGAAAGTATTCATCGAGGATCAGACCCCATAATCACCAAGGCACCCTCGAGGCAACACTTCAATTGCTTTAAAGAGAATATGGACCACCATTAGAGGTAGCTGAGCAAACGTTTAGACCCCAAGGATCCCCAGTGTGGACAGGAACTCTACCAGGAACCAATGTAATGGGTTCAGGTTTGATTTCTTAACTATAGTCTATGTTTCCCCTTTAATATGGATGTAGTGCCAGTTTCTACATTTCTTTCAATTTTTACTATGCTGGTCTTCAGTACATCTAGGTTATGTATTTGGGTTTGGGCCCTATGCGAATTCCAGTCACCTAAATTTTTTAATAACTTGTTCTAAGTCATGTACTAGCTATGCGATTGCTAATCATCCCATGCTCTGCAGTAACTTATGAACTTCAATTGCTCGAATGTGTCTATTAGTGTCATTCTTAGATGATGATATGCTAAAACCCAATCTAGAGCCATCTCATCCAACCCTCAACTGCACCTAAGGGATGAAAGGGAAAGTGAAGAGGTTGTGCATCTGGAAACCAGTTACAATTACAAACTCAAGACCAACTACCTGTGGATATGGGTATTCACCAAAATGCCAAAACAGGGAATTTGGTCGAGTTTCAACCCATGGTCCTTAACAAAGTTGATTAGTTGGAAATAATTCGGAAGCTTTGGCATCCTGAACTGAGATTAGTATCCAAATGAATGTTATTATCCTGCTGACAGTCTGCTTCGTTAACCCTCAGAGGCGATTAGCATGGAACCAACCTTTGTAAAGTTTGGAATGGGAGTTAGCAGGAGAGCTCTAGCAATTTCTGGCTTGACAGTTGGAATGAACCATTAGTAGGCTCAATAAATTGAATCCTAGCCAATGGGTGTGGAAATGGGAAGTGTACTATAGAAACGTTATCGAGTTAAAGAGGTTGTAGCATCCACCCCACAATTATATGTGTAAGTAATGAGGAGTGTTGCACTTTTTTTAGACAGAAAGCAGCTATTCTGGATCAGCCTCAATATAAGGATGTTATGGGCATTAAGTGGCCCTAGCTTTATCAATAATTTTCCAAGTCTCAGTAAAAATTTGAAGAGGGAGCGAACTAAGCAAATCTGTCAATATTTTGATGGCTTGATTTCCTTTTATATGAAGTACTAAATCTGCTATAAATGTAGTGGCTTGTTATCCAAGAAAACTGGACGTAATCCATATGAGGATACCTCGCATGCACTTTACAATAATAGGGAAGTACTTTCATGCTATAAAAAATTAATAACCTACATGCATGGATTTCCTATTTCCAAATATAACAACATCCATAAATAGATCATGCTTCCATAAATGACAATGGCCTCATCCAAAACTATAGACTTCTAAAATAGAAGTGCTCATTTTCTAAAAATAGTCTCAGTGTGTTTTGGGGATGATGTCACTCATGAAATATTCAATGATAACTAGGATGGTGCTTACCCTGATTTAGATTCTTGGGGTTTTATTTCTCTAGAGATGGATTACCACGAGGAAATCCTCTGTCATTGCAACAGATGATGCAGTCAATGATGATATGTCAAGTGAGAAGACTGTAGACTATTTATTATTTGGGTTGTGTTTTCCATCCAAGGAAAATTCTTGGGCTGGTCCCGAGCACTAGAAATTTCATAGTTTAGGCCTAAAGATGTCCAACAATGTTCAAATGCTTCCAGTGATATGTTATCAACAGAAAAGAAGATCAAAAAAGAAAAACAAAATCTATTTAAAGTTGATTTTTCAAACTCACCAGAAATTGATAGCACTTCTTTTACTCTACTTAAAAATTAACGGTACTTGCTATTTCCCCAGAATAATTCACCAAACACAACCATTATTCTAGAAGACTGGAAATATCAACCAGAGGAGCTTGTTGTTCTTGATTAAATATCAATCCCATACCCTCATGAATTTCCTATTATTTAACGTCTTTTAATTATCTTTTTGACTCTTCATTGATGCAAGTCTGCATGCTATAACCAAAAGAAATTAAGATTTTATCTTCCACATTTTGACTGCTATTGATTCAAGATTATATTAAGGGAGGTTTTGACTTCTGAGGGCAACTACAGGGGTCAAGTGGGGGTCAATTTCCACTACTCCCCCACAATAGATGAGAATCATTCCCACTCCACAATATATCTGCTAATGGCAATGCCGACACTTGATTTCCCCCAATTAGATCAATGGAAGACATTGAATTTATCATTTTCTCTCAATCCCTTGCTTCTGACTATCAAATGGGTCAACAAAGTTAAAAAAACAGATTTGATAGGAAACCTGTTGTGGATCCAACATTTTTTTCCATTGATTCACAATTGATTGGCAATATATTCAACTGTCAACGTCTGAAGAAATCACCAAGCTAAGAATATTACAATGTTGCCAATATTTTGGCAATATTTGGAACACTGATTAAGATATTCTAGGATAATGACAACAACCTTAAGAACAAATGTTTTAGTATTTCCATTGCAATCGTTAAAATGACTTCTAGATAAATTCAGAAATAGAGTTTAGGACAAGTGACATAATTGGCACACATGAGTTGAATCACCTTTCCCCAACCATAGTTATAGCTTTCATTGACATCAAGTATGACAGTAAATAGTGTTCCAAGCTTCTTACTGAAATGAGTTGATTAACTAGTATGTGAAGGGCACACAAAATCATATTGAAATCTTACAAATATGGTGGCCACCATGCCTACTCACTATTTCTATCCTTGTTTGTCTTTCAATTTGTAGTATAGAAGGCACTTTCTTTGATGTTTTATGGAATAATTATTACTAGTGTTACATGGGGACAATCCAAAACTCCTAGAATTTGGTTACTCCTAGAACGCGGTTTCTCCTAGGGGGACATTCCCCCTCATCCACTTTTGGAGGGGATGAAAGGAAACAAACTAGAGGAACATCCCCCTCAAAAACTGAGATGCTCCCACTCTCCTTCTTTACCAAAGTCTGTTGTTTGGAGCTTCCCTCCTTGGTAATTACTAGTACTAATATTAAATTTTTAAAGCAAAAATTGACATTCTCCTTTATTTTTTCTTTTCAATCCCTTTTACTTAAATTTTTAACATTGACATTAATTGTTTCAGGATGTTTGAGTGGTTCCCACCTCATCGTACTTTATATAAAGAAAGTAGAATTTTATATCCCCTTCAAAATTCAGAAAACTGTGTTCATGATGCCAGGATTGGCCAGATTGCAGCATTTTTATCATGCATGAGGGAATGGGATTGATATTTAATCAAGAACAACAAGCCCTCTTATGTACCAGAAGATTGGAAATATCAACCAGAATACTCTGAAGGATGCCATATATACACAGTGACATTCCATTCCCAATAACATATTTTCACTTCATGAGTTCTATGTCATACTAGAGGAAATGTCCCCCAGTTTTCTGCACAAGGCTTTAACGTTTGGTTTCTGTCCAACAAATAGCATATGCATTCTCAAATGACCATTGAAAAATTTATTACAAGATTGTTTGATCAAATCCTGAAAAATGTGCATAGAGTTCCTGCTACAGGATGTTATATTTCATGCTTCAGTGAGGCCATAGTTGAAAAATCATGTTCATGGGAATTGTAGTTACTTTACATACCATAACCTTTTCTACAATATCACTTCAAAGTTCAAATATTAAATCTTATAACTTCAAAGGGTATTTGGGACACCCACCAAATCTATAGGTATACATATTCTCAACATATGCAGAACTTGTTGGAACTCAGTTCTTGGATGCCATGGATAAATCTGACAATAGAGTGTTGTTGTACATGATATTCTATAGAAATACAATCCTTGTATTATCTTATTTCTGATGTTAATTGGTCCTGAGATAGAGCCTATTTGTCATTAAAAGCCTTGTTATATTGTCTAGAACCATTTCATGGTTGTAGGTGACACATCTAGAATTGCTCAAATGTTATAGTTCATTGCCTAAAATGTTCTTTTTTATGCCTAGAATTTTATTTTTCATGGTTGTACTTCCATGCCACATAAGGCTCAATTCCCTCCTACGAAATTCCCAATGCTCCTCCTTAATCAAGCAACCAAGCCCTCTGTGTGCCTCATGAATAATGTCACCCTGCCACATAGGTCTCCAACATCCTAAAGAAGTGTGCCACATGAGCATCAAGTCAAGGTATAGAAATCAATGAGTGAGGTATCTCCAATGTGTATGTCCACTAGGGTACAATCAAGGGTATTCATTACACCATGCACTCCACATAACATGAAGCACTCCAAGAATGGTGTAAACACTTTCGAAGTAACCCCAAAAGTGAACAACATGCAACAACCCATTCCATACATGGAATTGGAATATTTCAGTCAATGTGCTGTGATACCATGTTAAATTTGGGACCATGGTAAGCATATTCTACACTAAGAAAAATCAAACTTAAATTTAGTTAACTTAATACTCGAAAGATTCAATAAAAAAAAAACTCTAAACTATGTTAATCTACAACAGAAATTGCTGGAAATTATGAAAGGAAACACCTGAAATGTAATCACTCAAAACTACATGTGTATTATATCTCAAACTGTAAGGAAGAAAATGACAATGCATTAGCTCACAAACTAGCAAGGTGGTGTTCCTTTCATCTCCTTTATAGAATAGGAAAGAGAGGGAAGATAGTGTACTTGGTCACATGCAGAAAAGTTCCCTAGCTGACTCAGTCAAACCCTAACACTATTCCTCTAAGAAAGTGCATCCTTCTAGATTAGTGAGAAGGGTAATCATACTATTTAGTCTTTTAGAAATAATGTGTTGAGGTGACTATGTCATGCGCCCTCTTATTGGCCTTTCAAGGTAGTCAAAATAGGTCTGCAAAGATGTTTGTCCAGCTCAGCAATAACCTCTCTTTTACCATGTCAGTTTGTATAGAATTGCTTCACTCCTGACTACTTTAGTTGTTTAAGGTTGACTAGAAATGTGTTCATGAAGTATCTCTTCAATAAGATAAGGTTTGATGCTAGAATATTACTGTAAAATGTCTCATTCATGTCGCTCCAAGAATCCTCAAGATAAGGTGAATCTGAATGTGTATAAATATAATTATTTCCCTCAACAAAGATAGGTCGGCCCTGGGTCTAAATGGTGTGGGTAACTTCTATAACGTTTTCATTTTTATTAGCATGTCGACCCTCAATATACCCTAGTTCTGAAAAGATGGCTTGCTACAGGGTCTTCCCTTGGTGTTTGCTGAGTACCAAGCAAATAGTGCTTGAACTTCTATAGTGCATAGACCATAGCTAGGCCTTCTCTCTTAGTGGTGGTATAAATATTCTTTACAGATGAGAGCTTCCTACTCGAAAATGCGATCGAGTGGTCAATACCTCCCTCTCCTGGTTATGCTAAGACAACTCCCGATGCTATACATGAAGCATCAACATGGACATGAAATGGATTCTCCCAGTCTGGGAAAACTAGGATCGACGCAGTTACCATTTTCTCTTTTAAGGTGTCAAAGCCTTGTTCACACTTTGTGTTCCAGATGAACGACACATCTTTCTTTAGTAGATTCTCCATAGCTGCGGTTATCTGTGCATAACCCTTTATAAAATTTATGTAGTAGCCGGTATGCCACAATGTAGTGCACAACTGCTTTACTGAACTCGGTGTTGGCAAGTTTACAATAACTGCGATCTTCACAGGATCAACCATCAAGCCCTACTTGCACATGATGTGTCCTAACAGAATCCCATAGGGTACACAAAAGATACACGTCTTCAGGTTTAATGACATTTGATGTTGTCTTCACTTTTCTAGCATCAATCTGAGACTTGCGCAATGGTCCTTGAGCAACCCAAATACTATCCAATCGTCAAAATAAGCTTCAAAAAAATTATGCATGAAATCCTTGAATGCTGCGACCACAACTCTGGAAAAGATGGCAAGCGCGTTCTTCAGACCAAACAACATTACTGTGTACCAGAACGACCCCCATTCAGTGGAGAAAGTGGTCTTATGTCTATCCGTGGGATAAATTCTTATCTGATGATATCCCGAAAATCCGTCAGTAAAGGAATATGCCTCATTTCCTCCAACATTATCAAGTACCTCATCAGTGAAGGGAGTAGGAAATGGATCATGCATTGAAGCATCATTCAACTTTCTGAGATCCACACAAATCCTGATCTCGCCTTTTTCTTTCTTATCTTGGACAACCATAGGGCTTATCCACTCAGACTCTTCGACTGGCTCGATGATCCCTGCATCGATCATTTTATCAAGTTCTTCCGTGAGTCGTTCTTTGTATCGCGGGTTCAATATATAGGGCCTCTGCTTAACAGGCTTCGCACCTGGCTTAAGAGGTATCTTCATAACCCCTAAGTCTCCCTGTAACATCCTGAATTTTCATAAAAAAAATAAAAATTTAAAACGACATTAAATACAAAAATTATAATTGCGGAAATATTAATTGTTTGATTATGACAACTCTAATTAATAGTCGTTAGCACTAAACATAATTTAATTTATGTTTTTAGCAGCAATGTGACAAATGACAACTTTACCACATGATGACAAACATGATTATGGTAATAAATGAACTAACAGGTCATAACTATGATGCAACACTTTTCTTTTGAAATGATACTGATAGTTTGACTTCTTATGAACAAGGGTGTCCTACGAGGTACACTGGAGTTTACTTAGCTACGACGCTAACGCATTTGAAAATTCTATGTGCAGACAACAAGTAAGAGGTCCAAAAACTGCATAGTTTAAAAGTACGTGTGTAATTCAATTCAACATCAAAATAAAAATGTTGTGCAATCTTTTGCGAAAACAAGTATCTTCAGGTATGAAATGTCTAGTGTTGCTTACTGGTTTTTCAACGCTATCTTACAATTTATGAATGTTGGAAATCAATGATGTCTAAAAGGTATACATACTATTTATGTTTGTTGTCGTAAGCCAATGATGTAGTTCTAGTTTGGCTTTGGTCGTCGTCCTAAGATAACTAATACTTGTAAAGTATTAATGTCGTAAATGTATCGCCAACCGTCAGATGCATTGTAATAAGAGTGAGGGTATGCATTTCATGACCATAGCATGGTTTTTATGCTAGTTACTAATCATTGGTCTTGTTGGAAATTCATAAGTGTAAACTCCCACATTATTATATTTTTATAAATGGAGAAAATAGAAACTATGATTAATATATTAACCATGTCAATCTTATAGTTTGCTAACCTATATAATAGTTTTATAATTGCAAACTATTTACAAAATATATGAGAGTTTACAATATTAAAAATGATATGAAATCTAAACTTAATACATGGCTAAACTTTAGCCTTAAAACCCTAATCGTGATCATAAAGTTAGAGCTTTAACTATTTAACAATGCAATCGAAAGTTTTGAGTTTATAAAAGATCTTATGTGAAGATTTGTTGTCGTTATGATTGTACTGGCATACATCTATGTCAACAGGGTGGTGAGTTGACAGTCATTAAAATGATATGAACCTCGATCTGTCATGGAGATCGTAACTTGATCCTACATTAAAATCTTGAGTCGAAACTCCAGCTAACAAGGATTACTAACGATCCATGTAGCATGATAATAATGTGATGGTCTTTGCAACTGTCAATGTGTAATGGTTATGCATTTGAAACACCTTCGAATTGGATCTTGATTGAACCTCCATGTGCTACAATGGCATTTCCAAGCTTATACTAAAGAATGGGACATTTAAAGCAGAAGTTGTTCGTCCCAATGTCATCTCCCTGGCACTCTTATGATCGTCGATCGTAATGAATTTGGATCATCCGATGCAACCCTAACCTTTGTCGTCGTTTTTGGTTTATGAGATTTGAATGTCGTTCATTGTTCTATTGTTTCGGTCTGTGTGGCCGACAGGATGCCAAATTCTAGGGTTAGAAAGTTTGTAAGAGGTTTCAACCTCAAGACCTGAAGATTAGAGTTGAAGTTGCAGGTTCTTTCCTACTGTAATGGCGTTGTATTAAAAGATTTAGTCTCTGGTTTGAGTTGTTAGCGAGTTGATAGTTGATAGTTTTTATTTTAGAGATTGAGTGAGACACTTAATGCTGCAAATGATAGATGTACCCTGGTCTCATCTATAGCAAAGATCTCGTTGTTTTTCTAGTGAATGCAAAGAACTTGGCCGCTGGTTGAGAAGGTAAGCATCCTCGAAAAGAATAGTGATTCTTTCGTCAATTTTTTTTTATTTTCAGTTTAAAATATAAATATTACAGTTATCAAATTCTAAGCTATTGTTTTTGGTCAGTTGCAGGGTTCGAAGACCGACTTGAGCAAGGGTTTGGAAAGGAACGGCATTCTTCCATTCCTGGTAAGCTCCGGGTCTCAAACCCTCGTAGGTGCCTTTCGACCTTGGTTGATGTGGTTTCAAGAGGATGAATAATCCGTCTTTCACCATGCCTTGGCATTCTCTATCAGTTGAAAACTTTGAAGACCCTTTTTTTATTCAAATGATGTTTGTATAGGGATATAACCTTCGTTTGTTTGTATGATACTTGGTCTTACACTTTGATGACTAGCTTCGTCGAAATGGGAGTTATACTACTCGTCAATGTTGAGGGTTTTTGGACTTGTTTAAAATGTTTACACTTGGGAATAAACCCTGTGCGATTTTTGTTTGGAAACATGTTGTAATATTTTTGTTTCTGACAACATTGGTTTCCCTTCCTGGAATTGGGACTTGTATTGGTTTAAACCTTAAGCATGACCTGTTGGTTTATGTTATGAGAAAAGAGATATAGAGATGAGGCTCGTCTACTGTGGATACAATGTTTTCTTCTCGGCAATGAAAATAAATATAATAATTCGTTCTATGCTATTTGTCTGTTTATACATTTGACAACTGTAGATTGATATTGTGACTTTCGAGCTAGGCCATAGTGTATATGCTTGTCGTAGATGATAACTCTATAATGTATAATGATGAAATGGTTTTCGTTTCTTTTGTAATGGAAACGAATAGGGCCATACCCTAGTTCGAGTCTTGTCTTTGATTATAAATAAATTTTTGAATTTGAACTTTTAAAAAGGTCTTTGAAGCCAAAAACTAAGGTTCAATCCGTAGCTTGTGTAGATTACTTTTGTTTATGATGCAAAACAATGATTAATGAAAAATAAAATTCTATCTAGGGTTGATACGAAACTTAGTTTTGAAATCAACACTTACAATTTAGAATATCTATATAAATAAATGAATGATGGAAAAAATAACGTTTATAATGTTTTCATTATCTGATTGTACTAAATAATCAAAGGCAATGGTTATAGTAGGAAATGAAAACAATGTGTGTATGTGAAATGTGAAAACAATGTAATGACTGTTATTTGCAGCTTTGATATAATTAACACATTTATTTATTTACAACATTACTATTTATATTGCAGACATGGCATGATGCATGAAATTTTGTATTTCATTTATTTATTTTGTACATAGTAAAGATAAGAAATTACAATATATTTATACAGGAAATAAACAACGTTTGTTTGTATTGAAACAATGGAATATTCTATAATATTTAGGTATTATACAAAACTTTCTACTATTATTAACTATAGGGTAGAAACTGATAAACATATAAATGACTATATTTATCTATCGAATCAATGGCAATTTGCCTATCTTTTCATCTATACTTAATTTGCGTCTCTACACTAGAGTACGATGCAAACAACAACATGTGGAAAAATGTAGAGATTGGTTTATTCATTCCAGATCATCATTTAAACTAAACATTCAGATTCTAAACAAAAATAAATTATTCTTCTAAACAGAAAAACAGAGATTACTAATTTTACTGAACATAAACTATTAACTGAGATAGAGTAGAAAAACTGTAAAACATGGATAAATCTGTAGGGAAACAAACAGCCCAAGAAGACTGTTCCACCCAACCAATTCTTGAAGGCAGTCAAGTACTTGCCTTAGGACCCCCGAACCTGTTCACTGAACCACCAGGAGGAAGAAACTTATGGATTTAGGATCTCCACTTGCAGTAGCACTAACTGTTGAATCTTCAAGAACTAGCAGTCCAAAAGACTTGCACCAGCATCTCTGGTTCTTCTTAGCAATATGAAGACTTATTATTGCACTCACAACTAGCCTCCCTATTCGAATATCTCAGTGATCACCTGATGCACATGAGGAAATATTTCTGCAGAAAATATTGTGTAAGAGCTGCCTGCTCAATTCGAATTTGCCTTATGTAGGCTTCCTAGGCCTTTTTAGTTGTTACTTGGTCATTAAATGAGCTTCCTACCCACTCCCACGACCTTGGGGATAATGCCACATTTTTAGGGGTATTTTTCCCATAACCAACAGCTAGTGGTGTGATGCAATTGCTACCATCTATCCCATACCTTCCAACAGCTTCCATTCCTCCTAGTGGGTCAGTGAAAACTCATTTAACAATCCCCTTGGGTGTTTGTCTTCTAATTAATTTATTTAAATAATAATAATCAGTAATTACATTCATCCTTGATCAAACTGGTCATATCTACAAAACTTTGTAATTAAATTTAACATAAAGTATTTTGCTAATAAAATAGTAATTTCTAAAAGTTGGGTAGGTGACACTCCAAAAATGCCCTTCATCTCTGTGAACTTTGTCAGGAATAAATCCTGATACTGATGTAACAGGTCTGCGATCTCCGCAACAGTCTGATCATCCCAATAGTCTCCAATACTTGCGAAATTTGGCTCTTCGTTGGTGCCAATGTTCACTTTCCTCTTTTTCACAGGTCCACTCATGTCTGGAATTTCCAGCGGAGGTCCCTCTACATCGCGCGCTTTTTTTGACTCAGGAATGTTTATGTTGTGCGAATCCTCCTCATCACTTCCTTCTTTTCCTTCAACCTCTTCATCTAGGTTATAACATTTCATGGCATGTTCTACCTGTTCCTTCCATTCTGTCTGTAGGCTTGCAGGTACGTTGTCAGGTCCAAAGAATTCTTCTAATGTCATGTTTCTATGTGGACATTCTGGTCTGAATATTCTTTCCTTAATAATCTGCAGCACATCATTTATGGTAGGATTCTCGTCTTCAAAACTGAATCTCTTCTAGAAGTTCGCAGTCATGGTAAGCCAATCTGTAGTTTCCCTACGCAACTCCATGTCTAGTCACCATTTCTTTGGAATCTCTTCCTCCAACGTGTGCACAAATAGATGCATTCATTCTGTCTGTGGTCTCTCCTCCCATGCTTGTGAACAGACCTCAATATGCTACCTTGGATCTGTCTGTCCATTATATTTTTCAAAGGCTAATGTAACCTTGTCAGCAAAGTTGATCTACATCTTGATTATGCACTGATCCCATGTGGTCAATGTCTACTTATGCACAGCCCACCATCTGGCAGGTGTCTCGTGCAGTGCCATATCTAGTGCTGGTAAGTGCTGCTCATATGCAATTGCTACATTATAATCTTTGATAAAGGAATAAACATTACATAAACCATCACAGGTGGGGATTCGGATTACCTCCTTTCCAATCCAGTGCAGTGACCTTGTAACCTGCGCGCATCTCCTTGCAGATACTTCATGCATATGAATTTTCTAGTTCTCCAGTCCTGCATCGGAGTCTGAGATGAAAGAGTTGTCGCATCTCCAGCTGAGTATTCCATCTACAGTAGGATTAATATAGTCTTCCTGGTTCATAGTCATCTTGTACAGGCGTTCGAAGTCTTGAGCTCTGGATTCCTCTTGAATCGGTTCGGTGTATTTGTCTCCATCTAAAGGGTCTAATGGTGCGATGACCTTGAGATGATTTCCTTTGAATATCATATTCTTTTTCTTCAAGTTTATGATAGCGAGGTTATCCATAGCCCAGTCTATCCCCAACAATGCAGGATAAGTATGATTATCATCCACAATCTCTATAACCTCGAAACCTACGTGAATTTGCACTCCATCAATGTAAAAAATAACATTGGCTAGTTTCCCAAAAGGTATGACTTTCTCCTGATTGGCCATTATCAACTAGATAGGTGATCATAACAGCTTTGATCTCCCCATTTGCTGCCATGTCTATTTAGTTAGGACATTTGCTTCTGATCCCATGTCCAAAATGATCCCATCCATTTCATAGTCTCCTATCTGTGCACTGAGTCTCATTTCTCTTCATTTTCTCTTGTGTTTCTTGATGTGGTGAACTCCACTATAGGTAGTCTCTGTCTCGCTCTGTGGCTCATACTACTTTAACAGTTTCTGCAATTCTACGATAGCATCTGGGCTCTTTAGAAACTTCATGCAGCTCATGAAGAACTACGCAACAGAGGTTCTTGTTTCTACTGCAGCGCTCGATTTGTCATATGCAGCCGACATATCTTATATATGTGGTATTTCACTGCGCAACAGGATTCTTGGTGATTTAGGTGTTGATTCTTTGAAGATATCCTGCACTTCGTCAAAGACTTCTTTGTTTTTCTTCAAGAGGAAAGCAGGTGCTTTCCTAATAGATTTTCTTATCCAGATTGTTTCAAGAGGAGTCTTCTTAGTGTTAAAGTATCCTGAAGTCGAATCTTCTGCTCCTCTATCTCTCCTTGTCATAGCACCACTTCGCGTCACTACATTGATACTTGGATCCGCAGGCCTCCTCTCTGCTGCGATCAACTGGATGTTTGGGTTTGATGCATCTGGTCGCTTCCATTTCTGCATTTCTACCTCTAGAACTGGGCAGTCTTCAATTACATGATCGAAGGACTTACAATAATTACACGTAGTGCATGGGTTGGTACAATCTCTAGATACATGGCCTTCCTGGCCACAATTATAATAGATTACTTGACCTTCACCTTGTCCTTGCATTGGGTCATTATTCCTTCCTCTCCCGCAGTATCCTCCATGGCCTCTGTATGCTCCCTGATCATGCTGTGCATTATCTTGTTTCTACGGAGTCTCTTCCTGGACTCTGTATACTCCTCCATACATATGCTCAATATCTTTCTTTCTTTCCAACATGAGCTCATATGCGCAGTAGTTGGACTCATCATGCCCAACTGACTTACATAAATTGCAGTATTGGTTTTTAGGTGTTCTTACATATTTCTGAATCAGGTAGCAGTCTTCTGGCTGGTGTCCTCTTGTTCTGCAAATTTCACACCATAGCCCTTGGTTCGTATTTAGTGGGTTTGGTCCACCCATGTTAAGGAAATCTTGGAATAAAGGACAATGATCCTTAGTGTGTCCTTCTCCCTTACAACCTGTACACCAAACTTCTTGTCTCTCTTTCTTTCCTTTCTTTATATCTTGTAGTTGTAGTGTTAGGGTAGCCAACTAGTTTTGAATCTGATACATCCAAGTGCTACTTTCTCCAATGGGTGAAGCTTCTAGCTTCATCGCAATATCCAAGGATTCTACCTACGAAGCCACCTTCTACTGCATCAATGACTATCTGATATGGGGAAAAAACACCGCTATAAACCATTCCTTGTGCTGTTGCGGTGCTATAACTAAGCTTACTTGGTCCAACAGTGTCTTAAATTTCTTATCAAAATCCCAGACTGTCTCATTAGGTTTCTGTTTGATCTCTTTCAACTTGGTTATACACTGCAGTTCTGATTTTGGCTTCTTAAAATCTGCTAAGAGTGCAGCCTTGATTTCTACCAGGGTTCTATTTTGTCCCTGCGAATACTTCATGAACCAATGCAAGGATCTGTCTCTAAAAGTGGTGATGAGCTGTGCTTGCTTAAAAGCATCATCCTGGACTTTTTTAACACTCCACACAGCTTCACATACCAATGTTGATCGGGGTCTTCTAAACCCATTCCTTTGAATATCTACAGTTTGATATCACCAACCATCCTTCTTCTAGGTGGCACAGTTCTTTGAGTAGTGCTAGAGATAATACTCTGAGGAATGATCTGAGGTTGGACGTTCTGAAGTGCTGCAACTTGAGATGGAGTAGGCTGAGTCAGAATAGCCTGGGAAACCGCTCCTACGATGTTACTAGTACTGATGCTCTACGGTGCGGGTTGCGTGGTGTTCGCAACCGACGGGTTCTGAGACAAGGGAGGCATGGTATGTGAAACTGGAAGGTTCTATGGTGTAATAGGCTGATACGTGGCTAACAGAGGTGCATTTTGATTATCAAGCTCACATGGTATCAAGGTATCTACGCAGAGTCCATGTGGTCTAGGATTTTTCTCAGTGACGAACTTGTATCTCTTTCTACTTCTCAGGTTATGGGTTTCTTTGTAAGAACCACTATATGTACTATCTACCATGACAGATTTAAACAATACATAAACGGTGGATCGAGAGAATCCACCGTTTATGTATTATTTAAATCTATCATGGTAGACAATACATATAGTGGTTCTTACGAAGAACCATTTGTTGGGTTATATACTGTTATAGAGGTTTCCAATGTAGACCTAGGTTCTTCATGGTTTCAAGGAACCAACAAAACCCCTTCTCACCAGCCCTTTTGGAAACAACCTGCGAACAGGATGAGGTCTCACCTGAGGTGTAGCTATGGGGGTACTACGGAATCAGGCTTCCATAGTGATGTGATGAGTTGTTTGGACAAAACTACTGTGCAGTGCACTGCGGGGCTCGCACTGCAGACTGAAGACTACGCGATGATAGATTGCATCACGTTCCTTGCTTCTACAAGCTACGATGCTTGCGCAACCAGCACCTCCAAGGACTGCGTGGTTCAGACAAGATGCAAATAATGGGATAGCGCAACTAACTTATACGTTTCCTCTGTGGACTTAACTGATATTGACGACCTTACTTAGTGTTTGTCCATTCAGCTACTTCCTTAGACGATTAGCCTTATAACCAATGTAAACAGATGAAACACACAATACTGCACACACCCAGTGTTGCGCGTCAAAAAGAGTTACACAACCCGAACTCTACATACACATGTGATTATTCAGCGAACTGATATTTTCACAGACATAGCATACTGTGCATTCAACATTCATACATTCATGTAATACTTAACATATTATTCCCATTTCACTCCCATGGTGAATACATATAAAGGCATTAACATATCATTGATAAATGAGAATTCAAGCATTCATAGTAAGCAAACAGACAATTGCACATATATAAACAATCACACTACACAATATTTAACATGGTCCACAAGAACTGTTGTTATATTAGTCTTTGGGAAGGGTACAACAGTGCTTGTCTGTGCACTTAGCTACAGACTCTCTTCTCTCTCTCAATAGGCCTCTCCGCACACAGCTTGCAGAGCCTTTACAAAATGTCTCTCAACAGGGATCTATTCAATCAACAATGAGAACAACAATACATGAAGAGTAACCCTTTCCATTACAAAATATTCCATATTTATAGATCATTCCCGTAGGTCATGTCTTTACAATGCGTGGCAAAACCCTAAGGTTCCCAAAACTGGTGTGGATGCCCGCCACCCTACCTCTCGCCATCGATAGATTTCCCCACTCGCTTTGGCCACCTTACTGGACCACTCATGGCTCTAACGCCCTTCCGATAGCCACAATCATCAACAAAATAGTTAAAACTGCATCGTGGCCTATCACTTTCCACTCCTTTAGCCTGCCTGTCACCGTCGACTTAGCGGCCTAGCTTCTCAACTACTTACCGCCACTCTCAATAGACAGGTCACATTTCGCTATCTTCCGCTCTATCCCTTACTCAAAATAGGTTGCTTCCTCATTCGACCTTTAGTTATATTCTTTACCAAGATTGGCTGCTGCAATGTTACTGTGCAACATATCTGCACAAAACTTAAACGTATACCCTGTGCTGCACGATCCAAAAAATTGTACTTTCTGCGCACTCAGGCTCAACTGCGCAGTTCCACAACTGCTCTTTATCTGAACTATACCCACTTGGGCCATGCCCAACACGACCTCACAATGTCGACAAGGAAAACCAGGCTAGACCCAAGATAGAGGCAGGACCAACCCCCAGCAACAACGTACCCACAGATCCACTCACTATCTTTCAACCAGTAAGAAATGCAACTTTGACACCGGTGTGTTCATCGTGTCAATAGAACTTGATTGCTAGTAGCTCAGCGACTGTAGGAAGGAAGCCCAAGATGGTGGGAAAAGATGCAAAGTTGTCAATTTTCCACGGAAATGGAACAGATCATCTCGAACAATACTGGTTCTTATGTGAAGCAGTATGGACTGTCAAGCAAATTACTGATGATGAGGATAAGAAAGGACAATTGGCGATAACTCTTCGAGGTCTCCCATTGGACTGGTTTATGAAGTTCATTCAGGTTCCCATAGGCACCCTAGAGAAGACGCTAGAAGAAGCTAGAAATTGATTGATTGCATAGTTCAGAAAACCCAAATCTGAAGCTAGCATATTATAGAACTAAAAGAGATTAAGCAATATCCCAATCAAACTGTGTGGGATTTTGACCAACGGTTCAAAACATTGATGTCAAGGGTTAGCTGTTACAACATAATCTTCCACCCTGTGAGCATTAGCATTCTTTGGCCTGTAGGATCCATTTCACTGACTCAGATCCACTTATATCCTTCAAACATATTTTTTCCTCATTTTTCCTCTGACCTGCATGTTGCATCACTATAGCATGCGTACCCGCGCCTTGCATCACTATAGCCCGCGGGTATCAAGTAAAATGGTAAAAATCACTAGTTTATTACTTTTTACTCCCAAAAAGCGGTCATTGGGTGACCTTTGGCTCTCCATCTTCCCAAGTAACGTCTTGATGTGTCCTTTCATTTACCTTTGAGAGGACTATAAATTGAGCACATATGGCATATGGACGGGAGGAGAAAGAAGAGCAAGAGAACTCTAGCGTATTTTTTTCCCTATCTTGAGTCTACACTCATTGATCCTTGTAGTTGTGAACGCTTTATGTTCACCTTCCAAACTCCTATCTAGTTTGAGTTTGCCTTTCATGGAGGATTGAAGTGGTGGAGGCACAAGTGGATTGATCCAGATCTTGGTTCAGATTGGTTGCTAACAAGAGGTCGTATCACTTTGTACTTCTTCTTATTTATTAATAGAAATACTCATATTCTCGTCCATTAATGTTGTAAATGTTGTTTATCTTACATTTGGTTGCATTTACTTGTTATATCATGGGCCATTGCTTTTGGTGATGTTAATTCCGTTTATATATTATATGTACTTGTTGTATATTCGCTATCAAGACTAATTTTCAAATTGAAGTGCACAGATTGAAAAGCTCCAACGGGGATCTACATCAAACGTTTGGATCGAGGTTGGTTATCTTCTTCATTATCTTAGCATTGTCATTTATATAGCATAGTTCTGAGAATTGAGTTGATTTCTGGTAGTCATCTGTTTGTTGTGGTATACCCCAAGCCATAGTGAGTTTTCTCCAACACAGAAATGGCGACTCTGCTGGGGATAACATCCATCTTGGGGATTTTTTGAGCATTAGTCCATAATTAGAGTTGTTGTTTCTCGAAGCTCTGTGTCACTTATCTGCTATTGAGATACACTATAGAAAACTTACTTTTTTCTGAGCCATTGGACTCTTTGTTTGCCATTTTACCTTTCCTCACCCATGGGCTATCTTAGCTCTTCCCGCATACACTCGCATCTGTTTAATCTACTGCTCGCGGGTGCCCGCAGGTATTCCTTCGACTGTAGCATACAACTCTGGCTTTTGTTTGTTTATGACCTTTGGTTGTTGCTAGGTTGGTTTTGGTTGATCCAGAGTCTTTGTTGGCCTATTTCTTGACTGTTCCATGCCTTGGTTGTGACCAGAACTCTTCGTTTCTCTTGGTTGAGCCTTGTTGGTTTTTTACCCATCTTTCGATTTAGCCTTGTTGGTTTTTTCCTTTTGAGCTCATTCCTTTGGCTGAGTCTTATTGTTTGGTATCTTCCTAGTTGTCTTAGTGATCTCCTTGGCATATCAGTGACTAGATAGTAGGATTTTGCTTGCATTTTTCATTTCCATATATTGAAAAATATAAAAATACACATAGTTTTTGCATTTTTCTTTTGTTTATAAGAGAAAATACAAACAAAATTTGCTTTTATGTATTGCATTTTGCATTGAGTGCTTTCTTCCTTCATTTAGGTTATGATTGTGCATTAAAAGAAATATAAAAGGATTGCATATTTATTTCGAAATCGTTGGTTTGATTGTGCATATTAGGGGCATTGTTTTCATTGGATAGATGAGTCTAGGATTTGACGATTTTGCATACTATTGAGTCTTACACATCACTAGTTTCACTATCATATCCCTTGAGTAATCACAGCCATTAAAATTAACGCTTAAACTTAAAATTGATTAGACCGATTTTATTTATAGGGTACACCAACTAGCATAGGCTTAGAGTCTTGGAATAGATCATTGTGAGTTAACAATCCAATACTACTAGACGAAACATTAGGTGTTTGACCAGGGAGTGGAGGATCCATAGTATAGATTGGTGTTCTCAGGAATCTCTACTCAAGCCAGAGTTAAGCACGAGGTCATGGGAGGTTGGTTGAAGGGATATCCCTCTGATACCATCTGAATGTGGGAGATATTTCCAAGATTTGTTCGTATCTGGGGACTCTTGGGGGATTTGGCCCTCATTGAGTTTCGATATTAGCTACCCTTCCCATATGACGGATCCCATCTGCAACTGTCCCTCTGAGCATTGCTTATATTGCAGTGACCATAGTTTCCTTACCTAGGTATTGCACAGGGTACTTGCAGTGGTTATACTGTTTGTGTCCTGAGTAAGATAGGGATTGGACAACACAGTTGTGTTTGTGCAGTGGACTTGACCCTGTACACGCAGCGAATCCTGGGTGTCTCTATAACTGATTCTGTTACCTCTGGCTATAGTTTTGGAGTCTCAAGCCTCTGTTAGGAGAGACATACCGGCTCTAGTGTCAAGAGCTCATTTAGCCAGTATGTTTGTCTGCTCTTGGTTGTAGTTTCTCTAGGTGTGTGCTTTTGATTTACTGTTTTTTATCAATAGTTGGACTTTAGGGGATGTTTTGATTATATATTCTCTCCGGAGATATCGTGGCGCAGAGCCCTACTTTCCGTCGGTCCTGTCGGTTGGATGGTTTAAATCCAACCGAGGTTACACGCCGTATTGCTAGAGGACACCAGAGGGCTCCCTCTGAGTCTTCAGATTCTTATGAGGCTTACGTCCAAGACATCATGACTGCCACACGTTCTGATACTGAGGAAAAACCTTTGACTCCATCAAGTAGAGTTGACCACACTTCCGATCCACATACTCCTTGTGAGGAGTGGGGAGGTGATCCACCTGAGACTCAACCTGGTTCTATTTGGCCTAATCCACTTGAATGAGATCCATTCGATCCTTCAAATACGGATAATTATCTTTACGGAATGCTGACCTTACCCGAGGATGAAGAACAGGATGACACGTTCATTCCTTCGTTTCCACGCAGTTATAGACATGGGATGCCAGAGTTACATGATGACACTGGCCCTACGATCAACCCTACAACACTCTCTTTTGGTATGCCTAGTCATAGTACCGTTGAACCTTCCACCACGTTTGGTAATCACGTTGGCACTAGTCATGGTGTTAGCCATACTATACCCACTGGGTCACTACCCTCACTAGGGGCACTACGTTGTCCACCCACACACATAGTATGGGGACTGGTCATGTTCCACCTAACGATGCTAATGTTGGAAGACGACCACCTTTGTAGGATTTCCCAACCTAATAGGAATGTTGCTCGAAACACAACTTGCCATCCACCACCTAATACACATGCCACTACTCGTCAACCCAGTACTACTTTTACGGATGTTAATGCTCCTCCCAACCACGGGGGTGGACATAACCGCATACTTTCACATCCACTGTCGCCACTAGTAATGCTAATGTACAGGGTGGGAATATCTCCTATCCACGTGGACATCACGCCACCATCCCTGCTACTAGTCACACCAATATTGGGGCTAGGAACATATCTCATGCTTCTGGTCACCACACGATTGCTCAAGCTAATCCTAATGATGGGGGTGGGAACATACCATACCATTATGGTCATTACAACACGGTTCCCGCTATGAATAGTACATATATGCCCCATACTCATGGTGGAAACCCTTACTACAACACAGTCGATGCTGGCCACCAGTATAATCCACCACCCCAATATGGTTCCCAAAACACACACATACCTTCTTACTCTCCAATGGGTTAGGCAGAAGGAGGTTATCAATCCTATGGCCATGGGAAAGCTTATGGTCCGTTAGGTCCTTATTATCAGCAGTTTAATCCTCATGGTCAAGCTTTTGGTCCATCTTATAATACGGTTCCATTTAACCAACCTTTTATGGGGGCTTATAATCAAGCTTTCCATCCTCGAAGCTCACGAATGATCCAGTGTGTCACGACCCTACTTGGTCCCTGGTCCCTACCAAGCTCCCTTCAGACATTCCTAAGTTTGAGGGGAAAGGTGGTGAGGACCCGGGAGATCATGTCATGACATTTCACCTTTGGTGTTCCTCCAACTCATTGAATCATGATCTCGTTAGATAGAGACTATTTCAACGCACCCTCACGGGGGCAACCGCGAAGTGGTATGTCAAGTTGCCTGGAAACACCTATAGTGGGTTTAACGAGATCACATTGGTTTTCTTAGATCATTTCCAGTTATCGGTTCGCTATGATACTGGCATTGAAATTTTATCTACCTTCGATTAGAATAAGGCCATGCATATTTCTGATCATGTTCAAGAGTGGCGTGAGCGGAAGAGGTTAGTGAAAGCCAACATTCCTCCAGAGTTCTTATTGGAATGGTTCCTCAAGTCTCTACTCCCATACATTGCTAAGGACGTTTCGATGTCCAGAATTATGACTGAGGAACAAGCTATCTTGAAAGTCCAGTAGTTAGACTTATTATACTGTCAGTCTAGCATTTTGTATGACATTGTTGGGCCCAAGTTGGGACAAAGTTTTGGTAACACTTTTGATAAGCGGGAGTAATTTTGTCTAAGTGTTGAGGGTGCTAAGAAGTTGTGTGCAACATCTAAGTTTTGACCATGCTGCGAAGTTGTGCGCAACATCTGAATTTTGGAAGTACCGCGAAGACCAGCGCTGCGAGGAAGTAGTGCTGCGAAGCAGTCAGGCCACGTGGATCCAACAAAGAGGAGTGCTGGACAAGGATCAGGTACAGGTACCGGATGGACCAGTAGTGGTCTAATTTTGGAAAGATGCTCCAGGAGTGCCGAGCAGCAGGCACGAGAAAATCAGGAAGGCGGCCAATGCACGAGTTTGTTAAGGAAAGGACAGCTCAGGGAAAGCGATGGCTTGGCATTCCTAGTGGGCGAGACCGTTAGATATTAACGGTTCAGTGAAAGTGACTTGTTGGCACGTGTGTGACAGGAAGGTCGATAGCGATAGAATGAAGATGTGGAGAACCACCACAATGAAGTAGACGCTACTAGATTCCAGCAAGCCGGTTTAGGGAAACCGACATAGTTTTTTAAACCCTAAGGGTTTTGGGTTTAGGTCTTCGGCATTGTAAAGACATGACCTTCGGGCATGGGCTATTTAAGAAGACAATTTTGTATGGGATGGGGTTACTCTTTAATTTTGTTGTTACATTTTTGGATTCCGGATATTGTATTGTAAAATATCTTTCAAGTTGAGAAGATTGTAAAGGCTCTGCAGCTGTGTGCGCAGAGACCTATATGAGAAGAAGGAGAGTCTGCAGCTGAGTGCGCAAACTAAGGACGGTTGTCCCCATCCCTTTTAAAGATATATATTACCAACTGTTCTTGTGGTAGTAGCTTCCCATCTGGGGGAGTGAACCACGTCAAATATCATGTTGTGCGATTGTGTTCTATGGATGAATGTGTATCTGTGTTTTCTGTACATGAATGTATAAATGTTTCCTTGCATGTCGTTGTGAGAAGAACTGTTGTATGCATTTGCCATTAGAAGAAGTATGGAAATGATATGTTAAGTTCCGCACAAATAGATGAATGGTGCACATTTAGCTTATGTTTGAGAACAGTGAGTCAGTTAATTGGTTAAGTGTTAGGAGATCACTTAAGTACTTCCCTAAGCGCAATAGAACAAATGAATAACAATTAGATGGATAATTGGCTGAGTAGATGAATGAGTGAATGAGTGATACTCAATTCAGAGCCTTAAGCATTTTCAAGTTAGTCGAGTATAAAGTTGAACTGCATAGTTCGCAATTTCAGTAGAAGTCTCGTGGTAGAAGAACATAGTGGTGCGGACCGCAGCGTTGTCCATCGCTGCGCAATTCCCCCTTTGCAGCGCATACCCCCTATTGCGCTGCACGGTACATCTGTCCAAGCAACTCGTCACTTACTGTGGAAACTTGATTCCGCAGTACCCCATAGATACACCTCGGGTGAGACCTCAACCTACTCGCAGGTTGTTGCCGAAAGGGCCAATGCAAAGGGGTTTTGTTGGTCAAAGGGAAGCCGTGAAGAACCTGGGTCTTATAAGAAAACCTCTAGGTCAGTTATAGCCAACAAATGGTTCCATTGCCATGCTAGAATCCATGATGAGTTGCAACCGTAATGAGTGACGAAGAATTCCAATTCCTGGAAGGCTCTGACAATTGGCATCTTGAAGAGACAAAAATCCAAGCTTGTTGGGACAAGACCATAAGAGACTTTGCAAGGAAGGAGAATAGACATCCGCGTCTATGTGACACACAGTGGTTTGATAGATATTGTGGAAAGATATTCATGAGATTTTTTGGGCATCATTTGCGAACGAGTTGCACGCGTGGATCTCGTGGCTCGTAGAAAAGAAAACCTGTTTTCAAGGAGGAGTTCCTACAGAGTGGACTCCTGAGCTCATAATGCAGCTCAAAGCAATAGACAGCCCGTTGACATGCACAGTTGATTTTTGGGTCGATCATATGCTAGAAGGCTTCATAACAGAATTTGTTGTAGACACACTCAAATCCTACAACCAAGCAGAAGCATACTTTTTTGGAGGATTCCAAGGTAAGTTGTTGAACAATCTCAGTCTATACATTAAGATGCTGTTAGCTGAGAAAGGTGTTTTAAGAATGCAGTAATTTTCTTAAGTTTGTCATGGTAAACAGTATATATAGTGATTCTGACGAAGATACCCATAATCTTAGAAGTGGTAAGAGGTATAAATTTAATAAGAATCTTGGAGGCCCTGGACTCTACATAGATATTGAGATTCCTTGCGACCTTGAAAATGACGCCGCACCACCATTTACCCCTAAGAACCCACCCGCTACGTAGCCCCCCCAGGTAGAATACTCAACCTAGTATGTCTATCCCGATAAGCTCATTTGTTTTCACTGCACAGAGCCCTTTACAGCAGCCGCGTGCTAATCCAGGCTCCCCACCACCTAATAGGACAATGGAAAACACAGATATGAAGCTCTCGATATTCAAAGGAAATGGCCTAGAAGAATCTGACCAGCATTGGTTCCTTTGAGAAGCTGTATGGAGTGTAAGACAAATCCAGGATGATGCAGTGAAGAGAGCACAACTCATCACCACTTTCAGGGACAGAACTTTACATTGGTTCATGAAGTACTCTAACACACAGCCGAGAACCCTCACAGAAATTAAAGCTACGCTTGTGGCTGAGTTTAAGAAACACAAATCTGAATCTCAATGTATAACCAAGTTGAAAGAAATAAAGTAGAAACCGACTGAAATGGTTTGGGAGTTTGATCAGAAGTTCAAGACCCTATTAGACCAAGTAAGATTTGTTATAGCCCTGGAACATCACAAGGAATGGTTCATTGCTGCGTTGTTGCCCCATATTCGATTACCATTGATGCAGCAGAAGGTTACGTTGTAGGAAGAGGCCTTGGAGATCACAATGAAGCTAGAAGCTTCACCGATTGGTGAGACTAGTTTTGGGATGTCTCAGATCCAGAACCAGTTGACCACCCTGACACTAGTTCTGCAAAGCATGAAGAATGGCAAAGAACAAAGGTATGAACCTAGACATGAGGTCTAGTGTACAAGTTGTAAAGGAGAAGGCCATGACCGAGAGCATTTCCCGTTATTCCGCGACTATCTTAATAGTGGTGTGCCCAACCCAATAAATCAGAATCAGGCCCCATGGTGTGAAATTTGTAGAACCATAGGACACAGACCTGAAGACTGCTATCTTATACAGAAGTATGTGAAAACACCTAAAAATTTATACTATAATTTTTGTAAATCAGTTGGACATGATGAATCCAACCGCCGTGCACATGAACTAATGAACGGAAGAAAATGAGATATGGACTCAATGAGAGGCGCTGGCTTGTACCGCGTACAAGAAGATAACCAGTCGAAACAAGAGAATGCACAATATGACCAAGGAGGATACAGAGGTTGTGGTGTTGGATACCGCGACAGAGGAAGAAATGCTGGCCTGATGCAGGGAAGAGGCTGCGGCCAGGTCATTTGTTATCATTGTGGCTAGCCAGGTCACGTATCTAGAGATTATGTTAACCCATGCACTACATGCATTTATTGTAAATCATTTGAGCATATTATTGAAGATTGCCTAGTATTAGAGGTGGAAATGCAGAAAAGAAGACGGACGGACACACCAAACATGAACATCTAGTGGATCGCAGTAGAGAGTAGACCAATAGACCCGAGCATCAATGTGGTCACGCGCAGTGGTGCTCAGAAAGGCCGTGATAGGGGAGAAGAAGCTTCCACGTCAGGGGAGGTTCACACAAAACAAACCCTTCTTGAGACAGTATGGATAAGGAAAGCCTCGAGAAGAATACCTGCTCACGACCTACGAAAAAACAAGGAAGTCTTTATTGACGCGCGGGATACCTTCAGAGAACTAGCAACTGAATCACAGAGGATCCCGTTGTGCAGTGAAGCACCGCATGTTGAAGACATGCCAGTGGCTTATGATAAAACAAGCATTGCGACAGATGTCAGTACTTCCATTGTGCAGTTCCTGCGAAGCTACATGAAGCTACTCAAAACTGAAAATGCCATAGTAGAGCTGCAGAAACTCATAAACCAATATGAACCACAGAACGGAACAAAGACTTCTGATAGTGCAGTACATCACATAAGGAAGCATAAAAGAACATGCCGAGAAATGAGGCTTACCGCATAGATAGGAGATTTCGAAATGGATGAAGTCATCCTTGATCTGGGATCCGAAGTTAATGTCTTAACTAAGCAGACATGGCAGTAGATGGGTCGACCAAAGTTGTCATGATCACCTATCCAGTTGAGAATGGCTAACCAAGAGAAAGTCATACCTTTTGGCTGGTTAACTGACATGATAGTCGACATCGATGGAGTCCAAAGTCATACAGACTTTGAAGTTATCAAGATTGTGGATGATAGTCATCATTTTCCTGCACTGCTAGGAATTGACTGGGCTATTGCTAACTTGGCTATCATAAATCTAAAAACAAAGAAGATGATATTTGAAGGGAAGCATCTTAGGGTCATCGCACCGTTGGATCCTGTAGATGGTGACAGATATAGCAAGATGATTCAGGAGGAATCCAAGGCTCAAGACTTAAACATACTATACCAGCTCATAGAGAACCAGGAAGATTACATTAATCCTACTGTAGATGGTACACTCAGCTGGAGATGTGACAACTCCTGTGTCTCTGACTCGGAGGCACGATTGGAAAATTGGCAAAGGCAGATGCATGAAGTGTTAGCAAGAAGGTGCACGCAGGTTATGAAATCACTCTGCTGGATCGGGAAGGAGGTAAGTCCTATTCGCACATATGATGGTTCTTCTAATGTTTACAATTTCATCCAGGAATATACTACAGCTATTGCAGATGAGCACAGATTACCAGCATTGGATATGGCACTGCGTGACACAACCGCCAGATGGTGGAATGCGCACAAGCAGACATTGACCACTTGGGATCAATGCAGAATTAAGATGCAGATCCGATTCCCTAGAAGGGTTACCTTACCTTTTGAAAATTTTAATGGACAGATAGATCCTAGTCAACATATTAAAGTTTGTTCGCAAGCATGGCTAGAAAGGCCACATGAAGAATGGGTGCACCTGTTCATGCATGCCCTGGAAGACGACATTCCAAATAAATGGTACCTAGACCTGGAGTTGCACAGGGAAACCATTGATTGGGAAATATTGACTGAGAACTTCCAGAGGGACTTCAGCTTCGAGGATGAGAACCCGCTGATCCATGATGCATTGCAAATAATTAAGGAATGCATATTCAGGGAAGATTGTCCTCACAGAAATATGACATTGGAGGAATTCTTCGGGGCAAATAGCGTTCCTGGGCACCTACAGTCAGAATGGAAGGAACATGAAGAACACCTCATCGAGTGTTGCAACCTAGATGAAGACATCAATGATAGACATGAAGACGATGACGATGATCCACACAACATAAACATACCAGAATCGGAGGGTGCACATGACATAGAAGGACCTCTGTTAGAAATCCCAGATATGAGTGGGCCAGTAAAGACGCAGAAGGTGAATATTGGCACAAGTGAAGAACCGAAGTTCGCAGAAATAGGAGACTATTGGGATGATTAGAAATTTGCAGAGAGCATAGAAACCTTGCATGAATATCAGGAGTTGTTTTCGACAAAATTTACAGAAATGAAAGGAATTCTGGGAGACCTAGGAGTCATGAAAATACATTTGAAGCCTGGCGCAAAGTTCGTGAAGCAGAGACCATATAGACTAAATTCGAGCTACAAAGAAAGAGTACGCGCGGAGCTGGATAAGATGCTTGAAGTAGGAATCATTTAACCTGTCGAGGAGTCCGAGTGGATTAGCCCCATGGTCGTTCAAGATAAGAAAACAAAAGGTGAGATCAGGATTTGTATGGATCTCAAAAAACTGAATGATGCTTCCATGCACAACCCATTCCCTACTCCTTTCATGGACAAAGTGCTTGATAATGTTGGAGGGAATGAAGCTTATTCTTTTACTGATGGTTTTTTAGGATATCATCAGATAAGGATTGATCCCGTAGACAGGCGTAAGATGACTTTTGCTACAGAATGGGGGTCGTTCCAGTACACAGTAATGCCTTTTGGCCTGAAGAATGCACCTACCATATTTTCCAGAGTGGTCGTCGCAGCATTCAAAGAGTGTATGCATAAGTTTCTCGAAGCCTATTTTGATGATTGGACTGTGTTTGGTATATTAAAGAACCATTGTGCGAACCTCAGAATGATGCCTGAGAAGTGTCGACAGCATCTTATCTCTTTAAATCTAAAGAAGTGTATTTTTTGTGTTCCTTATGGGAATCTACTTGGACACATTGTTTGTAAGCAGGGATTGATGGTGGACCTTGCGAAGATTGCCATTATTGTGAATTTTCCAACACCAAATTCAGTCAGGATGTTGCACTGTACCTTAGGACATACTGGATGCTACAGGAAATTTATAAAGGGTTGCACGCAGATAACCGCAATAATGGAGAAGCTGCTAAAGAAAGACGCACCGTTCATTTGGAACGCCGAATGCGAACATGGCTTTGATACACTAAAAGAAAATATGGTGACTGCGCCGATTCTAGTCTTTCCAGACTAGACGAAGCAATTCCATGTCCACATTGACGCATCATGCATTTCCTTGGGAATTGTACTAGCTCAGCTAGGAGAAGGAGGTATTGACCACCCTATTGCATTCTCGAGCAAGAAGCTCTCAACGGCAGAAAAGAAATATACTACTATAGAGAGGGAAGGCCTTGCGATGGTATATTCCCTACAAAAATTCAGACATTACTTGCTTGGTGCGCAATTCCTTATGTTCACTAACCATTCTGTGTTGAAATACTTGGTCAATAAGGCAGTGTTAGGGGGGCACATATGCAGATGGCTGTTGCTATTCCAGGAGTATAATTTTGAGATTGTTGTTAAGCCCAAAAGGTTGAACTTGGGACTTGACCACCTCTCTAGAATTGAGTCAGGAGAAGAGCCAACGAACATTGAAGACAGTCCGCCTGATGCGCAGTTATTTGCTATAGAAATTGCCGATGATTATTACAAGGATATCATTAATTTTTTGACAACAGGGATGACAGCGCAGGAATTATCTATCCAGCAAAAGAAGCAGCTAGTGGTGCGTGCTGCAGACTTCACTATAATTGCAGGTCAGCTATACAAACTCAGACCAGATGAATTTCTGCGCAGATGCATACTAAATCATGAGAAACCGTTTATTCTAGCAGATGCGCATTCAGGGATCGCGGGAGGTCACTATGCAGGAAGGGCTACTACGCCGAAGATATTGCGCGTAGGGCTATGATGGCCTATGATCCACAAAGATTCCAAAGAACACTGTAGGAACTGTGATGTCTATCAGAGGATATGAAAACCTTCGTGAAGGGATGAGATTCCATTGAATCCGTAGTTGACCTTGCAGGCATTTGAAAAATGGGCCATTGATTTTGTGGGTCCTATAAACCCACCAAGAAAAAGAACTGGTGCGAGGTATATTATTACTGCTACTGATTACCTCACCAGATGGGCAGAAGCAAAGCCAGTAAAGGACTGCAGCGCAGTTCATTTTCGAAGACATATTGTCAATATTTGGCTGTACGAAGATTTTGATTAGTGACCAAGGTACTCACTTTTTGAATAAGACCATTGAGGCACTTACATAGGAATTCCACATTTGTCATCAATGTAGTACTCCATATCATCCACATGAGAATAGCACTGTTGAGGCTTTCAATAAAGTACTGGAGAACGCACTCACTAAGGTCTGCAACGTAAATAGAGATTATTGGGATCTGTGCATCTCCTATGTGTTATGGGCATACAGGACTACATGCAAGAAATTGACAGGACATATACCTTTTCAGTTGGATTATGGGAAGGAAGCTATAATGCCAATGAAATATATTGTCCCTAGTTTGAGGATTGTTGCGTTCACAGGGATGGAAGACCGTGCAACACTAGAAGAAAGGTTGCTACACCTCATTGGGTTGGAGGAAGATCGCTTCATTACCGGCTTCCACCAGCAAGTTCAGAAATACCGTGAGAAAGCTTTGCATGATCGCCATATAAAGAATAAGTGCTCTTAGGTGACCTAGTCCTCATGTATGATAGCAAGTTCATGAAGTTTCTCGGTAAATTTAAGATGCATTGGCTTGGCCCATATACTGTGATACATGTTACTAACACTGGTGCAGTCCAGTTAGCCAATTTAGTTGGAGATACCCTACCAACCTTGATAAATGGAAGCAGACTAAAGCTGTATCACGATAGTCTTGCTTTGCAGAATCCTGAATAACAAGCAGAGGATGAAATTTCTAAGTGTCAAGTACAGTTGAAATTGGACACTGGAAATGTAAAGGAGCCTGTACATGTACGATAAATAGAACAATGTGTGTACCGTGCAGCACTGTTGAAGCTACGCGGGAAAGAAAAAAAAAATTTGAAACCGCGCAGTTGAAACATTTTGGCACTACGAAGTAACTACGCAGGACCACAAATGGCTTGCTGCGTAGCTCGGTGCAAGACTCGGAAAAATAGCCGTTACACAACTTTTGAGAAAAATAACCGTTATATGACCGTTGCAATGAACCGCTTGAGCATTTAACGAAAAGATAGTCATTCTTAACACGCTGACGATGGAAGGGAGTAAAGGATTTGCTCAAATTTGCCAACGGACACTAGATTAAATTCCTATCTAGCCATTGGAAGGATCGGGGAGGACCCAGTTGCGCTTATAAATAACGTCGCATAAGGACTTGTGGGCATTACCAGACACTTAGAATTTTCATGCATTCGCTCTTGTGGGCATTAGTCGTTCGTACACTGGTGGCGCGAATCCACCAAGGATATCTGTGGCTCGACAGAAATATTGATGTCAACATTGATTTAATCCATCGCATCACAGGGTTAAGCAAGCGCGGTAACGATCGCAAGCAGTTCTTCCAAGGGAAGAGTAAGGAAAAAGAAGCTGTCGAGAAGATGAAGAAAAGCCATGCATTCGTGAAAGGGAAAAGAGGTTTTCCGACAGAAGAAATTGAAGATAGAACGACAAGATTTGTCACCCATTTGCTCGCAGGAAAAATCCGCAGAACAGCTAGGCCTCCGGAGGTGCCTACGGGTGCAGTACTACTTGGTGCCGCAGCGGCTGAAGGCACCCAATTCAATTGGTGTCAGTGTCTTCTTAATGAGTTCCTGGACGAACTCAATGACACCCAGGAGAATGGAGGTCAATTCCACTTCACGTGGTTGATTGTCCTCATTGCATTCATAGGGTGGAAGGAACCAGAAAAATATGTCGGTGTAAATGGAGAAACCAACAATCCCAAAGGATTCAGCTATTCCAACCTTTGGGAAAATCTAAATGCAAAGGGACAGCACGCGACAGCTGACGTATTCTATTAGTATTACACCCAGCTATGCCAGGTGATCACCCGTATGTCGTGCATTACAAAGAAGGCAACGTCGAAGTATATTCGCATTATTGATTTTATGGCATATATGCGATGTATCTTTATTTCACCAAAAGCAAGAATGAAGAAGCCAGAATGGTACCCAGGTAACTACCATATGTATGAGGACATTGAAATCCTCATGAAGGACTGGCCGGCCGACTTCCGTGTTGAAGTCACTGATGTGGAAACTGACTCTAAAGAACACAAGCCAATCTCGCTGTCATGCCCGATTGTTTAAGAAACAAGAAAGCAGAAAGAGCTTGAGACCTCACAGAAGCCGAAGGCGCGGAAGAAGATGAAGGCCACAAATACTCAATCTAAGACAGTGCTAAACAAAGACGACTTCGAAATGATTGTAGAAAGGGTCTCAGAGCAGATGGGGGATTTAATGATAGAAAAAGATAAGAAGGACAAGGTCAACTAGGATGACCTACAAAAGACTAGGCTCGCACTGGAAGGTCTTATGAAGAAAATGGACGATGGACAAAAGAGCCTAACCATGCCGCGCGAAGCATCAACTGAAGGGAGGTCAGTAGGAACCTCGTAGCAAGTACCACCGTAGCTAACCATAATGCTGCCTTCTAAGACCAGGGTTGTTCATCTGGACCCATTGACCATAGCATTGCCAATGCCAGAACAGATCGTCCTAGCCACAAAGGGTGTCGAGCGGGTAGAGTTTGACTTGGCCAAAATCCCTTTGCCAGGATTACACTTTTTGCACATGCATATAGTAGAGGAGATGCATGAATGAACAGTAGATTCGATGAAGTCACAAGTGGATCTGCACGCAGCAAACAGGCAGCTCGAGTTGCGCATAGACATGCAGCTACATGATGAACAGGACCACCGCAAACAATTGGAAACTACCATATCTACTGTTGCGCAGGATATTGAAGGTCTAGAACTCCAGGATGATACTGCGGACACAGTTCTCAGGATCAGAGACAAAGTGAGATCTTTGAAGATGGAGATGCAGGATAAGGACATTCTCTATGAGGTTGAGCTTGAAGCCTTGAAGGAAAAACTGAATAAGCAGACGCCATTAACTGAGCAGCAGTTAAGAGAGCAAGTACTGAGTGCCACCGCACAGAGCATAACGAGTGATATGGCTAAGTGCCAAGATCTCCTAGAGAGGGTTTAAAATGAATTCACTGCCTTTGAAGAGGATCAAGGGCTACTGCAGGACAAGACCACAGTAAGAGAAAAGATGACTGCGCTAGAAAAATTGGACGCAGAGGTCAAAGCTCTGCCACCGAGGGAGGGCTGCCGAGGTATAAGGAAATATCAGGCTTGAAGAAGGAATTCCAAGCACTAAGAGAAAAAGAAACTGAGATGGATAATCAGTCGCAGCAACTCCTGGAAGATGCCACAACGGTGTCACAACAGATAGAAGACAAGTTGAAGGAACTGCGCGACAAGCAGGAGTAGGTACAAGGACAGATTGGAGAAGAGATAACTCTAGCATTGCTTGAGACAGTAAAGCAAGTTGAACAAGATACCAGAGAAGTAGTGGAACAGTTGTTCGGCACATACAATGAGTTCATAGCCAAATTAGCTCCATCGGTCGTCGAGCAGAGAGAGACAGCCGAAGCAACAAGTGGCTCAGGGAAGAGCCACATGTAAGTGTTAGGGGCATGTTGGGCCCAAGTTGGGACAAAGTTTTGGTAATACTTTTGAGAAGTAGGAGTAATTTTGTCTAAGTGTTGAGGGTGCTGTGAAGTTGTGCGCAGCATCCAAGTTTTGACCATACTGCGAAGTTGTGCGCAGCATCCGAATTTTGGAAGTACCGTGAATACTAACGCTGCGAGGAAGCAGTGATGTGAAGCAGTGAGGCCACGTGGAGCCACCAAAGCGGAGTGCTGGACAAGGATCAGGTACAGGTACCGGATGGACCAGTAGTGATCCAATTTTGGAAAGATGCTCCAGGAGTGCCGAGCGGCAGGAACGAGCAAATCAGGCAAGGCGGCCAATGCACGATTTTTTAAGGAAATGATAGCTCAGGGAAAGCGATGGCTTGGCATGCCTAGTGGGTGAGACCGTTAGAGATGAACGGTTCAGTGAAAGTGACCTATTGGCATGCGTGTGACAGGAAGTCCAATAGTGATAGAATGAAGACATGGAAAACCACCACGATGAAGCAGATGCTACCAGATGCCAGCAAGTCGGTTTAGGGAAACCAGCATAGTTTTGTAAACCCTAAGGGTTTTGGGTTTAGGTCTTCGACATTGTAAAGACATGACCTTCGGGCATGGGATATTTAAGAAGACAATTTTGTATGGGGTGGGGTTACTCTTTACTTTTGTTGTTACATTTTTGGGTTCCGTATATTGTATTGTAAAATCTCTTTCAAATCAAGAAGATTGTAAAGGCTCTGCAGTTGTGTGCGCAGAGACCTATTTGAGAAGAAGGAGAGTCTGTAGCTAAGTGCACAGACTAAGGACAGTTGTCCCCATCCCTTTTAAATATATATATTACCAACCATTCTTGTGGACGTAGCTTCCCACCCGGGGGAGTGAACCACGTTAAATATCGTGTTGTGCGATTGTGTTCTATAGATGAATGTTTATCTATGTTTTCTGTAAATGAATGTCTAAATTTTTCCTTGCATGTTGTTGTGAGAATAACTGTTGTATGCATTTGCCATCAGAAGAAGTATGGAAATGATATGTTAAGTTCTACACGAATAGATGAATGGTGAAAATTTAGCTTATGTTTGAGAACAGTGAGTTAGTTAATTGGTTCAGTGTTAAGAGATCACTTAAGTACTTCCCTATGCACAATAGATCAAATGCATAACAATTAAATGGATAATCGGCTGAGTAGTTGAATGAGTGGATGAGTGATACTCAATTCAGAGCCTTAAGCATTTTCAAGGTAGTCGAGTATAAAGTTGAACTGCATAGTTCGTAGTTTCAGTAGAAGTCCCGAGGTAGAAGAACACAGTGGTGCGGACCACAGCGTTGTCCATCACTGCATAGTTCCCCCTTCGCAGCGCATACCCCCTATTATGCTGTGCAGTATGTCCGTCCAAGCAACTCGTCACTTACTGTGGAAACCCGATTCCGCAGTACCCCATAGATACACCTCGGGTGAGACCTCAACCTGCTCGTAGCTTGTTGCCGAAAGGGCCGGTGCGAAGGGTTTTGTTGGTCAAAGGGAAACCATGAAGAACCTGGGTCTTATAAGAAAACCTATGGGTAAGCTATAGCCAACAAATGGTTCGCGGTTTCCCTTTGACCAACAAAACCCCTTCGCACTGGCCCTTTCAACAACAACCTACGAGCAAGTTGAGGCCTCACCCAAGGTGTATCTATGGGGTACTGCAGAATCAGGTTTCCACAGTAAGTGATGAGTTGCTTGGATAAACGTACTGCGCAGTGCAACAAGGGGTATGCACTGTGAAGGGGGAACTTCACAGTGATGGACAACGTTATGGTCCTCACCACTATGTTCTTCTACCGTGGGACTTCTACTGAAACTGCGAACTATGCAGTTTAACTTTATACTCGACTACCTTGAAAATGCTTAAGGCTCTGAATTGAGTATCACTCATCCAATCATTCAACTACTCAGCCGATTATCCATCTAATTGTTATGCATTTGTTCTATTGCGCATAGGGAAGTACTTAAGTGATCTCTTAACACTTAACCAATTAACTGACTCATTGTTCTCAAACATAAGCTAAATGTTCACCATTCATCTATTCGTGCAGAGCTTAACATATCATTTCCATACTTCTTCTGATGGCAAATGCATACAATAGTTCTTCTCACAACAACATGCAAGGAAACATTTAGACATTCATTTACAGAAAACACAGATAAACATTCATCCATAGAACACAATTGCACAACACGATATTTAATGTGGTTCACTCCCCCAGATGGGAAGCTACGTCCACAAGAACGGTTGGTAATATATATATTTAAAAGGGATGGGGACAACCGTCCTTAGTCTGCGCACTCAGCTACAGACTCTCCTTCCTCTCAGATAGGTCTCTACGCACATAGCTGTAGAGCCTTTACAATCTTCTCAACTTGAAATAGATTTTACAATACAATATCCAGAACCCAAAAATGTAACAACAAAAGTAAAGAGTAACCCCATCCCATACAAAATTGTCTTCTTTAATAGCCCATGCCTGAAGGTCATGTATTTACAATGCCGAAGACCTAAACCCAAAACCCTTAGGGTTTATAAAACAGTGTCGATTTCGCTAAACTGACTTGATGGCATCTGGTAGCATCTGCTTCGTCGTGGCAGTTCTCCACGTCTTCATTCTTTCACTATCGGCCTTCCTATCGCACGCATGCCAATAGGTCACTTTCACTGAACCGTTCATCTCTAACGGTCTTTCCCACTAGGCATGCAAATCCATCACTTTCCCTGAGCTGTCCTTTCCTTAACAAACTCGTGCATTGGCCGCCTTCCTGATTTGCTCGTGCCCGCCGCTCGACACTCCTAGAGCATCTTTCCAAAATTATACCACTACTAGTCCATCCAGTACCTGTACCTGATCCTTGTACAACACTCCTCTTTCCTGTCTCCTCATGGCCTGACTGCTTCGCAGCACTACTTCCTCGCAGCGCTGGTCTTCGCGGTACTTCCAAAATTCGGATGCTGCGCACAACTTCCCAGCATGGTCAAAACTTGGATGCTGCGCATAACTTCGGAGCACCCTCACCACTTAGACAAAATTACTCCTGCTTATCAAAATTTTTATCAAAACTTTATCTCAACTTGGGACCAACAGACATCATCCCTGACGCACAGTGTACTTGTCATGAGCCTATGTTTGTTCCTGGACCGCATGCCGATGGCATCGTTGGATCTGCAAGCACTCACCGCGTAGATTTGGTAGCTAATCAAATGCAAAATTTGTCGCTAAACCAGTCTACTCCCAAACAAGTTCACACCTTGTCCACTTCCACTCCATCGTTTGATGTACACAGTGTGCAAACGACGAACCAGTCAGGTAACTAGCAACCTGGTGGTAAGAAAAAGGGGAGAAATAATCGCAAGGGTGGAAACAATGGGAATAACAATAGCAATTGCAATACCCCCCATAAGGATATTTCCAACCCTCCTCGGGAAGGTGGAAATGTTGGTGAGGACTGTAAACCTAGGCATAAGGTGAAGTTTCGTTGCGCGTTCTATGGGGAAGACCATCTTACTCACTTATGTCCTCATATTGAAGAAGCATCGAAGCACTTGGCACAGAGCCCAGCTGTGTTGAAGGATCCCCTACCTCATAACCAAAACATGGCTTCACATGCTCCCACCACCGGTTATGGACCTACTGAGACGGCAACGTCTTCTTCCAATACTAGTGGTTATGGATGTGTAAACATGGTTTAGTCAGAGGTTAGTGTTGCCACTCATCAACGCGATTATGATGAACCAAAACCCAATTTGATGAGTGAACCTCCCCCTCGTCCTGACAATTCCTTGCATATCGAGAAGCCCTCTATTATGCCGCAGGAAGACCGCTTGGCGTAAGGGCCATTGCATGTATCGACAATTCGCATGAGGACTGAGAGGGGAATGTAATTGTATGTCTTTGTCATGGTAATATCTGTAGAAGAAGAGAATATATCTAAGAGAAGGGCTCCTAGCTGTGTGCGTGGAGTTTCCCAGAAAGATCTAAGGCTGCAGCTATGTGCGCAACCGAACTGTGTTATTCCCATCTCAAGATAATATAAAACAAAGTTCCCGTGGACGTAGCTTCCATCCTGGAATTGAACCACATAATTCTTGTTGTTGTGGTGATGCTTTATGTGATTGCATTTCTTTGCTTTACTGTCTATGTTTTTATGAATGTTTCGCTATCTTTATGAATGATTATGTAAAGTAAATCCTGGAAGCTCCCTTAGAAGTTGTACTTGTACATTGTCGAAGGAGTCTGTAAGAACACTGTCGTCGCAGTGCTAAGGGACTATGTTACTGCGCTGTGGCGCAAGGGAAGAGACGATACATAGTGTATCAGAGGTAGCAGGTAAAAGACTCGTGCGCAGGTGCGGAGCTACCGCGCAGCTCGGCTGAGAAGAGTGAGTTCCAGCGCTGTAGCGCTGGGAGACCTATGAAAGAGTAAGACACTCTGTTTAGGGGTTACCTCCAAGAAGGGAAGAGAGAAGACTGTAGACTCCACACCACCTAGGTTAAGGAAACCTGATTCCTTAGCCCCCCATAGCCACTTCAGGTGAGACTTCGGGCTGCTGCGCAGCTCGTTGCCGAAAGGGCCATTACGCCAAAGGGGTGTTTGTTGCTGCGCATCCTGAAAACCCGGGTCTGTCCAGAAAGAAGCCAACAAATGGTTCCATTGCTGGCTTTAACCCTATTATTTTGAAGGCAGTGTGGTGCTAGAATCCTACAGCTAAATAAATTCAAGAGTGGTTTGATTCAAAAGCTAGAGAGTTCACTGAATGTGAAAATAGAAGCCCTAGGCTTCAAACAGAGGACTGGTTGCAGAAGCATATTTATACTGAGCTTCACGAAATATTCTTTGTAACATTTGCACTCGAGTTGCATGAGTGGGTATCCAAGCTAGCAGATACTAGACCCACTGTGCATGTTGATCAACCTATCGGTTGGTCGCCTGAGATAGTTAGCATTTTGAAGCGGGTAGATAATCTTGTGTTCTGCGCAGTAGACTTTTGGTTGAACAGTTTGCTGGAAGGATTCATCACCGAGTTTGCAGTAGATACGAGAAAGAGCTTTAGCGAGGCTAAGAGGAGCTTCTTCAAAGCATACAGGGGTAAGTTCTTAAATTCTCTGAACTTGTGGATTAAAATGCTCTTATATGAAAAAGGAAAACTATGCATAGCTTCCGATGAATAACATAGACAAGTAATGTCCGCAGATTCTAATAGTGATCTTGAAGTTATTGGTTGCACTTGTAGCGAAAAACGGTATAAAGTAGGCCTCGACTAGCATTCTTTTGATTCTAGCCCAGAAGATAGCCGAGCTCATAGAGCGAGCCATATAGAGAGACAAGGGAGTGCTCATATCCCTTATCACCCTTTTACACCGCAAAAGCCAGACGGGGCTCAGCATAACCCCATAGTAACACCCTCTAGTAGCCCGCACGGTACTTCTAGTACCTCAGCCCCACCTTTGTTTAACCATCCCGGAGGCAGTGCCGCAACACCTCCACGTCAACCTAGCGCAAGAAGGATGGGTGATGACATGAAGCTACCAACCTTTAGAGGAACGTGGCTAGAAGACCCTGAGCAACACTGGTTTCTATGTGAAGCCATTTGGACGATTAATCAAATTGATGATGATGCTGTTAAGCTGGTCCAGTTAGCAACCACACTAAGAGAGAGAGCCTTAACCTGTTTTATGAAATACTCAGCAGCACAGAATAGGATGCTTGCTGATGTAAGAAGTGCTATGATTAAAGAATTCAAGAAACCTAAATCAGAATCACAGTGCATAACAGAACTCAAAGACATAAAACAGTTACCTACAGAATCAATATGGGACTTTGACCAGAAGTTCAAAGCCTTGATAGATCAAGTAAGCTTTGATTTTGCACCGCAACAGCATAAGGAATGGTTCATTGCTGCACTGCTTCCTCATATTAGACTTCCTCTTATGCAACAGAATCTCACTACTCAAGAACAAGCTCTAGAGATGGCTATGAAACTAGAAGCTTCACCAATTGCTGGAACAAGCAACGATGTTGCGCAGTTGCAGAACCAAATAGCAAACCTAACTTTGCAAGTGCATGATATTAAGAAAGGAAATGATGTTAAAGAAGAAATTTGGTGTGCAAAGTGTAGAGCACAAGGACATTCAAAGGACCATTATCCTATTTTCATAGATTATATTGCAACCGGAGCACCTAACCCTTAACCACAGGCTCAGGGGCCTTGGTGTGAAATCTGTAGAACTAGAGGCCACAGACCACAAGAGTGTCACTTGTTACATAAATATGTACAAACTCCAAAGAATCTATATTGCAATTTCTGTAAATCAGTAGGCCATGATGAGAACAATTGTAGAGCATATGACCTTATGATAGAAAGAAAACATGATGTTTATAGAGAATAGTCAGAACCACAGGGACCCACAGCAGGTCCGCAGTATGATCCAGCTCGCGAAGGCCAAGGAGGAAATTAGAGGGGCCGAGGACGCGCAGGAGGTTTTGGTCGTGGAAGAGGACAGATCACTTGCTATAACTGTGGAGCTTAAGGCCATTATGCAAGGGATTGCCAAAACCCTACAACCACCTGCAGATACTGTAAATATTATGATCATGTCATTGAAGAATTCCCTCAGTTGATGGCCAAGATGCAAGAAAAGAAGCCACAGGTTAACCAGAATATTCAGTTGATTGCACAAGAAAAAAGAGAACCAGATCCCACAGTTAATATAGTGACGCGCAGTGGTGCAACCACTGGTGCGCCAGAGTCAGGAACTGGAAAGCCAGCAACACAATGGGTGCACCGTGCTAATATTAAACCATCCTTGCTCGACCTACGGAAGCAAAAAGAAGCATTCAAGCAAGGTCAAGAGTATTTCTCAGATCCGCGAGCTTCAAGTTCTATCGCATTATCGCACAATGATATCAGACCGCATGTGCCAAGTCAAGAGAACCTGGTACAAGAGCAGGCTACTACATTTGGAAGGCCTGATGAGGAGGATACACTAGGCAGTGTTCATGCTTTCCTGAGAAGCTGCTTAAAGTTGTTGCGCAATGAAAAAGCAACTATGGAACTCCAACACTTGTTGGATCAGTTTCAACAATCTGCTTCGATTAACACAGCGCAGCGTGCTGTTCATCAGATCAGGAGTCATACTAGAACTAGAAGAGAGATGAGACTCACAGCGCAGATTGGAGCATTTGAAATGGACGAAGTCATTTTGGATTTAGGCTTAGAAGTTAATGTTCTCACCATGCAGACTTGGGAACAGATGGGTAGTCCTCAGCTTATCAGATCTCCTATCCATCTAAGACTAGCAAATCAGCAACGAGTTTCTCCATTGGGCAGATTACCCAATGTACCCATTGATATTGAGGGAGTAAGAAGTTCTGCAGAATTTGAAGTAATCAAAATTCTGGATGACAGTAGACCTTACCCAACACTTTTAGGCATAGACTGGTCATTTGACAATCTGGCTGTCATTAATTTGAAGAAAAGACAGATGACCTTTGAGGATGACCAGATTAGGGTCATTGCACCACTTGATCCCGTTCAAGGACCACGGTATATTGAACCCATTCGAGCAGAAGAAGAAGTGCGCCACATGGAAAGTTTGTATCAGATGACTTCTAGTCATAATGATTATGTCAATCCCACAGTGGACGGCCATATCAGTTGGCGATGCGATAGCTCGTGCGCATCAGATTCAGAAGCAGGACTGGAAAACTGGCAGAATCGCTTACATGAGGTTTCTGCAAGGCGTTGCGCCATGACGACTAAATCCATTCGATGGATTGGCACAGAATTGAATAACACTCCAATCTTTGATGGTTTAACTGGAGTAAGTGAATTCATACATGCATATGAACAAGAAATCCCAGATGAGCAGTGCATACAAGCATTGGATGTAGCACTGCGCGCTACACCCGCAAGATGGTGGGGTGCACATAAAGAAAATATCAACACATGGAAAGACTGTCGCAGGTTGATACTGTGCAGATTTCAAGAGACTACAGCAGGAGTTTTGCGCAAATATGATGGACAGAGTGACCCCAGGTCACACGTTGAAGCATGTATTCAACAATGGTCAGATATTCCATAGGATGAGTGGGTTCACCTATTCATCCACACGTTGGATATAGTTCCAAGGAACTGGTACACTGAAACAGAATTGCGCAGAGGCACTATCACTTGGCCTCTCATGATTTAAAGTTTTCAACTCACTTTCAACTTTGAGTCAGAACATCCAAGCATCGATCAGGCTTTAAAGTGTATTAGAAAGAAGATATTTGGACAATGTCCTTTACCAGAGTATTCTCAACCAGATTGGGTTGTCCAGATAGAACATGCCCTGGAATGCTATAATTTCACCACTGGAGAAGAGGATGATGATCCTCGCAACATCAATATTCCAGAGTCAGAAGGGACGCGCAAAGTCGAAGGCCCTCAGCTTGATATCCCTGCCATTACAGAACACATCAAGCTCAAGAAGATTAACATTGGTACAGAAGCCGAACCCAAGTTTGCCTCTATAGGATATTATTGGGATGATGAAACTGTTGGCCATATTGCAGATTTACTACATGAGTACCAGGATATCTTTCCTACAAAGTCCACAGAAATGAAAGGAATCCTAGGAGATTTAGGAGTTATGTGCATACCTTTGAAAGCGGACGCTAAGCCAATAAAATAGCGCCCGTACAGGTTGAACCCGCGATATAAAGAAAAGGTCAGAGAAGAAATTGATAAGATGCTCGCAGCTGGTATCATTGAGCCAATAGAGGAAAGTGATTGTATTAGTCCTATGGTGGTACAAGAGAAAAAGACAAAAGGTGAAATAAGAATCTGCGTGGACCTGCGCAAGCTCAACGACGCATCAGCGCATGATCCATTTCCTATGCCCTTTACAGACGAAGTGCTTGACAATGTTGGAGGACAAAGGCTTACTCCTTCACTGATGGATTTTTATGATACCATCATATTAGAATCCATCTAGAGGACCGCCATAAGACCACTTTTGCGACTGAATGGGGTTCATTCCAGTATACGGTAATTCCCTTTGGTCTTAAAAACGCTCCTGCTATTTTCTCTAGAGTCGTTGTTGCTATTTTTAAAGAATTCATTCATAAGTTTCTAGAAGTCTATTTTGATGACTGGACTGTGTTTGGTTTAATAAAGAACCATATAGGGAATCTAAGGATGATGTTAGAAAAATGTAGACAGTATCAGATTTCCCTTAACTTGAAAAAATGTATCTTCTGTCCTTCTTTTGGTATTTTGTTGGGTCACATTGTGTACAGACAAGGACTCATGATGGATCCTGCGAAGGTTGCCATCATTGATAGCTTTCCTGTTGCCAACTCAGTCAAATAATTGCGCACTACATTGGGACATACAGGATACTACAGGAAATTTATCAAGGGTTATGCAAAGATCACTGCGCCTATGGAAAGACTGCTGAAAAAGAATTTGAAATTCCAATGGATAGAAGAATGCCAACAGAGCTTGGACACACTTAAAGGAAAGATGGTCATAGCACCTATTCTAGTTTTCCCAGACTGGAGAAAACCATTTCATGTTCATGTAGATGCTTCTTCCATAGCATTGGGGGTTGTACTGACACAACTGGGAGAAGGAGGTATTGACCACCCCATTGCTTACTCTAGAAGAAAGCTCTCTACAGCTGAGAAGAACTACACCGCTATAGAAAGAGAAGGACTCGCTATGGTGTATGCCTTACAAAAGTTCAGACACTATCTATTGGGTGCTCATTTTAAAATGTATACTGACCATTCTGCTTTGAAGTACTTGGTCAATAAGCCAGTGTTAGGGGGAAGAATTTGCAAATGGCTACTCCTCTTCTAGGAGTATGATTTTGAGATTATTGTGAAGCCGGGTAGATTGAATGCAGGACCTGACCATTTATCTAGGATAGAGTCAGGGGAGGAACCTACAAATTTGGAGGACAATCTGCCTGATGCGCAGTTGTTTTCTGTTCAAGTAGCAGACGAGTATTATTCCGATATTCTTGAGTTTCTCACTACAGGGAAAGCGCCAGTTGAGTTCACAATGCATCAGAAGAAACAACTTGTTGTCAAAGCCGCAGACTTCACTTTGATAGCAGGCCAGCTCTATAAGTTGGGCCCTGACGAAGTCTTGTGCAGATGCAGTTTACCGCATGAGAAGAATTCCATAATCGCAGAAGCGCACTCAGGAACCGCAGGAGGCCATTTCGCAAGAAAGATGACTACGCAGAAGATCCTAGCCGCAGGTCTTTGGTGGCCAACATTGCACAAGGATACTATGGAATTCTGCAAGTGTTGTGATGTGTGCCAGCGAACAGGAAAACCTTCAAGAAGAGATGAAATGCCGCTAAGACCCCAGATAACAGTGCGTGCTTTTGATAAGTGTGCCATTGATTTTGTGGGACCTATCAACCCACCAGGAAAGAGAACCGATGCAAGATACATCATCACAGCTACTAAATACCTCACCAGATGGGCTGAGGTGAAGCCAGTTAAGAATTGCGACGTTGTCATTGCCGCGCAGTTCATTTTTGAGAATATTGTCACTAGATTTTGATGTCCACTGATTCTAATGAGTGATCAAGGCACACATTTCCTCAACGAGACTATAGAGGCCCTTACTGAAGAATTCCACATTAGTCACCATAAGAGTACACCCTACCACCCTCAAGCTAATGGTATGGTGGAGGCATTCAATAAGATTCTGGGGAATGCCCTGACCAAGATCTGTAATCAACAAAGAGATGATTGGGACCTTAGAGTCACAGCTGTGTTATGGGCTTATAGAACCACATGCAAGAAATTAATAGGTCACACACCTTTCAGTTTGGTGTATGGACAAGAAGCAGTCATGCCCATGGAATACATTGTTCCCAGTCTCAGAATTGCTCAAATTACAGAAATGGCAGATACCGATACTATGAGTGAAACGCTGTCACAATTGGTTGCCTTAGAAGAAGACAGGATTTTAGCTGGATTCCATCAACAAGTGCAGAAGGCGAGACAGAAGGCTTGGCATGACAGGCATATTAAGAATAAAGTCTTTCAGGAAGGAGACTTGGTACTCCTCTATGATAGTAAATTCATCAAGTTTCCAGGCAAGTTTCGTGTACATTGGTTAGGCCCTTTTCAAGTGATGAAGATAACAGAAGGTGGAGCAGTTCATCTTGCGAAGCTTAATGGAGAGTTGCTTCCCACAATGATCAACGGGAGTCGGCTCAAGCTTTATCGCAACGGACACTACGCCCTGTCGACCTAATCAACTGCTAAAGTCGTGTAGATGTCCATTGTAGTTGAAAGAGGCATCGCATTTATCAGAGTCTACACGGAAGTCACGAGACATTTTCCGACTCTGGCTTCCCGCACAGTTCCTTGAAACATCCGCGCAGTCAATAAAGCCTGTTCTGAGCGAGCTTACTTTCACTCTTGCGGATTTCTGCTCGCCGTGGAGCCCTCCATGTGCATAGTTACCCATGCTGAAGTTACCCGTCGAAAATTTGAATTACGGTAGTTCTGTAGCCGCGTCTGAGTCTTAATGAAGAATGAGACCGCCATCTAATTATACTTGCTCTGACAGATTCGGCTTGATTTCCCTAAGATTCACATTTAATTAAGGATCCGAAGGCCTTAGAACATCTCCCAAAGGTTGTCAGAGCCCATCCCTCGCATTTAATGCACCACAGAGGCACGGGGGGGGGGGGGGTTGTCAACTCATCCGCTTAGGCGCCAACGGTTATTAGCACCACCTGTCCGCACCTACTACTGTCCTCAGCTATAAATATCCCTCATTCGTATATGCTTGGGTTACTTTCCTTGCTATTGAGTTGTATAGTTGTCCTGATTGAGAGTCTAAGCCATTGTTTTCAGAGTCGTGTCGTGCAGACTGCTTCCCTCTGTTTTCAGAGTTCGCATCCTACGTTGTTCTGCCCTTTTCTGTTCAGTGTTTGTCATGTATGCAAGTTCATGTTGGAGAACCTTTCAACTGAAGAATTCGTCCGTCACTTCAGACGCACAGGGTTAGAATTCAGTATGGCTACGCCGACCAAGACTGTGAAGCTTCCTATTTTCTCTGATCCCAGACAGTCCCCGGGCATAAGGGCGTCTCAACAACAGCCCCATCAGTAGAAGCAGCCAGAGGTACCCGTTCCAGAGCCCTTGGCCACTCTGGTTAACTACATTCCTCCGCGCCCAGATGATGCACCCGAGGTGCGTATTCCCAAGAACGCCAAGTATTTGATTCCGCTGCCACCAATGGTGGAAATTGTGGAAGAAGAAGGATCCCTGCTTGGACATCTCCCGCTGGTTAATCTTTCTTACTTCAACTTGGGAGATTATAGAACATATCCTCAGTTCGCACCAGATCACTATCTGAAGTTGGTCCATAATCCTGTTAAGAAGATTGATGAAATCGTCCCGCAGGAATTTGCAATAAATCTAGAAAAGCTTGGACTATTGAACCTGTTGAAGCTACCGCACTTCGGGCGTAGCAATGAAGTTAATGCGATTGTCAAGGTCCTGTTATCCTGTGTTCACGGTGGTTATATTTGGATAGGGAGGCCAATTGATCTGAATGTGGACCTGATTCATCGAATTAACGGCCTATCTAAGGTTGCTAAGGACCCCAACGTCCATTTCATTGGTAAAGACAAGGACTGAAAGTTGGCTGCATAGGTGGTGCAAAAATATAAATTGTCGAGAGGAGGTCGGGCTTATGACCTCACTGTAGTTGAAGATGAAGCACTCAGATTCACAGGCAGTCTGCTCGCAGGAAGACTTTTAACGAAATGCCGACCTAAAGAAGTCCCTGGAGCTATTGTAGAGCTCGCAATTGCAGCTGCAGAGGGAGAGCAGTATAACTGGTGTCTCTTCCTCCTGAATTCATTCTTGGAAGATTGCGGTAACGTTCAGGACACTGCCAATCAGCTATTCCATTTCTCCTGGCTCCTGATCTTGTGTGCCTTTGTCGGGTGGAAGGAACCGCCCAACACTCAGTTTCTTCCGCACTGCTCAGGAGAGGTTACAGAGATGTGCTATGTCAACCTCTGGGATTCTAGTAATCCCGTGAAGCGCAAGATGAACCGCTCCATGTTCTTCGAGTATTATCATCTTCTCAGGGATACCATCCTAGAGATGCCGAGGCTTACTACGGAGACGACAGAACTCTATGGAACGAAGTTGGTCTTTTCTGCCAACTTGCATGAAATCTATTTCCGCCCTCATGGAATTCAGTTGGAAGAATGGGCCGTAGGGCTCTACCGAATGACTACCCAGGATGTGGAGGACACTGTGAAGTCCTGTCCAGATGAATGGAAGCAAGCCGTTGAAGCCGCTGCCACGATGCCACCCCCTGAGGCGCCAGAGAAAGCTAAGGGCAAGGAAAAGATCGGGCAAAAGAATGGTGAAGGTCCGTTAGGACCGGCTACCAAGAAGCAGAAGCTGTTGCACCCCACAGAAGCGACTGGAGATCCCTATGAGATCCTTTCCGCAAGGCTCAACCAGTACTTCAAGGATCCATTTCAGGAGCTGCATGCCTCTCAGGCCAATATCAGAAGTGCCCTAGATCTACAGCTCATGGAGTTGAAAGGTCTCACAGGATGAGTTGCGTAGACCCATGCGCTAGCATCCGACTCACAGACGCCGCAAGCATCTACAAGCACCAAGCGGGTTGAATTACCTACAGAAAGGCACACTGTCATCCACATCCCACCCGTAAGCATGACACTCTCAGATCCTCTGGCTGCACCGCAGGTAAGCGCAGTTGGCCCTGTTGAAATAAATTTGTCACTAATTCCGTTGGAAACTCTACAGTTGGTTCACGAGTAGGTCTCTACTAAGTTGAGAGCTAGGGAGCTCTCCACATTCCATTCCAATCAAAGACTGCAGAAACAGGAAGTAGAGCTGAGGGCAGGCTATAAGGATATCTTTGCGTAGCTTGCACTTCAAGAAGCGTGAGACACTGGGCTAAGGAATGTCATTGATGAAATCGCCTAGGAGCTGCCGACCTGCCAGATTCAACCAAACCTTCCTTTACTTGAGAAAGTGCAACGCATTGGAAGAAGGGAGAAAGACCTAGAACAACAAGTAGTTGCTATGGGTAAGGACCATAGAAAGCAGCTCGCCGAGTTGGAAGCTTGTGTCGTAGTGCCTCCCACAGATGATAAGCAAGAACGACTTGAACCACTGCACATAGATTCTACCCAAATGAATTGCAGAACAGATGAAGCCCAACAGTTAATGACGCAAGCTATGTAGGCTTGGGCTAAGATCGAGAAGCTCCCTTCTAAAGTTTCCCTTTTGGAACAGGTGAAAGCAACAGAACAGTCCCTAACTGTTTTGAACGAAGAAGCTAAGCCCTTGGAAGGCTTAGCCAAAATGAGAAAGATGAGCGAAGTCCGCAAAGTCCAGCAAGAACTGCACAGGCTACAAGACAAAGATGCTACTCTCGCCAACATCATTCAGCCGTTTATGGATGAGTATGTTGAACTTGCTGCCCAAGCAGAGGCCAAGGTCAAAGCATTTGCTGAGTCTCAAGAGTTGGTCGATGGTGCAGAAGGAGAAGAAGCTACTTCAGACCTGGTGCAGACAGCCACAAAGTGCATGCAAGACATGGACTCCGCTATTGCGCAATGGAAGCAAGCCTTAGCTGCGACCCAAGCAAAGTCAGATGCACAAGTAAAACAACCTCAAGCTAGTGCGAGTGGCTTGGGGACGAGCCACAAGTAAGTGTTAGGGGCCTGTTGGAGCATAGGCCGCAACTATGGCAAAGCTACCAAGTTTAGGGAAAAGCACTAATTTTTGAAGGAAAAGTGCTAATTTTGAGGAAAAGCACCATTTTTGGGCAGAAATGAACAGTGCACGGTACGGCGCGAGATGGACGAGCTCATCGCAGATTGCGGACCGAAAATCGTGGAGTTCATGCGCACAAGTCAAAGGAAAGAATAAATAAGGTGGCCGAGTAGAAAGCTCAACCACCATAGTAAATGAAGCGGCGGAATAGAGGGCTCAACTACCCTCATTAATGCAAAGCACAGGATTTATGGTTGCTCGGACCAAGGAAGAGCAACAGGCTGAAGCATTGAAGGCGAAGGACAAGGAGCAAAGAACAATGAAGCGGCACCCATACCCGCGATCTGCGCCGAAAATCATGGAGTCTACAGGAAGCTGCAACGTGACTGCAAGAGGCGCCTACAGTACACCTAGCCGTGTCTGCGGTTAGGGTTTTTGGGGATCACTGTTGGGAAAGGCCCACAGTTTTGTAAAGGTGCGACCCTAAGGGCCACCTATATATATGTGTAATTGAAAAGGGAAAAGAGTTAGATAGTTACTGAGTTACACGGACAGTCTAAGTTGATGTCTGAGTCATTTGTATTGCTCTATATTTTAAGTTGTTAATGATCATTTTGTGCATGTAAGAAGGCCACGATCTCGCAGGAAGACCGCTTGGCGTAAGGGCCATTGCATGTATCGACCATTCGCAAGAGGACTGAGAGGGGAATGTAATTGTATGTCTTTGTCATGGTAATATCTGTAGAAGAAGAGAATAGATCTAAGAGAAGGGCTCCCAGCTGTGTGCGTGGAGTTTCCCAGAAAGATCTAAGGCTACAGCTGTGTGCGCAACGGAACTGTGTTATCCCCATCTCAAGATAATATAAAACACAGTTCCCGTGGACGTAGCTTCCCTCCTGGAAGTGAACCACATAATTCTTGTTGTTGTGGTGATGCTTTATGTGATTGCATTTCTTTGCTTTATTGTCTATGTTTCTATGAATGTTTCGCTATCTTTATGAATGATTATGTAAAGTAAATCCTGGAATCTCCCTTAGAAGTTGTACTTGTACATTGTCGAAGGAGTATGTAAGAACACTGTCCTCGCAGTGCTAAAGGATTGTGTTACTGCGCTGTGGCGCAAGGGCAGAGACGATACATAGTGTATCGGAGGTAGCGGGTAAAAGACTCGTGCGCAAGTGCGGAGCTACCGCGCAGCTCGGCTGAGAAGAGTGAGTTCCAGCGCTGTAGTGCTAGGAGACCTGTGAAAGAGAAAGACACTCTGTTCAGGGGTTACCTCCAAGAAGGGAAGAGAGAAGACTGTAGACTCCACACCACCTAGGTTAAGGAAACCTGATTCCTTATCCCCCCATAGCCACTTCGGGTGAGACTTCGGGCTGCTGCGCAGCTCGTTGCCGAAAGGGCCAGTGCGCCAAAGGGGTGTTTGTTGCTGCGCATCCTGAAAACCCGGGTCTGTCCAAAAACCAGCCAACAATGCTGGATATGATCAGTTGGATGATTTATATGTATATCGCATCATGTTGGATGCTGGATATGATTAGTTGGATCATTTGTATGTATTTTGTATATGCATCATGTTGGATGCCTAGACCATGTATCTGTATATGTATCAGGTGGATACATTGTATGATCAGGTAGATCATGTATGTTGATATGTATCATGTATTTGTATTTGTATCAGGTGGATCATGTATGATGATATGTATCAGGTATATACTTGGTGTGCATCAGGTGGATGCATTGTATGATCAGGTTGATCATGATGATGAGCTTTAGGATGTTGCTCCAGATGATATGTACGAGGATGGGACAAGTGATGATGATCAGTATCATCATGGGCATCAGGATGATGCCTCGTGCGATGATGATCCATTGGATCATGAGTATCAGGTTGATACTTGGAGGTCAGAGATGATATGTGGTAGGTTGTGCAAATAGCATGTAATCAGTCCTAGGAGATCTTGTTGGTCGTGCTGCAACACATAAATGTTCCTGGGGTACTCTTTCCGGTAATGCTATGTAGTATGTAATCAGTCCTTAGATATCCGATAGGTTGAGCTGTGTGCTCATAATCAATCCTGGGATGAGGTATTACTACGGAGACATGTAATCAGTCATGGAGATCTGAGAGGTTGAGTTGTGTGCTCGTAATTAGTCCTGGGATGCTCTTTAGAGATCTTGTTAGTCGTTCTGCGGCACATAAATGTTCCTGGGATGCTCTTTAAAGGTTTTCTCTATCCACATGTAATCAGTCCTGGAGATCCAAGAGGTTGAGTTGTATGCTCGTAATAAGTCCTGGGATGCTCTTTAGAGATCTTGTCGGTCGTGCCGCGGCACATAAATGTTCCTGTGATGATCTTTAAAGGTATTGTGGAGGAGATGCATGTAATCAGTCCTGGGAGATCTTTCCGATCGTGCTTAGGCACATAAATGTTCCTGGGATACTCTTTCCGGTATTGCATCCGGACATAAAATTAGTCCTGAGAGGCCACCTCTATCAGACTATTCGCATAGATGATGAAGACTTGCAGGTGGTGGGCCTACATCCAGTATGAAAAAGGACTAGCTCTGTAGAACTTCCTATGACAAGTAGAGTCAAAGATTGGTTGATATAGCAGCAGCAGTGACGATGACGATGACGATGATCCCGAGAAGAAGACTTGTCTAGCAGAACTGTGTCGAGAAATACCTTCCTAGTTAAGAGGGAGTGTTGATGTATATGTAACTTCAGAATGTATTTCATCTATATTTATTGTACCCTTATAAGAGATGTGTTATTCCTCTATAAGGAAGTGTCATCATGTGGATTGACAAGTGTCACAAGTGTGTGTACTTGCTGATGGTTTATTAGACCACCATGTGTGGGGTCGGCCCTAAAATATATATTATATTGTGGATGTATCTAGATAGACAAGTCGGCCCCATAGTGTAACTGGGCAAACAGGTTAAGTATAAATAGAGATCGGGAGATCTCTATTTGAATCATTCGGAAAGACACACTTCTCTCACTCAGAAAGTGGTGCACTAGTGAGGAGGAGGATCATCTGCTCTAGGAGACTATCTCAAGTGTATTTTGGTTGTACTTTGGTTGAGCCATTGCTCTCTCTATCTCTGAGGAAGTTGTGGGGTTTTTCACCTTAGGGTTTTCCCCACGGAAATTCTGTGTCTCTTGTCTCTCATGCTTTTGATTCTTGTGATGCTTGTCATGCTTATTGTGATTGTAATGCATTGATATACTGTATATGTTATTCTCTCAGTAAAGATCCAAGAGTATTGTGAATTAATGCTCAAAATTTAACAAACAAACCTAACACCAATGCTAGATTCATTAGGTGGTTACTGCTTTTACAAGAGTTTGACATTACATTTTTAGACAAGCTAGGGAAACATAATGTTGTTGGAGGATTTCTATCAAGACTAACCAATGTTGCATACAAAGAGTTAGTTGATGATTCCTTCCCATGTGAAAATCTATTTTTCATCTCAGTTGAAAGTCCATGGTATGATGACATAGTGAAATTCCTAGCCTCTAGGAGGTTCCCACAACACTTTGAATATAGGTAGAGTTCTAAGATCATGAGGATGAGTGCAACTTATACTTAGGTCCAAGGATTTATGTTCAAAAAAGGACCCGACCAAATTTTAAGAAGATGCATAAGGGAAGATGAAGTGCACGAGAAACAAATTCAAAAGGGAAACCCTGCTCGGAACCCAAACAAAATACAAATACATGATAAAGAAGAGGATAACATGGAATAGCTTGGCTCCAACTAGGAATGGTAGAATACAATACAATACAGTAACAATGACTGAGCAATTCGAATTAACCAAGGAGGTCATTCAAATATACTGCATGAAATAACTTGGCTCCAACTAGGAGTCCTCAACATCAAATCAGTGGAGTCATCAATGCACAAGTAACAGTCAACCAGGTGTCAAACTGAGTCTAACTGAGTGTGGTAGTTGTAACTCACATATGTAGGCACTAACTAAATGAAGGAGGCTCAATGGAGGGCACATGAGGAGCTAACTAGAGTCAGAATAGGAAATCTAGTCTCACTAGGGGTCCAACGGAGTGATACAAGCATTTAGGATTCAATCTAGCCTTAAATCAAGGAAATACAACTAGCTAACTGAAGTGAACTGAGTGGTAGGTGAAGAAGGGCACCTTTCTCAAGTGGTAGGTGAGAAGTGGGCGCCTTAGTGACTAGGAGGGCTATAACTGCATGGAAAGAAGCTCCCGGGTGCTGATAAACTGGGGATAAGGTGCTGGAGGCATCAAACTGGTGACTGGGATGCATGCAAATTCATGCATGGATGCAAAAATACATGCAAAGTATAAAAACTGAATGATGAGATATCATAACACCCCCCCTCAAGCTATACTATGATGTAAAAAATAAAGAATAGGGTTCTGGTTACTAAGACCAAAGGTCACCCCGATACAATAATCCAAATAAAGAACAGTCCATGAACCAAGGAAATGGAGAAAACCTCATGGGAAACCCCCGCCCCCTTAAAATGGACCATAACACTCCAAAATATTTAACTACTCCAAACTCACGTAGATATGTATAGAGGTATCTTACTATTGGGAGTAAATAGATCATGCTCCAAAAATATGTGCTTGAATTCTCCATCAGTGGATGCAAGCAAATATGGAGACTTTATAAACTTGCTCTTCCTACTGAAAATGGTGAGAACAAATCTGAATATATGAGGATGATCCTAGAACCTGTGATTCGAACCAAGTGAGGTAGGAATAGCTCCAATCGGATCAAATAGATCTTGAAACTTGAAATTCTTATCAGTGGAAGTTAAATCAGCTCCAAGATTTGACAAATGGTTTCTTGAGATCTCCTTTGAACCAACAGGGGTAAGATCAAAACCAAAATCAGCAAAAATTGCATGAGAATTGAATTCAAGAGAATGGTAGTGCTCTTCATCTTCAATAAAACTCTGAGAAACTGTGCAAATGATAGAACATAAGTATATAGGGGGCATACAATCAAGGAGGGAGAACGATTCACCTCCAAAATCAGATTTTACCTCCAAAACATCAAGCAGATCATTATTTTGCATATCGGCAAACTTATGTGAAAGAGAGGATTCAAGAACCTCTTCGGAATCTAGAGTATGAGCTAGTTTATCTTGCTTAGAATTTGAAATAGAAGAAAGTGATCAAATGAGTGTTGAATCTATAGTTTCTTCTTCATCTTGAACAATGTTGAATTCGAGACATAATCGAAGAGAACACATAAGGAGGTCTCATTGGGCTTGTTCTTTAAAAGGCTAGGATGATCCTCTTCTTCCTGCTTTCCAAATTCTCTATTGAGTTAGGCCCATAGATCTCTTGGATTTTCAGTAGTAGTACTGAGGTAGTGCATACAAGGAGACATAGAAAGACATATTGTCCCAAAAGATCTGTCACAATCATTAAGCCAATCATTCTCCTCTTCATCGGAATCAAAATCTCTTGTAATACCAATGCACACATCAAAAAGACATTGTCTCTTCAAACATGCAATCATATTTGGTTTCCATTCATCATAGTTGAATGGAGTAAGAATATTTTGTGAAGAAGAATATTCCATCTCTGCAATAGCGAATGCAAACAGAGGAAGTAAGAAACCTAAAAATCACAAGCAAACAAGAACCATTGTGGAGCAGTAGCTACAACTGCAGAAAAGCAAAAATTGCTCAATCTTCATGAATAATCCCTACAGAAAAGAAGTCTTGTCCCTGCCATGGCTTGATACCATGTGAAATTAAGCGCGGTAGATCTAATGAACAAGTAAATCAATTACAATAGATGAAACTCATAAAATATGTGTAAATTGTGCAAAAGACTTGCAGCAGTGCTCTATTGAACTCATAATGGTAGAATACAATACAATACAGCAACAATGGCTGCGCAATTCAAATTAACCAAAGAGGTCATTCGAATATACTGCATGGAATAGCTTGGCTCCAACTAGGATTCCTCATCATCAGATCAGTGGAGTCATCAATGCATAAGTAACGGTCAACCAGGTGTCAAACTGAGTCTAACTAAGTGTGGTAGGTGTAACTAGCACATGTAGGAACTAATTGAATGAAGGAGGCTTAGTGGAGGGTGCATGAGGAGCTAACTAGAGTCAGAATAGGAAGTCTAGTCTCACTAGGGGTCCAACGGAGTGATACAATCAGTTAGGAGTCAATCTAGCCTTAAATCAAGCAAAGACAACTAACTAACTGAAGTGAATTGAGTGGTAGGTGAATAAGTGCACCTTTCTTAGGTGGTTGGTGAGAAGTGGGCGCCTTACTGACTAGGAGGGATATAACTACATGGAAAGAATCTCCTGGGTGTTGGCAAAATGGGGATAAGGTGCTAGATTCATAAAACCGGTGACTGGGATGCATGCAAAGTATAAAAACTGAATGATCTGATATCCTAACATTAATGACAATTATGAAAGAATTGAAGTTGTAGAATCATACAATGATAGAAATAAAAGCATTGAATATAATCCTAACCATGATAACGTATAAGAAGAAAACCCAGAAGATTCTTCGACACATGAAGAGATAAACATGCTACAAGTTGCGACCGTCTCTTCATCCCAGTAGTCTCCAATAGATGCCAACTTTGGCTCTTCGCTGGTGACAATGTTCACTTTCCTCATTTTCACATGTCCACTCATGTCTGGAATTTATAGTGTAGGTCTCTGTACGTCGCGCGCTCCCTCATACTCAGGTATGTTTATTTTGCGTGGGTCCTCCTCATCACTTTCTTCTTTATCTTCAGACTCTTCAGCTAGATTATAACATTCCATGGCATGCTCTATATGTTTCGTGCACTCTGGATGTAGGTTTGTAGGTACTGCTATATCTACAAAGAATTTCTCTAGTGTCATGTTTCTAGGTGGACATTCTGATCTAAATATTCTTTCCTTAATAATATGCAAAGCATCATTTATGCTAGGAATCTCATGTTCAAAACTGAAGCTCTTCTGGAAGTTCACAGTTAAGGTAGACCAGTCTGTAGTTCCCCTACGCAACTCCGTATCCAGGTACCATTTCTTTGGAGTCTGCTCCTCTAATGTATGTACAAACAGATGAACCCATTATGTCTGTGGTCTCTCCCCCCATGCTTGTGAATATATTTCAATATGATCCCTTGGGTCTTTCTATCCATTATATTTTCCAAAGGGTAGTGCAACCTTGTCAGCGAACCTAATATGCATCTTGATTCTGCACCGGTCCCATGTTGTCAATGTTTCCTTATGCGCAGTCACCATATGGAATGTGTCTCGCGCAGTGCTATGTCTAATGCTGGTAAGCGATGCTCAACTGCAACTGAGACAATTTATTCTTTGATAAAGGAATAAACGTTAGATGAACCATCATAGGTAGGAATTGGACTTACCTCTTTTCCAATCCAGCGCAGTGACATTATTATCTGCATGCATCTTCTAGGGGATACTTCATGCATGCGGTTCTGCCAGTTTTCCAGTCCTGCATCAAAATATGAGATGCAAGATCTATCACAGCGCCAAATGAGTGTTCCATCAGCAGCAGGATTAATGTAATCGGCATCACTCATAGTCATTTTGTAAATGCGGTCCAAGTCTTGAGCTCAGAATTCGTCTTGAATCGGCTCAATGTATCTTTCACCTTGCAAAGGGTCCAATGGTGCGATGACCCTTATGTCTTGACCTTCAAATATCATCTTCTTTGTTTTTAGATTTATGATGGTAATATTATACATAGCCCAATCAATTCCCAACAGTGCAGGATAAGGCTGACTATCGTCCACAATCTCGATAACCTTGAATTCTGCATGACTTCGCACTCCATCAATGTCAACAAAAACATTGGCTTGCCTTCCAAAAGGCATGACCTTCTCCTGATTGGCCATTCTCAATTGTATAGGTGACCATAATAGCCTTGGTCTCCCCATCTGCTTCCATGTCTGCTTAGTCAAGACATTTACTTCTGACCCTAAGTCCAAAATGATTTCATCCATTTCATAGTCTCCTATCTGTGCACTAAACCTCATTTATCAGCGTGTTCTCTTATGGCCCTTAATATGGTGAACTGTGCTCTCGGCAGTCTTCTTTTGATTGCGTGGTTCATATTGATTCAATAACTTTTCTAATTCCACCACAACATCTGCGCTCCTCAGTAATTTCATGCAGCTCCTTAGGAACTGTGCAACAGAGGTGCTTGTCTCTGTTGCATGGCACATTTTGCCATATGCTGATGGCATATCTTGTGTCTGCAATACTTCACTGCGCAACGGAATTCTTTAAGAAGCAGGTGGCACTCCCTTGAAAATGTCCCGCGCTTCTTCAATACTTCCTTATTTTTTTCCAGATTGAAGGAAAGTTCCTTCCCAGTAACTTTCTGATCCAAATTGTTTCAACGGGACTCTTTTTAGTATCAAATCCTCCAAAAATCGAAGCTTCTGCTCCTCTATCTCTTCCTTTTGCAGTGCCACTTCATGTCACCACATTGATACTTGGATCTGCAACCCTTTTCTCTACTGCGATCAACTGAATGTTCGGGTTCGACGCATCTTGCTTCTATTTCTTCATCTCTGCTGCTAACACTGGACATGATCAAAGGATTTACAATATGTTCGTTGTGGAGCCAGATCTTCTAGTCTCATAGATGATGATTCAACCGTGTCTGTACCCCATGTTTTGTTATGATCCCAACCCGACCCCACCTCGCTGAAGAGAACGGGGGCCAATGCCCCCAAAAAGGGGGGTTTGGGGGAAGAGCCCCTGAGAAAATGGGGGTTCGGGGGCGTAGCCCCTGAGAAACATTGTTGGGGCTATTTTCGTTTGCTGTTTTCGGGCCCATGGTTTTGCGTAACCCATGGTATTTTCCCATTGTATTTCCCTTATAAAAGAAAGACATTGTAACATGGCTAGGGTTAATCATGTATTAGGTTTTATGCATTGTAAAGATCTCTGAGATCTGTGAAGAGAGACTGTGAGACAGTGAAGAGGAAGTGCAGTGGTTGTGCTACAGGTTGTATCCCTTCACTTTGTTGGACGGAATAATAATAAGGACTAGCAACTTCAATGTGAACATAGCCCAAGTTGGGTGAACCACGATATATCTGTGTCTCTCTTGTAATGTGTATGTGTGATTATATTTGCATTTCTGTTTATTGTTATTGCTTTGCGATCCTGTTTTTCTAAAAATTGGTATCAGAGCCAAAGGTCTATTTGGAAAATAAACCCGCAGGAAGCTAGGGTTTTTGGTTCGAGTGGGAGCAATGGTAGAAGAAGGAAAGTTTAAGGTTGAGAAGTTTAACGGCCAAAACTTGCAGTTATGGAAGATGCAAATGGAGGACTATCTGTACCAAAAGGATCTATTCCTACCATTGGGAGGAAGAGCAAAGCAGCTGGTAGCTATGAAGGACGACGAATGGGACGTTCTTGACAGAAAGGCTCTGGGAACAACATGATTGAGCCTCGCTTCATCGATGGCTTTCAATATCTCAAAAGAAACGACAACGGAGGGTTTGATGAGTGCACTGGGTAAGCTGTATGAAAAACCCTCGGCCTCCAACAAGATATTTCTAATGAAGTGTTTATTTAATATGAAGATGTCTGAAGGTGGATCTGTTACTGATCATTTAAATGAGTTTAATACGGTTACAAATCAACTAAGTTATGTAAGTATGAACTTTGATGATGAGGTTAGGGCTCTTCTAATCTTGTGTTCATTGCCAGAAAGCTGGAATAGCTTGGTCATGGCTGTAAGTAACTCTGTCTCTGGTTCAAACACCTTGAAATTTGATGATGTTATTGGTGTTATTCTTAGCGAGGAAATGCGAAGAAAAAGCACAGGTGAGACATCAGGTAATGCATTTACCATGGAGACTAGGGGAAGACAAAAGGAGAGAGGAAAGAGCCAAGGTAATCGTGGGAAGTCTAAAACGAGCAAATCCAAGTCGAGACTGGGAAAGATAGAGTGCTGGAACTGTGGAAAGAAAGGACATCTATGTTGATGTATATGTAACTTCAGAATGTATTTCATCTATGTATTTCATATATATTTATTGTACCCTTATAAGAGATGTGTTATTCCTCTATAAGGAAGTGTCGTCATGTGTATTGACAAGTGTCGCAAGTGTGTGTACTTGCCGATGGGTTATTAGACCACCATGTGTGGGGTCGGCCCTGAAATATATATTATATGGTAGATGTACCTAGCTAGCCAAGTCGGCCCCATAAGGTCACTGGGAAAATAAACAAGTATAAATAGAGATTGGGAGATCTCTATTTTTATCACTCGGCAACTCACACTTCTCTCACTCAGAAAGTGGTGCACTAGTGAGGAGGAGGATCATCTGTTACTAGGAGACTATCTCTGTGTATTTTGGTTGTACTTTGGTTGAGCCATTGCTCTCTCTATCTCTGAGGAAGTTGTGGGGTTTTTCACCTTAGGGTTTTCCCCGCGGAAACTCTATGTCTCTTGTCCCTCATGCTTTTGATTCTTGTGACGCTTTTCATGCTTGTTATGATTGTTATGCATTTATATATTGTACTTGTTATTCTCTCAGTAAAGATCCTAGAGTATTGTGAATTAATGCTCAAAATTTAACATGGTATCAGAGCTAACCTGAGAAGAAGACATTGTGTAGTGACAGATACTAGGGTTTCTTGTTTATTGGGTTTCTCTCCACAGATTTTGGAAAAGCAGTATAGTAGATTGACTCTACTCATCAAGGAGAATCTATCTGTCCAATCAGAATTCAATTCTGAGCATTTTTAGATTTGGCCCTAAAAATTAGGGTTTCCTCACAAATAGGAATTTATGGAATCTGAAGACATAGCTGGAAGCACCTTGCAAAAATCGAAGTCTAGAGCTTTGGATCGAAGTTTTTGGCTGGGTAGATCTCCGGGAAACTCAAACCCTAATTCAGGGCTCTCCTTAGTGAATCCAGGAAGACAGAAAGGCAGTTTTGAAGGGTGTAGCTTTGTAGATCTCAAATTCTGAATACACCAGGTTGATCAGCTCATCAAGGCGCATCTTTCTATGCTTTCAGAAAGTTGAAATTCACATTTTGAATTTTTAGGGTTTTTTCGACAAACCCTAATCCGGGACCAGATCCAGTTTTCATCAATTCAAGTGGTAAGACCTAAAACTTTTCTATTTCCATTTGAAGTGCTCTTTAAGATGTCTCACCACACCAAGCTTGATGATAAGCTTGAAGGGGCTGATAACTTTTGAGCCTGGAAGTATAGGATTGGGTTAATCGTGGAAGAGAATGAGTTGGACTCATATATAAAAGAAGACATCCCTATCCGAGAGGATGAAGAGGCTAAGATATTGCATAAGAAGAACTTGGTCAAGGAAAAAAATATCATTGTTGATTCTATCAAAGACCATCTCATTCCCCATGTGTCATCTCTGAAGACACCCAAAGAGATGTTTGACTCCCTGACCAAGTTATTTGAAGGGAAGAACACAAATCGGAAGATGACTCTGCAGAATCAATTGAAAGGGGTCAAGATGTTGAATGGCCTACCTAGGTCATGGGACTCCTTTATTCAAGGAATCTGTGCAAGAAATAAATTGATCTCTTTCAATAAAGTGTGGGAGGAATGCTCTCAAGAAGAAGATAGACTTGTAGCTCATGAAGAAAAGATGGGAGGTGAAGATCAAGCTCTCGCAGGTCACACCAAACGAAGCAAGCCCAAGAAGGAGCACTCTCACTACAAGAAGTCCACTCACTATCACCAAAAGAATAAGAAGGATATAAGGTGCTTCACATGCAATGAGAAGGGTCACTTTGCTTCAGATTGTCCTAAGAACAAAAGGGATAACAACAACATCTCCAGCAAGAAGAAGAAGGGCAACAAAAGAAAGTTCTATGCTCATGCTGCCGAAGATGATGAACCTCCAAAGAAGAAGGCTAGGGCAGAAACTGATGATAGTGATGATGACTCATCAAGTGAAGAAGAGTATGTTCTTATCTCTGCTATCACAAGTACTATCTCCCATGGTTGTAATTATTGGTTAATTGATAGTGGGGCTTCCAAATGTTGATGTATATGTAACTTCGGAATGTATTTCATATATATTTATTGTACCCTTATTAGAGACGTGTTATTCCTCTATAAGGAAGTGTCATCATGTGGATTGACAAGTGTGGCAAGTGTATGTACTTGCCGATGGGTTATTAGACCACCATGTGTGGGGTCGGCCCTGAAATATATATTATATTGTGGATGTATATAGATAGACAAGTCGGGCCCATAGTGTAACTGGGCAAACAGGTTAAGTATAAATAGAGATCGGGAGATCTCTATTTGGATCACTTGGAAAGTCACACTTCTCTCACTCAGAAAGTGGCACACTAGTGAGGAGGAGGATCATCTACTCTAGGAGACTATCTCAAGTGTATTTTGGTTGAGACTTTGCTCTCTCTATCTCTGAGGATGTTGTGGGGCTTTTCACCTTAGGGTTTTCCCCACAAAAACTTTGTGTCTCTTGTCTCTCATGCTTTTGATTATTGTGATGCTTGTCATGCTTATTATGATTTTTATGCATTGATATACTGCATATGTTATTCTCTCAATAAAGATCCAAGAGTATTGTGAATTAATGCTCAAAATTTAAGATGGTATCAGAGCTAACCTGAGAAGAAGACATTTTGCAGTGACAAAAACTTGAGTTTCTTGTTTATTGGGTTTCTCTCCATGGATTTTGGAAAAGCAGTATAGTAGATTGACTGTACTCATCAAGGAGAATCTATCTGTCCAATCAGAATTCAATTATGAGCATATTAAGATTTGGCCCTAAAAATTAGGGTTTCCACAAAAATAGGAATTTCTGAAATTTGAAGACATAGTTGGAAGCTCCTTGCAAACATCAAAGTTTAGAGCTTTGGATCGATATTTGTGGTTGGGTAGATCTCCGAGAAACTCAAACCCTAATTCAGGGCTCTCCCTAGTGAACCCGGGAGGACAAAACGTCAAATATGAAGGGTAAAACTTTTTTATCTCAAATTCTGAATGCACCAAGATGATCATCTCATCAAGGCGCATCTTTCTATCCTTTCAGAAAGTTGAAATTCATATTTTGAATTTTTAGGTTTTTTCCAACAAACCCTAATCTGGGACCAGATCCAGTTTTCAACATTTCAAGTGGTAAGACCTAAATCTTTTCTATTTCCATTTGAAGTACTCTTTAAGATGTCTCACCACACCAAGCTTGAGGATAAGCTTAAGGATAAGCTTGAAGGAGTTGATAACTTCCGATCTTGGAAGTATAGGATTGGGTTAATCTTGGAAGAGAATGAGTTGGACTCATATATAAAAGAAGACATCCCTATCCCAGAGGATGAAGAGGCCAAGGTATTGCATAAGAAGAACTTGGTCAAGGAAAACAGAATCATTGTTGATTCTATTAAAGACCATCTCATACCCCATGTGTCTTCTCTAAAGACACCCAAGGAGATGTTTGACTCTTTGACCAAGCTATTTGAAGGAAGAACATAAATCAGAAGATGACCCTACGGAACAAATTGAAAGGAGTAAAGTTTCAGAATGGAGAAACCATTCAATCTTGTTTTTCTAGGGTCTCCTAGATTAAGGAACAAATGGAAGCACTAGATGAAATAGTGGATAATGGTGAAGTTGTCATGACCACTCTAAATGGCCTACCTAGGTCATGGGACTCCTTTATTCAAGGAATATGTGCAAGAAAGAAGTTGGTATCCTTCAACAGACTACGGGAAGAATGCTCACAAGAAGAAGCAAGACTTGTGGCACGAGAAGAAAAGATGGGAAATGAATATCAAGCTCTTGCAGCTCACACCAAAAGAAGCAAGCCCAAGAAGGAGCACTCTCGCTACAAGAGATCCTATCAAAAGAATAAGAAGGATCTAAGATGCTTCACATGCAATGAGAAGGGTCACTTTGCTTCAGATTGTCCCAAGAACAAAAGGGATAATAACAACAAATCCAGCAAGAAGAAGAAGGGCAGCAAAAGAAAGTTCCATGCTCATGCTTCTGAGGATGATGAACCTCCAAAGAAGAAGGCTAGGGAAAAAAGTGATGATAGTGATGATGACTCATCAAGTGAAGAAGAGTATGTTCTAATCTCTGCTCTCACAGGTACTATCTCCCATGGTTGTAATGATTGGTTGATTGACAGTGGGGCTTCCAAACACATGACTAGATTTAAGGAATATTTTGTGAATCTATCTGAACATGAAGCACCCCATAAGGTGAAACTTGGGGATGATTATCAAATCAAAGGAAGTGGTGAAGCCTCCTACAACCTAGATTCTGCAAAATATTTGAAGATGAAAGAATTCCTTTATGTACCTGGACTCAAGAAGAACTTACTCTCCATCTCGGCATTGGATGCAAAAGGTATGAGGGTTGCATTTGTGGATTGCCAAGTCCTAATGTGGCCAAAGGGAAAGACCATAGATGATGCAGTAGTGATTGGAGAGCAAGAGGGAGGTTTGTATAAATTGAAGGGACAACCTGAACATGCCATGATACATGAATCCATGGAGCCAAGTGAACTTTGGCATAGAAGACTTGCTCATATGCATTATAGGGCACTTCCAATTGCAAGCAAGGCTGTAGAGGGTGTTCCTAAAATCAAGACCAAACATGAAGGTGTTTGCAAAGGATGTGCAAAAGGTAAGAACATTAAGAAGGCTTTCCCAAGCAGTGAAGCAAGACAAAAGATATCCTGGAAATCATCCACTCATTTGGATGTGGTCCTATGTCATCTAGTTCTCTAAGTGGGTATGTTTACTATGTCTCATTTATTGATGACTTCTCCAGGAAGACTTGGGTATACTTCTTGACGAACAAAGATGAGGTGTTTGATAAGTTCAAGGAATTCAAAACCTTGATGGAGAATCAAACTAACAAGAAGATCAAAACATTCAAATCCGACAATGGTGGAGAATTCACCTCAGGTGACTTCAAGAAGCATTGTAGTGATTTAGGGATCAAGAGGGAGTTGACTGCTCCTTATAATACTCAACAGAATAGAGTTTCCGAAAGGAAGAACATAACTATCATGGAAGCAGCAAGGGAAATGTTGCATGACCAGGATCTACCTATGCATCTACGGGCAGAAGTAGCTAGAACAGCTGTATATGTGCAGAACAGAACACCCAACAAGATATTGGACAACAAGACTCTAGAAGAGGTGTTTTCTGGTAAGAAACCTGAAGTCATCCATCTTAGAATATTTGGTTGTCCAGTATACACTCATGTCCCAAAGGAAAAGAGAACTAAACTAAATCCTTCAGGAAAGAAGGGTATCTTTGTGGGTTACAGTGAAAGCTCGAAGGCTTACAGAATATACTTTCCAGGGTTCAAGAAGATTGATGTCAGCAGGGATGTAACATTTGATGAAAACTTAGCATTCATCAAATCAAGGAAGGCACCTATCGAAGTTTATGAAGAACCTAAGGAAACTAGATTTCAAGACACTACCATGACAGAAGCAATTCCAGAAGTTGTTCGTGAGTTTGAAGATCCGCAAGAACCTATAGATCCACCCCGTGAGGATAACTCTCACAAGAGGAAACCTGCATGGGCTAGAGAGCTCATTCAAGATGCAAAAAGATTTGGCATTCCAGAAGAAGAACACAGAGCAAAGAAGAGAACCAGATCACATACTAGCTATGTCGCTTTACTGTGTGACATTGTGAACACAGAACCTTCCAGTTATGAAGAAGCAGTGGAAAAGAAAGAATGGAAGTATACCATGGTCGAAGAATACCAATCAATAATGAAGAATGATGTTTGGGATGTTGTCCCAAGACCTAAAAAGAATTCTGTTGTGACTTCTAAATGGATATACAAAATCAAGCATGCTACAGATGGCAGTGTAGAGAAATACAAGGCAAGATTCGTAGCTCGTGGCTTCTCTCAGAAAGAGGGAATAGATTATGAAGAAACTTTTGCACCTATAGCCAGGTAAACTTCCATCAGAACAGTACTTGCCCTGGCTGCAACAATGAAATGGAAAATACACTAGATGGATGTCAAGACTACTTTCTTGAATGGTGTAGTCGAAGAGGAAGTATATGTGGAGGAGCCACTCGGTTTTGAAATACATGACAGGGAGTCATATGTGTGCAGATTGAAGAAATCCTTGTATGGCTTGAAGCAAGCTCCCAGAACCTAGTATGGTAGGATGGACAGTTTCCTATATAGTTTGGGATTTACCAAGAGTAAAGCGGATTCCAACATCTACTACAAGGTTGAGGAAGGGAATCCTGTGATTCTACTCCTGTATGTGGATGAGTTATTTGTAACAGGAGATGACAGACTGATTGCAGATACTAAGAGGAAGCTTGCTACTGAGTTCAATACGAAATATTTGGGAATGATGCATTATTTCCTAGGTATGGAGGTGTGGCAGAGTGCAGGTGGGATCTTCCTTGGTCAAGGAAAGTACACAGTAGATATCCTGAAGAGATTCGGGATGATGGATTGCAAGGCCATGGCCACACCTATGGCATCGAATCCGAAGCTTCTATGTGATGCTTCATCTGAGCCAGTTGATGTCTCTATGTATCGTCAGATGATTGGGTCCTTGATGTACCTGACGAACACGAGACCAGATATTTGCTTTTCTTTGAACACATTGAGTCAGTTCCTGGTAGATCCGAGGAGTGTTCACCTGGTTGCTGTAAAGCATGTTCTAAGGTACCTGAAGGGTACAGTGGATTATGGGCTCAAGTATGAAGCAAATCAAAAGTTTAACCTGCAGGGTTATGTTGATTCAGATTGGGCTGGCAGTGCTGCAGATAGGAAGAGCACATCTGGATGTTGTTTCAATATGGGATCAGGTGTGATCTCTTGGTTTTGCAGGAAGTAGTCCTGTGTAGCACTGAGTACAGCTGAGGTAGAGTATTTTGCATCCTTTTCAGCTAGTTGTGAGGCAGTATGGCTACGGAAGCTACTGTCTAACTTATTTGATCTCTTGTTGGGTTCTAATGGTATATTCTGTGATAACCAGAGTTGTGTGAAGCTGTCTGAGAACCTAATGTTTCATGACAGGTCGAAACACATAGAGATCGAATATCACTATATTAGGGATATGGTGCAGAGAGGAGCTGTGAAGCTCCTGTACGTTGCGATGGATGAGTAGATTGCAAATGTGTTGATGAAGCCACTAGCCAGGGTGAAGTTCGAGTACTTCAGGGAGAGGCTTGGCATTCTTCATATTGACGACACTTCAAGGAAGAAGTGATGGACACATTTGCTAAATCCATTCCAAGCATGTTGGAAGGAGGATCCTTCACATGGCTATGGATGTAAGCGTTGGATCATGAGCATCAGGATGATGTTCTAGTTTCTGCTTTGTATGATCATTTGGATCATTTATATATGTATGTATGGATCATGTTGGATGCTGGATATGATCAGTTGGATCATTTATATGTATATGTATGTACACATCATATTGGATGCTGGATATGATCAGTTGGATCATTTATATGTATGTACACATCATGTTGGATGCTGGATATGATCAGTTGGATCATTTATATGTATGTACGCATCATGTTGGATGCTAGATATGATCAGTAGGATCATTTGTATGTATTTTGTATATGCCTAATGTTGGATGCTTGGACCATGTATCTGTATATGTATCAGGTGGATACATTGTATGATCTGGTGGATCATGTATGGTGATATGTATCATGTATTTGTATTTGTATCAGGTGGATACACTGTATGATCAGGTGGATCATGTATGATGATATGTATCAGGTAGTTACTTGGTATGCATCAGGTAGATGCATTGTATGATCAGGATGATCATGGATGATGAGCTTCAGGATGTTGCTCCAGATGACATGCAATGGGATGTTGCAGTGATGATGAGGAGGATGATCATGTGTATATCAGGATGATGTATGGTGAGTATCAGGTTGATACTCTATGGTCATGGATCAGGTTGTGCACATGAGTATATAATTTGTCCCTGGGATATTTGCAGATAGTCTTTTGAGGTTTTTCCTATGGCATATAATTTGGCCCCGAGATATCTAGCAAATTCTCTTTCGAGGTTTTGCTCTAGGAGGACATATAATTTGGCCCTGGGAGATCTGCAGATAGTCTTTTGAGGTTTTACCTATGGCATATAATTTGGCCCTGGGATATCTGGCAGATGCTCTTTCGAGGTTTTGTCCTATGGCATATAATATGTCCCTGGGAGATCCAATATGTTGAGCTGTGTGCTTGTAATAAGTCCTGGGATGCTCTTGCGAGGTTTTTCCCTGACCACATATAATCTGTCCCTATGAGATCCTATAGGTAGAGCTGTGTGCTCGTAACAGCCTGGGATGCTCTTGCGAGGTTTTGTGGTGAGGTCACATATAATATGGCCCTGGGAGATCCTATAGGTAGAGTCGTGTGCTCGTAACATCCTGGGATGCTCTTTCGAGGTTTTGTGACGCATGTAATAAGTCCTGAGGATTCCACAGTATGGCCAGTGATTACGAAGACCTGGAGGTGGTGGGCCTACATCCAGTATGAAAAAGGACTGGCTCTGTAGAACTTCCTATGACGAGTAGAGTCAAAGATTGGATTAGATAGCAGCAGCAGTAACGATGATGATGACGATGCATCGATGACGATGATCCCGAGAAGAAGACTTGTCTAGCAGATCTGTGTCGAGAAATACCTTCCTAGTTAAGAGGGAGTGTTGATGTATATGTAACTTTGGAATGTATTTCATCTATGTATTTCATATATATTTATTGTACCCTTATTAGAGATGTGTTATTCCTCTATCAGGAAGTGTCGTCATGTGGATTGACAAGTGTGTGTACTTTCCAATGGGTTATTAGACCACCATGTGTGGTGTCGGCCCTAAAAATATATATTATATTGTGGATGTATCTAGATAGACAAGTTGACCCCATAGTGTAACTGAGCAAACAGGTTAAGTATAAATAGAGATCAGGAGATCTCTATTTGGATCATTCAGAAAGTCACACTTCTCTCACTTAGAAAATGGCGCACTAGTGAGGAGGAGGATCATCTGCTCTAGGAGACTATCTCAAGTGTATTTTGGTTGTACTTTGGTTGAGCCATTGCTCTCTCTATCTCTGAGGAAGTTGTGGGGTTTTTCACCTTAGGGTTTTCCCCACGAAAACTCTGTGTCTCTTGTCTCTCATGCTTTTGATTCTTGTGATGCTTGTCATGCTTATTGTGATTGTTATGCATTGATATATTGTATATGTTATTCTCTCAGTAAATATCCAAGAGTATTGTGAATTAATGCTCAAAATTTAACACCAAACACATGACTGGGTTTAAGGAATATTTTGTAAACTTATCTGAACATGAATCACCCCATAAGGTGAAACTTGGGGATGATTATCAATACCCAATCAAAGGAAGTGGTGAAGCCTCCTACAACCTAGATTCTGGAAAATCTTTGAAGATGAAAGAAGTCCTTTATGTACGTGGGCTCAAGAAGAATCTTCTCTCCATCTCTGCATTGGATGCAAAAGGCATGAGGGTTGCATTTGTAGATGGCCAAGTCCTAATGTGGCCAAAGGGTAAAACAGTCGATGATCCAATAGTGATTGGAGAGCAAGAGGGATGATTGTATAAATTAAAGGGACAACCTAAACATGCTATGAAGACAAAGATTCATCCATAGTCATGGATCACATAGAGGTATGCATGATTTTTTTTTGCAAAGGTTAACTAATGAGTTATGCAGGTCATTGAAGAGAACAAGAACACATTGCTAGACATAACTAGCAAATATGATGACCAAGTATGTTTTTGTTATATATAATGATTACTCTTGAAGTTACAAGTTTAATTAATCTAGGGCTTATGCATATTATGTTTATTATCTTAATTGATGATATGACTAACCATAAGAGTCATAGGTTTGAGTAATCACGGGTTTAGGTATATTATGTTTATGACTAACCATAAGAATGCTTATTATTTCTGTTTGAAATGATCTTGACTATACATGCTTGAGATTTTTTTTTTTTATAGTATCAAGATTATACTAATGAATGTGTGATTATGTATGAGACCTTGAGGATAACATAATAGTGATACTAATAAGCATGCATAGAGATCAAGGATGAATATAAGTTCAAGGACAAGTAATCCAAGAAGCAAAGATCAAGAGGGAGCACACTCCAGTTGCCCCTACAAGGAAGCAAAGATCAAGAAGAAGCACACTCCAGTAGTTTATCCAAGGATGCAGATATTCAAAGGGAGTTGACCATATTTTTACATTCCACAATAAAAAGGTGTAGAAGAAGCTACTTCAGCAGCTCCTGCAAGGAAACAAAGACTCAGAGGGAGTCCACCCAACAAACAAACAAAGATAAGTATTTTAATTACCATTTCTTACATATTTGTTTGTTTAAATAAAAAATTTCAATGATGTATATGCATATGTTCCTAGATTTAGGATATGTATTGTGCATATTAGAATGATTGGATTAATGAACAGTATACTACTAATATGCATGTGATGGGTAAGTGGCCTATGGCACTGTACAACATTCCATTGCTACATATCTAGAATGAAATCTCTTTGCTGACATGTTGGGAATAGTGCAAACTCTTAACAATGTTCTGGTAGAGATTGGAAGGCATCTAGAAAGTTACAGGATATGGATGAATGTTGTATTGAAGCATTGGCTAAAATAATTGCATGACTGTATGACATATTTCTTTATGTATAAGATTTTTTTTTGAAAACTATGAGATGTTTCTAATCATGCAATTTGACTTGTCTTGTAGGAAATATCATATGCCATCACCTACAAAAGATGAACTACAACATTTGTTCAGCAACAAAATTATCTATTGAAGATATTGAAGTTCCCAGGATATGGGGAGAATGCCATGATCCGTCGATCATGAGGAATGATGTTTGGGATGTAGTCCCAAGATCTGAAGGGAAGTTTGTTATGACTTCCATATGGATCTATCAAATCAAGCATGCTATAGATGGCATCATAGAGAAATATAAAAGTGATGAAATAGAAGATACACCAGATGGATTTCAAGACAGCTTTCTTGAATGGTGTAATTTAAGAAGAAGGGTATGTCGAGCATCCAATTGGTTCTGAGACACATGACAGGAAATCATATATGTACAGAACTTGGTATGGTAGGATAGGTAGCTTTCTAACCAGTTTGGGCTTTACCAAGAGTAAAGTGGGTTCCAACCTTAGTACAAGGTTGAGGAAGGAAATCCAGGGATACTCTTATTGAATGTGGATGACCCGTTTGTAACCAGAGATGATAGATTGATTGCCGACACGCAGTGGAAGCTTGCAGCCGAGTTCAAGATGAAGGACTTGGGGATGATGCACTATTTCCTAGGTATGGAGGTATGGCAGAGTTTAGATGGGATCTTCCTTCGACAAGGGAAGTATACTATAGATATCCTGAAGAGGTTCGGGATGATGGATTGCAAGGCCATGGCCACACCTATGGCATCTAACCTTAAGCTTCTATGTGATGCTTCATCTAAGCCGGTTGATGGCTCTATGTATCGTCAAATGATTGGGTCCTTGATGTACCTGATGAACACGAGACCAGATATTTGCTTTGCGGTGAACACATTGAGCCAATTCCTGATAGATCCGAGGAGTGTTCACCTGGTTGCTGTAAAGCATATTCTGAGGTACCTGAAGGATACAGTTGATTATGGGCTCAAGTATGATGCAAATCAAAAGTTTAACCTGCAAGGTTATGTTGATTTCGATTGGGCAGGCAGTGCTGCAGATAGGAAGAGCACATCTGGGTGCTGCTTCAATATGGGATCAGGTGTGATCTCTTGGTTTAGTAGGAAGCAGTCCTACGTAGCACTGAGTAGAGCTGAGGCAAAGTATGTTGTAGCCTGTTCAGCTAGCTGTGAGGAAATATGGCTTCAGAAGCTACTGTCTGAGTTATTTGATCTCCCATTGGATGCTACTGGTATCTTCTATGATAACCAGAGTTGTGTGAAGCTATTTGAGAACCCAATGTTTCATGACAGGTCAAAACACATAGAGATCAAATATCACTATATCAGGGATATGGTGCAGAGAGGAGCATTGAAGCTCCTATATGTTGCAACAGACGAGCAGATTGCAGATGTATTGACGAATCCATTAGCCAGAGTGAAGTTCGAGTACTTCAGAGAGAGGCTTGGTGTTCTTCAGATCGATGACACTTCGAGGAAGAAGTGATGGAGATATTTGTTGAAGCCATTCCAAGCATGTTGGAAGGAGGATCCTTCACATGGCTATGGATGTAAGCGTTGGATGATGAGCATCAGGATGATGTTCTAGTTTCTGCTCTGTATGATCAGTTGGATCATTTACATTTGTGTACATATGCATCAGTATGATGCTGGATATGATCAGTTGGATCATTTATATGTATATGTATGTATGCATCATGTTGTATGCTGGATATGATCAGTTGGATCATTTGTATGTATTTTGTATATGCATCATGTTGGATGCTTGGACCATGTATCTGTATTTGTATCAGGTGGATACATTGTATGATCAGGTAGATCATGTATGTTGATATGTATGAGGTATGATCAGATGGATCATGTATTTGTTTGTATCAGGTGGATACATTGTATGATCAGGTGGATCATGTATGATGATATGTATCAGGTAGATACTTGGTATGCATCAGGTGGATGTAGTGTATGATCAAGATGATCATAGATGACGAGCTTCAGGATGTTGCAGTGATGATGATCAAGATGACCATGTATACATCAGGATGATGTATGGTGAGTATCAGGATGATACTTTAGGGTCGTGGATCAGGTTGTGCAGATGAGCATGTCTGGGATATCCTATAGGTCGGAGTTGTGTACCGGTAACAGCCTGGGATGCTCTTTCAATACATTTCTCTGGGAGGACATGTAATTTGTGCCCTGGGAGATTTCAAGTCGGAGTTGTGTACCCGTAACATCCTGCAATGCTCTTGCGAGGTTTTGTCCTATGGCATGTAATCTGTGCCCTAGGAGATTTCAGGTAGGAGTTGTGTACAAGTAACATCCTGATATGCTCTTACGAGTTTTTTCCATGACCACATGTAATTTGTGCCCTGGGGAGATTTCAGGTCAGAGTTGTGTACCCGTAACATCCCGAGATGCTCTTGCTAGGTTTTGTGGTGACCACATGTAATTTGTTCCCTGGGGAGATTTCAGGTCGCAGTTGTGTACCTGTAACATCCTGAAATGCTCTTGCTAGGTTTTGTGGTGGGGTCGCATGTAATAAGTCCTGGAGATCTGGACAGGATGAAAAAGGCCTCAGATTCTCTTTAGGGTTCTTTCTAGGCAAGAGACTCTTTAAATGTTTTGTGACGCACATAATAAGTCCTGAGGATTCCAGAGTATGGCCAGTGATGAAGACCTGCAGGTGGTGGGCCTACATCCAGTATGAAAAAGGACTGGCTCTATAGAACTTCCTATGACGAGTAGAGTCAAAGATTGGTTGAGATAGCAGTAGCAGTGACAATGCATCAATGGCGATGATCCCGAGAAGAAGACTTGTCTAGCAGATCTGTGTCGAGAAATACCTACCTAGTTAAGAGGGAGTGTTGATGTATATGTAACTTCGGAATGTATTTCATCTTTGTATTTCATATATATTTATTGTACCCTTATAAGAGATGTGTTATTCCTTTATAAGGAAGTGTTGTCATGTGTATTAACAAGTGTCGCAAGTGTGTGTACTTTCCAATGGGTTATTAGACCACCATGTGTGGGGTCGGCCTTGAAATATATATTATATGGTTTATGTACCTAGCTAGACAAGTTGGCCCCATAACGTCACTGGGAAAACAGACAAGTATAAATAGAGATCGGGAAATCTCTATTTTTATCACTCGGAAACTCACACTTCTCTCATTCAGAAAGTGGCGCACTAGTGAGGAGGAGGATCATCTGCTACTAGGAGACTATCTCTATGTATTTTGGTTGTACTTTGGTTGAGCCATTGCTCTCTCTATCTCTGAGGAAGTTGTGGGGTTTTTCACCTTAGGTTTTTCCCCACGGAAACTCTGTGTCTCTTGTCTCTCATGCTTTTGATTCTTATGATGCTTGTCATGCTTGTTATGATTGTTATGCATTGATATACTGTACATGTTATTCTCTCAGTAAAGATCCTAGAGTATTGTGAATTAATGCTCAAAATTAAACAATCTAAAGAAAGACTGCAAATCTCTAAAGAAGAAAGGAGATGCACAGAAGGAAACTACCCAGGAAGCAAAGTAGCAGGCGATGTGTTACAAGATGCTTTGATTCTTGCATTAGATAATACTAGTGATTATTAGGTAGTAGATTCAGGAGCTTCATGTCATGCTACACCCCATAGGAAATACTTTCATGAGTATGTTCCTGGGGATTTTGGACATATTTTATTGGGTGATGATGAGCCATGTAAAATTGTTGGAATGGGTAAGGTATGGATAAAAGTTAAGAATGGAACTGACTAGTTGTTGAAAGATGTTAGGCATATTCCTACTATGAAAATAAATCTGATCTCAATAGGGAAGTTGGGAGATGGCAGCTATCTATCTACATTTGGAGAAAAGTGGTGGAAGATCACTAAAGGATCAATGGTGATAGCAAAAGGAGACAAGATAGGTACATTGTATTTATGTCATCATAATACTGACCATTCTATCTCTTTAGCTTCCACAGGAACAGATACAGCATTGTGGCATCATAGGCTTGGCCACATGAGTGAGAAGGGGATGCAGATTCTCCACTCAAGGAAGTTGCTTCCAGATTTGAAGCAGGTAAGTTTGGAATTCTGTGAAAACTGTGTTCATGGAAAACAGAAGAGAGTCATATTTCTCAGGGTTGGGAAACAGAAATAGAATGAAAAGTTAAAGTTAGTGCATACAGATGTATCGGGACCAGCTCAGGTACAATCTCCTAGTGGCTCTCATTATTATGTTACATTTACTGATGATGCAACTAGGAAAACTTAGGTTTATTGCATTAGACAGAAATATGATGTGTTTGCTACTTTTAAGAAGTGAAAAGCTTTGGTTGAGAATGAGACAGGGAAAGGTTGAAGTGTCTCAGATATGATAATGAAGGTGAGTATTGCGGCAAGGAGTTTGATATTTACTGTTCGTACCATGGGATTCGTAGAGAGAACATAGTCCTAGGAACATCACAAGAAAATGGCGTGTCAGAAAGGATGAACAGAATGATCATGGAGCGTGCAAGGTGTATGAGACTGCATGCAGGGTTGCCCTTATAGTTTTGGGCAGATGTTGTAAATACTGTTGTTTATTTAATAAATAGAGGACCTTCAAGTGATTTGGATGGTGGTATTCCAAAGGAGGCATGGACAGATAAAAAGGTAAACTACTCATTTTGTTGGGCCCAAGTTGGGACAAAGTTTTGGTAACACTTTTGATAAGCAGGAGTACTTTTGTCTAAGTGTTGAGGGTGCTGCGAAGTTGTGCGCAACATCCAAGTTTTGACCATGCTGCAAATTTGTGCGCAGCATCCGAATTTTGGAAGTACCGTGAAGACCAGCGCTGCGAGGAAGCAACACTGCGAAGTAGTCAGGACACGTGGAGCCAACAAAGCGGAGTGCTGGACAAGGATCAGGTGCAGGTATTGGATGGACCAAGAGTGGTCTAATTTTGGAAAGATGTTCCAGGAGTGTCGAGCAGTGGGTACGAGCAAATCAGGAATGCGGCTAATGCATAACTTGGTTAAGGAAAGCAACATTTTGGCACGCCTAGTGGGAGAGACCATTAGAGATGAACGTTTCGACGGAAGCAGCCTGTTGGCATGCATGCGACAGGGAGGCCGATAGCGACAGAATGAAGACATAGAGAACCGCCACGATGAAGCAAACGCTACCAGGAGCCAGCAAGCCGGTTTAGCGAAAGTGGCACGATTTTGTAAACCCTAAGGGTTTTTGGGTTTAGGTCTTCGTAATTGTAAGACATGACCTTCGGGCATGATCTATTTAAGAAGACAATTTTGTATGGGATGGGGTTACACTTTAATTTTGTTGTTACAATTTTGGATTGTTGTATTGTAAAATCTCTTTGAGCTAAGAAGATAGTAAAGGCTCTGCAGCTGTGTGCGCAGAGACCTATCTGAGAGGAAGGAAGGTCTGCAGCTGAGTGCATAGACTAAGAACGGTTGTCCCCATCCCTTTTAAAGAAATATATTACCAATCGTTCTTGTGGACGTAGCTTCCCACCCGGGGGAGTGGACCATGTTAAATCCCCATGTTGTGTGATTGTGTTTTATGAATGGATGGTTAATTGTGCTTCTGTAAATGAATGTTTAGATGTTTTCTTGCATGTTGTTATGAGAGAAATTTGATATGCATTTTCCTTCAGAAGAAGTATGGAAATGATATGTTAAGTTCTGTATGAACAGATGAATGATGATCATTTAGTGTTGTGTTTGAAGACAGTGAATCAGTCATTTAGTTAAACACTTTCTTATACGCAGTAAAAGAATGCCTATCAGTTGGATTGTATAGTCATATATGTTCAAGTTGCAACATTCCAACTTAACGAATGAATGTTAGAAGAATAGTCAGTTAAACGCCTAAACGAGTGGATGAGTGATATTTGTTTCAGTGCCTTAAGTGTTTCCAAGATAATCTAAGTATAGAATGAAGCTACATTGTTCACAGCTTCAGGAGAAGTCCCACGGAAGAAGAACATAGTGGTGCGGACTGCAGCGTTGCTCATCGCTGCGTAGTCTCACCTCGCAACACATACCCCCTGTTGTGCTGCGCAGTACATCCGTCCAAGCATTTCGTCACTTACTATGGAAAAATGATTCTGCAGTACCCCATAGATACACCTCAGATGAGACCTCAACCTACTCGCAGGTTGTTTCCGAAAGGCCTAGTGCAAAGGGGTTTTGTTGGTCAAAGGGAAACCATGAATAACCTGGGTCTTATAAGAAATCCCCTGGGTCAGTTATAGCCAACAAATGGTTCCATTGCCGTGCTAGAATCCGTGATGAGTTGCAACTGTGATGTGTGACGAACAATACCAGTTTCTGGAAGGCTCTAGCAACTGGCATCTTGAAAAGACAGAAATCCAAGCTTGGTAGGACAAGACCAGAAGAGATTTTGCAAGGCAAGACAATAGACATCCGCGTCTATCTGACACATAGTGGTCGGATAGATATCTGTGGGAAGATATTCATGAGATTTTCTGGGCATCATTTCCAGACGAGTTGCACACATGGATTTCGCGGCTCGCAGAAAATAAAACCTGTTTTCAAGGAGGAGTTCCTACAGAGTGGACTCCTGAGTTCATAGCGCAGCTCAAAGCAATAGACATCCCGTTGACATGCACAGTTGATTTTTGGGTCGATCATATGCTAGAAGGCTTCGTAACAGAATTTGCTGTAGACACACTCAAATCCTACAACCAAGCAGAAGCATACTTTTTCGAAGGATTCCAAGGTAAGTTGTTGAATACTCAACCCAGTACATCCATCCCGATAGAACCATTTGTTTTCACTACGCAGAGCCCTTCATAGCAGCCGCACACTAATTCAGGTGCTCCACCACCTAATATAACAATGGAAAACACATATATGAAGCTACCAATATTCAAGGGAACTGGCCTAGAAGACCCTGATCAGCATTGGTTTCTTTGTGAAGCCGTATGGAGTGTAAGACAAATCCAGGATGATGCAGTGAAGAGAGCACAGCTCATCACCACATTAAGGGACAGAGCTTTACATTGGTTCATGAAGTACTCTAACACACAGCCGAGAACCCTCGTAGAAATTAAAGCTACGCTTGTGGCAGAGATTAAGAAACCCAAATCTGAATCTCAGTGTATAACTGAGTTGAAATAAATAAAGCAGAAACCGACTGGAACGGTTTGGGAGTTTGATAAGAAATTCAAGACCCTATTGGACCAAGTAAGCTTTGTTATAGCTCTGGAACAACACAAGGAATGGGTCATTGCTGCACTGTTGCCCCATATTAGATTACCATTGATGCAGTAGAAGGTTACTTCACAAGCAGAGGCCTTGGAGATCGCAATGAAGCTAGAAGCTTCGTCGATTGGTGAGACTAGTTCTGGGATGTCTCAGATCCAGAACCAGCTGACCACCCTGACACTAGAGCTGCAAAGCATGAAGAATGGCAAAGAACAAAGGTACGAACCTAGACATGAGGTCTGGTGTACAAGTCGTAAAGGAGAAGGCCATGATCGGGAGCATTGCCCTTTATTCTGTGACTATCTTAATAGTGGTGTGCCCAACCCACTAAATCAGAATTAGGACCCATGGTGTGAAATTTGTAGAACCACGGGGCACAGGCCTGAATACTACTATCTTATACAGAAGTATGTGAAAACACCTAAAAATTTATACTGCAATTTCTGTAAATCAATTGGACATGATGAATCCAACTGCTGCGCATATGAACTAATGAACGAAAGAAAATGGGATATGGACTTAATGAGAGGCACTGGCATGTACAGCATACAAGAGGATAACCAGCCAAAACAAGAGAATGCACAATATGACCAAGGAGGATATAGAGGTCGTGGTGCTGGATACCGTGACATAGGAAGAAATGCTGGCCCGACGCAGGGAAGAGGCCATGGCCAGGTCATTTGTTATAATTGTGGCCAGCCAGGTCACGTATCTAGAGATTGTGTTAACCCATGCACTACGTGTAATTATTGTAAATCATTTGAGCATGTTATTGAAGATTTCCCAGTGCTAGAGGTGGAAATGCAGAAAAGAAGACGGACAAACGCACCAAACACGAACATCCAGTGGATCGCAGCAAAGAACAGACCAGTAGACCCGAGCATCAATGTGGTCACGTGCAGTGGCGCTCAGACAGGCTGCGATAGGGGAGTAGAAGCGTCCATGTTAGGGGAGGCTCACACAAAGAAGATCCATCTTGAGACAGTATGGATAAGGAAAGCTCCGGGAAAAATACCTATTCTCGACCTAGGAAAGAACAAGGAAGTCTTTGTCGACGCGCAGGATACCTTTAGGGAACTAGCAACAGATTCACAGAGGATCCCGTTGCGCAGTGAAGCATCGCATGTTGAATACATGCCAGTGGCTTATGATAAAACAAGCACTGTGACGGATGTCAGCACTTCCATTGCGCAGTTCCTGCGAAGCTGCATGAAGCTACTCAAAAGTGAAAATGCCATAGTAGAGCTGCAGAAGCTCATAAACCAGTATGAACCATAGACCAGAATAGAGACTTCTGATAGGGCAGTACATCACATAAGGAAGCATAAAAGAACAGGTTGAGAAATGAGGCTTACCACGCAAATTGGAGATTTTGAAATGGATGAAGTCATCCTTGATCTGGGATCTGAAGTAAATGTCTTGACTAAGCAGACATGGCAGCAGATGGGTCGACCAAAGTTGTCATGGTCACCTATCCAGTTGAGAATGGGTAACCAAGAGAAAGTCATACCTTTTGGCTGGTTAGCTGATGTGATAGTCGACATCGATGGAATCCAAAGTCATGCAGACTTTGAAGTTATCGAGATTGTGGATGATAGTCATCCTTTTCCTGCACTGCTAGGGATTGACTGGGCTATTGATAACTTAGCTATCATCAACTTGAAAACAAAGAAGATGATATTTGAAGGCAAGCATCTTAGGGTCATCGCACCGTTGGATCCTGCAGATGGTGACAGATACAGCGAGCCGATTCAAGAGGAATCCAAGGATCAAGACTTGGACAGGCTATACCAGCTCACAGCGAACCAGGAAGATTACATTAATCCTACTGCATATGGTACACTCACCTGGAGATGTGACAGCTCCTGCGTCTTTGATTCGGAGGCAGGGCTGGAGAATTGGCAAAGTCGAATGCATGAAGTATCAGCAAGAAGGTGCGCGCAGGTTACGAAATCACTCTGCTGGATCGGGAAGGAGGTAAGTCCTATTCCCACATATGATGGTTCTGCTAATGTTTACACTTTTATCCAAGAATACACTGCAGCTATTGCAGATGAGCACATATTACCATCATTGGATATGGCACTGTGTGACACACCCGCTAGATGGTGGAATGCACACAAGCAGACATTGACCACTTGGGACAAATGCAGGATTAAGATGCAGATTCGGTTTGCCGACAGGGTTATTTTACCCTTTGAGAAGTTTAATGGATAGACAGATCCTAGTCATCATATTGAAGTCTATTCACAAGCATGGATGGAAAGGCTACGTGAAGAATGGGTGCACATATTCATGCATACCCTGGAGGATGACATTCCAAAGAAATGGTACCTAGACCTAGAGTTGCGCAGGGAAATCATTGATTGGGAAATGTTGACTGCGAAATTCCAAAGGGACTTTAGCTTCAAGGATGAGAACCCGCTGATTCATGAGGCATTGCATATAATTAAGGAACGCATATTCAGGGAAGACTGTCCTCACAAAAATACGACATTGGAAGAATTCTTCAGGGCAGATCACGTTCTTGCAAACCTACAGTCGGAATGGAAGGAACATGAAGAACACCCTATCGAGTGTTACAACCTGGATGAAGACATCGATGACAGAAATGAAGATGATGATGATCCACGCAACATAAACATACCAGACACTACAACAAAATAGCCCATTAGGGGCGGTTTTGTCTTGCGGGGGTCTTATTAAAACCCCCCCTAAAAGTTTTTTCAGACATTTGGAGGCGGTCTTCTAAAACCGCCCCTAAAAGTCATGGAAATTGGACTTTTGGGGGCAGTTTTGGGAAAACCCCCCCTAAAATCCCAATTCTCATAACTTTTGGGGGCAGTTTGTCAAAACCCCCCCTAAAAGTCATGAGAATTGAACTTTTGGAGGCGTTTTTTTTGGAACCCCCTTAAAAGTCTTGAAATTTGACTTTTGGGGGCGGTTTTGGGAAAACCCCCCCTAAAAGCTCAATTCTCATAACTTTGGGGCTGGTTTGTCAAAACCCCCTCTAAAAGTCATGACAATTGAACTTTTGGAGGCAATTTTTTTGGAACCCCCCCTTAAAAGTCATGAGAATTGAACTTTTGGAGGCGGTTTTTTGGGAACCCCCCCTAAAAGCCCAATTCTCATAACTTTTGGGGGCGGTTTGTCAAAACCCCCCCTAAAAGTCATGAGAATTGAACTTTGGGAGGCATTTTTTTTGTAACCCCCCTTAAAACTCATGATTGAATTGAACTCTTGAGTGATGATTAAGGCCTTGCGACATCACATAATCTCTAAATAGTGAATCTAATTTCAACTACAAGTGGGATATGTTGGTAATTTTTAGATCTGTAACACCAAAAATGAAAATTTTCTTGTCAATTTCAACATGCTAGTAATTTTCATTCTGCCATTACCCTTTCTTCTCATTGTTTTCCCCTTTTTGTGAAGGGTGACTCAAGTGGATTCCAATGGACAACAATGGCAACAAGAGAGCATAACATAACACACACATGCCCATATCCAAGGCCTAGAATATATTTTAAACTAATGAGTTGAGTGAATTCAAGATGCAATTACAATAATGATTAGACAAAGCGTTCATATGACCAAGTGCATCACCTTGGATAGAACACATATTGGTAGTCAATAACAAGGATGGAACCTTTTGGATGTGCATTGGTTATTCAATGTTAAATAAGGTGACAATTAATTAAGAACAAGTACCTCCTACCCAAATTGATGATCCTCTTTATTAACTTAGATGGGAAAAGGTTTTTTCAAAGTTGGAGTCAAGTTTTGGGTATCATCATATGAGAGAAAAGACTCGCGGTCTGCATTATTTAATATGTACCACCATCTGTCGCCTTGTTGTAGACACATGTCGCCTTGCTGTAGACACATGTTAGTGCATATCGGTACTGACTCAATTAACCACGTGAAGAATGAGCTCTCCACCATCGTCATCGGTGCCTATGATCGGAGACGGTCAAGGACGAACTTTAGGTTAAACATGCCCGATAATGGCATGGTTCCGAACTTTACATGTATTGTTCCTGAGGAGTTGTTGTTAACACGAAGCTTTGGACCCAGTCTAATAAAATACGAGGAGACATAATTTTAAAGTTAACCAAAATTTAAATACATTGGCCAGGATCGATGCTATATATTCAACTTCATCAGTTTCGTTTCATTAGTTGCCATGTGTGCCTTAAAACAGTGAGTGGAGGTGTCTTTCACCAAAATCATGATTCCACTTTGATCCTTATTTGTTGTGCCATCGAAGAATCTCATGGGTGACTTACCAAATAAAATTGGTCGATTTATCAAAATTTTTACTTTGTCTGCACCTGGATCTATGATGAATTCTACCGATGCTTTAATAATCCTTCTCCCAACCTCCTCTAGGTTCGGTCTATAGCCTTAAAAAAGAATGGCATTCATTAAAATCCATAAGCCCCATGTGACGATAAAGGGAATTGATTTTACCTTGGGATTTGTTAAAAACCAGAGCTTTAAATTTTCTTAAAGGGGCTGCAGATGCCAATTATTTTTGACTTGAAGAATGTTACAAATCAAAGTCCAAAGCTCCTGAGTAATGTTGCAATCTATTGCAAGATGTTGTATGGTCTCCTCACTACTCAAACATAATGGATAGGATGAAGGTCCAATTCCACCCCTTTCTCTATAAATATCCCCTATTAAGACTTTTTTTTGTAAGCATAACCACATAAATAGAATTGATTTTGGAGGATCTTTGATTTTCCATATCACTCCATACCACCACTTCAAATCATCATTCTCATAAAGATATATAAATGCATTATAGGCCTCTTTTACTATCTGCACAATCCCTTCTATTTTGTTCCAAGTCCAAGACAACCTATCTGGTTCTGTAGACAGAGTGATCCCATTTTGGTAAATTCCCTGTATGTATGTGTTCCATTCACTGGCTAGAGTTCTTGTGAGTCCGAGATCTTATGCAGAGAGCCAAATACTAGAACCTGTCAAGTTGGAGATATTTGTCTTATGTATATATGCAATATAATAAAGGCTCTGACTGTGTAGGTGTGGTAGCAGTTCTTCTGATAGTATAAAACCAGATCCTCCACCCAGAAAAGGATCCAAGCCTAAAAGAACTCTCATACCTGTACCAACCTTCCAAGCAATCCACCGCTTAACCACAAGTAGTGTAGTTAATGGAGGCTATTGGGAAAGCAAAGTGTTTCTTCCTTGGCCATGATTCAACATCAACTCCTTTCAAATATTTCCTTATCATAGTGACACTCCAAATACCATCATGAAAAAGTGTCCTCCACAGTGATTTGGCAGCTAGGGCCTTGTTAAAGAGATTGATATCTCTTATTCCCCAACCTCCCTTATTTTTTGGCTTTGCTATTAGACTCCATCTTGCCAAATTGCAACCCCCCTGAAAGTCTAACTGGTTGTCGCAACACAGTTCCATGCATGTCAGACAAAATTTTAGAAAAAAATATCTAGCTCTAACATGATCCAGCATATTCTCTTGAAGAAACACAACATCAGGTTTAACTATAGACAAAAGCTCCTTGAGGGCTAGCATCTTGGACTAGGCACCCACAATCCCACTAATGTTAAGAGAGGTTAAGACTAGCATTAAGGAACCCTCATATCAGGGTTCAATGCTCTAAGTTGCCCAGAAGGAGAAGGAACAGAAACAGGGTAATTTGAAGAAACCATTATGGGGTATGTTGCCAACCCTCCCTCAACAACCCCCATGTATTTTTTCCTATTAGTGGAATTGTTTTTAGGCTTCTTCCTGATGGTGACATTTGCAATATCCACAAGGACAACTCCATATACAAAGGATTTATAGGTCTGAAGAGGTGCTTTATTAATAAGAACTTCTTTGTATGAGGGTTCCGAGGGTTTGGTAAACAAATTTGTATCCAATGGAGGGGGAGAAGCCAAGGTGCATTCAGTATGTAAATGAGGGGTAGTGTGAGGTCCTTGAGGAGAGGTCTCAGTCAAAATAGGGATTTTGGGATCTGTAACAACCAACAATTTTGTCAATGAGGGGGAAATCAAAGGGGGATTTTATGAGATGACAAGGTTCAAATGAGAAGTAAAGGGATGGGAATTGTTAAAATTTTCCAAGAAACCCTCAAAAATATCGACCAGACACTCCTCATTACTACTTAGCAAAAGAATGTCTTATTCAGTTAAAGAAGTACTAAAGAAATTTGGAAAGAATATTTAACTTAGCAATGAAAGATTCAGTATAGGGGAATTGACTGGGAACCTCCCTCTGAGCATTCTGAGTTGAACTCCCATTTAAGTCTTATTCTCTCGCTTCTGAAACCAACTCCAGTGATTGAGCCTCTCCAACCACTGAAGGACAATTTGTTTTTATATGGCCAGTGGATCTTCATACATGACACCGAAAGGGTTCTCTCCAATACTCTAGGGTTTGAATGAAGGACCCCAAATTTCCTTTGAATTATTGTAATAGTCCCAATAATGAAAGAAATGACGTTGAAGAGATACTTCCTTCTTTTCAAGAAGAGGGACAACAAGAAGAACACGGTATGCGCATTAATTATTATATTTTAACTTTGTGATAACTTTAAATTTTTCTATTAATCATTGCTTAAAACCTTTACAATTCCTTCTTCTATAGATGATGTTCACGAACAATCATGCCAAGAAGATATTAACATAGAAGGGGATGATCCCTCTACACATGCATCAGCTGAGATGGTCAAGAAGAAGTGTAGAGGACCAACAAGATGTGCAGACATCAATAACTTGGAGGCTCCGCTTGAAATTGAAATTAATGAAAGGAACCAACTAGTTGGTCCAAACTCTGTGAAGCTATCGTCATTACTAGGTGTACTTGCTAGGGAGATGGTTCCAATCACATATTTTGATTAGTGAAAGGTTCCAATTCCACTAAAGGATGAGTTGTGGAACATCATCAATGTGAGTATTATAACTTTGCATATTTGTTCTCTACATTTGTATTTTTGCATGATTTCAATGGTTATTTTCAAACAATGGATGAAATATAGTAATTCACTTCTTATATGTTGCAGTCCAACTTCATAATCCCTATATGGAAGGGATAAGCCTCCATGAGGGTATCCTTCGAGAGACTTATCGAAACTTCCTTTTTTTTTCTTCGTACAGGCACTAACGCACCCTATAGACTAGCAACATGCGCTGGTGACGTGCTTTGTAGTGGAGCAAGGTAAGTCGATAAGGAAAAGACACGCTTTACTAGAAGGCAAGGTGTGCCAAGCTCTCTAAATAGGGTTTTTACAGGGAAAAAACCTCATGACTCATCTTCTAAGGATTTTGGTCAAGTACTTCAGGTATTTAGGCAAGGATAAAGTGTACTTGGTTCATAATCATGATGAGTACAAAATTTCTGTGTAACAATGAATGAACTATCAGTTCATCTCTCGAATACATAGAGTTAAAACCCAAAAACGTTACTGTAAAATGTAATTACGAAGAAACCAAGGTGCCTTCACATTGTAATTCCATTGGACTTATCACATTTATCCTAATAGATTTTAACTTGTTCAAGCCTCTACCTAAAGTGTCTAGTCCCTTTTGATCCACCACACATGCATTAAAACCCTCTATAGGGTTGTTAAAGGTGACCTCATACTCCACTCTTGACCCGCAACCTAAGTTTTTTTACAATGGCACCAAAGGTCTTCCACACCACCCCTTGTGTTGTTTGACAACATGCACACTAGGTATTCAGTATTCGGAGGAATTGTGTTGTTTGACAACATGCACCTCTTTTTCTTGTATGGAGGAATTCTTACTTGTCAAAGGAACTGTGGAAGTTGAACAAGAGGCTACTTCGGAGATGGGCCTCTCTTAAACGAACATCAATTGGGGTAGGTAGGTAACCTTATTTACCCATTTCTACAAACATTTTGCATTGGTGGTCCTACCAAATCAATAAAAGCCACATGATATGAGGTTTTCCTGTTGGATATTTTCTTTAATCGACATTACTTTGTAATAGATTGTTTCTACCTGCTATCTCCGACCAAGTGTAGGTTAACAATTATGAATCCAAAATGGCATTTGTGGGGTTAGGATTTAGTGTTTTACTGAGATGGGGATCATGGGTTAGAGTTTTGTGGATACAGGTTTAATGTTTCCGGTTCTGCATTTAGTGAAGTTCGATCAAATTTCAAGCATATTATAAACATGGCATATGCTGAACAAAAGTTGTTCGTATTTTTCATGATCAAGGGCGACTTTGTTTGCTGACAATGAAAGCATTTGACTCGGGGAAGATGATAAAATGCAAATGACGAAGAAGTTTGAGACTGGATGGCATGAGTACCCAACTGAAGAATGGGATAGAGAAAGAAAAACTATCAACAGACCAACACAATGACGGTGCAAAGGGAAAGAGTAGAAAAGAGAAAAAGAATATGTTCCATCTCATTTCACATTTTGGGAAAAGGAATTGGAATCACCCACCTCGGGTCAGCAATTACATTGCCTGCCTCAATTTGCTTCAAATTCCTAAGAATGAGAATCTCTGCCCAGCTAATGAACTTGGGGGAAATGAATGTAGAAGCATATCGGAGAAAATGTAATAGTGTAGAGGTAAGATCTCTTTTTCCTTAGATTTTCCTTGTAATGTGGAATGTAAGGAAAAATGTAAAGCAGGTTTTTCTTTAGATTTTCAATCTCTTCCTTTAAAGGTAAACAATTTTATTTCCATCATTTATTTAAATCACTAAAATTTTGTAATGCCTTATGGAAAACACAGTTTCTGATTTTTGAATGATTTCAATTAGGATCCTGTCTCTATTATTATAAACAAAGCTCCTCAAAAAGTTAATTTGGGAATGCGTACCTTTTATGATTTCAATATTGGTATCTAGAAAAGCATAAACCTTTAGCATGCGTGCTTCTACATCTCACATGATATAAATAATAAAAGGCATAGTATTTTAAACCTTTTTGATAGACTTATGTAGCCTTTGTTTTCTTTCTTCTTCAAGATCGTCTTGGATGCATCTTTTACTTGCTTTGTATCATTGAAACATAGGTAAGTTGGGCTGAGCAAATAAATCTTACAATCATAATTATTCATTTTCTTTCATTTTACAAGTTGGGAACTGCCTAGTCCTCTTACAAACAAAGTTGTGCTTAAAATATTTGGGTTATATCAAGAGTGTTTCATGGCATTAAACATCGTATGGAGTTTAGCTTTGTAGCACTTTATTTTTTCATTCTATCAAACATTCTTATTTGTTGGATGACACCTAGTTATGGGATGGACAACTGCCATCATTTCCAAAAGGTTCATATAAATCTTGAATTTTTTTCTAAATTCATAAAGGTGAAAGTTAATATTAATGGAAAAAGTCATATATTTAGCGGGAACATAAATGAGAAACAACTTCATCAAATATCCCAAATTTTGGGATTCCCTTACAACACTTTTGGTATTCATTTATATATATTGGGATGTTGATTTACTAGGAAATTCCTTATAAGAGGTATAGTATGGAATTATTGACAAAATTAGAGACAAATTGCACTAATGGGTCCCATTGGCTGAATTTGATAGGATAAATTAAACTTATTAAAATTTTCTTTATATCCTTACCCTTATATGAATGTTCAACATATTTGAATATGACACAGGGGTCTTTAGAATTTGGATAGATTCCATCCATCATTCCCCTCATAAATCATCAATAATTTATCATCATTCATCATTCATTCCAAAAATACTAGACAACATGCAAATGGTCTCTCTGTAAGCTTAAAATGAGTACTAATGATTTTCTTTTCTTTTTTAAGAAAATGAACTATCATCATTAACATATAAAACACAAATATATAAATTAATATATAAACAAAACATTCATATATAAATTCTCAAACCAAAGTCGATGTTTATCAAGCACTTGAAGCCTTGACGACACCACTCATTACGCTGTTTAATTCTTGAACTTCAGGATTGGTCATAGTTGTATCTATGGTTCCCTCATTTCTTTTTAATTAAATAACATCAAATAGAAGTAGGATTTGTTTTATGGTTGTTTTCTTCAAAATTAAATCCACCCCAAACATATGATTCGGACTCCATATTAAAACACATTTACAATATAATATTTTGTAAATAAAAAAAATCATTAGAAAATGTTAAAACACATGTCAAATAGCAAGAATGGTAAGATGTATTGGAAACCGCCATAATTTGGTCGCCTGCCACAATTACAGAGCATCCAACCACCCGAGGGATTGATGATGGCCCAGAAACACATAAGAATATGACTCGATCTACTCCACTACACAGATATTTGGCTCGATTGGTGCCATATTTTTGGCTTTGGCGGTAGGGGAGGGCATCTGGGTTTGAGAGGCCATTTAATAACTCACGCTGGTTGGAAATTGAGTTTGGGGTTTGGGATATTATCTATATATTTGGACTTGTTGTAATGGAGAAAGACACAACAACACAGGGCAGAACTTGGAGCACAAAGACAGAATTTGGAGGTGAGCGAGGGCTTCTGCAACAGCACAGCTCAAATCTACGTCTCCTTGTCAGGTTAATAAATACCTTGTTTCCTCTCCCTTTGTTTTTCTCGTGTGCCTTAGAAGTATTCTCTATCGATGTGAAGAGGAAACATATTGATCTAGCATGATTTTGTTCTATATCCATAAAACGGAGTGTACATGAAGCCTATGATATACAGAATGCCTTCTGTTTGAGAAAATAAATACACAAATGTATTCTTATGGAATGTGATGATAAGAGGGCATGGTTTGAATGGATTGTTTGAGGAAAGGTTGGAATGCTATTGCCAAATGCAATGAGAAGGTACGTTTCCCAATAACTTCACTTTTCCTTTTTCCCTCAAAACATTGTTATAGCTTGAAATGACACCTCTCCGTCCGTGACGACACTTGTTTCCCTTGGTCGCATGACGACACTTCTTGAGATCAAGTTTAGTCACACAACAGAACATTTGTGGATGGAGGAGTCATTTGGGACACTAAAAATGGTTGAAATTACCTCATTCTTGACCCATTTGATGTATATGACCCTTAGGAACATTTTTCCAGACCAAACCATCTCCTGAAAATGAGCAGAAAAGCCTGTTTTTGGCCATTTTTCACTATGAGCGCGACTCTATTGTTATAATAGTAGCGTGTGTACGCGACTTTACCTCATTCAAAGTAGCGCCCATTGCCTTATGTACGCGACTTTGTCTACTATAGAGTAGAGTACACACTTGTTTTGTTCAGAATCTCGAAATTCGAGTAAGTTAAGTTGGTTGGGAAACCTCTTCAGCGGTTGTAACTTCTTTTCCTCTTCCTCACTGACTATATAAGGAGGGTAGAAGGGTCATGTGAGGGACCAAGCCCAATTACAAAGTTATGCTGGAGGAATGGAGACCCTCATCCCCTCTCTTGTGCTTCAGTTTTGGTAAACCCTAGTACAATTGCTTAGAGGCTGGGATCTTTGGAGAACAGAAGCAGGAGACCTTGAATCTAGGTTTCGTGAAGTGCCAAGCTTGAAGGAAGGTATAATTGTATGTACTTGCTTTCATTCATTAATAAAGATCAGACGTTCTTCTCTTTCCAAATATGACCTATTAATGTGTCTTAAGATTTGATTACTGTTTGATTATAGTTTGATGTCTCTTTCCATTATAGATATCAGTATTATATATGTAGTCAAATGTATTTGAGAAAGGTATCAAGTTGTTTTGCAGGTCTGGGCATTGCGACACTGGATAAGCATCGAAGAGCGAGGGAGGCAAAGCTAGGATCAACCTTCTGAATGAGGTGCCTATATCTCTAAACCCTAATCTCTTCATTTATTTGTTGTACTTGCAAAATGCTTGTAAGTCTATATTTATCACCGTAAGTTGGTAGTTTCTCCCCTGAACTATAGGTGCATTTTCCCCACAACAGAATGGCGACTCCGCTGGGGAAAGCCTAACTGCTTAGGGGTATCCAAGGTCATTTCTTCAGTTTTGTTTGATGGTCTTTGTTCATTTTCTTGATTAGGATCAGTTAGTAGGCTCTGTTTGACCCTCCTGGGCTTTTTACAGACCCTTCCCAACCCTTGCAAACCTTTGTGGACCCAGTTTGGGGGTTTTAACCCCGTTTTTTAGACCTTTTTTCTTGTACGCTACTGTTTGTACCACACAGTAGCGCCCATACGCTACTTTTCCCTTACACAGTAGCGCCCATACTTCTATGAGCGCTAGTTTCCTTCATACACAGTAGCGCCCATACTTCTATGAGCGCTAGTTTCCTTCATACACAGTAGCGCTTAAAATCTGGGTTTGAAACTTTTGAGTTTTTGGGTTGTGGACCCAAATCTGAGGGCTGTGGCTGCATCTTTGGGGTCCCTGATGACCTTAGGTCTGTGTTAAACCCCTGTAAGTGGTCTCCCATCCTTGTATTGATCCTACATTCATGATTTGAACCTCTTTTGATCAATTTGGGCTTGTTTGGAAAGTTTTGGGGTTTGTTGACTTAAGTTGGGGGGTTGTGGACCTGTTTGGTATTTTGTACCCTAATTTGAGTCTGATTGAACTTGCTTGCCCCATTTCCACTGGATTTGAAACCTCTTGAGTCTTTTTGACCCTGTTTGTATCTATTTGAGTGAAATTTCTCTTTTAGGTTGGTTTCTTGTCCTCCCTTATGCTTTTAGTTTTTCTTTTGTAGTGAAAGCTCAAGTGTTTTGGCTGTTGTTCAAGACCTTGTTTGCATTGTTTACGTGCAGACCTGACTTTACCAAACCATACTTCTTCGTAGGTCATTTGCTTCGTTTGGGTCTAAAAGTAGTTTTTGTACTTTTTTCCCAATGTTTGGCATGCTTACATCAATAAGAATTTGAAAGTCATATTGGTAGCTTTTACTGTTTCATAAAGAGAACCTGAAAGTTTCTTTGCTTTGCTTTGATAGTAGGTTAGTTTCAGTTTTTGTTTCTTACCTTTGAAAAGCATAAAGAATTTTGGTTTATCTTCTGAATAGAGTACCTTGCAAGTGGCTTAAAAGATTTTAGAGTGCTTTGCATCAAAAAGAACAAGTTTTCTTTTGCATACCTAGTTGCTTGAGTAGCTGCATTCTTAGGTTTTGAGTTTAATTTTTTACATTTAGACTTTATTTTTACCTTTTTTGCATTCAAAAGATTAAAAAATTGCATTTGCACATGCATTCTAGATCAGAATTTTAAGACTTGCATTGAAAAGAAAAAGATTTGTTTGGTGGTAAATATTTCATTTTCAGTACTTTATTTCTATTATAACCACTCTCACACACCCACTACCTTTTTGAGTAATCAAGTAACCTTTAAAATGAACTCTAATAAAATGAACTAGCAACATTTTCTTTTCTAGTTTACACTACACCAACTAGTTTTGGTTAGGATCTTGGGTTTAAAACACCTTAAACCACCCAAGATCACACATTGCGCAAAAATCGTAGTGAGACTATCATTAGGCAAACCCACCTCACTCAAAATTTGCTTGGGAGCATATGCAGTAGGTCAATGTGAGATCAGTTTGTGGGAATACCCCTCCTACTTTCTGTTCGAGCATACGCCAGGATCGGATTGCGTATTGGGGACTCTTTTGAGTTTCGGGCTTAGCTACCCTGCCCACGCTTTCTGATTCGACCGGTGACTGTTCCCCCAGGAGTTTTCGGTGTTGTGGTATCCTTAGTATCAGACTCTAGGTTCATACACAGGTGACAGCGGAGGGTATATCTGATGTACCTAGGACAGACGTGGGAGGAAATCCCTTGCAGGTCTTTGGGAGGGCGGTTGGGTGATTCCAGCGCTTGCACCCTTAGTCATTGTATTGTGGACCCCAGGTAACTGTCCTTCATCCTTCGTTGATCTGTTCTGGGCCCTCATCATCCCAGACTCTTCTCCGGAAGGCATCTGTTTGCCTGGTTTGATTTACTTAGGACCTTTTTTTAGTGGTGTGCTCTTTGTGCTACTTGTTTTAGTTTGCCTTAGGGAACTTCTTGTTCATTTGAGCAGGAAACTATGTCTAGCATTCCGGCGAGTGCCAATCAAGGTACCCCTGTTCCGGGGGATCCTTGTGCTATTCCATTCATTGGAAACATTGGTGCTCCCTTAATGGCTACTCTGAATCTTCCTGGATTCACTATTGGGCTGCCGGTTTGGTTGTTTTCCACTCCGAATGCCTTGCATGCTCCTGACGCTTCTTTTGTGAGCACCTCAAATCAAGAGCATCAGAACCCTGTGCCTCCTTTGCCAGTAACATCTTCTCCTCCTCCTTCTACCTCATGTGGTGAAAGTAGCAATACTAGTAACCAGCAGTCTAAAAGGAATAGACGGGGGAAGAATAGGAAGAAGATGCCAAAACAAGGGGGCAAGCACCCTGCCTCTGCAGATCATGCAGGGGGCACCCACCCAGCCTCTGGAGGTCATGCTGGGAGAAAACTTTTAGTCACTGAAAATCATACTGAAAGTTTGTCTTCAACCACTGTCAGTCATGTTGAGGACACGTCATTGATCACTGCTAGTCATATTAATGACAAGTCACCAGTTCCTGTGAGTCATACTGGAGATACTAGATCAGCCACTGCAAGTCATGCTGAGGGAGTTGACATTGTCGACAAACCCAACAAACAGAAGCTTAAGTTCCCTTGTAAGTTTTGCGAGGGAGACCACCTTACTTACTTGTGCCCTGTACTTCCAGAAGTGCAAAAAGTGTGGTCCTTAGTTCAAAAGTCTTCTGCTTCTGAGCAACCAGCCTCTGTGAGTCATGCTGGGGGCAAGCTGTCAGCCAATGCTAGTCATGCTGAGAGTACTGACGTTGTAAAGGAGTCTAAACCTATAGGACGGAAACCAAAGTTCCCTTGTAAACTTTGTAAGGGAGATCACCTTACTCACCGATGCCCTGCCATTCCAGAGGCACGAAGAGTGTGGTCCATGTCTGAAGGAACCTCTGTTCCTGAGTTGTCTATAGATTCCCTGCAGTCAGATCAACCTTTGGTTGATAAAGTGGTTGAACCAATGCAATCTTTGGTCGACCCCACTCTTCCTTCGGAGAGTGAAGTGATTGAATCGATGCAATCTTCGACCGATCCCATCAGTCCTTCAGAGATTGATGCACCTACTACTGAAGTCTTCTGCATTTCCAGTTTGGATGTTCCTGAAAAAGGGGGCACTTCATCTGTGCCATGTGAACCCCTACCAAGCCCTAGGATTGTTTCCTTTGATTGGAATAGTCTAGCCGAGCCTCACCTTCCTTCTTCGACACCTTTCCAGATAAAGGTTGATATCGGGAACCATACGGTTGATCGATGCATTGTTGATGAAGGTGCTTCTGTTAGTATCTTATCCGCTTATGCTTGGAGAGATTTGGGTTTCCCTAATATTATTCCAGCTGTTAATTGGCTGTTGACCTTCGATAGAAGACCTAGTGAACCGATCTGATTCCTCCGTCAGGCACCTGTTACCTTGGGTGGAAAAACAGTCTTAGTTGATTTTATGGTTCTAAAGGACCCTATGGACTTTGATATGATCCTCGGGCGTGATTACGTTTATGCTATGCATGCTGTGGTGTCTACGCTTTTTCGTGTGATGCATTTCCCTCATAACGAAAACATTGTCACCATCGACTAGCTTGCATTCGTTGATCCTCCTTATTACCCAACTGTAGACCAGTCTGATCCCTCGTCATTAGGCACTACTATGTCACATGTGCCTCATGTGGCATATTGTTCCTTGAGTTCAACTGCTACTGAGAAGAAGTCTCTGAGTTCATGCTTACCTTCTCGGGACTTGGTCCCAGCTTTTGACCAAGTGACATCTCCATCTGAATGTTTAGATATGTATTCTATCTGGGATGATATACTTCCTTCCGATGAAGTTTTTCTAGAGTCTATGGTACAGTCTGCCATTCACTTGGATGTTGATCCAGTCACAGTTATGTCCAGCCCCGGTTTGACCTTAAAGTCTGATCTTCCTACTGTTAAGTCTTTGGACTCTCCTATAGATCAGCAAATCGGTGTTCCTGCTGAGTTTGATTATGCTTCTAGAATTTTCAACTCCCGTGATGATGAATTTGTTTCTGCAGATTCCATCATGTCCTTCAACTTTGATCTTCATCCTGAATTTGATCTTGTTGATTGTAAGTCCTCGGGCTTGGGTACCATAGAGTCTTCATTCGAAGACTCTGCCTTGTTTATGCCTGCTGTTGATGATAGTGAAGTTGAAAGTATTTCTACCACAGTGACTTGTATCGGGTCTTTCTTTACATATGTTTTAGATATGATCCTGGTACTAATGTTTCTTGGAGACAGGATTCTTAGTTGGATGTATACTTGCTTACTGGTCCTTTTCGACACCTTGTGCAACCATGTCAGGTATATTCGGAACCTTGCATATAGGTTTAGGCTTCCCCGCTGTTATGTTGCATTTGAACCTTTTGCCATCCGAATTCGCCATAGGGTCGAACCTGTTGGATATTGGTGTGTTAGCCATCTCTTTATGCATTGTGCACCAGTCCGACAGCAGAGCCTACCTAACATGGGTCACCCTAGTCAGCACCCTCATGCCATTCTGGTGCCCATGCTGAGTTTTTCTCATAGGTTCGGGAGCCTTTTTAGATTCACCATGACTTTGAGAAGAAGCCTCATATCTTTCTTCCTCATATATTTTTGGCCATCCCTGATAAGGCTCCCATCTTTGTGTTCAAATTGCATATGCATCTATTATGATCCCGCTTGCGCTAATGAGCCTGAAGCCGGCTTCCACGCTTTTAGCCCGTTGTATAAGCCTCCATCTCTGATCTCATTTCCGCTAAGCCCTGTATCATTTTGCCCTCAAAATTTGACACCTTTTACCTGGAGGAGACACACCCTGAGTGTCCTTATCTTGCCCATGTTCCCTGCATTAGGCATAGTTTTGTTCCATGCGCTTGGAGCTAGTTTTGCATGTCCCTGACACTCGTTTCCTCCCATTTCGAGCATTCTTCTTTTACTTCGAGCTCGTTAAAAACAGTAAGTAGGTTTCGAGCATTCTTCTTTTACTTCGAGCTCGTTAAAAACAGTAAGTAAGTTACGAGCAGTCTTCCACCTTTCCTTCGAGCTCGTTAAAAACAGTAAGGAGGCTACGAGCATTTCTTCCACCTTTCCTTCGAGCTCGTTAAAAACAGGAAGGAAGTTATGAGCATTTTCCTATCTCCTTTGAGCTCGTTAAAAACAGTAAGGAGGTCATGAGTTTACTTTTCCGGACTCGTTAAACCTTTACGGAAAAGATCCCTATGGAGTTCTTTTAAGCCCTTTTCAGACTCCTTAAATAGGAAAAGTTTGACGAGCATAGTTGTCTTTTCGGGCTCGTTAAAATAACTGAACCGACATCCACTTAGGTATAGAATTACCCCTTTTCCGGGCCTTGGTGGATATTTTACGGAAAAGGTATACTCTAGGTATACTCTTGTATGCGCTAGAAGAGTTCTCCTTTCATTGTTTTATACTTTTTCGGGGAAGGAGACTAACTTTACGAAAAAGGACCTTTGGAGTCTCTCTTTAGGGTTTTTCAGACTCTCTAAACATGAAAATACCAAGCGAGCACATACCAATCCGGGCTCGATATAAAATCCACGGATAAGTGTATAGAGGACTGTTTAAGTTTTTCAACTCTATAAGCAAGAAAACACCGCCGAGCACAGACCAATCCGGGCTCGATATAAAATCCACGGATAGGTGTATGGAGTTTTCTTCTAGGTTTTTCAGACTCCTTAAATATGAAAATACCGTCGAGCATGCTCTAGTTCTTTGTCAAGCTCGTTAAAAAATGACAAAGGAAAGGGAAGGGAAGAATGTTAAAATATCTTTCAATATGATGGCAGCAAGTCAACTATCTCCTTGAACAAAGCACATGTTTTGAGTCTATCAAACAAGTTGGGTTCTAGCATTGGCCTTAGGGTAAACTTGATCTCAGAGTTCCTACTCCTCCATTTGGTTAGTCTTCCAATCATTTGGAGAATCTGTTAATGTCTCCTACATTGCAGATATGTATCGTGGTCTCTTTGTGTTCAAAGCTGCCTAAGTCACTCTTGTGTCGTTCTCACTGTTCAAGGATACAGCCTGTGTCGTCCATTCTGCAATTGCCTTGACCTCATGTGTCAGCCATTCCTTGGTGTCAGTATGTTTCATCATGTGTTCAGTCCTACTTCAAATCAGCTCATACCTGTTGAGTGTCCCTCATGTTGGATGATGGAGGATGCATTAAGGCCTCCCTTCCAACGGACTTCCTCCCATCGACTTCAAATCATTGTGCTCTGGGAATGAAGTTTAGAGTTTCGGTTAGTACCTTGGGGATTGCAGTCATTAGTGGCAGTTTCCCTCGCTATTGGATAGATGGGAATACATCAATGTCTCCTATCCGATGGATTCTTCAAGTGTTCGACGGCAAGACCACTTATTCGCACTTGCTTGAATGTACTAGGTACCTTGGGTTCCATTTTCATTATTGGTGGACACCCTCGCGTTTGTTAACGGTATACATCAATGACCGGTAATCAAACGATACCTCCCATGTTCGACATCAACTCATTTATTCGCATGGATAGGTTTGTACCTTGGGTTGTTTTTGGATGAAGACCTTGGGATCCTCGATAGCATCACTTCATTTATGTTATCGCCCAAGTTGCGCAAGACTGAGCCACACTCTTTTGGGCTCTAGATGAGACATAGATCCAGCTTGTTCTCCGTGGCTATGTTCTCCAGTTTTGACATAGATCCACCTTGTATTTATGTGGCTATGTTTACACTTATGTTCCTCATGGATCCACGCTTGTATTTTAGTGGCCATGATATATGCATCAGTTTTTGGATCGTTATTGTATCCTCTTGGAGATCATGTTCCACCATTTGAACATGGACCGTTACCCCATGGATAAGTTTGTCTGACATTGCCTTTGCTTTCAGGTACTTCATTTGAGCCTATGATTCTTGGTTTCTCCGTTCCTCCATGATTCAACTCTTTTTTATTTATAATGTATTTCGGCCATCGTTTCCCGTACTCCCTCTGACCTCATACATTAGGGGGCATCTGTTATAGCTTGAAATGACACCTCTCCGTCCGTGACGACACTTGTTTCCCTTGGTCGCATGACGACACTTCTTGAGATCAAGTTTAGTCACACAACAGGACATTTGTGGATGGAGGAGTCATTTGGGACACTAAAAATGGTTGAAATTACCTCATTCTTGACCCATTTGATGTATATGACCCTTAGGAACATTTTTCCAGACCAAACCATCTCCTGAAAATGAGCAGAAAAGCCTGTTTTTGGCCATTTTTCACTATGAGCGCGACTATATTGTTATAATAGTAGCGTGTGTACGCGACTTTACCTCATTCAAAGTAGCGCCCATTGCCTTATGTACGCGACTTTGTCTACTATAGAGTAGAGTACACACTTGTTTTGGTCAAAATCTCGAAATTCGAGTAAGTTAAGTTGGTTGGGAAACCTCTTCAGCGGTTGTAACTTCTTTTCCTCTTCCTCACTGACTATATAAGGAGGGTAGAAGGGTCATGTGAGGGACCAAGCCCAATTACAAAGTTATGCTGGAGGAATGGAGACCCTCATCCCCTCTCTTGTGCTTCAGTTTTGGTAAACCCTAGTACAATTGCTTAGAGGCTGGGATCTTTGGAGAACAGAAGCAGGAGACCTTGAATCTAGGTTTCGTGAAGTGCCAAGCTTGAAGGAAGGTATAATTGTATGTACTTGCTTTCATTCATTAATAAAGATCAGACGTTCTTCTCTTTCCAAATATGACCTATTAATGTGTCTTAAGATTTTATTACTGTTTGATTATAGTTTGATGTCTCTTTCCATTATAGATATCAGTATTATATATGTAGTCAAATGTATTTGAGAAAGGTATCAATTTGTTTTGCAGGTCTGGGCATTGCGACACTGGATAAGCATCGAAGAGCGAGGGAGGCAAAGCTAGGATCAACCTTCTGAATGAGGTGCCTATATCTCTAAACCCTAATCTCTTCATTTATTTGTTGTACTTGCAAAATGCTTGTAAGTCTATCTTTATCACCGTAAGTTGGTAGTTTCTCCCCTGAACTATAGGTGCATTTTCCCCACAACAGGCATGTGCTGCCTTATCAGCTCTATAAGAGGGAAAACAGATTCATGGTCATGTAGTCATAAATGGGCTTGATTTGGATGTATTTCAGTGAATGCCCTTGTGGAAATGTATGCCAACTGTGGTAGTTTGGATATTGCACACCAACTGTTCGACAAAGTGCCCGAACGAGATGTTCTCTCATGGAATGCAATGATAGTAGGGTATGCTGAGAATGGGAAATCCCATGAAGTCTTGGGAATTTTTAATGAAATGCAATAGACAAATATTGTGCCGGACTCCATTACAGTGAAAACCCTACTCCCCACATGCGCTCATTTAGCAGCTATCCAGGAGGGCAAACTGATCCATGGATTTGTAATTCGAAGTGGTCTTGTTTCAAATGTGTCAGTTGGGAATTCTCTCATTGATATGTATCCGAAATGTGGCAATGTAGATTTTTATCGCGGAAGAGTTGGTCTTTATGCAAATAAGGCCTATTATGCTCCTCAGAGTTTTATGTAGGCGGAAGAGTTGGTCTTTATGCAAATAAGGCCTATTCTAGGGTTTTATCGCCACTCTTCTGTAATGGGCTTTTACTTAACACAGCCCTGGTATTCTACAATGGATAACACATTGAAATATGGAGATTTGCTTTCTAGTTTTAGTATACAGTCAATAAATCACGACATAAGCATACATTGCCATACCTGCATTTTCTTTCTCCATTTGTTTTCCATTCAAACATTGGATTTTTGGATATTATTAGGATTCAGTCGTTGTTTAGCAAATGATGCTCTCAGCTCCAGGATTATGGGAAAGTAGTTTTAGCAATGTTGTCATGGCATGTATTATTGAAGCTGGGAACTTTAACGGTGTTTTTCTTCATCTTCATCTTCATATTTTTTCCATACTTTTCCCAAATTCGAGGAGTGCTCTAAAAAACATGGCAGGATGCTGCATTGCAAAGGGATGTTTTCCTTTGATTAAGGTGCTAGGTCGCATTTTCTTTGCTATCCATTTACCCTTAGTGTAATATGTTAATATTCTCAGATCATGGTAAGCAGGCATGTGCTCAGAAAATCTAGACCCTAAAACTAGGAACTGAAAAACTGATTAACACCTCTCAAAACGGTGGAAATCCTAACACTAGATCGGAAAACACATCACTCTGGAAATAAACAACAAGTACAGACTGTGTACCACTAAATCACATCTGTCTTCTATCAACTTAAAGAAGAAAATTACAATTCAATACCTCAAAACTCAATCTCTCACTCTTCCCGTCTTATCGAAAATTGGAATGAAGAAACCACCCTCCCTGCCATGCTTTTATAGATGAAGGAGAGGCTCATGGATTACAAAAAATAGACCAACCTGTGGTTCTAAAATAGGAAACCCTAACTCAGAAAACCACTTATAATTGAGCACCCTCCTCTGCATATGTGAGTTTCTAGAATAAGGTGCCCAACTAGACTAGTCACTAGCGATCAATGCTGAGCTGATTCTAGAATCTCTCCTAAGCACGGTGCCTAAGCTAAAATAAGAACAACAACTAACTGAGGAAAAGGAAAGCCTCTCTAACTCTGGAAAAACAAGTTTAAACTCAGTCCTTAAACAGAGAAAGCAAATTGTAATAATAGGAAATGACTAAAATTGGAAATACTCTAAGGCTAGCGCATGCATGCGTACAGGCTGGAACATGCATGCCTACATCATGTATGTGCTTCCTACATTTCTACATAACTGTAGATCCCTTGGTAAATGTGTAATAGAGAACCTTAGTTTGTTAGGTGGGTGAAATCTGTAAATTAGGCAATGTTTGTACATTGTGTAGTGAAGGATGGAGTATGTGCAGTAAAGTTCTAAAGAGCTAGCTTGAGGTTTTGTTGAGAGAGCTAGAGAAGGTTGTTGAAGAGGTAAGAAAGAAGATAGCGATGAAAGTTTATTTGCAGAGTTTAAGCTTAGTGCAGTCAAGTGAGAGTTTAGACCAGTTTAGTGAGCTATAAGTTTTGTAAGAAGCCAATATCAACAGTTCAATGTTAGTTCAGTATTAGTTCAATGCTACTATTAGTGTTAGTAAAATGTTAGTAGAAATTAAATGCCAATTTAAGTAGTTTAAAATGACTAGTATAAGCTTTATTAGCTAGAATGTAAGAATAAGCAATTGTTTAATGTTAGTTAAATGTAAATAACAACAATTTTTATAAGTATAGGATAATTTTATTAATATCTTCCTAATACTAATATATATAAATAATTACTGATATTCCTAATGTATAGTGTATTCCCAATCTTTCTAAAATAATCTAAGATATCCTAAGTAAAGTCTAATAAGTCAGTATCTTCCTTCTTTCCTTATAGAGTGATATCCTCCTTTTAGACCAAGCTATATCTTCCTTATAGAATAGAGTTATAGATTACTATTAGTAAGGAGTTAAATGTTCAAACTTAAATGTTCTGTCTCTGCCATCAAACATGGCAACAACTTCCTATACAGGACCATACATGAACTTATAAACTTAAAATTTTATCTTTCTTGAAAGAACATGTTGACTTGTTACAGGAGCATTTTTATGCCATGCTACAAGTAACTCTATTTGCAATTTACAACAGATTTGGGATGCTTATTTCTGTCACCTGTGGGCTCTCATTTGTTTAAGGTTGTTTTATAGAGATAACTTCATGGTTTATGTTACTCTTTCCCTAGAGTTCCTTATCTTTCTTGGTTAATTCAGTTTTTTCTCAAAAAGGAATTTAAAAGCCCCACTTATGACAGCACTAATAAATTCCTACACAACTTTCTATGGGGGTCAACCTAGTTCGGGCAGGAGATTATGAAATAGTTTTGAAACTAATAGCAGCTTCTGTCTACTTCACTCAACCATCCAATGTGCCATGAATAGTGCTTATCAATATTCAAATCTAATTACATAATTTAAATAATTATATACTATTACAAAATCTTACAACTTGCCAAATTCTAGTTATTCATCTTCCATTCTATCCATTCAGATTTGGTTGATTTTCATTTTACAACATTTTGAATTCCTAGAGCACGGCTCACTCTCCTCCCTTTATGATTTGAACCCAACCTTGCTGTATTTTAATGCCCCAAAAAAAACCTTATACTTGATTTATCATGCCACAAACTATCATTATGATCTTGCTTGGTTTAAGTACTTATTTTAATCCCCTACTTAAACCACTACCTGACCTTGCAATGTGCACATGGACTTGTAACATTGTCTGGTCCTTTTTGAACTCTTTTGTCTTGAATTCTTAACTTGTAGAAAATCATTGACACTTTTTGAATGTGTTGCTACTTCTTTCAGAAGTTGTTGCAGATGTTAGAACTGTAACAACTTTACTTAAAAAAGCGACTCTTTTGCAACATCTATTGTGGGATGACTTCTTTGTCTTAATAGGACATGGTTCTTCAATGACCGCAGTTTTAGAACTATCTCACTGCCCTTCATCCGTTAGTGTTGAAGACATGTAGAGAAAGAAAACTAGATATACTGGAAAAGATTTGAGTCTTAACCTTTGTGGATTTCAGTTCTTGGAACACAAGAAAATAATGTATGATAATCATATTCATCTCTGAAATCAGTTAAGAAAATAGCTTACATCTTTTATGGCATAGCATTTCTTTTCTTGCATCACTAGAGCAACGTCGGAGCTCAGGTTGCTACAAATTAATGCCACTTTTGTTGGTATTCTAGTGTTCATTGCACATCAGATGCACCGGAAATTTTAGTAAGCATCTGCCTGAACTTCCCGAAAAAGTGGGAAACTTCGTAGAATTGGTAGTGGAGGAGTTTGCAACTTGAAAATTTTCCTTTTACAACATTTTCACTTCCTAGAGCATGACTCACTTCTCCCTTTATGCTTTGAGCCCAACCCTATTGTATTTTAATGCTTCACATCATAACCTTGTATTACTTTTCTCATGCTAATACTGTCATTATTATCTTGCTTGGATCATCAGTATTCATTTTAGTTCCCTGCTTAAACCACAACCTAACCTTGTTGTGTGCACATTGGATTGTAATGTCATATGGTCTCTTTTGTACTGTTTTGTTTTGAATTCTTAACTTGTAAAATTTCATTCACTCTTTTTTGGATGTGTTTGCTACCTGTCTTGGTAGTCACTGCAGATTTTATAACTGTAACAACTTAAAAAAATAATTCCTTTGCAACACTGATTGTGGGAAGACTCCTTTGCCTAGGACATTGGTTCCTCAATGGCCATTGCCACAGTTTTAAAACTATCTCACTGTCCATCCATTAGTAGATTGTAGACATGTAGACAAAATAAACTAGATCTAGGCTGAACCTTTATGGATTTCAGTTCTTAGGATACAAGAAAATTACTTAGGATAATTATATTCATTTCCGAAATCAATTATGAAATTTGCATACATTGTTAATTGTGTAACATTTGTTTTCTTGCAGAACCAGAGCAATGCTTGCAAGGCTCAGGTTGCTACAAATTATTGCCAATTTTGTTGACATTGTTGTATTCATTGCATAAGTCAAATGCACTATAAAATTGAGTAAGCCCTGGTTGTTCGGGTACACAGGGTACTACCAAAGGACCGAACACCAAGAGAAACCACTTCACACAAACATATCACAGCTCAACAAACCGATGTTTTGACATGGTTTAAACCCTCTTGAGGGAAACACTCCACGGCCTCGACCAAATAGCTTCTACGGGACAATTTATTATGCAAAGAAAGAAAGTTACAAATGAGATTCTCATAATCGATCAACTAAACAATGACCCTCCCTGCTCTTTAAATAGATATCATGGACCAATCGGGTGTTAAGCCATGGATCAAGGTTAGGTATGATCTAAGAGAAGTTGAGCCGTCGGATCACTCTATGTCGGGAACATATCGTGACCGTCGGATTAAGTATTTACAAATGCATACTAAAGAAACACACTATCCCTAACGAATATATTACACAAGTTGATCTTAACTAACTCCTAAGTGTCTAAATATCCTAACATCCCCCCTTAAGAACAACTTGGGATAGGATTGAAGGATTTACAAAAGTGACACTATTAGGAGAAGGAAGGAGGCATTAGAGCCTATCCCCCCTTAATGACAAGTTCCTGAACTCCTAACATATATCGAAGTTTAGAAAACTTTGCTTCTGTAAGAGACTTGGTGAAGATGTCTGCAACTTGATCATCTGTAGGGAAAAAGAGCACTTCAAGAACACGATCATGAACAAGATTTCTGATGAAGTGCATAGGTAGTCAATGTGTTTGTTGCGTTAATGTAGAACTGGATCTTTGGAAAGCTTGATGGCACTTTTATTGTCGCACCAAAGTGGAGTAGGCTACTGCTGCTCGAATCCAAACTCTGAAAGGATCTGTCGAAGCCATAAAGCTTCCTGACTGGCATTAACTGTGGCTCGATATTCTGCTTCTGCTGAAGAAAGAGCAAGAGCTTGTTTTTTATTACAAGCCCAAGTGATAGGTCCAGATCCCAGACTGAAAACATAACCTGCAGTAGACTTTCGATCATCAGGATCGTCAGTCCAATCTGAACTTATATGGCCTGTACTGTAATGAATCCCAAACTGAACTGTACCTCGAATATATCGAAATATTCTTTTAGCTGCTTTCCAGTGACTTTCATGAGGTGTCTGCATATAACGGGCAACACGACCAATGGCAAAGGAAAGGTCAGGATGGGAATGAGTCAAGTATAAGAGACTACCAACAAGCTGACGATACAAGGTGGCATCGACTACAAGTGAAGTACAAGTGGCAGAAAGTTTGACTCCAGACTGGAAGGGAGAAGGGGCTGGTGTACAATCTTCCATGTGAAAGCGACGAAGAAAGTCACAAGCATACTTAGACTGAGAAAGAAAGATTCCCTCTTTGGTTTACAGGACTTGGAGACCAAGAAAATAATGCAATTGTCCTAAGTCTGACATTTCAAAATTTTGTTTAAGACTGGATTTCACATGGGTTATAAGCTTAGGGTCACTACCAGTAAGAATAAGGTCATCAACATATAGAACAAGTATGATGAGATGGTTTCCTACTTTCTTGGTATAGACATTGGGGTCAGAATGGCATCTAGAAAAACCGGTGTCAAGGAGAAAGTTTTCCATTTTGGCATACCAAGCTCTAGGAACTTCCTTAAGGCCATATAAGGATTTATTAAGGCGGCAGACAAGGCTAGAGTTATTCTGAACATATCCAGGAGGTTGTTCCATGTAAATTTCCTCCTGTAAATCACCATGTAAGAAGGCATACTTGAAATCCATTTGATGGACTTCCCAGTTCTGTAAGGCTGCAAGGGAAAGAACAAGGCGGATGGAGTTCATTTTTGCGACGGGAGCAAAGGTTTCATTGTAGTCAATCCCTTCAACTTGGGAAAAACCTTTGGCAACTAAACTTGCCTTAAGTCTTTCAACACTTCCATCTGATGCATACTTAGTTCTGTAGACCCATTTACATCTGACAAGTTTTCTTCCTTTTGGAAGAGGTACAAGATCCCAAGTATCGTTCGCCATTAAGGAACGATATTCTTCATCCATGGCTGCATCCCAATCTGGATTCCCTCAAGCTTCTGCAAAAGTTTCTAGATCATGATTCTTGGAAACTTGAGCCAAAAGAGAAGAGGCTCGCTGAAACTAAGAACGTGTTCGACGTTGATCTCTAGGATCACCGGCAAGATCACCAGTTGCTTCACATGTTGAATGGACCCATCGAGGAAGCACTTGTGCTGGTGCAACTGGAGGAACATGAGCAGGCGAAGGTGGATTTTCATCCTCACTATAATCATCAGAAACTGGAGTTGGAAACCTGTCAAGGAAGTTGGAAGAAGAAGAAGAAGGCACAAATGCCGAATCAGGCTCGCAGGCCAAAGATGGCACAATCGCCGAGTTAGGCTCGCAGGCCAAGAGATTTTCATCAAATTTAACATCTCTTCTAATGATTATATCATGAGAATGTGGTTGCAGAATTCTATAACCTTTTACATATTCAGAATATTCAACAAATATGCACTTTTCACTTTTAGGCTGCAATGCTTTCCGTTTTTCATCCGGAATGTGAGCCCATGCTTCACTACCAAACACACGGAAGTGACTTAAATCAGGTTTAGTTTTACTCCATGCTTCTTCCGTTGTTATACCTTGTAATTCTTTAGTGGGGGTGCGATTAACTATGTAATTTGCACCATTAATGGATTCAACCCAAAATTGAAGACTTAGTCCCTTAGATTGGATCATACAATTAGCCATTTCTTTTAAAGTGTGGTTCTTCCGCTCAGCTACACCATTTTGTTGTGGTGTATATGGAACATTGTTCTATTGTTGGATGCCTTGTTCAATGTAGAAAGTAGTGAACTTTTTTTTAACATATTCTCCTCCATTGTCAAATCTTAACTTAATAATTTGATGACCAGATTGTTTTTCAACAAGGGCCTTGTAGGCCAAGAACATGTTAAATACTCCGCTCTTAAGTTTTAGGAAATAAACCCAAGTGCATATGATGTAATCATCAATGAAACTTAAGAAATATTTGAAACTAGAAAAGGAAGCAGATGGAAGAGGACCACACAAGTCACTATGCACAAGCTCTAAGGGAACCGAGGCGTGCCAAGAGGCACGTTTGTCAAAATTGTCCCAATGATGTTTTCCGAGTACACAACCAGAATAAACACCATCCCTGCAAGATACCATTGGAAGACCTGTCACCATATTGTCTTTACATAGTTGTTGCAATGAGCGATAATTTAAGTGACCAAATCGCTCATGCCAAAGTTTGCTCAAGTTATCACTATGAGCAACAAAAACTGAAGGGAAAAGTGATGACCCAAAGTTGTTAAACTTGTACAACGTGGTAATATTATCAATAATTCTGGTAGCTCGGACGTGTTGAGGATCTTTAAAATCCTTGATTACAACTTGGTGAGGTGTAAAGGTCATAGTTTTACCTTCACCAGAATGAGTGATCTGATATACTGATAACAAATTGCAGGAAATTCTTGGAACATATAGTACATCACTAAAATGACCATTATCTACTGGAAGTGTTCCAGCTCCTACAACACTTAGAGATCTATCATCACCAACAAATATTTGTTTGGTGTTACATTCATGCATAGTAGAAAAGATGGCTTGATCCTTAGCCATATGATAAGATGCTCCAGAATCAATGAGCCATTCATTTGAAGTAGAAGAAGAAGATGCATTATAAGAATAACCAGAAGCACAAAGTGCATGTCCATGAGAGGAAGATTCTGAAGGCGAATCTAGGATGATGTGGTGCTTCTTCATTGTTGCTTCCAAGGCTGCCATCTTCTTGAAACACTTAGATTCATCATGATTATCTTTCCCACAATAGTTGCAATGAAACTTAGTCTTCTTGCCTTTTGGCTTGGATCCTTTGTCATTTTTTAAAGAAGGAGCTGACTGAGAGGGTTTTGGACCTTTGTTTGACTTATTATTGCGAAAATTTTATTTCTTGGGAGGCTTGGACTTTTATTTATGTTGGGACAATAAGGCTTTCCCAGATGTATCTGCATTGTTGATTATTCCAAGATGAATGAGTTTATCTTGCTCTCTAATCAAGGAATCACAAAAGGATTCAAGACTAGGCTCTTGATAGCTAGCTGCATTCAAGGATTCTTTCATGGAGTAAAATGTAGATACAAAAACAGAATATGCAAGTCCAAGTTTGGAAAGAATATGATAAATGCATTGTTTGTCTTCCCTCTTAATCTTACATTCTGCACATAAGAGTTTAAGAGTTTTGTACTAAGATAAATAATCTTGAATGCATGAAAAGTCACTTGGATTTAAATAAATCAACTCATTTTCGAGTTGGTGACCTCGAATTTCATTGAGTTTACCAAACACAGATTCCAACTTGTCCCAAGCAGCATCAGGTTCATCAATTCCAGATATGTGGAATAGCAAATCAGTAGAGATTGACATCCCAATCAATCCACGAGCTTCATCACATCTATTTGCCCATTTCATTTTCTTATCATCATCAGTGGGTTTTGTTTCTTTCCCTAAGGTAATTCTGAAAAGTCCCCTACTTCGTAGAACATCCTCCATACGAGATTTCCATGAGAAATAGTTTGAACTATTAAGTAGAATATCACAAGGGGCGGCCATATTTGTAAATTAATGGTTGTAAAATAATAAACCAATAGTATGGATGTGAAGAGCTCAAAAAAATAGGCGATTTAAAAAAAAACGGCACTGAAAACTGACTCTGTATGATGAAGTTATGCTTGAACAAAGAAACTATTGAAGATGTCCCCAATAGTGACGTGGCAGCTAGAGAATGTCCAGCAAAAAAAAGAACCCCCCTCTTCCCAGGATGAACCTTTTGACAATCACTTTACAAGAAAGTTGCTTTAAGTGAACCACTTTTGTAAAATAAGTGATTTCACTTTTACAATGATATTACTTTTAAATAATGCAACAATAAAAAAGAACTTAAGTGACTCACTTGTATTTTTATTTTTTATTATTTAAGTGAGATGCACTTTTACAATAAAGTAACTTGAAAATAGAAATCGCATGCACTTTTTCTTTTAAAAGTAACTTCCTAAGACTTGAACTCAAAACCTAATAAGGAATAAAGCAACTTTGAACCAAGTGAGGTAGATTAAAAGGTATGTAAAATATGGGAATGAGGAAGGGGGATTTTTTTTACTTTTCTTGCTCAGTTTGCGTGCTTTCCCTTTTTCCTGCAAAACACACCACAAATCGAAACAAAAAAAACTTGTCCACACTTCTGGAGTTAGATCTCGTTAGCTTGCGTGGAAAGTCTACGTTTTCTCTTTGTTTCTGATCTGCCGAGATCGCGCAAGGTGCACGGAAAATAGCATACGCAGCCGAGAAAAACCCTTTCCCTTTCTGTTTCTGATTTGCTGAGATCGCTCAAGGTGCATGGCAGGGTACTACCAAAGGACCGAACACCAAGAGCAACCACTTCACACAAACATATCACAGATCAACACATCGATGTTTTGACGTGGTTTAAACCTTCTTGATGGAAACACTCCACGGCCCCGACCAAATAGCTTCTACGGGACAATTTATTATGCAAAGAAAGAAAGTTACAAATGAGCTTCTCATAATCGATCAACTAAACAATGACCCTCCATGCTTTTTAAATAGAGATCATGGACCAATCGGGTGTTAAGCCACGGATCAAGGTTATGTATGATCTAAGAGAATTTGAGCCGTCGGATCACTCTATGTCGGGAAGATATCGTGACCGTCGGATTAAGTATTTACAAATGCATACTCATGCATACTAAAGAAACACACTATCCCTAACGGATATATTACACAAGTTTATCTTAACTAACTCCTAAGTGTCTAAATATCCTAACACTGGTCTGAAGTTCAAAAGTGGGAACTTTATAAAATTGGCAGTAGAGGAGTTAATAGATGGTTATAATGATGTTCCATTGAACTATTGATTGGAGGAGAATGTAGTGGAGGTGGTTAGGAATTTGATTCGACCAAATATCCATCCAAATTTGAATTTGATTCAGTCAATGTATCATTGGCCAAATTTGAATCCGAACCTGAATGTGAATCAACATAAATTCACCTTACAATTCAATTTGAAGTTCGATTTTGCTTAAAACCCCTGGGCCCTGGTGCATCAAAAGAACCGTCATTCCAGCCAAAAATATTGTCCTCCCTATTTATAGAGGTTCATTGAATTAATTCCTTCAACTGAAACAAACTTCATTGTTTGCCACTGTCGAAGATTTAAATTAAAAAAGGAGGTAGGATTCTAATTTTTGTTGACTTTAGTTACTATAATTTGTTTCTAGATACACATTTTTATCTGTTATCTAGACCTCTACATTTCCCTGTGTTCTATTCTATTCAATGTTTAATTGTTGCATCTATTCTGCGGCATTTTTCCCTTTTAAGTTTTAATGCCACACATATCACATATGGACCTGCAAGTTTGCAACCTATTTCATATCCATCATTCTCAATAGATTTCTATATCATTCTTTTGCTCCAAGACCACCTACCCTCTGTTAAGAAATTACAATGTTAGCAAATAAACAAAGGAAGCTGCTGAGAAAATCAATTATAAATCTTGGAGGAGTTATGTGCATAGCTATGCCATTGTCCCTTAAGAACTCAGCCTTAGGGGGTTCATAATGGACAATTTAGGAGTAGTCCCCTTGTCACCGACATAGTTCCTCTCACTTCTTAGTCAATACTTCTCTAACTCAAGGGGGTTGTCCTTTTGAAATTCTTTGGATTTTTCAATGTAGCTCTTCTTTGTAGCATTTGGCAGTTAAACTCTTTAAAACACATTTTTATGGTATTTTCAATGAGATCATGTCTATTTGGTTGGTGTCCTCCATGCAAATAGAAAAATTGCATGAATTTTTCTTTACTTTTTGGTGCGACTTTGATGAGGTTTTGATTCAAGTTGTTGGTGCAGAGTCACCTCCCAACCTCTGAAGCCACATTCATAATGTGGGTGCCTATTATGCGGTTGCGATTTGAACCCTGAGCTTGAAAATCGATTATTAAACTAGTCAATGACCCCAACCCTTGTTTTTACATGATGGATGTCACTGGTCACAATATTACTATTGAAAATACTTTGTGGATAGCCATGCTGCAGTATTAATTCTTTTGGTAAATTTCACATCTCACTTAATTTCATTTATTGCATATATCTGATTTCAATATTTTTTAATATCACAAATTTGTTTTCTTAGCATTTCTGGATGAATAATTTTGTTGAGACATTTTCCTTGCAGGTGCTAGCCAATAATATGATATTTCTTGGTGCTATAGTCTTTGTACCTCTCCAATAATATGATATTTCTTGGTGCTGTAGTCTTTCCATTGCATCTCAACTTTTCGTCACCACATCTGATGCATTACTTACAGGAGGGATCTCTAGTGCTACAGGTTCAGATTTGGGTCTCCCTGAAATCACTTTAAAGAATAGTCTCAAGTCAGTTGCAAATGTGTAAGCAACTACCCTGACCAAGGAGCTGCTTCAAGGGAATATGAGCACTGGTATGGCTAACTCTGATGGAAGTTCTAATATTACATATTTTTTGTTGATATAAACATATTTAATTGTTGGGACAATTTTTTATATAGTTTCTATTCTATTTGCTCTTCTAAAATCTTGCTAAGCTAATGGTGTTTTCGCATCATAGGTTTATTCACCTCAATTAGATTCTCCACCTCATATGTGGGTTCACTTTGCACATGGATTACTTTTATTTTTATATCAGGTTTGTTTTACACAACACTTGATGTCTTTTTTATATCTAGTAGGTCTATCGTTTGTGAAGATATTTGATGATGTGCAAATGGAAGAATTGTTGGTGATTAAATGATTTTAGACTCTGATTATGTCAGAAATATACGATTCAATCCTGACATGGACCAATATTTAACATATATAAATAGACCATCCAAAACTGCAAGTGACTGAAATATGCAAGAATACAACTATTTTCTATGGGTCATCGTCAAAAATACCTTTCTATCTAGACATTGCATTAGTTTTCTCATAATTTACCAGTGACAGTGTTGCAGATAAACTGAAAATTAATAATATAAATACTACGACAGAGAGATTTGTGAGGGATTAGAAAAGATAAGGTCACTGCCTTTGGCATGAAATGGAAGCCAAGACTATCAGTATGGATATTAAGGATGCTTTTCTGATGATTGGTCTTCATCTACAGGGTGGAAAAGTAGCAGCATTGAGCTAGTTTCTGTCTCTCCCAGGGCTACTTTAACTATAATTAGCTATCCATTGAACTGCTCACCTTTTCATTCAAATTTCAGCCATCAATGGTTGGCCTTCATCTATCATAATGACAATATTGAGCTTCCACATTGTAGCTTATTAATATTAACCTATTTCTAAACATGCTTTCTAATGTCATCCAAATGGGCACCTATGCCCCTGCAACTTCCTCTCCCATTCATATGACTCCTACCTCAACCAACTCCTCCAAGCCCATACTTGATCCACCTCTCTAAATTTGATTGCTTCCCAACATTCCCCCATTTCATGCATATTGTTGCTGCTTCCAAGAGAACTGCATATGTTGTGGATGTTGTTGATCATGCTTCTGCTACCAAGAGAGATGCATATTTTGTGGCTAGTTCTGATAATGGTGTTGCATTTCTTGTGTTGATTTTTAAATAGAAGGAAATTGATGATGTTGAGACTCATTTTGTTCCAGTTCATCATTAAGAATTGGAGGGATTGGTTTGGCCTCAATCTATAAAACGCAAAAACTAGTGGCTTGTAAAAAGGAAGGAAACCTATAAAAGAGGAAAATAATAACTCCATCCCTTTTCTTCAAGTATACCAAGCTACTTGAAATCAAACACATCATAAGAAATTCTGGAAGTGCATGGGGCCATCTAGATGTCATATTCCTGATTGCTGGTCTGTGTGGGCATGAAATAAACGATCTCTTACCTTTTGAGTAGCATATCAATAGATCTGGGCAAGTAAACTAGCATGGGAGCATCATTTTCCATCAGAAGTACCACATTATTCTATCACGCAATGAAATTCATCCCCAGGCAGACAAGGTGTAAGAACATAACCTAGAATTTGTTGTCACTAAGAGGTGAAGTGCCCATCCTTCTTGCTGGATGTATTGTTGAGTAGAGACTATATGAAAGGTCGTGCCCTATTATGGTTGGAAATATTTTGCAAATTATAAAGACCTAGTCGAACATGATATGTAGGCTCAATGATGTCCTTTGGGCATTTTCCTTTGTTTTGTAGGTCCGTAACCCACTTTCGAATTTACACTTCCCCTTCTTGAAGGGTTGCCTCATTTGAGTTGTGTATAGATACATAATGCAATAGATACACAACTCAAGATCTTCCTACCATTTGTATCATCTCATCTTATCAACTTCCTGATCTGAAATAAGAAGCATTATAATCCTAATGACACTTAATTTTGGCTTTCTCTTGTGATCGACATTTTTCTCTTAGGCACACTTGTGTATTTCTACTTTTCAGTACTTGTGCTTGGATTTTGAACTTTTTCTCTAGTGCACTTGTGAGGAGGCTATTTCAGAAGTTGGGTGAGATTTGGTTTCCTCCTGGACTATATAATTCATCCTACCCACAAGCCTATAAGCAAGGATGACATTTCTAGTACCTTGCCATCCCCCATCAACAATTTTCAAAAAGATCCCAATCAACAATTGTCTCACAAAGTTGAAACATGTCACAAGTGGGATCCGAACCCTGGTGGAGAGGATAACTATTTCTCCTTTCTTCAACCACCTCCACTGGACCCAATTGATTAAGACCAAACTAGTTGTAGTGGAAATCAGTAATCATAAATGTCATTTGTTGCTTGAAATGTTTTTTTTTCTAACAATAAATGATCTGCTTCTCACTACTGTGCTCCAAATTGGGAAAATTGTTACTTCCTTTCTCAGTCAATTTAAATTCCCATTAAGGCTGCTTCATTTGTTACACATCCAATTAAGGTAATCATACTTTTTACAGTGAGAAAGTAATCCCAATACATAGACTGGGATGATGGTGTTATCCTAATTATTGTGTTAAAATGGTCTATAACACATGCCAATATGTGTACCTTGATTCTTTGTTGCACTATGTTGTTATTGCTTGTACGCAAGTTTTTCAATGTTTTGATTAAGGTTAAAAAATGATATTTAATTTCTTTGGATTTCTTTTCTATGCAGGCATTTTGGTGGCTTTAGCTTTACAATTTGATGTTTCAAGATAAAAAGGAGAACGATACTTTAGGAGTGCATTCATTGGCTACTCAGTAGGCATAATTATCACAATCATTGTGATGAATTGGTTTCAGGCAACACAAGTAAGTTGGGAAAAAAATATTTGCATTGTTTTTTTTAGCACTTGTCATTTTGCAGATCTGGTGAGTTTTGTTGGTTCTTAGAATTTCAGGTTTGAGATCCTTTTCCTGCATTTTAACAATTGTTATTAATTGGTTGTATTATACTAGATATTTTTTTGTCAATTTGCAGCCTACCCTTTGTGATGAACCTGCAATAATTAATTAATGCAAATACACGAGATATCAGAAATAATAGAACTCAAAATCACTTTTATATTGATCACGAGCCACTTCGAGGGGGCAACCTCCTTTGAGCAAGCTCAATACAATTAACTTCACGGTGCCTTCATAGGCCTCAACACACACTTATATACTAAGTCTAGGCACCAATACCATGGGTCAATGCTATGTGTCAATACAAACCATGGGCTAAGTCTAGGCGCCAATACTATGAGTCAAAACCATGGGACATATAATACTATGGGACGACTTACAAAGCATATGCGTCCAATACTATGGGTCAATACTATGCGCTAATATAAACTATGGATCAACAAATACTACGGGACGACTTACAAAGCATATGTGTCCAACAACAATATACTAAGAAAGTAAATACATGGGTTCCTAACATCCCCTCTCCCTTAGAAAAAGCTTTGTCCTCAAAGCTTTAGATGTGGAAATTGACGCAGAATCTGAAGGAGTGGGTCCCCTGTAGCATCCTCGGGTTGCATTCCGAGCCACTGGCGCCTTTGGAGTTTCAGGGAGGATTGCATGGAAGGTTGTAGACGAAGAAGAACCATATCAGCGATGTGAAAAGTGCACTCAGAATGGTGCTGATCAGCTTGTTGTTTCAGTCGAATTCTTGCCATGTGAAAATTGTCCTGTAGAATGAGAAGAAGCTGATCATTGTTTCGAAGAATTGAGTCAATTGCCTGAACTGGGGAGCTGCTGAAGGTGTATGGAAGAATAACTGGTGGTTCCTCTCCAGAGACTGCTTCATATGGTGTCCTTTGAGATGTGGTACTATACCACTGGAGCGCTTCTAGGAAATCCATAGAAATAGTTGTCCAAATCTGTGGAGGGATGGGCAAGGGTTCGAGCAGTCCCAAAAGGAGGGTCGTTTCACCCTTGTTGACCTAGAAAGTATCACAGTCAACCACCAT